>CM053146.1:152653930-153253930 GCA_028571685.1 Heterohyrax brucei
CTGGCTGTGCAGCCCTTGGAGAGCGGAGGGTCTGGAGAGGTGCGAGACAGCCCCAGTGTGGGGCAGTCTCCCCCTCGGCCTGGGGTCCTGGGTGGGGGAAATCGACAGCTGCATCTGTGGGGTCCTGGCCCCTCCCCATGATGGCGACATCCAGGTGAGAACACTAGGTAGCCCGCAGGAACATCGGGGCCCAGCATCTGTGGTAGAGCTTCTGAGAGAGGGGCTGCCCCTCTGGAGCCCTGTGCCCCTCACCAGCGCCCCATCCTGTCGCCTCCAGGCCCTGTCTCTGAAGGAAGCTGAGCGGAGTCAGCTGAGGGAGGAGCTGTCCCTGGCCACAAAGGAACTGGAACAGGCTCGTCAGGACGCCCAGGGCCAGCAGGAGCATGCTGAGGTGAGCCCCCACATCAGGGACAATGCACCCCCCACACACGCCTCTTCCTGACAGCACAGTGTGCCCAAGCCTCCCCACTCCTGTCTGCCTGAGCCTCAGTTTCCTGAGTGTCTCCTGGGCCCCTTGGGGAGGAGGCAGTCAATGGACAGGAAGGGTCTGCAGGAGCTCAGCTCTCCCCAGGGAGAACCAGGACTCAGGACCCCCCCCCCCAGACCCTCAGCCCAGCACTAGAACCAGGACTTGGAACCCCCACCACAGACCCTGAGCCTGGCCCTAGGACCAGGACTTGGGACCCCCCACCCCGGACTTCAAGCCCAGCACTAGAACCAGGAGCTGGGACCCCCACTCCGGACCATGAGCACAGCACTGGCAGGGCCCCGCCCGGCAAGCAGCGGGACCTGCATCCCTAGCCCCCCCTCTGTGCACTTGGGCTACTTCAGGCATGAGACGAGGGGCAAGGGGAAGAGAGGACGGATGAGGCTGTGGGGACCGGGACAGATTCACTAATAGCCCCCCTCTAAAGGAGAGAGGACAGTGGACGAGGCAGGCAGATGCCCAAGGCAGCCCTCAACCATAAGGACCCTTCTGAGGATCCCAAGCTGACCAGGAGGGGCCACCAAACCAAAACCCAAACCCAGTGCCATCAACTCCATACCAACTCCTAATGACCTTGTAGGTCAGAGTAGAGCTGTCCCAGACAGTTTTCAAGGAGCCCCTGGTGGATTCAAACTGCTGATCTTTTGGTGAGCAGGCATAGCACTTAACCACTGCACCACCGGGGTCCATGAAAGGCCCCAGGGAACAACGGCCTGCCCCAACAGTGAACTGAGGCTGTTGTGGGCAGCTGGCTGGGGTTCCTGGGCTGCTCATCTGGAGCCTGAGCTGGGGTGGCCTGGCAGGCAGGAGTCAGGGTGACTCTGGGGCCCCTTGGGTGGGCTGGGCACTGCTGCTAAGGAAGACAGGGCAGCCTCTGTGCTCTGCCACCCAAGGCCTCAGCCAAGTCCCTTTAGGACAGGAGGAGAGAGAGGTGGGAGGGCCCAGGGTGTGGGGAAAGGAGGAGTGGGCTTGGGAGGAAAGGGGAAGGTGGGCATGCACCCCTGGTCGTAGAAAGCAGGTCAGCGGCCAGGAGACCCCCCTGCAGGGAGCCGCCGAGGTCCAGGGCTGGCCCTGCCCCATCCTCAGCGGAGCACACTTGGCCTGGCCGGCCGGCCCCATCTCTTCTGCCTCTGCTGTCTTCCCGCCAGCCCTGTCGCCACTGGCAACACAGAGGCACATTCCGGAACCCTTGTGCTGCTTTTCGCTCCGGGAGATGCCAGGTGCCACAGGCTCTGGAAGCCTGGGGCCGAGTGGCTGAGCGGCGTGAGCCAGTGACTCAGAGCAGTGGAAGGGCGAGGACGCCGGCGCTGGGCAGCGGCCAGCGGGAACCGGGCTGCACTGCAGGCCCAGGGAGGTGGCCTCACTCACTGCCAGTTCCCGTGGCCCCAGCGGCGGCGGGAAAGGGTGTTGCAATGAGCGTCCGGCGGCCAGGGTGTGTCCTCACCTCCCCTGCCTGACACCACCACCCCGCCCCAGGTCACCCTGAGCAGGCCACCCCAGGATCCAGGAAAGTCTTGCCCAAGTGCTTCCCGCTTCCCAGGCCCCCCGAGGCCTAGCCGGCCGCAGTCCAAGTGCAGGGCGTGGGGGCTGCTTCCCGCCTGCCACCTGGCCCACTCCTCGACTCCTGGGCATCTGAACCAAGGAGAGGCCTCCTGGGGGCAGTGGTGGCTTCCGGAACCTTCTCTGGAGCTGGCTCTGCCTCTCCAATGGACTCTGAGCTGGCCCGCCGGCCAGTTGGCTCATCCCAGAGCCCATGAAGGGTTCTTTGGCCACCTGAGCTCTGGAAGTGGGAGTGGACCCCACCTGAAGGGGGAGCAAGGTGCCAACCAGGGCACCCAGTCACAGTGATGTGAAACAAGCATGCTAGACAAGGGACCCACCTGGGTCTCACTGGCTTCATACCTGCCCTGTTCCCATGGTCCCCTCAGGGCATCCCAAGCCAGGCCTCACTGAGTGCCCACCACGGGGGCCCAGAGCCCACAACCCAGCCTCAGTGGACGGGGCGGGACCCGGAAAAGACCAAGAGCAGAGGGCACAGTTTGGGAGGAGCCCCACTCCCCTGGTGCCCTGGGGTGGGAGGCCCCAGAATCCAGGAGGTACAGTGGAGGGCCTTCCAGAGACCCCAGTCAGGACAGTGACCCACGGGGGGCATGCATCTCTGGACACACAGGCCGGCTCCAGAGCCCACCCCTCATGAGGCCTGCACTGCTCAGCCTCCAGGGCATGTGGGGTGACCACAGCACTCTTGGGGGTCCTCTCCCTGATAGCGAAGATGTGACCAGGTGGTGAGTGTCCCTTCCTGGGCAGGTGCTGGCTGAGCTGAACAGTGTGAGGTCTTTGTTGGACAGGTGACTTTGAGTACTGCCGGAGTAGGGAGTCACTCTGGAGAGGGTGTTGTGGGTGGTGAGGCTGCTGGCTGACGGGATGGCACAGTGGGGCAGAGGGTCAGCAGCCTGAACATCAGACTGGGTCCTGTCCTGCCAGTGGAGACAGGGTCCCTGTGGGCTTGTTCACTGTGCTCCTATGTTTAGAACTGGCAGGACAGCGACATCAGCCAGTGCCACGCCAGGACAGCTGGGACCATGCTGACCATGGGCCTGGCACATCACTGGGACTCAGGGCCCACGCTGACCTGGAACCCAGCTCTCTCTCCCCCAGCCATAACTGGATGTCCTGGGCTAGGGGTCCAGGGGGTCTGGTTCCCAGGGGAGGGCCGAGCACCACTGAGCCAGCTACAGCAAACGCTGCCGGGAGGCGGGGCACTGGCCGGCCAGCCCGGAGGGCAGAGGTGCTGCCTCAGGCCTCCGCCTCGGGTGTGCCCCTTGCAGCCAGCAGAGAAGGGGACAGAGATGTTTTAGGGAAGTCGGAGGTCAGTGCTGAAGCCAACTTCCAGGGCACTGCTGCCTGTCTTCCCAGGGCCTGGCAGCTCAGGGTTACCTGATGTGGAAGTCCCAGAAAGGGAGGCGGCCACATCCAGCTGACTCTCCCCAACAGGGCACCCCACTGGGCACTCCTCACCCACTCTGGATCCCTGGGGACTGGCAGGCATTGCAGGCAGCGGTCCACACAGGAACCCTGGCCTGCAGTTCCTAGGCCAGGCTCAGCTACTGCTCCGACTGATACCACCTGCGTCTTGGTCCCAGGATAGTGTGGCTGCAGGTGGGGCCCAGCAGGCCCCAGTGGAGTCTCTGGGCTGGCCCCTGACACCTGGCCACCCCCCAGGCCACCATGTCCACACTGACTGAGGAGCTGAGGGTCCTGCAGGCCCAGTTCGCAGATGCTATCTCGGCCCACCAGAAGGAGTGCACAGCTCTGAGTGCCAGCCTGCGCGAGATGGCAGCTGAGCGGAGCAGTGCGCACAGAGACGTGAGTGTGTCTGTGGGACAGGAGGGGGACAGGGAGGCCCAGGAGTCCACAGTGCCGAGGCAGAGGACGGGCCTGCGTCCCCCATAGATGCCCAGCCCCAAACCGCCGTCGCTCCCAGCTGCCCGCTCCTGCTGTCAGTTGGGGGAAATGGAAGCTTTCCTTTATTAGTGAAGAGAAGGGGATGGTCCCAATGTCAGCTGAAGGGACCTGGCTGAATTCTGGAGGACACTTGCCCCTGGACAGCTGTGGGCTTGGACAGAGATCTGGGTCCTGGAGGTGGATCTCACCTGCTTGGTGCTGCTCACGTGTCCTCGTCCAGCACCACCAGCCTGCCCTGTCCCTGGACCCTCAACACAGTCTCTGGTGGCACCAGGGCCACCCTGTCCAGGGGAGAAGGTCAACGGTCTGGGGGCCGGCTCATGAGGGCCAAGGCTCCTCTCAGCATGCGGTGCCCTGGTTCAGCAGGGCTCTCTTAGAGTCCAGTCCTCAGCCCAGGAGCAGCCTGGAGAACTCCTGGCTCAGGCTGGCCTTCCCAGGCCCTGGTGCCACAGCAGTGTGAATCTAGGGCTCCGTGGATTGCACTCTGCAGTGGGCTGAGGGCAGGTCTTAGGGTGCCTGAGGTAGAGGGTGCCCGGGGTAGACGGGCAGCAGAAGAGCCAGGGGGCATTGCTGGGGCTTTGGGACGCCCTTGGTTGATGTGGCGCCCCCAGGAGTCACATGACCAAGTCCTCGGGCAGCCGTGGGTGACAGAGCAAGACCCCATGCGGGGCCAAGGGCTCTGCAGGCCGCAGGTCCGAGGGGTGTTTCTGAGGCCCACGCAGGGCCAGGGGCTGTGCAGGCCACAGGACTGAGAGGTGTTTCTGAGGCCTGTTTGACAGGACTTGGAGGGGGCAGTGGGCCCAGGAGCCTGGGCTGGATTCTGAGGCTTTGAGGCTCGGGGTTGGGGAGCAGCAGCCTGGAGCCCAGGTGGGACTGGGGACACAGCGGCCCCCAGCACTTGGACCCTGGGCTGTGTGCCAAGGCTAGCAGGCAGGCGCTGACCTGGCGCCAGAGAGAGTGGCTGCCAGGCTCCAGGCTTGGGGGAGCGGCCCCACTGGCAGCAGCGAGTGAAGAGAGGAGCTCGCCCCCACACGCCCCCCCCCCCGGAGGGCATGCTGGGAGAGCGGGCCCAGGAGGAAGAGAGTGTGATTTAACATGACAGGCTGTTTACTTTGGCCCAAAAAGAGAAAGGTCCCCTTTCAAGAGATTTCAAAGTTGGCCGGTCAGCGACCACACGGGGAAGCAAAGGGGTGATTTTAAAGCTGGAGGTGGGGAGGCACTGGGCCGGGGGGGCAAGGAGGACCATGGGGGCCTCGTGAGAAGGTCCAGGTCTGGGGGAAGCAGCCCCCAAAAGGAGAGAGTGGAGCTCCCAGAAAGGGTGTGGGAGGTGGGCAGAGGCCCAGAGGGCGAGGAAGCTTGTGTGTGTGCGTGTGTGTGTATATGTGTGCGTGTGTGTGTATATGTGTGTGTGTGTGCATGTCTGTCACAGTGAGAGGCGACTCAGAAGAACCCCCTGGGCACCAGGCTGGCCCAAGGTCACCATGGAAACCGTGTTTTCACAGCCCATAAAATGGGGGAACTTCAAGCCTCTTTAAGCCCTGCTAGAGGTCCACATGTGTGTGTGCATGCACACACATGTAAACTCACCCAGGAAGACCCCATGCACTCACATATACCATGTCTACAGACATGTGGTAATGTGCACATATAGCTACATGCATGTGTGAACGCATACGCCTGGGCCTGGACACACAGGCACGATGTACATGGTTGTGCACATGATGTGCATGTGTGTAAACCAATGGGCACAACACATATGCACATCACACACACAGTGCAACCGCACAATCGCATGCACACACATCACATGTGCACCTAAAAGGACACGTGCATATCTGCAGACAGGCATACACACAGATACACGTACGCACCAAAAACATCCATACTGCACACACGTGTTCACACTGCATGCACTTATGTGCACACCCAACACATGCTGAAACACGTGGAGACTAGGCACAGGCACACACATCATGCATTCATGTAGACAGATACATGGACACACATGCACGTGCCACACGAACCCATTGCTACACACATGTATGAATAGATGTTCACACCCCTGCACTCAAGTGCACGTGTAACATGCACATGTGGAAACACACATGAGCACCATGTACATTACACACATGCGTGTGTATGTAGGCACACTGAGCACATAATACATGCACAAGTCAACTCTCCTGCATGCCTATGCATGCACATTCTTCGTGCGTATAAAGACATACGTGTGTGTACACAAATGTGCACACCACAGAAACACACACCCTGTGTCCATGCATGTGCGTGCACACACATGCTCCCTGCCCTCCATGCAGAGCACATGAGCTGCCCCCCTGCAGGAGATTTCAAAAGAGGCTATTTCTACAATTTCTAGTAAAGAAATAATTCTTATAATCACATTAAGCGATTTGGCTGTAAAATTCCTGTAAAAGGGCTGGTTGTTCTCCCGAGGCCGAGGGAGGGGTGTGTGGGGGCGTGGGGAGCCGGGCTGAGCCTTCCCCTGAGTTTGCTTCGATTGTTTTCATCTCCCTGCCCTGGGAAATGAGAACAGTTTACTTTATGACGGATCGGCCCTTTCTCTGGTCCTTGACCCTCGGGGCACGTTTCTGCTGAGCTGGCGGAAAGCGCTTTGCAGGGATCTGCTCCCACACGTGGGGGTGGGGGCAGCGAGGGGCCAGCAGCCCCAAACAGAACAACAGTAACAGCGGGCGGGGCAAGCCAGCGGGGGTCTGGCCAGCGGCCCGCACCAGCGGCCAGGAGAGAGGGCTGTCCTTGGCAAACCGGCAGTGCGCACTCCCTGTGGGCTCCAGGGGCTCCTGCACACCAGCAGGCTCTGCAGCCCCTCAGTCTCCTCCCTGGGGACCCAGGGTCAGAGCAGAGCTTTCTCAGAGAGCCCCGCTTCAAGGCCACAGCTTGGGCCTGGGAGCCCCGAGACCAGGGTTCTGGGTACTAACGAGCAGCTGCCCAGTCCTTTCTGTGAGACCCTTCTGTGCCTGGGGGACCCGCGGGCAGGGCTCTAGACCCCCACTCTCAGCTGTGCCAGCCCCTGGGTGGAGAAGGGGGCAGGGCAGGTCACCACCTTCAGGCCGCGTGCGCCCAGTGACGAAGGAAGTGGTTGGCAAGACAATACTCATGCACAAAGCCCCCCTTTGGTCAGCCTGAGACTGGGAAGTGATCCGGGGCACCACTGCTGGCTGAGGCGAGGCCTCTGAGCTGCCCACCCTGGGCCCCCGGCCTCCACTCCCTATTCCTCAGGGCTCGGGGCTCGGGGCCCCCAGCTGACTTGTGACCTCCCTTCTCCGGAGCACGCCTGCAAGCCAGGCCCTGTAACTCCCAGACAGCCCGGCCCCAGCTGCTGAAAGCCAGCCCATCACCAGCTCCATCACTGAGGGCCAAGGGCACCAGGGGCACTTGGTGCCCAGGGGCACCAAGAGGGGTTCAGGACCCCAGGTCACTGCTGCCCGCCTCCACACTATGGTGGGTAGCCTATGGGAAAAGAGAGAGGTGGGCATCAGGGGTTGGCAGGCAGGCAGGCCGTCAGACAGCAGCGTGCTGGAGTGCAGACCTGTGGACAGGGCCACAGAGCGGGCCCCGCTGGCTGGCAGTCCCCGAGTCCAGGCAGGGAGCAGGGCAGGATCAAGGCTGGATGGGCCAGGTGGTCACCAGGGGTCATCAGTGGGGTGGGGGGATGCCGGGCTTTGGAGTGCTGGCAAAGCAGGGCACCTGCCTTCTGGGAGCACTTGGGGGAGCCTGTTGAATACCAGGCACCTCCAGCCAGGAGCCTAGAGGCTGTGGGCTGCCTGGGCCATAGCAGGGCAGAAGCCCCAGGACCAGGTCCCCCGTCCCGTCTTCCCAGCGGGCACCTCCAGCCCCCTGCTCCCCCCACCCAGGCTGAGCAGCTGCGCGCACAGCTGGACGCGGCCCAGGAGGGACTGGCCACACTGCATCGGGAGCTGCGGGTCTCCGAGGAGAGCCACGAGGGGCTCCGCCGAGAAGCCCTGGAGGCCCGCCGGGCGCTGGGTGATGAGGCCCGTGAGAAGGACGTGCTGCGGCAGTCTAACGCTGCGCTCCGGGCCGCCGTCCGCACGGCCGAGCAGGAGAAGGCCAGGTGGGGCTGCCCCTCAGCGCAGCGGACAGCCCAGCAGGCAGACGCTCTGGTGTTCCCTCCGACTGCACCTCCCGAGGGCCCCAGGGGGCCAGCCCACACAGGGAATGGCTAGGGACACCGGCAGGCCTGTCCCCAGACACTAGAGGAGACAAGGGAGGCCAGCAGTGTGGCTGGCGCCCCAGAAAGGCTGCCCTGTGGGAGGGAGCTGCAAGGCCAGGGTGGGCAGGGCCCAGATCAGTGGGCCCTGGGCCCTGAGCAGAGATGCTCCCTGAAGGCAGGAGGGGCTCTAGAGAGGCTGGGGCCCTGGAGATGGGGAAGCCAAGATGGGGCATCTCTCGGGAGCAGGTGGGACTTGCCGGGTGTGTGCTGTGGTCAGCCTGGGGAGGGCTGGCCTAAGGGCTCCCTGACCCCAGCCCTGCGCCTCCACAGTTTCAAGAGGTCCAAGGAGGAGAAGGAGCAGAAGGTGCTGGTCCTGGAGCAGGCCCACGCCGCAGCCCAGCAGGAGGCCGGGGAGCTGCGGGCCAGGCTGCGGGAGGTGGAGAAGACAGGGGTGGACTCCCGCCGAGAGCTCCAGAGGCTCCGCAGACAGGTGAGAGCAGCCCAGGAGGAGACGGGCCGGCCCGCCTTCCCACAGAGCCCGGGGCCACATGGAGGCTGCAGGGTGGGAACCCCCGGGTTGCCCTCGCCTTGGAGCATTCCCTCCTCAGTCGGGACAGTGGCAGAAAGGCTCTGCTCAGATCCACAGGGCTCCTGGCTGGGCTTGCTCCCCAGAGGGCATAAGTGACAAGCCCAGGGAAAGCGTCCCCAAGAATGTTTCACAGAAGCAAGTGGAGAGAAACCAACAGTGACACTGTGGATGCTGTGACAGTGTGCTGAGCTCTCTCCCAGTCCGTGTCTGACCACCCCCCTTTTGTTACACAAGGTCCTCCATTCTGTGTGCCTCTCAGGGGCAGAGCAGACTGTCCTTCATGGTGGGGCCTCAGCCGCAAAGACGTGACTGCTGGGTGACTAGCCACTGGGGCCTGGGAAGGTCTGGAGGCATCTCCACTCAGGCATCTGGAGACTGATGACAGCTGGCCACTGGGAGCCCCGTGGGCTCTGTCCCTGGGGCACTTCCGTGTGGCCTCTCTGTACTCTGGGCTTCGTCCCAGTGTGGCAGCTGGGAGCTCCCAGAGGGGCTTCCCCACCCTCAAGGCAGACACTGCACTGCCTTTCCAGACCAAACCCCAGAAGTCATGGGGAGTAACTTCCACCGTACTCTGTGTTCCCAGCAAGCCTCAAGCCCACTCAGGCTGATGGGCAGGATGAAGACCACATCTCTTC
This sequence comes from Heterohyrax brucei, assembly GCA_028571685.1. NCBI lineage: Eukaryota > Metazoa > Chordata > Mammalia > Hyracoidea > Procaviidae > Heterohyrax > Heterohyrax brucei. The sequence continues at coordinate 152,663,317 of CM053146.1, forward strand.
ATGGGACCAGGCCGCCCTCGTCTCTGATGGGACAGTGTTACCATTGTCTTTTAAAGCACCACTGTCTACCCTCTGGCCACAGATGATTTACATTCCTCCCGTCTGCAAAATACATCACTTATTTCCGATGACACCCAGAAGTTTCACCCCATTACTACTTCAAGTTCACACCGGAGGCCCAGGACCTTCATATGACATCAGGTCCAGGTGCAGAGGAAGCTCCTGAGTCTGGTTCTTGGTACCACTCCTCACGCACAGTCCCCTCTCTGAGGACCTGAGGACTTAGGAGACACAGGAGTGCCATCACACAGCCAGCAGTCACCAGTGGTCCAGGCAGAGGGTCCGCACACGGATGCTGCTGATCACACAGGGAGGTGGGAGCACCGGCAGTCCCTGACCAAGTGGGTCCTGGAGTCCAGCGCGGCCCTGGCTGCCAGGTTTCTGGTTAGGACTCGGCCCTAGTCCCTAGAAGCTTTTACAGGAAGAGAGAGAGAGGTGTGTTAAGGGAACAGCCCACTCAGCTGCAGAGGCTGACAAGTCCCAAGTCCACAGCATCTCCTGACTCACACAGGTACAGGTCGGTGAGGCCAAGACCGACAGGTCAGACACAGGCCTCTGGCTCACAGGCTGTGGATGCTGACAGATCCCAAGACTGCCAGGTTAAACTGTCAGCCCAAGTCCCGAGAACTGGAGATATGGCCTGCAGAAACCAGCTGTGGGATCCAGAGTGAGCAGGAGCCTGAGAGCTTTGCCACAAAGTCCACCTACACTGGAGGAGGCCACACCACCAAAGAAACTTCCGTTCAACTGATGGGCTACTCCTAGCAGATGCTGTCACGGAGGCAATCACATTATGTCAGATGTGATCATGGAAGCGATGACCTCGCTAAGTTAAGTGCTGCCGTGTTGGTTCCGACTCACAGCGACCCTGCGTGTCGCAGAACGAACCCTGCCCCTTCCCGCAGCCCGCCCACAGCCATGGTCAGGCTGGAAGCCCCTTCCTGCAGCCTCTGTAAGCCACAGTCTGTCTTGTTGAGGGTCTCTTCTCTTTCACTGACCCTGTACTCCATCAAGCCTGATGTCCTTCTCCAGGGATTAACTGCTCCTGACAGCGTGTCCAAAGTATATGACATGCAGCCTCGCCATCCTTGCTTCTAAGGAGCACTCTGCTTGTATTTCTTCCAAGACAGATCTGTTCATTCTTTTAGCAGTCCCTGGTATATTCAAAATTCTTCTCTAACACTGCCGTTCAAAGGTGTCCGTTCTTCTTCCAGTTAAGCTTGAAAGGATGTTACCTTGTGCCTGACCCAAGCTGTGGTATGATGCAGCTGAAAATACCACAGCTTGGGTCAGGCACAAGGTAACATCCTTTTAGGCATTTTTACATCATTCTATGACTGCCAAACTACTGAGAATCATGGCCCACTGCAGTTGACACACAACCTTTATAATCACATCCTCTAAGACACTCTTTGCTTAACTGGCCTGCATTTGAAACTGAGTGAGCTGCTCAGTTTGACTCCTGATTTTGGCAGTTCAGGGACCCAAGGAGTCCCTTCATTTTGTGCTGTCTGTGTTCCCTTTAGTTCTAGCTGATATAACTCCTCGAAAAACTCTGTGAGTTTCCTGTGTATCAGCCTAGAATCCATTCCATTAGAGGAAAGCCACACTGACAAATCTGAAGATGAGCCTCTCTGCCTTGGGCTCCTCTTGAAGCTGCTGTAAAGTAAAGCCCTTAAGATTCTTAGCAGCCCTCCTGTTTAGCAGAGAGGGTCTATGAGGCGTGTCCTTTAAGATTCTTAGAAGGCCCTTTGTTTCTTTGATAGGTTTATGAGGTACCACCTTAGGTCTCTCTAAGGTCTTAAAAAAGGGTCTTACAGTGTCACTTTGGATTTGATCTTTGCTTACCTTGAAACTTTGCTGACTATTTTATATGTCCTCAAGTTCCACTCAAAAATTGAATAGTTCATTTTTTAATTCACCTTTCTCTTCTTCCTTTTGTTATAGGCAAGTAGCATCTTTGACACTCTGCCCAAAAACCTCCTTGCCTAAGTCGTGCGTACATTTTCCACATCATCACAAATGTCAAATTTACGAACCTTTCCACCGCTATATATACAAGGTCCAAGAAGTAAGTTCACAAACTTAGTTGTTCAAAGTGCCACATACCTTGTTGCTGAATATCAATCACTACGGGCACTTTTGAAGTCCTCCCCTTGGGAAGCTATGCACTGACGCCAGCACCTAGTCCACCCTTCAGAGCAATTCTGGAACTCTTTCTGGAATGACCATTGCACATGGTAGGACAGTGGCAAGGTGGTAGGTTTGTGAACTTAATTGTCTAGTTGTCTGTGAGGGAGTTTCTAGCCAGTAAAGAAATAACTGTATTGGAACACCCTTTCTGCTCACCTGGTCTGGCCCCCAGTGACTTTTTTCTTTACCCAAAGATAAAGAAAATATTGGAAGGAAGACATTTTGATGACATTCAGGACATGAAGTGTTATATGATGACAGCTCTGATGGCCATTCCAGAAAAAGAGTTCCAAAACTGCTTTGAAGGGTGGACTAGGTGCTGGCACGGGTGCCTAGCTTCCCAGGGGGAGGACTTCAGAGGTGACTGCAGTGACATTCAGCAAGGGTGTTTGCACACTTAATTGTCAGGTCTCGTACAACGAGGGCCTCCTTCCCTCCAGCTTTCAGCTTCCTCCTTGCTCCCCAGCCTTTGTCAACAGTCTCTTTGAGGGCTGCCACCATTCACTAGTAACCTCCTAGGTTACTTCCAGTTTCCATGTTCTGCCAAATGCCAAAGCTATTATCACATTTTAGGTTTTTGTTAATGGCAGTGCCCTACTCCCAATTCTAAATTTTTGTTCCAGTTACTATTGCTGTGGAATAAATGACCTCAAAATTCAGCAGCTTAATAAAAAATAACTATTTTATTATGCTCATGGATTCCCTATGTCAGAAATCCAGACAGGGGGACTGTCCTGACTTTGCTTCACAACATCTGTGTTCTCAGCTGAGAAGACTTGACAACTAAGGATGACTTGATGGATGGTGGCTGGGATCATCTGGAGGCATCTTTTCTCCCATCTGGTGGTTGATGCTGGCTGTACATTGGAAGCTCAGTGGGGCTGCCAACTGGACACCTACATGTTTCTCTAAGTAGTGTGGGTTTCCTCCCAGCATCGCAGTCTCAGGATCGTTGGGCTTCCTCCCAGCATGGTGGTTCAGGCCCCACGGTCCAGCATCCCACTGAATAAGCAGACAGTGCCTCATCTTTTGTGAGTTTGCTTCAGAAGTCACGGGTCGCTTATAGCTCATTTAACTTATCACAAGATTCAAAGGGAGGGGCATAGACCCTCTTGTCAATGGGGAGGTGTGTCAAAAGAATTTGCAGCCACGTTTTTTAAACTTCTTTAGATGAATTGGTTAAGAAAACGTCCACTGTATGAATAGGTACCACTGACCAAGAGCTCCCTCTGCCCCGGGTATTTTACACGTGTCACTCACATTTAAAAGGTCCCTGGTGGCACAGTGGTCAAAGTGCTCAGATGCTAACAGGAAGGTCAGTGATTTAAATCCACCAGCTGCTCTCAGGGAGAAAGATGCAGCAGCCACTTCCATCAGGACTGCAGCCTCACGTCTGGGGTCTTAAAAGCTGCCAAGCTACCATCTGAGGGTACAGCAAATGGTCCCAACTCAGCAGGAGCAGATGATCACCAAGGATCAAAACGACATGGGAGAAAGAGAGCCCAGAAGACAGACCGACCCACATCAGTGGGTGACTACATCAACTCGTGACCGGAAGAACCAGATGGTGCCTGGCCACCACCAGTGATAGCCATGATGGACTTCACAAAGCTGAGTCTCACTGGCGACACAAGAATAAAAGATCTCCAATGAAAGACTGCAATTGTTTCTCCAGGGGCCTCGGAGTTTCCCTGGGAGCAAGGCCCTTGGCCCTGATGCTGCCCCTGTCCATAAATCATAATGGAGGTCGACTCTTCAGACAGGAATGGATTGGACTTGGTGACACAGAGTGACCATATCATGTGTGCACTTTATGGTTCTGTGCATCCATGGGATGTTGTCCTGCTGACCTCTTACTGGAAGCAGGGGAATGGGTGGAGAGGAGGGGATAGGATATTGTTTGGAGGATAAGACATGTATGGAGCTGAGAGGGAGAGTGTGCTGTCACTGGGCAGGGAGAGCAGTGGGAGCTGCATATAGGTGGGCATGCAAATTTAGATGGGAATGTACATTTTCACTCAATCATAATAATAGGAAAAGAAAAGACTGCAGCCTCAGAGATGCTATGGGGCAGATCTGCTCTGTCCTGTAGGGCTGTTATGAGTCAGGGTCGACTTGGCGGCAATGGGCACTCTCATTTATTCTGCACAGCAATCCTCTGAGGAAGGGTCTATACCCTTCCCCACCTTCCAGATAAGGAAACTGAGGCATGGATAGGTTTATGTGATCTGGCCAGAGCTACACTCTGCTGGTGAAAGCAGGAGCTCAGAGCCTGCACTCCTGGCCACTGGTCAACAGCCCTGGACCTTGGGCACTGCCCAGTCAGGGGCATCCAGCCCTCCTCTGCCCCAGGAGCTCTGCCTGGGGCAGGTTCACCAACCTCCACAGAGTCCTGGCCGCCAGTGCATATTTGTGGGATGACTAAGGGTGGCAGCCCTGGACCTGGTCACGGGAAGGGGACTCAGTAGAAGCCCCCCCGGTGGGGACAGGACACATGAGGGGAGACGGGGCTCAGGGAGGCTGCCAGGTCCCTGCGAGGGGCATAGATCCACTCATCCCATGGCCTGCACTCCTAGGTGAAGGAGCTGGAGGCCAGGGCCCAGAGGAAGGGTCGGGAGGTGGAGGAGCTGAAAGCCAGAGCTGCCCAGGACCATCAGTGGCAGGAGCAGGGCCGGCAGGAGGTGCTGGAGCTGCAGAAGAGGGCAGCTGAAGTGGAGGTGGCCGGCGAGGGGGCCAGGAAGGAGGTCGGTGAGGCAGCTGGCCGTCAGAGCGACAGCCAGGCCTGACCTCCCCAGGAGAGGGGTCCCCAAAGGTGGGAGCTCGGGAGGCCAGGGGAGGCAGAGGGTCCAGGTCAGCTGTCCTCTGGCTCTGTCTCACAAGTGCCCCCACTGCCCCGGGGGACCTGCTCATGTTGGGGAGGGGATCCTGATGGAAGAGCCAGAGGTAAAGCCACGGCCCCTCCTCCGGCCCCAGAGCTCAGGGGCAGAAGAGCAGAGCGAGGCTTTGCCATGCTGACACTGAGACCTCGGCTGCACACCCCAAGACCCCCTATGTCGCATGTCTGTCCCATGCCCACACCTGCACACACGTCCACACTCACACTCCCCTCCATGCCCACGAGTGTCCCGGTGCCCACACCTGCACACACACACACACCTGCACGCACCTCCAAAGACTCCCTGATCATTACCAGCTGGGCCCTCCTGGCCCGTTTGCTGAAGGGCCGTGGTGTGGGTGGCCGTGGTGTGAACGGCCAGGCAGGTGCTTGGGGTCCTGGAGGTGCCCTTCCCATCTGGGCTCATGTGTCCCCACCAAACGTGGGGCCAGGAGACAAGTCCAGGGCCCCTGGCCGTGACCTGCCAGGATGGCCAATGAGGACAGTGGTGGAGTGGGAGACCGAGGGCCCACTGTGCGTCAGTAGGCTGGGACGTTGACCCCAGGGTCTCCTCTCGGCTGACTGGAGGCCTCCTCACACTTTGAGCCTCGGTGTCCCCCACAGGTCCTGAGGCTTCAGCGGAAGCTGGCGGAAGTGGAAGCCGGCGGCGAGGCCCGGGAGAAGCAACTCGGGGCCCAGCTGCGGGAGAGCCGGGCAGCCGAGCAGGCGCTGCGGGCCGAGGTGCGCAGCGCGGCCCGGGAGCTGCGGCTGGCGGAGGGCACTGCCGAGGGGCTCCGGACGCGCCTCGACGGCGCCGGGGGTCGCATCCGCGGCCTAGAGCAGGAGCTGGCCCAGGCCGAGGGCGCCCGGCGGGATGTGGAGACGCAGCTGGACCGGCTGTGCTCCGCGCTGCGCCGAGGCCTGGGGCTGCGGGGTCAGAGCCCCGCGGCCTCCCCCGAGCGACCCAGCTCCCCTATCAAAGGTCAGCGGCCTCTCCTGCCACCCACCTAGGCGCCCCGACCCTCCTTGGGCCACTGTCAGGAGCCTGGCCCAGCCCCAAGTGACAGGCACAGAAGGGAAGGGGAAGGAGGGGACCCGTGTCTTGGGACCGCACCCACGTCCCCTCAGCCCCCGCTGTCTGTAGGCTCCGGCAGCTCCTGGGCTCGCTCCGGGCAGCGGAGTGCCAGACCCTGTGCCGGGTCCCACTCACAGCTGCGACAGCCCTCGCCTGGCCCCGGAGACGTGGAGGTCCTGGATGCGGCCTGTGTGCAGGACGCCCTGAGGGATTTCGTGCAGAAGCTGCGGGAGGCCCAGAGAGAGCGAGTGAGCCCCACATCCCCGCTGGCCCCTGCCCCCCACATGGGAGACAGGAGAGGACACATAGCTTCCTGAGATGGCTGTCCATCTGTCTGTCCACCCATGCCTGCTGAGACCTGGCAGGCCCCTCGGGTCACAACATCAAGGCTGCTCTTTGTGGGACGAGACAAACACCCCTCAGACAGGCAGCGAGGCCCCTGAGCTAGTCCCCCCTCCCCAGGGCACACTCCCCTCCAGGCTTGGCTCCACACCCCAGCCCTGTCCAACCTCCCCAGGCCTGGGGTCAGCTCAGCAGCCAGGCACCGGCCTTCCCTGCAGCCACAGCACTGCCTACCTTGCCTCCCTGCACTTCCCCTGTCCCATGCTGGTGGCCACCCGCCACCCTCCAGAGGGCCCCGCTGACCTGGACCTCTCCCTCCATCAGGACGACGCCCGCTGCCGGCTGAGCGAGGCAGAGAGTGCACAGGCCCGAGCCCAGAGCCGGGCTGCACAGCTGCAGAAGGCACTGGCTGAAGCAGAGGAAGGTGACCTCCCTGTCCCACCCCACCCCAGGCAGCGGCTGTGAGGGGATCTCCACCCCAGGGCGAGGGCAGCAGAGTGGCAGGAAGGGCACCCCTGTCCTGAGGAGGGATCCCAGGAGCTGCCAGGGTGAACCAGGGGTACTACCCAGGCAAGCTGCCATCCACACGGCAGCAGGGGCGGGGCGTGAATCTGGAGACCTCCAAGGGTCTACTCCGTCCTGCCCCAGCCCCTCCTGCAGCCCCTCCTGCGCCTGCAGACACACTGACCAGGCAGGCCCTCCCACAGGGCCTTGCGCTGGCTGCTCTGGGAGGACTCCCCCTCCAGAGCCTTGTGACTGTTCCTCCACTTGTCCAGGCCCCTGACCCATGACACCTGCCCTCCAGGAGACCCCCACCACCCCCATGTCACACACCACCTCCCGTCAGAGGGTCAGCCAGGCAGGAATCGGTGATGAAAGGGAGGCGGGGCAGAGGGGCAGGGGTGGCAGGAGAGGGGAGGAGGCCTTGGAGTCCATGCAGAGAACTAGGACCCTGAGACCAGCCCAGGAACCCGTGACCTCCGAGATGCCGTTGCTTACGCTCACTGAGCCTTCAGTTGCTGGCCTGTGACCTGGACGGGTGGTCCCTGCTCTGCAGCCACGTGAGCCCCCTGTGCCCCCCAGGTCAGCGCCGGGCAGAGGCCGAGGTGAGCAGCGTGCGGGCAACACAGGCTCTGCAGGAGAAGGTGTTCTGCAGGCTAGAGGCAGAACACCTGGCAAGCAGGCGGACAAAGAGAGGTGTCGCCTCCAGGTGGGTCCCTGTGGGTGGGGGCATGGTGGGACTGGGCCCCAGAGCTCTAGGGAACACCTGGGGCTGCCCGTGGCAGAGCTGTCCTCTGCAGGTGGGGAAACCAAGGCTTGGGCAGGGGCGCGACTTGGTCCTGGTGCACAGGGGTGCCCTCTGGCAGGTTCACGCGTCAGGTCAGTGTAGAGGTTTCCGGGCTCCAGTGGACCTCAGGGGCCTGAGGTGGGGACACCAGAAGGGTGGGGCAGCTCTGTTGGCACACCTTCCTGGTCAGTAGAGGTCAGTCAGAGGAGCTGGCCTGCGGGGAGAGGCAAGTGTCACTCTAGGAAGGCTCCTCCCCATCCGCTGCCCCGGGAGAAGACTTGCAGGGGTCAGCTGAAGGGTCAGATGGCCTGGCTGGGGCAGTGGCAGGACCCAGGGAACGTGCAGAGGTGAGGGGGCTGTGAAGGTGTGTGCTGGATTAGGCTGGGCTGAGCCCCATTCTGAACCATGAGTTTGGGGGACCAGAGGGTCCTGAAGCCGGATCTGAGCCAGGGACACAGATTGCAGGCCCAGGTCCTGTCTGCAGGGGACAAAGGGCCGTCCCCTGCTGTCCGACCTGAGTGACAGCTGCCTACTCAGATGCCGCAGGGAAGGAAGGAGGCTCCCTCCACGAGCCGGGCAGGAGGAAGGAAAGGCCACTAGCCGCTGTTCCCCAGTCAGCTCTAAGGAGCCCCGGTGGCGCGGTGGTTAATCACTCATCTGCCGAATGAAAGGTCTCTGTTGAAATCCACCTGGTGGCTTGGTGGGAAAAAGGCTTGGCCACCTGCTCCTGTGAAGGTTACAGCCTGAAAACCCCACGGGGCCGTCGGCTGCGACCTGTGGGGTCGCTCTGGGTCAGCACTGGGTCAGCACTGATTTGTCAGCACACCTGAACTCCAGAGTTGTTTTAAGAAATCGTGATCGGCAGAATAATGGCCCCCGAAGACGTGCACATTCTGCTCCCCAGGACCTGTGAACGCAGGAGAGAATTAAGTGAGGCTGCAGACGGCACGTGGGGACTGCTCATCAGCTGACCGTGAGGTGGGGACATTATCGTGAACTACACGGTGGGCTCAGCACTGTCACACGGCCTTTATTATATGCAGGAGGGAAGAGCCAGAGGAGGACCACACACCTGGAGGACCAAGGGGGAGCCACCAGCCAAGGCACGCCGGCCACCTCTGGACGCCAGACCCGGCAGGGAAACACGTAGTCTGCCCACAGCCGCCAGAGGGAGCCGGCCTTGTGACACCTCAGTTGTAGCCCAGGGCTGTCGTTTCCGGATTTGCTCTCCTGAACGTCAGGATGCTAAATGCGTATCTTTAAAGTGACAGGTGTGTGTGGCCATCAGCAGAGCGGCACAGCTGTGGAGCGCTGTCACCCCCGCCACCGCCCTGGTTCTGAGTCATGTTTTCTGCATCACTGACTCCGGAGCGTGTGCTGTGTCCTTCCTGCTTTCACAGTCTGCCCCTTGCCTCCAGGTCTGACCTGTGACTCTCTTTTGAAAACGAAAGAAGAAACAGAAACCATATTTGTGCTTGCAGGTGACCCGTTTTGAAATACATCTATGATATGAGCCTTTTAAAAAGCAGAACACTTCATCCGAATGCTTCGTGTGTGCTCTGTCTCCTGAATCCATCCGGGCTGAGCAGAGTGTGTTCGGTTTTCCTGCCGCGTTTCCTTCTGCCAACTAGGCGTCCGTTTCTCGAGGTCTCTGATGCGCGGATTTGTCGGACAGGCTGCTCAGAGCAGACGGAGGGGTGAATGCTGTCTTTGCCCAGAACCCGACTCTGTCCAGCGTGTCGGGGTCCTCTCTGCTGTCTTCCCTAGTCCTCACCTGTGTGCTGTCCTTCTTTGTGGACTTCACTGTCATTTCAGTCCTGCCTTAAATTGTTCCTGGAGACCCTGGTGGTTCAGTGGTTAACAGCAGCTAACCAACAGGTCCACAGTTCAAATCTGCTCGGCGCTCCTTGGGAGCTCTGTGGGGGCAGTTCTCGGCTTCACTCAGACACAGTGATTCCGGGTCTACCTCCCACCCGTTTCAGGAGGAGCCGGTGTGCCTTCTCAGTTCAGGCTGCCTGGTGCCCTGGGGCCCCGGGTGGTCTGCAGAATGTGGACTATTTGGGGGTTTTTCTTAGGCAGTGTTTTACATCCCAGGCAGAAGCTGGGGTCTCTGTCACCTGTGAAGTTCAAAAACATCTGTAGACACTGATTTGGTGTCGCTCCCTCCGTTCCTCTTGTCTGCGGGGGGAGCCACTCCGTTGGCAGAAGCAAATCTATCTTGAGCTTATGGAACCTCCTTCGGCCTGAGAAACGCTGCTCCATCTCATCTGTCCTTTCCTCCAGGGACCGCTGGCACCGCAGCACTGGCCCCGCTGGCCCCCCACTCCTTCTGTCTGTCTCCCCTTCTGTCCACCTCGGGAGGGCTCCCAACCAGTAGCCGGGACTCCCTCCCAGGCTGACCGGCTTCCTGGCCGTCACAGCCCTTGCTCTCTGAGAGCACCCCTGCTCCTGCTCTGTGTTCGCAAGGCCACTTGAATCTCACTGAGAGGGTCAGTGGGCGTCTTCCCAGCTGAGCTGCCACGGCGGGGACTCTGGCTTTACTCAGAGAGCCCACAGCGCAAGTTCCCCAGCCACAGCGGAAGGCTGCTTATTCCTTGAATTTCCATCGACGCCTTCAAAGAAGCCACCATGGTCTTGTTGGAGGCTGGCCGTGGAGAAGACCCATCAGGGTCTTCCTGTGTTCTTGTCCAATGTGTTAAACCCCATGAAAGGCAGAGGGACAGGCTCCAAGACTCTGGAGCTGTGAGGGACCGCAGGCAAGCCAGCGGTGTGGGCAGCGCTCCCGCCCTGTCCCCACAACCTGCCTCGTGCTTGCATTTCTGTCCCAGGAACAGAGGGCAGGGCCGTATTTTCCAAGTGACAGGGTCACTGGTTCGTCACCTGCAATGACCCTGATCCCAGAGGCCCTAGTAGGATATGGCTGCCTTCCCCCTGGACACCCCTGCCCACTTCCAGCCCTGTTCTCTGAGTCAGGGTCCCTGGGGGTTCCCACTTGTGGCCTGGGGAGGCGTGATGATGGGCTTCTCAGAGCTGGCTCTGCCTGGTCCCCCTCTCCTGCCCCCGCCCACAGGCTCACAGGAATCCTCCCCCATCTGTCTCTAGCTTTGAAGAAAGTTTTTCCCAACTTTCCTAAACTGTCAGCCATCGGGTGGGCCTCTGGGAGGGGGATTTAGACACACACACATCCAAGTCCCCACCTTAGCAGATGTCCTGGGCACACTTCTGACCAAGAACAAACCCAGCAGAGAAGTGGGGGTCCCAGCCGTCCGTGACCCCAGTGTGCCCCCGGCAGGTCATTGTGCCTGGTGGGACAGGCCAGCACCCTCTAGCTCTGCGAGCCCACCAGAGGGTTCCAAAGCCAGGGCCAAACTGACAGGACTTATTTTACTTCCACAGACCACTGTTGCCTTGTTTCACATAAGCCAGTGTGTTTGTCAAGAGAAAGTTAATTAAAAACATATTTTTCTAATTAAATGGTAGGCTGTGCTATGCAAACAGTAAGATTCTTGTTGGAAAGCAAATCCCGCCCTGTTTCCAGGGCGACCCAGAGACTCAGCAGGACAACAACACAGAGGCCGGCGGGCATCAGCACACGCACCGACCCGGCCCTGGCCCACCCGCCGCTGGCCGGCCTCGGAGCCAGTGTGACTTGGGCAGAGGGCCTGGCTCCCGCCCAGAGTCACCCCCACCCTGCCCAAGCACTCTTGGGGAGGCTGCTGGGCTGTCGTCCTGGGATGGGGCCAGGCTCACGGCCTCGATGGCTGGGATGGCTGGGAGGGGCCGAGATGTCCTCAGATTCGGCCAGTGCCCCCTCCCTGCCCACCCCTGGACATGCCCTGTCCAGCCCCCAATGCCAGCCACTGACACACCCTTCCGCCTCTCTGCCAGGGCTTCTCACACTCCTGAACATGGGTCTGTGGGGCGGGCAGGATGTGCAGTCCATGGGTCCCCACGCCAAGGACTCTGGACTACAGTTCTCACTGAAGAACCATGGTTTGCTGAGGTGCTTTAAAGCCGTGCTACTTCATGGCCCTGGATTGATCAGGTTTGGGTGCTAAGATTACCTTCAGAAAATGAATGGGCGTGCCTCCCACAGCTTTTTGATCGGGTTTGGGTGCTAAGATTACCTTCAGAAAACAAATAGGCGTGCCTCCCATGGCTTTCAGGGCCCTGGCCAGCCCTGGTACACAGGAACTGCGTTTTCTCTAAAGGTGAACGTGAATTTGTCGGTGAGCTCAAGACTCATGCTGATGTGTTAACTAAACCCCACAGCAAACTCACAGCCGTCGAGTCCCCTGTGACACACACACAGAGACCCACGTGGCAGGGGAGAGCAGCTCCACAGGGTCTCCTTCAGCGGCCTCTTAACAGAAGCAGATTGCCAGGCCTTTCTACTGCGGTACCAGTGCCACACAGCAGGCCAGACCCAGCGGCGTCGAGTGGATCTGCTGAATGCCGGTGCTAGGCTAGCAGTCAAGGAAAGCAGTGCCACCCAGGGACCTTTGGATTTAAATAGTGGACTTTCATTCCCTTGCTGGTCCCTTTTCTGTCTCTGCTCTGTTGTGGCTTCCCCTCTCTTCTGGAGTCAGGTTTTGTCATCTGTTTGACACGTCAAAGGCGTGCCAAGGGCTTACTCCTGGACTTGCCTGATGTCGGTGTCTAGCGTGTAGACAGCTGTGTTTCTTTCCATCTTTAACACTGTCCATTTTTATTTTTCTTCACCTGACTTGCCAACAGTTCATTGGTCGCGTTGGTTTTTCCAAGGAACCAACATTAACCTTCATTCATTTGTATCTGGATTATTCATTTCAGCTTCATTTCTACTGCTGGCCCCCTCTTTGGCTATGACTTTTCTAATTTCTCTGGTTGAATCGTCAGTTCACGGGTTTGGGCATTCTCGGTGACAGCACCTGTGTTTGAGGTCACCACAAGCCCCAGCTGTGCTCACAGCTGCTTCTCAGAGGCGTTTGATAGGAATTCTCTTTAAGTGATTTTATCCTAGCCTCCATTCTTGTTTCTTTCTTAATCCAGAGGTTATTAAATAGACGAACGCGGTGGTGGCACTGTACCTTGCTGCCCACACCCAGTCTTCCTGAAGAGAGGGCAGTCTTCCTGGGTGGGAGTGCAGTCACAGAGTCTGTCCCAGATGACCTCTGTCGGCGGTACTCCTTGGTCAGCCTGTGGCTTTCTCACTTTGGTTTTGTCTGTTGGTGGTTTGTTTTGGGGACAAACCAACTACAGAGTTTACAGGGAAGAGTAGATGCTGGTGGTCTTCCAAGCGAATCTTGAGAAGGACGGTCAAACTTACTGTAAAGTTAGTTCTACCAAAACAGGAGGGGTTGGTACAGGGTGGTCTCAGATACAAGAGGGACAGCCAGGGCCCAGACGCTGCCCAGCACTAGCTGGCACCAAGCCCCACTCTGTGAGGGGCGGGGCTTTGACCTCCTCCAGGCTGAGACCCTTCTGGTGCGAGCCCTGGTCTGCACGTGCCCTGAGGGCTCCTGTGAGCACAGCCAGCTGCCCAGGGTTCCCAGGTGGCTTCTGCCAGTCCTTTATCAGTCAGTCAGCTGTGGATGAGAGGGGAGCACATGGGAAAATGAGTTACAAGGTCCAGGCTTGGGGTACTTGCCTGGCAGTCTTCCCTCGTGGTACAACGCCCAGCATTTAATGGATTCTCGGTCCCCAGAAGGTGGCCATCAGCTGCCGTCTCAAGCTCAATGGACAGAAGTGCTACCCGGTCCTGAGGGCCAGGCCATGGTGCCCCGAGGGCTTTTCATGGGATGGCTTTCAGAGGTGGACTGCCAGGGCTTTTCTCTTTGTCCATCTTGACCTGGAAGTCCCACTGAGACCTGCTCAGCATCCCAGCAGCCGCAGTGGTGGCTGCCTGTGAGGCGCACTGGCCGAGGTCGACCCTGGTGTCCCACACGGAAGGCGAGGGTTCTGCCACTGAACTGCCACTGCCCCCAACGATAGGGGAGTACTGGGGGTATCTCCCTGCCCCCACTCAGGGAGACTCCCCACGAGAGCACCATTCTTAACAGCCACATTTAGGGGGTACCTTCTGGTCTCCACGGCACTCATCCCCTGTCCTTGGCCTGATCCCACCAGGAGCCCAAGAGATTGTCTCATACCCATGCCACAGATGAGCAGACTGAGCGAAGAACGGGTCCAGGGACCCAGGCGGGAGCCCGAGACCTTGTCCCCAGCCCTGGGTGCCTCCCTGCACCAACTTTCCCAGGAGTAGAGCAGCTGGAGCCCTGTGGCCAGTCCAAGAAGGACGGGCTTCATGCCCCTCTGTAGCTCGTGCAGCTGGGCTGTTAGGGCGGCTTTCTGAGCCCCCTGCCCATCACGCAGCACCACGACAGACAGCCGCCTGCCCCAGGAAGGGGCACCTCCCGGGGACAGGGTGGGGTGTGAATAAGGGGCCCGCCACTCAGTCGCCACGGCTCACTTGGCTTCCGTACGAGCTGACTCACTACGAGAGCAGCAGAGAGCTGCCATCCTTGCTCTAGAGCCTCCGCAGGGACTGTGGGACAGCTGGGCCGCACTCCAGGGAAGCCTCTCCTTTCCTAGGAGGAAACGCAAGCAGGGGGAAAGCAGTGCTTCTCAGATCTGCCAAGATGGTGAAAAGTGGCCGCTTGGGGCCCAGCGTTGTCCTCTCCGTCACTCTCCTCAAGTCCTAAGGGCCCACCCACCTGCAGCCGAGTGGGGACGTGAGGCCCGGCCCCCTCCCAGCCCCCAGCCCCGGGTCCCTCTCTGCAAGACAGGGCAGTATGGGTCCCGACGTGTGGCGAAGACGAAGTCCCAGTGCGGAAACACGGTGATCAGGAAGGCCGTGGTCAGCGCTGGTACCACATTTGCTGATGACACTGTCAGGGTCGGGGCATACCCAGCATGCTGTGACTCCAGACGAGGACAGCTGCAGCCTTGCCCCTCGGCGGCTCGGTCCCAGCCTCTCTCCTCCTCAACAGACACCCCTGTGGCCCTACGTCTGACCTGTCCCTCCCTCCTGAAGACCCCCTCCCCTGGGCTGCCACCCCTCCCGCCTGTCTCCCAGGCCCCAGGTCCCTATATCTTCTCCCCTCTCAGCTGTCACTGCCCTGGGCACAGCTCGTCCAGACTGACCTCTGAGCCTCCACTCAAATGTGCCCCTACCCTGTCCTCCCGCCCCGGGAAATGGGACCTCGGAGGAACCCAGCTGTCCAGACTGGACACCCTGGTGCTCTCGGGACAGTCCCTCCGCCGGCTCTCCCACCTGCTGCCATCTTTCCTCCCAAGTCCTTGTCTTGCCCCAGTGAGCCCAAACGGCCCTGCACTCTTGAGGGGACGCTGGCTGGCCACCTCCAACCTCCAGTACGAACACACTGACCCCCCAGTGGACTGGTCTGATTTTCGCAGCCTCCGCAGTCAGCCAAGAGGAACTGCCTGTCTGCACCGATACTCCTTGTTGTTGGGCAGGCGATTCTGATCCCAGAGCTGGCTTTCCAGAAGTAGGTCACCAGGCCCTCCTCCCAGGGGGCCTCTGGGGGACTTGAACGTCCAGTCTGTCAGTTAGCGAGCCAGCACTCGTCGTTAGCACCAGGGACTCCTGCAGGCACATTACAAACCACTCCATCTGCTCGCAGGCTTGACCCTGCTCTCCGCCTGTGTCCACCCTAGCGATACAGGCCCCCAGGACAGGGTGGGATAGACAGACGCCCAGTACCGCCCCCTCCCTGTGCCCCGCCACCCCCAGGAGCAGCAGGACGCACTTCACCAGGCGCTGGACGAGAGAGCAAGAGGCACAGCCAGGGCCTGGCCGCCACCGGAAGGCTGCTGGAGGGGCAGCTGCCGGGCCTGGAGCTCCGGTGCCAGGTAGCAGAGGGTGAGTTGGAACCCCTGCGGCAGGTGAGGGGCCCCAAGAGGACGCCGTCCCGTCCCGGGAGGCGGTGGACGGTGTGGGAAGAAGTCTCTGGGGGAAGGAAGGTCAGGATACTGGTGTTTCCCGGGTTACCAGTTCAGGAAACTGAGGCTGGGGGGGATTTGTCAGAGGCCCGAGGGCTCCCGCCGAGATTGCCTGCGCCCACCGAGGGCGCCCCCCACCACGCAGGTGCCCCTTCCAGCCCCTGCCGCAGGGCCGCTGTCCACCAGCGCTCCCCGGCCGCGCGGCGAGCAGGAGGCGGCGGCAGCGGCGGAGAAGCGCTCCCTGGGCGCGCGGACGGCAGCGCTGCGCACCGAGCGCGCCCGCCTGCAGGGGGAGCTGGCGGCGCCACGCGCGCGCCCGGCGCAGGTACGCCCGCGGGCCGGGCTGGGGCGGGGAGAGGGGTTTCAGCGAGGGGAGCGGCGCCCTGGCTCGGGGAGGGGCGCCCTAGCTCGGGGAGGGGCGCCCTAGCCCCAGGACCGGCGTCGTGGGCTCCGCCAGGGGCCTGGCGAAGGGAGGACGCGGGGAGGAGTCCCTGCAGGGGGAGGTCAAGGAACGGGGAGAGCACGCAAGTGGGTACCAGCGTGGATGCGCGTGGGAGGGTGCTGGGGAGGGAGGCCACAGGGTCCGCAGAGGGGGGGTCTCAGAAGGGGATCCCGCTGACAAGTCCCAGAAGAGATCCCAGCGGGGGCGGACCCGGGAGGAGGGGCGGGGGAGGGGCTTTCTCAGAAGGGGCCAGGGGGCGGGGCCTGGGGCGGGGCGGAGGGTCCCTGGGAAGGGCTCCTACAGCTGGAGGGAGGTTTCCCTGTGTCCACACTGCCCAGTGGGGTCGGTGCCCGCTGTCCGTACCGAGCGCGTGGTCACCCCAGCAGAGGACCCTGGAGGCCGTTCAGCCCCTTCGGCCGGTGTGAGGCGTCCCTTTGCGGGAGTCCGGCGGGTCCATGGCGCCACCCAACAGCCTAGAGACCCTGGGGAGCGGCCCCCAGCACCAGACCAGGTGCTGGTGCTGCAGTGGCTCCTGTCTCCAGGAGGGACACCAGGCACTGGTGGGTGTGGGTGCCGCTGGGGTAGGTGCTCAGCAGCTCCCCTGCTCGTCCTTCCCGTAGGACTGTCTCCGGGACAGGTGACCTGGACCTCGGGGCGGGCAAAGTGGGCCAGGCCAGCCCCACCACACTGACGAGGCGCGGCACTGGTGGCATCAGGGTTGTCTCAGTGGCACACCAGCAGGCTTCCCAACACAGGCTGGCCTGTAAGGCAGGGTCCTCACAGCCCAGGGGTCAGACAGACACCAGGAATGCATCACTGGGCAAGGGCAGGAGGGCAGCGAGCCTCTGAAACTCTAGGAGAGGTGGACAGGGCAGCTGAGGCCAGACTGTACAGCGCGTCTCCCAGGCAGTAACCACAGCTGACCTCTGACCCCAGGCACGCTGGATGAAACAGACAAAGGGGAATGGCTGGGCTGAAATCGGGGTAGCACCCGAAGCATCTTCCTGGGACCCAAGTTCACAGGCAGGGAAACTAAGGCAAGAGAGAGCGGATGGAACCTCCAGGAAGCCATGCCCTGGTCACGTGTCCCCAGCAGGCACACCTCCGTAGGAAAGGCCCTGGCCTCCAGGCACTCACCTTCCAGTGGCTGTTCAGAAGAGGAGAAGCTGGGCCAGTGGGACACATCTCCCAGGGGACAGGACTGAGCACAGGGTAGAAGCTGGGAAGCCCCCTCATCAGGACAGTGGCTGGCAACCAGAGGCCAGCTCGTGGGCCTTTGGGTGGCGCGTAGATGAGACAGTGGCCCTGGCTGCAGCCGCAGTTTCCAGCCCAGTGGGGACTCTGAGGGTGGCAAATAACCAGCCAGGGCTCTGTTCTGTCATACTGGGGTCGCTGTGAGTCAGAACCAACTCCACAGCACCTAATGACAGCAGGGCCACCCATCCCCCGGGAGGGGGAGCTGGGGGTGAGGTCACCAGGACCAGGCCTTTCCCTGAAAGCACTGAGGGGCGGGGCTGGGGAACAGCAGCCTCCCCACGGGCAAGCCTTTGGGGGTCTGATAGCAGCGCTGGGGACAGCGGAGCAGCCTTGGGCACGGTGCCCGCTGCAGATCCCTGGAGGGGAAGGGGAGGGCCAGCTAATGAGTTCCAGGAGGTCAGCTGTGAGGGCCGAGAGCCCATAAAGCCTTTATTGGAGTCTCAGGAGGGGACCAGTGTGGCCGTGTTTGTTTTGGACTCCACTTTGCACTGGGCTCTTGTGCTGCCTCTCCCGGCAGGGATGGAATCTTAAAGGAGCAGGACTTCCTTTCCCAGGCAGGGGACGCTCTGCTTCTCCTCCTGCAGGAGGAATCTTAGTTGTGGCAACCCTCCAGCCCTGAGCCCACGCTCCACCCTTCCGTGTAGCCCACAGCCATGTGTCCCAGAGGCACCTGCACGGCCTGGTCCCCTCCACGGCCTGGGTCCAGATGACAGAAATGCTGGGGCTGACCCCCAAGCCTGCACCCCACCCAGCATGCTGCCTGAGGCGTGGCCCAGCCCAGAGCCATGGAGGGGACCTGTGTGGCCAGCAGGGCCTGGGTTATGATCCTGTCCTGGCTACACGAGGGTGGGAAGGTGGGAGGCAGGTCGGGGAGCAGATGGGGCCCCAGACCACAGAGAACCCCTCCAGGCCTGACCTGGGATACAGGTCCTGGAACTGGGCCTTCTGGGCCAACAGGTGGCACTCCTGTCCCCAAATCTGGGCCCCAGAAGGCTCTGCTCTCAACAGGAGTGGACCCTGGTTCCAGCCTCCCTCCAAAAGGATTGTCCAGAGGGGACAACACAGCCATCGCATCCAGACAGGTGTCTCCTGGCTCACCTCCCTGGTGTTTGATCCCAGTCCTCCTGTCCTGGGCCTGTCACGGTGCTGGCCAGGGAGGAGGTCACACACGCTCTGTGAGGCCACCAGCTCAGCAGATCGGGAGGCCTGCCATCCAGGCCCAGCACTGTGTGTGCTCCCTGGGAAGATGGCCTGACCCCCACCCCTGCAGCAGGCCAGAACTCCCTGCCCCAAGGCCCACCCCTACTCTCTGCAGACAGAACATGAGACCGTTAGGAGGGAGGGGGCAGTGGTGCAGCTTGGGGCCCAGAGGGAGCAACTGGACCGGTCACTGAACACCCTGCAACCGGAGGTGGACAGGGCGCTGCGGCAAAAGCAGCAGCTGCAGGTCAGTGGCCTTGGGGAGCAGGATGGGGCTCCCAGTGGACACAGGTCCCTGTGTCTTGTGTGCATACACAGGCATGTGCACCACGGAGAGGGTGGGCTGGACACAGCCCCGTCGACGACAGGGCAGAGTTGGACCAGGACCCAGGCCCACTTGCTGGTGGGATGCCAGGATCCCCGTGAGGATGGTAGGGTGGTAGAGAGGAAGGTGCTGGAAGCCAGGGAGGACAGCCCAGTGGGTGGGCGGGGGCTTGTCAAGGGCCTCAGTCTGCTTTCCTACAGTGCGCACACTCCAGCCACTGACTCTGACCCTTTCCCAGCTGAGAAGCCAGCAAGGGAATGTGGACAAGACGATGTCTTCAGGCCCCAGTCCAGCCAAGGGGACAGGAGGGCAGTGAAGGCAGGGGGACCAGGGCAGTCACAACCCCAAGCCCAACACTTGGGGTCGAGGCAGAGGCCAGGGACACGTTCAGCCCTTGTCTGAGAACCAGCTCTGAGGCTGGGCTGTGTCCTGTCCCATGGTGCTGTCCCCAAGCAAGGCATTGGGCAATGGGGTGCTGAGCACAGGCCTGGTGGCCCCAGAGGGCAGGCACCATGGCATCCCTGGGTCCTGGTGGTGCTCCGGGGGGGGTGGGGGCCATGACCAGGTTCTCACCCAGGCCCAGATGAGAGCTGGAGCAGGCCCACTCCCAGCAGCTGCAGGAGCTGGCTGCCCGGCACTGGTGGGACCTGGCCGGGGAGGCTGAGCGGCTCCTTGGTGTGCAACTGCAGGCTGCCCAGGCCCTGGGGTCCCAAGAGAGGGCCTGCCAGGAGCGAGTGGAGGAGCTGGAGCAGCAGGTATGAAGGGAGGCCTGGGCAGGGGTGAGAGGTAGGCGGCCTGCAGGGTGACTGCCCAGCCTGCAGGCGGGCTCTTCCTGCAACAGGGAGCTCATCCCCTGCCCAGTAGGCTTGGACTACCTTGTGGGCAACACTGGCTATACTGTTGTCCCCTGCGGAGCAGAGCCAAGGGGACATGTGTGCCCTCTTGAGTTGGTACTTTGCATCTGGGTTTTAGCATGAGTTTCTCTCTCCTTGAGCCTCTGTCTCTGAGAACTCCCCGTGCCCTCTGTGTGTCAGCCTCAGTTTCTCCTTGGGGCTCTGTCACCGAGAGCTCCCAGTGCCGGGGCCTCCTCACCCTCTGAGTGCCTGCCGTCTCTCCAGGTGGCCCACCTGAAGGAGAAGCTGGACCAGGGAGAGAGACGGCAACCATAGGCCCGCCTCGGCCAGGCCTCCCGGGCCTGGGAGTGAGCCTGCTGGACACCCAGGGCCTGACTACCTGCAGCCCCGAGAGATTTGGGGGTGGGTAGCAGGCACCGGGGGCCCCGGGCCACAGGGGCATGACCCCACCACCACCCTGGGAAAGAACCATCCTGGGGAAAGCTGGCTGGCCCAGCTCCGGTGGGTGGGCATGATATTGGGGGGCTACCCTGGGCTGAAGCTTGCGCCGGCACCCAGCCCTCACTCCCGGGTCCAGCAGCAGTGGTCCCCTGTGGTGCCCCAACTGCTCAGCTGCTCCTGAGGAAGCGCCTCCCCGCCCGGCCCTCGGGAGCCTGGCTTCCGGCCGGCACAGGACCGAGAGCGCGGGTCCCAGCCCCTCCGCCTGCTGGCCCTGGCCTGGCGCTGGGTCTCTGCCGGGACGTGCTGATGAGGCCAGGCCAGGCCAGCGGCCGGCGCGGCCCGCGCTGCATTCCATGCCCTCGCTCTGTAAACACTGGGAAACACGTGGAAAACATTTCCACCTCCTGGAGCCAAAACCAGAATGTCCCGCAGGGGGCCGCCTGCCTGCGTCCGGGGCCTGCTCTGCTCGGGAACCCAGGCCGTCACGTTGCCAGGTGGCTGCAAGTGACTCGTGCCCCACAAGGCACCGAGCGCACATGGGGTTTAAGGGTGCTGCAGGCCCCGCCCCTGTCTCCCAGCCTGAGACCCAGGGATCGTTCCTTGGTCCCCCATGGCTGCGTGACCCAACACCAGCTTGGGCCTGTGCACACCTTGCTGTTTAGCATGTGGGTATCTGTCCCCTCCGTGACTTGCAGGGATGCACAGTCTGCTGGCCATCAAGCTGAGTCCTCCCGCCAGTGCCCAGGAGCACACACATCTGTCCCCCAACAGCCCGCAGTACTGGGGTGAGGTGGGGCCTGCCCCACCCCAGCCCTCCTGAACCCAGCCTGAGCAGCATCCCGGGCCTCCTCCCGGGGCAGCCCCACGTCTGTCTGTCGCAGGATTATTCTGGGACTTTCAGAGGCCGACCTGTCAGGCCTCGGAGATTGTCGCTAGGCCTTGTAAAGCACTGCAGAAGCAGCAGCGAGAAAGAGGTGGGCCGTGAGCGTCACCTGCCTGCCAGCTTCACCTGGCTGTCAGTGGCCCCGTGGACAAGGATTGTGAAGTCCATTTCAGGTCGGAGGGAAGAGCAGGTGCCAGAACCCATCACAAGTGACTGCTCCAGGCACAGGTGTCAGTGACAGTGACGGTGGCCGGTTAGGACAGACAGCACGCCCAGAGCAGGGCACTGTCGCTGAGACAGCACAGGGCACTTGGACTGGCACTCGGTAGGCGCCGGGGGATGCTTGGATGTGCCCTCCCTCCCCCCCCCCCGTGGTTTGCTGTGGAGGACCCCCGGCCAGCAGAAGGACCAGAGCCCTGTAGGATAGGGGCAGGGGAGTTCGGCCTCGGGTCTGGGGTCAGTTTGACATACACCTCTGGGACTAAGGTCCCCTCACAGGGAAGGGTTGGAACCCCACGTGTGCCTGGCCTTTCAGTGTTAAAATGCAGACCCCCAAATCCAACAGACACAACTCCCTGAAAATTTTGGGTTGTCCCTGGGAGCACTTGGAATGATTTATATTTAACAAATAATTAAATCCACTTCAGAGACATGATTTTTACGAAGCCTACACAAAGCTGTGAACTTACAAAAAGTTTTTTTTTTTTTTTTTGTAACATAGATAAACTGGCATTTTCTTAAACACCCCCTGGTGAGTGTGTGTTAGAGTCCAGCCAGCCAAGGCTGAGCAGCTCAGGGGTCCACCTGGGTCCCAAACAGGCCTTCGGGCGCTGGTGTCACAGGCCAGGGACACGACTCAGGCAGACGGCAGGCAGTGCCAGGCTGGTCCCCTGGTCTGAGGCAGCAACAGAAGTGCGTCAGCACGTCAGCGGGGTGAGCACAGCTGCTGGGGCTGGGCACTCACCTGTCCTCACACAAACCACCCAGCCTACCCTGCAAGGGTGTGAAGCCAAGGAAAACCCCCTGAGGAAGGAGCTGGGGTGGGGGACGATCCAACAGGCAGGGAACTTCGGGGCTGTTCTAGGAAGCCTCCCAAGTCAAGAGGAAGGACTGCACCCAGCTCCCTCCAGTCCTGGCCAGCAACTAGCAATCTGTCCTAGCCAGGGCTGCTGATGGCCAGAAACCCTGCCCACCCACACAGGTCCCCAGAGGCAGGTGAGACACAGCACCCGTCTAGGACAGAAGCAAAATTCATGTAAGTCTGTATGGCCCTGAGGACTCCGGCTGACGAATTTAGGATGAAGGAGGGGTTTCAGAGGAACCCACCAGCCTCTGACCAAGGAGCTCTGAGCAGACCCTGGAACAAAGGTCGGAGGCCCACTCCTCTCACACCTGTCTGTTCCAGGATAGTGGAGGGCAGCGGAGAGCAATGAATGCCACAGTCGGGAGTGTGCTGGCTCAGAGAACTTCCAGGAAGCAAGGCAGGCCCAGTTAGAGGGGTACATGGGATCTGCCAGCCCCCACCTGGGGCAAGAAGGGCTGAGTGAACAGAGGAGGCCAGGAGAACCAGGTCCATAGGCTCTCAGTGACTGCACAGATGTTAGGAACACCTGGAGGGACCCCAGGGAAAGGTGGGGTTTCCCTTCAACAGCTCACGCTGCTCTTGGGTGGTGGAGTCTACCGCATACTGCTTGCTCTAGTTCTTCTTGACGAGGTAGCATCAGAATGTCCCCTGTGTCACTGGCATGTCATAAAGGCGTGCTTGTCCTTCCACAAAGCTTCTGCACCGCAGCGGCTCTGGCTTTACTTCCAGGCCCTCGTAGGACACCTGGAGGAAGGAACCGTGGGTCCTGCAGCAGGGGATGGGGAAAGGCCAAGAGGTCTCCAGGGCCTGAGGCTGGGGGCCACTGGGCAGCTGCCGGGGGCCCGCAGTCTGCACGCTGTCTCTAGGTGTCTCCAGCCTCACCTTCTCTACACAGAGCCACAGCCGGCAGCCTGGGAGATGCAGCCTGCAGGTCAACACTGTCCCCTCCTGGGTGCCCGGGGGTGTCCTTGCAGAGATACAGCCCCTCTCTTTCTGCTGGAGCAACCTGGCCCACCGCACCCCCTGCTCTCTGTCTGGGCCCTAAGTATGGCCAGCCCCTCCAGTCCTCCCAGGTCCAGATTCCAGCACGGCGGGCAGGGGGACTTACCTGGGCTGTCCATGTGGTGGGACCATGCCGTGGAGGAGATCATGCCCCACCAGCCACCTCTGCCATGACAGGGACAAGAGAGAAAGCTGGCGGCCAGAGGGGATACAGCCCACCCACTCAGCCTTCATACTGGCAGCACTGGCCTTCAGCCCTGGCCACCCTGCAGGGACCAGCAGACCGGCCCAGTGACCAGGTGCCCAGAGAGAGAGCCTGCCCTGCTCAGGAGTCCTGAGGTTGCCCCCAGGTCCCCAGACCTCGATTGCACACACACTCAGGCCCAGAGAGAGGCTCGGGTTTCGGCCCAGCATGGGAGTGCCTTGATACAGCGATTCAGGCTTTGATAAATGTAGCGTTCTGTGGCAGAGACAAAGGCGCCCTTGAGCCCAGAGGGGCCTGGACAGCGCCGTGCTGAAAAGGGTTTCCTGATCATATTTTTAGCACCTGAAAAAAAAATGTTTTTTCTCATTTTTTTGCCTGTGGAGTTTTTTTTTTTTTTTTTAATGAAATGTAATGCCCACAGCTTCAGGGCCTGTTTTAACCCACCATCTCCCAGGCCCAGCAGAAAACCAACTGCAGGGCAAAGGCTGAAGGGTCAGCAAGGCATGGGCCCAGGGTCATGACCCCACTGGGGGCCGAGGTCAGAGGTCCTGAGTTGCTGGGGGCCCACTCAGACCAGAAGCCCAGATCCCTGGGGTGGGGCCGGCTCAGGGGGTCTGCAGAGTCGCCTGTTGTTGCCACAGCCTGGCCAGGTGGGGAATGCGGTCTAGTCCACCCGTGGCCACAGCCTTCAGAGCATCCATGCAGCTCTTCTGCGTGCCCACTGGCGGGCTGGCCCTGGGGCCACCCTGCCCGCTAAAGGCAGCCTCCAAATGGGTCCAGACAAGGCCTTGACTAGGGCCCCCTGAAGGGGTCTGCAGAGGTGGGCGCTGCTACAGAGGGATGGCCCACATGGAGGAGGTAGCTGGCACGGGTCTCTGAGGGCAGAGCAGGAGCTTGTCGTCCGTGGGAAGGTAGTCAGGAGTGGGCGCAGGGGGAGGGTGGGAAATGGGGGCAGCATGTGTGGACACACGTGAGTATGCGTGTGAGCCTGAATGTGTGTGAGTGCCTTGTGTGTCCATGTGTGAAGGTGTGAGTGCCTGTGTGCCTGAGTGTAGGAATGTGCATGTGTGTGTCCGTGAGTGAGTAAACATGTGAGTGTGCACGTGTTAGTGTGTACATGTGTGCACATGTGGGGGGTGGGAGTAGGCAGGTGAGTGCACGTGTGAGCACCTGCGAGTGTGTGTGTGGGCATGTGTACGTGTGTGCATGGGAATGTGGGAATGCATGTACCTGAGTCAGTGCGAGTGTGCATGTGCATGTGTGAAGCTGAGTGAGCATGGAGGACTGTGTGTGAGTGTGCACATGTGGAGTGAGCATGCATCTGTGATGTGTGTGTCACTGAGTGCACCTGGAGCATGTGTGAAGCATGTGGGCTGTGTGTGGAGTATGTGGAGCTTGTATGGAGTGTTATGAACTGTGTGGAGTGTGTATGGAGCATGTGTGGGCTGTGTGTGGAGTGCATGCAGGCTGTGTGTGGACTGTGTGTGGAGTGTCTGTAGACTACGTGTGGACTGCGTGTGGAGTGTGTGCAGGATGTGTGTGGACTGTGTATGGAGTGTGTACAAGATATGTGTGGGCTGTGCAGACTGTATGTGGACTGCGTGTGGAGTGCATGTGGACTGTGTGCAGACTGCATGTAGAGTGTGTGTGGGATATGTGTGGACATGTAGACTGTGTGTGGAGCACGTGTGGGGTATGTGTGAGCTGTGTGGACTGTGCAGACTGTGTGTGGACTGTGTGTGGAGTGCATGTGGACTATGTGCTGACTGTATGTGGACTGTGTGTGGAGCATGTGTGCAGCGCATGTGGAGTGTGTGTGGAGTGTGTGGGGGCCATGTACAGACCACGTGTGGAGTGGCACAGTCCCTCCCGGGCTGTCACTGAGACCCAGAGGAAGCTGGCTCTGTCCCGCAGGTTCCCTCAGATAAGCTGTGAGCTCACCTGGAGGCTGTGGCCTTTCTTGTGGCCATTTCTCGGAACCATGGCTGTCCTGTGGTCCTGGGACTCTTGAAGCCAAAAGGCCAGGCCTCAGGGCTGTGGCAGGGTGCAGGGCCCTTCACCTCCACAGCCTCAGCACCCCTCTGTAAAGCAGGCCTTTTATACTTAAAGGCAAACAAGGTGCCTGGGGCATAAGGAGGCACACACCGTTGGGGCCGCCGGTGCCGGTCAGACCTCGGAGCCAGGGCCCCTTAAATGCTGCGCCCGGCACCTGGCTGGCCCGACGCCTAGCCTAGCACCACTGGGGGTGCCCATGCCTGCACAGCGTCTGTGCGAGCCTTCAGCTCGCAGTCACACACTCACACAGTGTTTCTTAAACACAAGTTAGTGTTGCTTGTTCTGTCTGCATAACAGGGCACACACAACGAAAGGAGGTTCGGAAAACACAGAAACACACCCACGACTACCTCCCAGAAGGCCAGGCCACTGCTGTGACCACTCTGTGCTGCTGGCTTGGCCTTTTCTGCCTGTGTGTCTTCTTGTCTTTGAGGGGTGCACGCTGTTCTTTAAGGTGCCCATACCTGGCCTGCAGCCAGAATTCTGGGAGCAGAGAAGCCCCGAGCTCAGGGCCCAGGAGTCCAGTCTGTGCATTCCACAGGGGCACACAGAGGTAGACCACCATGGGCCCCTAAAGGTGGGACAGACCCTGAGATGGTGTCCCTGGTGAGGGCATCCAGAGGTCAGGAGGTCTGGGATGCCACAGGACAGGGACAGAGAATTTGCATCGGGCACCATCTGTCAGGACCCTAGTGCCACCTGTACTCCCACCAGAAGCCCTGGAGCCAAGGCCCCCTGTGAGGGCTGCTCCCCCAAGAGGCGGGCCATCAGGAAGCCTGCTGGGTCTCTATCCCGCTGGCCTACATCATTCTGGTCAGCAGAAAGGACACATTTTTAAGGTCCCGATGTTCCCCAGGCCAGGTTGGGGGTAGGCGAGGGGGGCTGAAGCTGGACTCTCTGGGTTCAGGGCTGGGGTGGGGGTCTGGCAAGCCAGGGTGGCCCCCTACTGACCACGCCCTGGCACCTCTGGGCAGAGATCCAAGAGGGCACCCAGAAAGCCCGATTCCCAGGCCCGAACATGCCCGACCGTCTTTAGGGAAACAGGCTGGTCCCCAAACTGGAATGAGGACCCCTCCGCCGGGCAGGGCGGGTAGCGCGGCCCGGCCCACCGGAGCCTGGCACTTTAAGACAGCAATTTGCATGACCCCGCCCCGACCACTGGTCGGAGATTTAAGCTGCAGCCCGGGGCGGCCGCGCTGACCGCGCTTCGCCGGCCCTTCCTCCACGCAGCGGCCCCGAGCGCGGCGGAGCCGGCCGGGGCGCCCAGCCCACCGACGGCTGGCCCCGGGGCCCCTCGCGGCCCTCCAGCCCTGACCTGTCCCCACGTCCCCCCTGCGTCCCCGCCGTCCCCGCTGCCCCTTGGCGATGCCGTGCAGCCCTGCCTGGGTGCTGCTCGTGGCCGCGGCCCTGGGGCTCTGGGCGCGCGGGGCCCTTGGAGCCGTGGCCCTCGCCGACTTCTACCCGTTCGGCTCGGAGCGCGGTGACGCCGTCACCCCCAAGCAGGACGACGGAGGCTCGGGGCTGCGGCCTCTCTCCGTGCGCTTCCCGTTCTTCGGAGTCGAGCACTCCGGCCTCTACGTGAGTACCGAGCCCCTGCAGTGCGGCCGCCGCTGCCGCCGGCCGGCGCTCCCGCCGCCACCGCCGCCAGCAACTTGGCACCGCGGCCGCCAGAGGTGGAATGAGGACAGTTCCTCCCTCCGGCGGACAGCGGCCCGAGGGGAGGCGCGCCGGAGGGGGCGCACCGCAGCCGGGCACCTTAGCGAGAGGAACGAGCATCCTTGGCGTTGCCCGGTGGGCTCGGGGCTTGGGTAGCGACCACGCAACATGTCTGCCCTGGCAGGGTCCCAGCACGGGGAGCCTGGCCTTGTCCTGATGCTTTCGCAGATAGCGTGGCAGTGAGCATGTGCTTCCCGGGACATGTTTCCGGAGCAAGCTGTCTGGGTCCTGTCTGTCCCTCACTCAGGGGCAAAGAGCTCAGCACCTCTTCCTAGGTCCCTGCTGACGCACCTGAGCCCAGAGGCTGTAATGACCCCCTGCCTAGGTTTTCAGGGCAGAGCTGGTAGGCCTTGTGATGGCTGGTCTTCACTGAGCTTTTCTCTCCTTCTCCTTGCCTGAGTCGCGGGCCAGCCCCTCTGACTCAAACTCTCCAAACACTGCTCTCAGAGGGTACTTCTAAGGCCAGGGACTCCGGACCTGAGGCATAGCTCTGACTGAAGGATTAGGCTTGTGTGTGGTTCTCTCTCTTGGCAGCTCTCAGGACGGGATCCTGGGTGGTCACTCATGGGCCTCTGGGAAAATGAAACATGGCACACCCTGCTATCCCCTGAATCAAGGCTGGAACACTTCTGGGTCAGTGTGATACACTTCACCTTCAACACCATTACCCTAACTATGACCTCTGCCACCTTCAACCCCAGGAGTATGCCATCCCTACATTACCCTGCTGTTGTCCCCATCACCAACCTTTCCATCAGGACCAGCACCTCTACCATCAACCCCACCATCAACCTTCCCATCAGCCCCACCATCACCACCATCTCATCAATGCCACAAACAACCTTACCATCAATACCACCACCTCTACCACCAACCCCACCATCAACCTTTTTCCATCAGTACTACCAACCATACCATGAATCCCACCACCAACCTTTCTGTCAGCACTATAACCTCTACCATCAATCCCACCACCAACCTTAACATCAGCAGGACCTCCTCTACCATCAACCCCCCCATCACCGTCACCTCCATCAGTACCACTGTCAACCTCACCAACAGCACAAATCCTGTCACTCCCACCTCCATCAATATCATCATCTCCACCATCAGCTCCACCATTAGTGCCTCCACTCCCGCTGTCAACATCTAGCCTTCTATGCTGCTGTCAGCATTATCATGTGCATCATCAAACTGCCATTTAGTGTCCCCACCACTGCCATCGACTTCACCACCGGCATCACCGTCACCACCGGCATCACCGTCACCTTTTCCCCACCACTGTTTACAGCTTCCATTATCCCCAGTGCCCCTGTACCACCACTACCACCGGTACCATTCGTTCCTCTCCACGCCATGAGCCAGCACCACAGCCAGCTGTTGTCAGGTGTTATGAAGTTGCTTCTGACCCATAGGGACAAAATGCCGCCCATGGCACCATTCTCATGATCGCTGTTACCCTTGAGCCGATTGTTGCAGTCCATCTCTTTGAGGGTCTTCCTGTTTTTTGACGACCCTGTACCTTTACTGAGCATCACACCCTTCTCCAGGGACTGATCCCTCCTGATAACACGTCCAAAGCGTTTAAGACATAGTCTCGTCATCCTTGCCTGTAAGCAGCATTCTGGTTGTACAGTCTGGGAACTGTGTCTCCCTCATGCCTATTCAGGAAGGTCTCCCCACCTTGGTGGCAGTGACGGATGATATGACGATGGTGGGAGGAGACAGTCATTCTCTCTGTAGATGCTGTCCTATCAAATGTCCTCTAGACCAGGACTCGGACAGAGTGTCAGGCCTGACTTCTGGAAGTGTGGGGCAAGTGGGGCAGAACTCTGTTTGGGGTCTGTCTGAGCCAGAAGAGGCACATACATGGTGGACACGGGAAAATTCACGTTGGCACCATCCTAATAGAACAGTTTGTCAAAATGTTCCTAACCATTTGGACTAGGCTCAACTTTCCCATTCCAAGTCACAGGTGAAAATATTATTAAAGCGCTTGACCCTCTTAACAGCCTCACCAAAAACATGTGTCCTTGCCAAAACAACTGGGAGGAATGGCCCTAAAGTGGAGAGACCTGCTAGCAAAACACACGGTTTCATCAGAAACGAACATTCTGGCTGCTAACAAAACATGTATCTCCACACAAGTTTTTTCTTGAAACAAAGATATTATTTGAAAAGCACTTGCCTGTGTGGACACAGTCCAGCCCACTTCAACTCTGTTTGCTCAGGAGGAAAGAAAATGAAATTTGTGAGGATCCATGCCCAAGACAGGATGCCTGGGACAGCCAGGAGAGCTCTGTGGTGGGGAAGAGGCCGACGGTGTGGAGGAAGTTGTAATTAAGGGAGTGGGTTGAGTTCAAAGCTGAACAGGGGAGTGCGGGTAGCAGATATGACTTGGGTACTGTGTGTTTCCTAGTGCAAAGTGCAATCCACTGTGCAAAGTGCCATACACTGAGTGACTTTAGGCAATGGGACTTTAATGTCTCACAGTTCCAGAGGCTGGGAGATAGATTCAGGCTGTGACAGGGCTATCTTCCCTCAAAAAATTCTAGGGAAGATCCTTTCTTGCTCTCTCAGCTTCTGGTGGCCTCAGGCACTCCTTGGCTGGCAGCTACAGAGTAGCTGGTTTCACATGGCCATCTTCCCTGTCTCTGTGGTTCTTCCCCATTTGTAAGACACCACTCACTTGGGATTAAGACTCATGTTAACATAACTGGTAACATTTTCAAAGACCCTCTTTCCAAACAAGATCATGTTCACTGAAATTGGTGGTGAGGGGTGAGTAATACTCATTGCTGTTGAATCCATTCCAAATCATGAGCACACCCTGTGTTACAGAGCAGAAGTACTCCATAGGGTTTTCGTGGCTGTGGTCCTTATGAAAGCAGAACTATGACATCACTGGGTGGATGTGAACCTCCAACCTTTAGGTTAGTCGTCAAGTACAAATGATTCACACCACCCAGGGAACTATTCAATCTGTAACAGGTGCCTGCACACCCAACCAAGCCAAGATGACCTTCTCTGAATGCCCCGGCTCAGACCCTCATCCAACTCCTTGTGTCCAGCGGGGTTATGATACTGGCCAACTCTGAGCCCAGACACCTGCACTTGGCTGAACAAGGACCCTCTGTGGGCTGGACCCCTCCCTCTCTAGCTTCTGTTCTCAACCCTGACCCCAGTGCTTGGCAAAGAGCAGTTGTTGAACAAATGAAAAGTAAATGAACAAATGCTCATCTCTTTGACACAGTCCCACACCCAAAGTGGCAATTAGAAGTGACACTGAGGGAGGATCAGTGCTATTCATTCTTCCTCAAAGACAGCACAGCCTAGGGCTGTAGAAGAGAGGTGCCATGTGGGGCATGCTTCCATTGGTTGCCATCTTTTGGGGGTTATGTAAGATTCCAACAAACAGTGCTTCCAAGGGAATGGACCACTGCAGTAACCCTGCTGATGAGGGGCCTGGCAGCTCCCTGCCATGGGCAGGGAGCCAGGACCTCACCATCCAGTGGCTCAGCCCTCTTCCCCTTCTCCCTGACCGCCCCATGATAGGACAGGACAGTTCAGTCCTGTACAGGTGAGGAAACCAAGGCGTTGAATGCAGATTAGAGACCTTTACACCTCCATGTCCAGCTGCCTCCTAGGCTCTTTCTCCCTAAATATATCCTGTCTCTCCTTGCTGGATAATTGTCCTGCGCTCACAGAGACATCCAAGCCTTCTCCCTGGCCTCACAGCCTCAGGGCTTCAGCCTTCATGCCTATCCTCTCCCTCCCTGACCATTCCTGCCTTGCCCACTCTGTGCTCCCGTCTTGCACATTCCTGTACCTGGACAGCTCTGCCTTGTCTTTGAGCGTTGCATGATTACCTGCTCCCGGGCCCTCCTGGAAGCCATACCTACTCCTGTGCTCCCTGCAAACCAGCACGTACCAGTTCTGGTCTCAACTCAGTGGCACGTTTGTGTCCTTGTTTAGTGTCTGTCTCTCTGCTTCCTGCACAGAGGGTGAGGACCATGTCTGTACTCTTGACACTGTTCTGAGTGGGATGGCAGCCATTGCCCAGCCCATCTCCTTGCTTACTGTCCAGACTAGGGTAGAAGAGGTGGATGTCTGTGGTCACATCACCTCTGAGGGTTGACCTGAGACTGCAGGGGTTATGGCCAGGGGCCAGGGGAGCCCCACAGCAAAGCCCATAAGCTTTGGTCAATGTGATCCAACCTTGGTATGGGACAGCCTCCTCAGCCTCTCCCCCGATGATTAGCATGAGCCGTGGTGTGAGCACCATGTTGGAATGCAGCATTATGGTAGGTTCCTCAGAAGGAGAGTCCCTGTCACGCATTCCACCCTGCAAGTGAGTCTGCTTAAAAGAGAAGTTTCTCAGACAGATAGATCAGGCCTGTAATACTGACCTAAACAGGTGGCCAGGACACGTCCAGCCTGCTATAAGGAGGACGTGAGAGGCCATGAGACCCCCTACTAGGAGCAACAATTTGTGAAGGTGCAGCAAGCAGTGGTTTCAGTGGCAGAGTATCCAACAAGCAAGGTAAGTGTGGTGCTTACCTTTTAGACCAGATCATCTGCAGTGAGCAGTTTCACACGGGTTTGATGTGGTGAAGCCCATATGCAGTTGCTCACTAGGGGTTAGTAAGTAAGCCTAAGTGATCCCATGCTTTCTTCGCTGACTGGGTCATCTGTAGAAAGGTGCTGTAGGATTGGGAAAGAGACGGGTCCCAGCTGTACCTAGAAGCATGATGTTTGATGCGGTGAAAGACGTGAAGTTGTTCACTACAGATGATCTGGTAAGCAAGGTGAGAACCGTGCTTACCTTGCCTGTTGGATAATCGGCCCCTGAGTGTTTTGTTGCTATACTGCCCTCATGCCTGCCAGCGTCAGTGGAGCTTGGTTGCTGGTGAACTCTCTCTTGGCTGAGTGAGCTTGAGTGTAAGACTGAAGTTGAGTGGGAGCCTCTGGCTGGACAGGACTGAGCTGTCCTGGGTGAGGAGGGGGTGGGGAGACTGAGATATGTGTGCAGGAGCAGGTCTGGGGGTGAATCTGGGCTCTGCCTGGGACAAGAAAGTGAGAGAAGCAGACTTCCATTGCCTGCCTCCAGGGAGGCCATGAAGAAGTAAGATGTGTTTAGGGGATGGGAACACCACTGATGAAACCACAGCCCATGCAAGGAGACTCGGCTTTTCTGCAGCCCCTCATGAAATCTTCCTGAAAACCCTCAGGGCACCCTGGTGATTATGGCTTTGATTGTCTTTTGGTAAATGCAAAAAAAAAAAAAAAGTGGCAATGAGCTTCTTTTTCATCTGGTCTTCCAATCTCTTCTTTGTAGCTGTAGCATTTAGAGCATTTACTTTTACTGTACTTATCAATACAGTTGGATTTCAGTCTTCATCTTCCTATTTGTTTTCTATTTGCCACATTTGTTCTCTGTGTTTCCTTTTTTACAGCTTTATCTCCTCTATTGGTTACTAATTATACTTTTTTGGTTTGTTTTGCTAGCAGTTTTTCTAGATTTATAATACATTTTAGAGACTGTCCTCAAGTGCAGTATAAAAGCCTGAGAACAGTGTGCATTCATTTCCCCTCCTCTGGCTTTGATGCTGTTGTTGTGATATGCTTTAGTTTTACACACACACACGCACACACAGGGTCCAACAATTAAGTCTGTGAATTTAATTGTTCTAATGCTACCTATCTCATTGATGACTATCACTACAGTCACCTTTGAAGGATTCCTCTTGGGAAGCTAGGCAGCAACCCCAGCACCTAGTCCGCCCTTCACAGCAATGTTGGAACTCTTCCTGGAATGGTCATTGCACATGGTGGCAAGTTTGCAAATTTGATTGTCTGGTTGTCTGTGAAAGAGTTTTTAGCCAGTAAGCAAATAACGGTATTGGAATACCCTCCCTGCTCATCTTGTCTGGCCCCCAATGACTTTTTTCTTTACCTGAAAATAAAGGAAATATTGAAAGGAAGACATTTTGATGATATTCAGGACATCAAGGGTAACAAAACAACAGCTCCAATGACCATTCCAGGAAACGAGTTCCAAAATTGCTTTGAAAGGTGGACTAGGTGCTGGTATTGGTGCATATCTTCCCAAGGGGAGCACATCAAGGGTGACTGTAGTGAAATTCAGCAATGAGGTATGTAGAACTTTTTTCTAAGATGAGTTCACAAACTTAACTGGCAATCCTTGTGTGTGTCTGTATATGTATGTTTGTGCATGTACATGTATATATACACACACATATATGTTTGTGTATGTACATATGTATATGCTTCCACCAAATATACAATAAAATAGCACGTGAAATAAAACTTTACTTAACACAATATTTAATATATAAGATTATGTATAACATAAACTGACCTATATGGAATTTGACTGTGTGTTTGGTGAAAGCAGACGTGTCCCAGCGGGTCCACACCCGACACCCCCGCGCACGATGCTCAGTGACGTGGGCTGCGCCCTTCAGTTGGTGTCCTGGGCTCGTTCTTTCTGTTCCAGATGTCACTCCTGCTCGTTCAGTCTCATGTCTCCCAAGCTTCATGTCTGTGTTTCAGAGTAACTGTTGTCCGTGTAATTTCATACGGATAATTTTTTTCTTAACTTTAAGTGGCTAAATACATGTATAACAAAACACTTTCCATTTTAAGTATTTGTCCATGTATAATTCAGCAACATTAATTATGTTTATCATAGTGTGAGGAAACCCTGGTGGTGCAGTAGTTAAGCACTCCATATGCTAACCAGAAGGTCAGCAGTTCGAATCCTCCGGGTGCACCACTACAGGGAGCAGTTCTACTCTGTCCTACAGGGTTGCTATCAGTCGGAACTGACTCAGTGGCAGTGGTTAGCAGGATCAGAGTGTGCAACCATTACTGCTATGTGTTTCCAAGTCTTTCATCGTCCTTAAGAGAAGTGCGGTAACCCTTAAACAGAGGCTCCCCCTGCTCCTCTCCCCCTACCTGCCCCTGCCAACAACTATCCCCACCCTCCCCCACTAATCACTACCCCCACCCGCACCTGCCAACCACTGATAAACTTTGGTCTTAGTGCTCTTGCCTGTTCCAGATATTACTTTTACAAGTGCTGTTTAAAAAACTGTTGTTATCAAGGATGAAATTCTTTTCTTTTTCAGCAAGTCTGCTATTTAGTTAAGATCCTTTAAAGGGACAGTTTCTGCTCAAGGTTTAAGGAATATCTCAGGGCAGTTGTCTTAGGGATTCCCCCACTCTCATGGGGTCACATGCTTTATCTCTACAGAGTCCCCGAGGGGCACAAATGGCGAACCACTGGGCCATGAATTACGAAGTCACTGGTTTAAACCCACCCACAGATACCTTGCAAGAAAGGTCTGGCAATCTGCTTCGGAAAGGTCACAGCCATGGAAGCCCCATAGAGTGGCTCTGCTCCGCACACACAGGATCACATGAGCAGGATTCCACTAGACAGCAGCTGATTTAGTTTCGGTGTGTTCGTTTCTGGGTGTGATATACACGAAATTATGCATTGTTAACGTTACTGCTTTAAATAGTGGTGCTGAGGTAGGAAGGCCTAGGAGTTGAGCACCTGGCTGCGGTGTGTGGGCAGGGGGAGGGGACAGGGGAAAGGAAAGCAGCCAGTGGAGACAAGAGGTGAGGTCAGAGGGGAGAGACAGGCAGGGGGAGGCAGGCAGAGGAAGACAGCCTGGGCAGCCAGAAGAGGAGAGGGCTTCCCTTCTAACCCCAGGCAAGTGCTCCCTCGTATCCCAGGAGCCTCTCCCTCAGCCCCCTCCCCAGCTCAGACACCTCGCCTGCAGGAAGTCGGCAGCACAGCCCTAGCCCCCTTCAGTGGTACACTTGAACCCCCTCTGCACCCCCTGCTGTTCCCTGAGGCCCGCCCTGCCCAGCCCTGGACACCTCTCCTTAGGAGCTGGACCCCTGCCCTCTACCCACCTGCTGCCCCAGCAGGACAGCTCCCACAGCTGTGGGGGGCCCCTAATTATCCAGAACTGCCGGGAAGTCACTGCTGGACTACATTTTACAAACTCATAAAATTCCTCAGGGGCTTATTGTCTGATTTTGGCAGAGAAATTGAAACAGGCAGCCAGGCTCTGCTCCGTTTGATCTGAGCCCGAAGAATGTAGGGTCCGTGGACAGAGCCCCCAGTGCTCCCCCGCTCCCTCCCGGGGCGCTGGCGTGGCCCCTCGGGGAAGCCCTCCCACCTCGGCCCTCAGGCCCGCAGGGTGGACGCTGGTGGCTGCAGTTCCTGGACGCAGGGGACCAGCACTAGCCACGTCACACACTTCCCTGAGGTCCCGTCAAGGGTTCCGAGACACTTCTGCTGCTTCCTGGTTTCGTATCAGCAGAAATGCCGCTGGGGCAGCCTCCTGTACTGCTTCCTGCCCCGGCTGCGGCCGTCCTGCCGGCTGACCAGAAGGTCCCCTGACTGCTGACCAGAGGGTCTCCTGCCCACCAACTAGAGGGTGCCCTGCCTGCCGACCAGAGGGTCCCCTGCTCTCTGGAGGATCTCCTGACCACTGACCAGGGAGGCAGGCTGCCCACTGACCAGCAGGTCCTCTGCCTGGCCCTACACCCTGATCCAGGGGCCATAGTTGGTGTGACAGTCTCCTCCTCACCTGAGATGCCATGGGCTCCTTGGAGCTCGCCAGTGTCACTGCCAATCCCTGTGACCTGGGCCTCACAGTGCCCCAGGGCAGCAGCCACACAGCTGACCAGAGACTCCCAGAGTCTCAGCTCAGAAGGGTGCCTCACAGGGTGTGGGGACACTTTGAGGTGATAGAGTGGGGAGGGTCCTCCTGCCCTGGGCCCCTGGGCCCAGGGCTGCCCCCACACCCTTCCACCTTTGGCCTCATTCACTGTACACCTACGGCCCCTGGGCCTTGGGGCTGGGCAGCTGCAGGGCCTCACGCTGGTGAGTGTCAGCCCAGGAGTCCATCGGGCTCTATGACGTAGCGCTCCAGCAAGGCTGGGGCAGGAGCTACCAGGGGTGAGAAGGGGTGAGGAGGTGAGACCCCTAAACTCTCCTAGAGAACACCACCCAGTCTACACCCCCAGATGATGGGGTACCCACTGGGGATGGCTTACTGTCTCGCCTTGTTTCACACGTCTGAACAGTGTAACATTTCACCAAGCGCTAGCGTGGGCCCCAGGGGCTGGGGTGGTCAGTGGTAGCGCTCACGCCGTCTGGGAGGTGACCCGAGTTTGACTCCAGGCCAAGGCCCTCGACACACCACCACCCTTCTGTCACTGGAGGCGTGGGTGCTTCTGGGGTGCTGAGCAGGCTTCAGGGGGTCTTCCAGACTGAGACCCATGCAAAGGAGAGGCCTGTGACCTACAGAAAGTCAGCGGTGAAAGCCCTGTGGTCACAGCAGTCAGTCTGACGCTGATCACTGGGACCGCAAAGGAGGAGCAGTGTTTCACTTGGCTGTTGGGGGTCACCTAGAGGCGGGGTCCCTTGAGGGCACCTTCCGTGGGATGCAGCCTGAGGCGGGGGCTGCTGCAGCGTGGAGAGGGCCACCTGGATGGCTCCCGGTCACCTCGGCTGCTCCCTGCCCTGGCTCAGCGGTGACCCCAGCCCGTCTGTGGCCCAGGCCACGACCCCCAGCTCCACGCCATCTGGAAAAGGGAAGTTCCAGGAGGCTCCTGCCCAGGGGCCATCAGCCCGGAAGCCTCAGCCCGGTCCTGCCCTGGCAGCAGAATATGGCCAGCTTGTTCGGCTCGTGCCCGGACACCCCCCTCCTGCAGGGGTGAGGGACAGAAGGGAAAGCTGGGACTGCCAGTGCAGGGCACAGGCCCCAGCCTCCGCCCACCAGCACCTGAGAGCTGGCCTCTCACTTCAAAGGCAGGAAGGAAGCCCTGCAGAAGCCTGGGGCTGCAGGAAGAGCGAGCGCCGGGCGCGCCTGGGGAGGTCCCACTGGGCGGTGGTGGGCCTGCTGCAGATGTGTGACTTCTCCTTGGCTCTTTGTGCCAAAACACATCCAGAAAAGGGCCTGCTGGGGGGTCCTGGTGGTGCAAGCCGTTAAGCACTCGAGTACAAGCCACAGGGTTGGCAGTTCAGTCACCCGGAGGTACCACGGGAGGAGGAGGCCCGGCTCTGTTTCCAGCAGGTCACAGCCGCAAAGACCCGTGGAGTCAGAATCAGCAGGCAGTAACCAACAACAGCTGCCACAGCAAGACCCCATGTGGACAGCCTGAAAGGACAGGAGGATCCTGCAACACGAGGGACAAGTGTGCTGCCAAGGCCCGCAGGCCCCACTGGTGAGACCCTCCACAGGGGCACCACGGTGCCTACCTGAGTGGTGGTCCCGTCTGCCACAACGTGCATTCCAGCTAGCGTGGAGACCCTCCATGGTGGCTCCCACCGTCCCCACCTGGTGGTGGTCCCGTCTGCTTGTCACGCTATGCATTCCAGCTAGTGCAGTTGTCTCCAGGAAGGC
Organism: Heterohyrax brucei; assembly: GCA_028571685.1. NCBI lineage: Eukaryota > Metazoa > Chordata > Mammalia > Hyracoidea > Procaviidae > Heterohyrax > Heterohyrax brucei. The sequence continues at coordinate 152,701,012 of CM053146.1, forward strand.
ACATCCCACCAAGCTCTGGCATCTGTCTGCCCTCTGTCCTTCCCCGGTCCCTTGGTTCAGCCATGTCCCTGAAGCATCGTTTGTCATCTTCAGGGCCGTGGGAGACTCCTTGTGTGAAAAAGGGCTGCAGAGTATTGATCTGTGTCCGTGGCAGGGGCATCTGAGCAGCATCTGGTGCCAGACCACTGCTGTCACTTCTGCGGCCAGTGCGTCCCCGTGTGCAGAGGGACACCCTGGGGCTGCCGCTGGGTCATGGGGTGTACTTCTCTCCAGCTCTGTTAGATATGAGAGAAGGAGGGCCTCCCCGTAAGTAACACCCTGGCCACTTCTCCAGCTGTCACAGCTGATGCGTTGTTGCTGTTGGCCATTGTCAAATTGGTGCCTGTCCTGGTGGCCCTGGGTATAGTGGAAGAAGATGCTTCCCGGTCCTGTGCCATGTGCACAACTGTTGGTGCACTGGAGTCCCCGTGGGGCCTGTTGTGTGTCCTGACTGGCTTCCAACCCAGGGGGCTCGGCTTCCCGCACAACACTGATGTTGTTCTGTTGTGACGGATCTGTGGCAGTTGGTCCCCAGGCCTCGCCTCCTAGTCCGTGTTGGTCTGGAAGCTCCGTGGATGCCTGTCCACCAGGGGTGATCCCACGGGGATTCAAAATACCAACAGAGGGACTTCCAGCATTTCAGCAACTCGAAAGCCCCCATATACAACACACCGATGAGGGGGTGTGGTGGGTAGTGAGACCTTCCTTGATGTGGGTCTCATTTCATGATAAACAGAGAAGATACTGAAAATCTTGAAGTTGTGAGGGATTTCGTCTCACTCGGTGCCCACAGAAGCAGTAGTCAGGGAATCAGGTAAAGTGTTACGTTGGGAAAATCTGTTGCAAAAGACCTCTTTAAACTATTAAAAAGTTAAGATGTCCCCTTGAGGACTAAGCTGGCCTGACCCAAGGCGTGGTGTTTTCAGTCACCTCGTATGCACGTGAAGGCTAGAAAATGAACAGGAAGCAAAGAATTGATGCCTTTAAATTCTGGTGTTGGCGAGGAGTAGCAGGCATCCTGTGAACACCGGAAGACCGCGTGGATCTGTCTGGGGAGAGGTGCGGCCAGAGCGCTCCTCGGGAGCCAGGGTGGCGAGATGTCACCTCACGTACCGCCGATGTACTGTCAGGAGGGGCCAGGCCCTGGAGAGGGACATCGCGCTTCTTCAAGGCAGAGGGTCATTGAAAAAGAGGAAGACCCTCCGCAAGATGGACTGGCGTAGCAGCTGCAGCAAGGGGCTCAAACACGACAATCACAGAGGGAATGGCTTAGGCCGCACAGCTGGTCGTCCTTTGCACCCAGGGCTGCTGTGAGTGGGGACCGGCTCCGTGGGGCCTGGCAGTGGTTTCCTCTTGTGTTGACAAAGCCAAGCACTCCTGTGTGTTCGTCTGTTGGGTTCATCAACCTGAATCGCGCGAGCAGCTTCTGTGAGGTGCCTGGTTGCCCCTCCCCTCTTCTCTGCTGACTGATCTCCCCGGTGGGTCTGTGGGTGTGCTTTCTAAAGCCCGGTCACATGCGCCTGGTCACAGACGTTCCTGTCTGTGCCTTCTCTCTCTCTTTCTTGCCTCGTGTCTTGGCGAATGAGCAAAAAGCAAAGCCACTGCGGTCCGGTTGAGTCTGACCCAGAGCGACCCTACAGGGTGAAGTAAGACTGCCCCACAGCGATTCCCAGGCCCTCCCAGGGGACTCAAGTGGCCAGCATCTCAGTTCACAACCAGGGCTTCCGAACCCGCTGCTGCTGCGTCGGTACTGAGTCACAGCGACTCTAGCTCTTCACTTTCACGGGTAACACATGTCAGTCCAAGGTCTCTGTGCCTTGCTTTGAAAATCACCCTCCTGAGGCATCAGTATGCCCTCCTCCCGTGTTGTCTCCCAGTGGCTTCTGGCCTTTCATACTTTGGAGATGGTCTTTGCACCTGGCCCGAGGGGGGCCCTGTACATCCCCTGTTTGAAGTGAAGCCCCAGCAACAGGGCTTGCTGACTGAGCCCTGTCCCCAGCTCTGCAGGGCTGCCTCAGCCCAAACTGGCGTCACTGTGGTCTGGGTGGCTTCTGCACTCTGCCATCTGCTGGTCCTGCCTGCAGCCCATGCCACCAGGACGACTGCGGTGTCACAAGAGATCCTGCTATCTGCAGAGCAGGTGCTTCCCTCCCCTTGTTCCCAAGAGGTCTTGGCTCTTCTGGGTACGGCATTTTCAAATAACATCTGGAACGGACTATAATCAGGCTACACACCCACCACCCTGCTGGCTCTCTGTTGAGGTGGGGCTGGCTGTGTGGATCAAGTGAAGGAGACAGACACCAGCATGGAGTCATGAGTGTAACTGGTCTGTATCTGTGTAGGCTGTCTTTAAGGTTTTCAGTAAGGTTTTATAATTTATTACAGAGAAGGCTTGCTTTATGTTGACATAAATGGTATCCTTGCTTTTGCTACATTTTCTAACTTTTTATTGCTGGTACATAGAATTACAATTGGCTTTCATGTTTTCTAATTCTATATCTAACAAAACCTCTCAGAACCGGAGTAGAGTCTTACAAACTCTTGGGTTTTCTGCACCCACGTTTACAACACATACAACCGATGGCTGCTGTGTGTCTCCCTCTCACGTCGTTTTGTTTTTCAATTCTTTCTCTCACCTCATGGTGCTGCTAGGACTGCCAGTGCACCGTCCAGCAGAAATGCTGCCATCAGGATCCTTCTTTGACTCCCGATAGCCAGTAGGGCGCCCGTGTTTCCCCGTTAGGTGTACTGTTTGCGCTGGTTGATTTTGAAGTTATCCTTTAAAAGGTGAAGATCTTCCCAGTACTCTGAGAGTGTTTGTCAGAAATGGATGTTGAATGTGACTAAGTGCCTTCCCTACACCTAATTGATGGTTAGGTTATTTTCTCCTTTAATCTGTGGAATGGGTTGAATGGTGCCCCCCCCCCAAAATGTGTGTTAGCTTGCCTAGGCTGTGATTCCCAGGACTGTATGGTTGTCTTCCCTTTTGTGATGTGTGTTCTAAATTCTGCCCCCATGGTGTTAATGAGGCAAGACTGGAGCCACAGGGTTAGGTTGTATTTTGAATCACTCTGTTTTGAGGTATGAAAGAGAAGTTAGCAGAGGGGAGGGGGCCTCCTGCCACCAAGAAGGAAGAGCCAGGAATGGAGTGCATTCTTTGGACCCGAGGTCCCTGTGCTGAGACGCTCCTAGACCAGGGGAAGACTGACAACAAGGACCTTCCCCCAGAGCCAGCAGGGAGAAAAAGCCGTCCCTTAGAGCTGGCATCCTGAATTGGGACTACTGGACTGTGAGGGAATAAATTTGTGTGTTCAGGCTGTCCACCTGTGATGTTTCTGTTATGGCACCACTACATAACTAAGACAATCTGTTAAATTAATTGGAAGTTTAATTGATCTAACGCACATTGAATTAATCAGCTTTGTAATGTAGAACCTAACATGCTTTCCTAGCAAAAACCTAACTTGGGAATGATGAATTATTTTTTTGTATTTATATGTTGCTGGGTTTAGTTTGCTAATATCCTATTGGCAACTTTTTAAATAAGTGAAGTTGGCTTGTAACTGTACATTTGTCTTGTTAAATTTTAGTGTCAAGGTTATGCTGGCCTCCCAAAATGAATTCTTTTATCTAGAAGAGTTTGACTGCCTGGGATTATTTTTTGAATGCTGAGTAGAACTCACTGGTAGTAGACCTAGAATTTTCTTGGTGGAAAAAATTCAGTTCCTCCAATGAATATATAAAAAATGAGGTTTTCTATTTGTCCTTACATCAGTTTGGGCAAGTTGCATGTCTAGACAATCTTTGACTTTATCTAAAACATCAAGATGCTGCCATAACATTGTCAGGGTCTGGGATTGGACCACGTGGTCTTTTCGAGCTAGTAAATTGGCCTGTGGCCAGTGCCCGGATGCTGACAGGAGGCGGGAGACTCCTGGGCCTGGGTCAAGGACGTGCTGCTCACAGCACGCGGGCAGTGTCCCATCTTGTTTGTACTCGTTCCCTCTCTCCTCAAGTCCCACGGGATGGCTCCGTAGCAAGCCTGCTCTCCGTCCCAGAGGGAGACACGGCTTCGTCCACCCAGGCTGATCCCTGCACACAGACCCCTGGCGAGTGGCACGGGGTAGACAGGGCCCTGCGTTCCCGGCACAGGACACAGCCACCGAGGGCTCGTCACTGCCCCCTTGGCACGCACCATCTCCCGCCCTCATCGGAGAGCTCGAGCAGGGGACAGTGACATTCTCACAGACTTCACAAAGCCACGTTATGCTGCCGTGCCTGGGGCTGCCAAGCACTGTACCCAACCAAGTGGCCCTGTTTTCATGCCCAAGGGCCTTGTCAGCCCGGAGCAGTCCAGGTGGCTGACCCAGAATGATGTCTGAGCCCCCGGCCTCCAGGGCAGGTGTCAGCCAGGCCAACCAAGGGAAGGCAGATTCTGATGGGCATGGCCAGGGTGGATCCAGGGGTTCCAGAAGGGCCTACATAGCCCCCTAGAAGGGCCCACCCCTTCTGTCCAGGAGAGGTGTGCCCGTTCTGGCCACAGCCACATTCTGTAAGCAGACTGTCTAGCTAAGGTGGGCAGGCCCGGGCAGGCAGGGAGGGCGCTGGAGAGCATTCCAGGCCAGTGCAGGGCTGGGCCACCCAGGGAGCTGGGAAGCTGTCTACACAAGGGCACACCACTGTCATGCTCCCATGGGTCCAGGGAGTGAGAACCCAGACCTGGGTCAGGCCCAGTAGTCACAGCAGCATGACTGGAGCTCCCGAGCAGACTGGACAGCAGTCCCGTAACCTGGAAAGGTGTCAGCCATGGTGGGACCCCACTGGTCACCCTAGGAGTGCTCGCTGGCCCTTCGCAGGCTGACCTTGGCTGGGCATGAGCCTGGTGGTGGCGGTATATCAGCAAGGAAGCTGCCGGGCACCCCCCGTGCATCTCGGGTTCCAGAGGCAGTGGTCTGGGCAGCGCAGGGTGGCCTGGTTCCTATCACACTCAGCAGGGAGCAGCCACAGAGGTGGACGTCTGCCCAGTCAGCTGCCGCTACCAGTCTCCACACTTGCAGCCCAACTGCGGACAATGTCCCCATCTGCCAGGCTCACCTTCCAGGCAGAAGACCAGATGCCCAGACCAGTGGCAGGCAGAACTTCTGTCAGGGGCCAGGTGGCAGATACACTCAGCCTTGCAGGCTCTGTGGTCAGCTCTGCGGGACGTGAACAAGTGATCTTTATTGGGAGACTCAGACCAGGGATCAGCAAAGCACAGGCCTGGGTCCGATCCGGCCATGGCTTGTGAGCTAAGGAGGGCTTTTGTGTTTTAAAGGATTATAAAAACAAAACGAACACAGATGACCACGCAGCAAAGCCGGTGTGTGGCAGACAGGACCCAAATACTTACTGGCTGATCCTTTACAGAAAAGGTTCTGGTCCTGGGACTGGGCTGTTTGCAACAACCCAGAAGTCAGGGAGACTGCTGTGTCTGGTCCTGGGACACTCTCCATGGTGAGGATGCTTCAGTGTGCCACCCTGGGGCTGTCCTGGGGCAACTGCCCGGTCCACACGCCCGTGTGCCAGCTCAGGGAACTCTGCCAGTCTGGAGAACCCTGAGCCAGCAGTCCTGCCTCAGGAGCTGGGGAGAAGACAAGCTCCTCAGGGGGCATCCGCCACCCTGTCACAAAGCACCCCTGATGCCCCATTTCAGCTGGCCCACCTGGGCCTGTCGGCCCTTCCCGTGTGAATCGCCAGGTGCGAGCTGACCCACCCCAAATGGGGCACCAGGCCAGAGTCCTGAGGCCCCGCAGGGCGCTCTCAGCCTTGGCCAGTGGCCGGCCCCTGTAGAGGAGTGCAGCTGGGCCTTTACCAGCAGGGGGCACTGCGGGACCGGGAAGAAGGCTGACGTCCTCAGTCCCAGCTCCAGGTCCTTGGCTTGCAGCCACTGTTTCTGCCAAAAAGGGGGCGAGGGGAGGCAGGTGGGGACAGCTGTGCGTCCCCAGAAGGAGAGTCCACTGGCACCATGGACAACGGGACAGGTTAGGCAGGCTGCGACATGCCAGGACAATCAGGCAGCTGTGCGGGCCAAAACCATGCTGGCTTCCTGTGCTTGCTGCCAGTGTGTCTCCTCTCAAGCCATCCATGGACTGGGGTGTGGGCTCCCGGGGGGGCCTTCCTAGGAGCAGAGCCTGTGCGCCAGCTCACAGGGCCGACAGCACAGGGGACAGCCCAAGTCACCAGGTGCCATGCCCTCCTGCAAGTGCAGGGGTGGGGACACTGGGCCTCTGCCTCCGGGCCTGTGACTCCTCCCCGTTGTTCCTGGGCCCAGCTGCACCCAGAGCCTGCTCTCCCTACCCACTCGGCACTGTGCCCACACCAACACCCCTCTTTAGGCCAGGGGATGGTGCTGTCCCATGGAGTTACAGAGCCAGAGCTCCCTCCTTTCTTGAGGATCGGGGAGAGATTTGGGGGGCACAGGAGACCCTAGCTTGGCTCTAGTAAGCCAGGCTTGGCGTTTATTTAGGGCTACGCACCCAGACGTGCGCTCGGCTCAACCAAGCAGAGTTTGAATGCACCAGGCCTCCCAGAAGCGTAAATCCTCACTGCTGACCCCTGCATCTTAGCCTCAGTAGCCAATGTCACACTGTCACACTCCTTGGGGAGGGAACTTGAGGGCTCACTGCCCTCCTTCCCTGGAGGAGGCTAGCAACAGCCAACCACTACTCAGCCCTTGTCACTGCTCAGCCTCAAAAATGAGAGGACCTTGGCTTCCTGAGCATTCCCACTAGGGTCCTGGGGAGACTTCCCCTGTCCCCCAACCTCACCCTGTCTTTAAGGACCCAGAAGGCTGCCGCTCTGTCCTTCTAATGCCCCTTCTGCCTTCACTGCTTCTGAAGCCACTCTAGTAACCCACGTAGTTTTAGAAAATTCACTAGTTCCTCTCAAATTCCAAACGCCTCATTAGTGTAAAGGCGTCCGTGAGGCCCTCTCACTACCCTTTGCAAGCCCCACTCATTTGTCAGTTTGTTGTGCTGTATGGTTTGCATGTTGCTGTGTGGCTGGAAGCTACACCCCATTATTCCAATACCAGCAGGGTACCAGCAAGGTCACCCAGGGGAGACAGCTTTCACCTGAACTTGCAGACTAAGACAGACTAGGAAGAAGAACCTGAAGGTCCACTTCTGAGAAAAATTGGCCAGTGAAAACCTTGTGAACAGCAGCAGAATGCTGTCTGAGAGGATGCCGGTAGACGGGATACTTGGCTTGAGTGGTGCGCAAACGATGACTGGGCAAGTCACCGTAATGACCTGGGTGGAGTCAAGCTTTCAAGACTCATTTACTGATGTGACATGACTCAAAATGAGAAAAAACAGCTGCCAACATCCATTAATAATCAGAATGTGGAATATACAAACTAAGAAGCTAGGAACATTGGAAGTCATCAGAAATGAAATGGAGGCAGCAAAAAGACACATGTGGAATTGCTCACAGTCATTAGCTATTAAAGAAATTCAAATAAAAACTATGATCAGATATCATCTCAGCACAACAAAGTTGGCCATGATCCAAAAAACACAGAAGAAATGCTGGAGAGGCTGTGGAGATACTGGAACTCTCCTACACTGCTGGTAGGATTGCCAAAGGTACAATCTCTTTGGAAGGCAATCTAGCGCTTCCTTAAAAAGCTGGAAATAGAAACACCCTTTGATCCAGTAATCTCACTGCTGGGAATGCATCTTACAGGAGCAAGGACAGTCACACAAACAGATACAAGCACACGAATGTTTATTGCAGCACAGTCGATGATAGCAAAACGATGGAATCAATCCAGATGCCCAACAACAGAGGAATGGATAAGTAAACTATGGTGTGTGTACATACTCAATGAAACACTATGCAATGATAAAGAACAATGATGATTTTAGGAAACATCTCATAACTTGGTTTCAATTAGAAGACAGTATGGTGAGTGAAATCAGTCAGCAGCACAAGGATAATATTGTATGAGACCCCTACTGTAAGGACTTAAAAACAGACTCATGTACAGAAGAAAAGACTTTGATGTCTGCGAGAGAGGGGAGGGAGGGAGGGAGAGGGTTGGTTGCAGATTAGATAGTTGATAAAAATGTGGTTGGGTGAAATCAGTGACAGCACACATTAGAAAGATCAATTTAACTGGACTTCAACATAACCTGAAAACTCTTCCAACGTTAACCCGATATTGCAAGGACACAGTAGCAGGGGCAGGGGTCCGGGGACCATGCTCTCAGGGGACCTCAAGGCCAACTGGCATAACTAGTATACCGCTAAGAGAGTCCTCTCCACCCCATATTGGAGAGTAGCATCTGGGGTCTTAAAAGGTAGCAAGCTATCATCTGAGGTACACCATATGGTCCCAACTCAGCAGGAACAGGTGATCACCAAGGACCAAAACAACACAGGGAACCAGAAGACAGAAAGACCCATTAGAATGGGTGACTACATCAACATTTAACCAGAAGAACCAGATGGTGCCCGGCCACCACCCGTGACAGCCATGATGGGGCTCACAACACTGAGTATCAGTAGCAACACGAGAATGCAAAGGGGCACCCCCTGAGAGCCCCACTAAAAGACCCCAAGTGATGGTCCAAAGGCCTCAGCGTTCCCGTAGGAGTATGGCCCCTAGACCTGATGCTGCCCCTGTCCATAGGTCATTACTGAGGTCAACTCCTTGGACAGGAATAGATTGGACTCAGTGACACATGTGTGCACGTTATGGTCAACAACCTCTATAGGATGCCATCCTACCATCCTTTTACTAGAAGTGAGTGGAGAGGGTGGAGAAGAGGGGACCAGAGACTGTTCAGAGGATACGACATGTATAGAACAGAAAGGAGGAGTGTGCTGTCACTGGACAAGGAGAGCACTAAGAGCTGCACAACAGGCGGGCATGCAGTTTAAACAGGATTGTACACTTTAACTCCATCACAATAAATAAATAAAATATTTAAAAAATGAAGTGGAACACAAACATTGATACTGTAGGCATTATTGAGCTGAAATGGACTGGTGTAGGCTGTTTTAAATAGGATCATCATATGGTCTGCTCTGCCAGGATGACACATTGAAGGGGAATGGCATTGCAGTCATTGTCTGAAGGAACATTTCAGAATCTACCCTGAAGTACAATGCTGTCAATAACAGGAAAATATCAACACACCTACAAGGAAGACCAGTTAATATGACTACTATTTAATCTATGTACCAACCACTAAAGACAAAGGTGAAGAAACTGAAGGTTCTATTTACTATTCTTCTGCAGTCTGAAATTTGTCAAGTATGTAGTCAGGATGGTTTGATAATTACTGGCGATTGGCATGTCAAAGATGGAAACCAGAAAGAAGGACTGGTGGTTGGAAAAGATGGTCTTGCTGACAGAAAGAATGCTGGAGATTGCATGATAGGGGTTTACAAGAACAGCTTCTTCACTGTGAATACCTTTTTTCAAGAATATGAACAGTGACTGTACCTGCGGATCTCAGCAGATGGACCAGACAGGAATTAAAATGACTACGTCTGTGGGAAGAGACGGTGGAGAAGCCCAATATCATCAATCAAAACAAGGCCAGGGGATGACTGGATCTGGTCACTTCCTCATATGCAAGTTCAAGTTGAAAGTGAAGAAAATTAGAATAAGCCCCCAAGAGCCAAATCATGACCTTGAGTATATCCCACCAGAATTTAGAGACCACCTCAAGAATAGATTTGATGTATTGAACACTAATGACCAAAGACCAGACCAGTTGTGGGATGACATCTAGAATATCATACATAAAGAAAGCAAGAGGTCATTTAAAAGACAGGAAAAAAAGAAAAGACCAAAATGAGCATCAGAAGAGACTCTCAAACTTGCTCTTGAATGTCAAGTAGCAAAAGCAAAAGGAAGAAATGATGAAGTAAAAGAGCTGAAGAGAAGACTCAAAGGGCAACTTGAGAAGACATAGTATTGTAATGATATGTGTGAAGACCTAGATTTAGAAAACCCAAACAGAAAAACATGCTTGGTATTTGTTAAGCTGAAAGAACTAAAGAAAAATTTCACATTCAAGTTGCAATAGTGAAGAATTCTACGGAGAAGATATTAGAGGCGCAGGAAGCCTCAAAAGAAGATGCTAGGAATACAAACTAGCTATACCAGGTAGAACTGGTTGGCGTTCAACATTTCGTGAGGTAGAGTGTTATCATGAACTAACGGAACTGAAGGAAGAAGTCCAAGCCGCACTGAAGACAATGGGGAAAAGCATGGCTTCAAGGATTGACGGAGCACCAACAGGCATTTCCCCAGATGTATGCAATACTGCCAGTGCTCACACACGCAGTCAAGAAAGTTTGGAAGACAGCTACCTGGTCAACTGACTAGAAGAGATCCACATTTGTGTCCATTCCAAAGAAAGACGGCCCAAATGAATACAGATATTATCAAACAGTGTCATTAGTGTCATGCACAAGAAAAATTTTGCTAAAGATCTTTTGAAAGCAGTTGCAGCAATACATAGAGAACTGGCAGAAATTCAAGGCGTACTCAGAAGACGTGGAATGAGGGCTATCATTGCTGATGTCAGATGGATCCTTGCTGAAAGCAGAAAATACCTGGAAGACGTTGTCATGGATTGAACTGTGTCCCCCCAAAAATAAGTGTAGCCATTTGACTGGGCCATCATTCCCAATGTTTTGTGATTTTCCTATGCTATACAGCCTAATCTCTGCCTGTGGCTACTATATAGGATGATTATGTTAACAGAGGTTTACGGTAGGACTGCAGCACCCTTGCTGAGGGAGTTTCCCTGGAGTGTGGCTTGCACTACCCTTTATCCTTTCATCCTATGGTAGATAAAAAAGAAAGGGAAGCAAGCAAAGAGCTGGGAACCTCACACCATCAAGAAGGCAGCACCGGGAGTAGAGCGCAACCTTCAGATCTGACGTTCCTGTGCCACAATGCTCCCTGAACAAAGACTGATGCAACACAAGGATCTTCCTCCACAGCCAACAAAGAGGGAAAACCTTCCACTGGAGTGGACATCCTGACTTTGGACTTGTAGACTACTGGACTGTGTACAAATAAACTTTTCTTGGTTGAAGCTATCTACTTGTGGTATTTCTGTTACAGCAGCACCAGCTGACTAAAACAGATGTTCATCTTGTTTTACTGACTACGCAAAGGCATTGTGTGTTGTTGTTGTTGTTAGATGCCACCAAGTTGGCTGTGACTCATAGCAACCATGTGTCCAATAGACTGAAACCCTGCCAGGTCCTGCGCTGTCCTCACAGTTGCTGTCATGGGTGAGCGTGTTGTTGAAGCCACTGTGTCAATCCATCTCTTTCGAAGGTCCTTCTCTTTCTGGTGGCCCTCTGCTTTACCAAGAGTGATGTCTTCTCCAGGGAATGATTCCTTCTGATAACATGCCCAAAGTATGAGATGTCATCTTGCCATCCTTGTTTCTGAAGAGTGCTCTGGCTGTACTTCTTCCACAACAGATTTGTTCCTTCTTTCGGCAGCCCACAGGATAGTGAACATTCTCCACCAAGACCTCAATTTGGAAGCATCAGTTCATCCTTGGTCTTCCTTATTCATCACCCAGCTTGCAAATGCATGTGAGGTAACTGGAAACACCACGGCCTGGGTCAGGTACACCTTAGTCCTTAAAGTGACATCTTGACTTCTTAACTTTCTAAAGAGATCCTTTAGAGCAGATATACCTGGTACAATGCGTCTTTGGATTTCTCGACTTGTGCTTCCATGAGTGTTAATTGTGGATCAAAGTAATGAAATCCTTGAGAACTTTAATCTTTTCTCTATTTATCAGTTTGTTGCCTATTGGCCCACTTGTGAGGACTTTGCTTTCTCGATGTTGAAGTGTAGTCCATACTGAAGGCTGTGGTCTTTGATCTTCTTCAGTAAGTGCTTCAAGTCCTCTTCACTTTCAGCAAGCAAGGCTGTGTTATCAGCATAAACGCAGATTGTTAATGACTCTTCCTCCGATCCCATTGTCCTTCATATAGTCCAACTTCTCAGAGTATTTGCTCAGCACACAGACTGAATAATTATAATGAAAGAATACAACCCTGACACACACCTTTCCTGATTTTAAATCACGTGGTATTCCTTTGATCAACTGTCTCTTAATCTATGTACAGGTTCCTAATGAGCACAGCTAAGTGTTCTGGAATTGCCAGTCTTTGCAGTGTCTTCATGATTTGACATGATCTACACAACTGAATGGATGTCAGGAGAGACTCTGAAACTTGCTCTTGAACACTGAGTAGCTAAAGTGAAAGGAAGAAATGATGAAGTAAAAGAGCTGAACAGAGGATTTCAAAGGGCGGCTCGAGAAAACAAAGCACTACAAGGACATGCGCAAGGAGCTGGAGACAGAAAACTGAGAGGAAAGAACACGCTGAGCATTTCTCAAGATGAAATAACCAAAGAAAAAATGCAGACTTCAGTTACAATACTGAAGGACTGTACGAGGAAAATTGAAATTATGCAGGAAGCATCAAAAGAAGATAAAAGGAATACACCAACTCACTGTACCAAAAAGAATTGGTCAACATTCAACCATTTCAGGAGATAGCATATGATCAGGAACTGATGGTAATAAAGAAAGCAAGAGGTCACTAAAAAGATTGGAAAGAAAGAAAAGACCAAATTGGATGTCAGAAGAGACTCTGAAACTTGATCTTGAATGTCAAGCAGCTAAAACAACAGAAAGGGATGACAAGTGAAAGAACCGGACGGAAGATTTCAAAGGACATCTCGAGAAGACAAAGTATTGTAATGACATGTGCAAAGAGCTGGAAATAGAAACCCAAAAAAGAAGACTATACTCTGCATTTCTCAAGACTCAAGTTGTAATAGTGAATGATTCTATGGGGAAAATATTCCACAACTCAAAAAGCATCAAAACAAGATAGAAGAAACACACCGAGTCATTATCCCAGAAAGAATCAGTCAATGTTCAACCATTTCAAGAGGTAGCAGGTGATCAGGATCCAATGGCACTGAAGGAAGACATTGAAGCTGCATTGAAGGTGTTAGCGAAAAACAACGCTCCAGGAATTGGTGGAATACCAACTGAGAGGTCTCAGCAAACGGATGCAGAGCTCTAAGGGCTCTCTCGTCTATGCTAAGAAATTTGGAGGACAGCTGTCTGGCCAACCGTCTGTAAGAGATCCATAGTCATGCCCATTCCCAAGAAAGGTGATCCAACCGAGTGCGGAAATTATCGAACAATATCAGTGTCACGTGCAAGGAAAATTTTGTTCAACATCATTCAAAAGCAACTACAACAGTGTATCGACAAGGAACTGCCAGAAATTCAAGCTGAGTTCAGACGAGGACATGAAACGAGTGATACCTTTGCTGATGTCAGATGGATCTTGGCTGAAAGCAAAGAATACCAGAAAGAGGTTGACCTGTTTCATTGACTATGCAAAAGCATTCAACTGTGTGGATCATAATGAATTATGGGTAATACTGGGGAGAACAGGAATTCGAGACCACTCAATTGTGCTCATGAGGAATCTGTACATGGATCAAGAGGCAGTCATGCACACAGAACATGGGGACGCTGCATGGTTGAAAGTCAGGAAAGGTGTGCATCAGGATTGTGTCCTTTCACCACACCTTTTTAATCTAAATGCTGAACAAATAATCCAAGAAGCTGCGCTATATGAAGAAACACGAGGCAGCAGGACTGGAGGAAGACTCGTTCATAACCCGTATTTTGCAACTGACACAACCCTGCTTGGTGGAAGTGAGGAGGATTTAAAACACTTACTGAGGAAGATCAAGGACCACAGTCTTCAGTAGGGATCACACCTCAACCTCAAGAAGACAAAAATCCTCACAACTGGACCAGTAAGCAGCATCATGATAAACAGAGAAAAGATTGACCTTGTAAAGGATTTCATTTTACTTGGGTCCACAAGCAACAGCCATGGAAGAAATCAAAAGGTGCATTGCATTGGAAAACCTGCTGCAAAGGATCCCTTTAAAGTATTGAAAAGTAAAGATGTCACCTTGAAGGCTAAGGTGCACCTGACGCAAGCCATGGTATTCTCAATTGCATCATATGCATGTGAAGGCTGGACAAGGAATAAGGAAGACAGAAGAAGAACTGACCCCTTTGAATTATGGTGTTGGGGAAGAATGTTGAACATACCATGGACCACCAAAAGAATAAACATCTGTTCTGGAAGAAGCACAACCAGAGTGCTCCTTGGAAACAAAAAAACACGTCTTATATTCTTTGGACATGTTGTCAGAAGGGATCAGTCCCCGGAAAAGGATGTCATTCTTGGTACAAGGTGGAGGGTCAGTGAAAAAGAGGAAGACCCTCAAGGAGATGGATTGACACAGTGGCTGCAATGATGGGCTTGAGCATAAAAACGATTGTGGACATGGCGCAGGATAGGGCAGGGTTTCATTCTATTGTGCACAGGGTCACTACGAGTCAGAACCGTCTCGATGGCACCACCAACAACAACAATGTTCCCTAATCTGTTCATTAATACCTTTATCTGGAGAGTGCAATGACATGGGAACATTTTATCATGATGGACTGCCCAATTTATATACCATTGCTGCCATGAATTCTAATTCTATAGCCAGCCATTATTTCATATGGTCAATGTTTATTTAGATTTATTCTCGTACTTTCTTTGCCCTCCCGTCATGCAATGGATTGCATTGTGTCCCCCCACCCCCAATGTATGTATTGATTTGACTTCGCTGTGAGTCCCAGTACACGACTCCCATGTGTTGTGAATCCTGGCTCTGGGATGTTGATGACAGAGAACGGGCAGCATTTGTGCTGATCAGGCAGGACTCAGGTTACCAACTGAGGGCTACAAGGGAGAGAAGTGAGCATAGCGAGTTGGGAGCCTCGCACCACCAGAAACCAGCCCTGAGAGCAGGGCACATCATTTGGGCCTGAGGTTCCTGTGCCAAGGTGCTGTCGCTGGATTTAGACTCAGCCCACCAGACTGTGATAAATTCTTCTGCTGAATGGGCTTACAATTCATAAATGAATTTGTGGCCTAAAGAAATGTGTCCAAGTTTCTCCTCATAAGCCTTCCACTCGTGGTATTTTCTGTTGGAGCAGTACCAGGTGACTAAAATGCCTTCTTTCCAGTTTAGGATTTGTAACTTGACATTTTCCTCCTTCTTGAAGTTAATTTCATAGAATTTCTTTTAAGTGAGTCTGTCCTTTTTTTGTTTTGTTTTGTTTTAACTTATTTGTCTTTTTATCTTTATTTCTGGGCATAAAACTACATTAACAGTTATTTTCTTTCATCACTTTGAAAATGCAGCCCCACTGTTGTCTAGCTTCCATTGTCATTTGTGAGCAGTCAGCTGTCCATTTGTCAGACTCTTGAAGAGCATGTGTCTCATTTCAAGACTTCTCATTGTCTGCATCTCCAGCATTTGTTTGATGTAAAGTTTTTTAAAAAAAAAATAATTTCCATCCTGATGAAATTTTAAAGCCTGTCTTTATTTCTTTGAACATATCAAAAACCCATTGCCATCAAGTAGATTTTGACTCATTAGTGACCCTGCAGGACAGAGTAGAACTGCCCTGTAGGGTTTCCAAGGAATGACCAATGGATTTGGAGCTGCAATTAGTAACAACAAGATCTTAACCACTGTGACACCAAGGCAGCACTTTGAACATAGTGAACACGTTTTATGATCTGTGTCTGACAGTTCTGATACCTCACGTGACTCCTGTTTCTGTTGATCCCTATTAACGGTGACTTGCTGCTTTGTGTGCCTGATTCTCTTTGCCTGTCTCCTCAATTTTGTATTTGAAAAATAATTTGAGATCTAAGCTGATGCTGTCCTCCTCCAGAGAGGGTTTTTCTTTGCTTTGGGCTAGAACCTAGGAACACTACCAGCCTGGAACCACCATAGCCCTGACTTCAGACTTGAAGTTCACTTGACTTCTCAGAGGAAGTGGCACTGCCCTGTAGGTCTGCACAAAGCTGTGTACTTTGGGTTCACCCAGTGGGTCCCAGCTTAATGTGGGGGTGTATCAGACTCTCAACTTGGAGCTGACCATGAGCCTAGGCATTTCTCTCTGCTTCCCCACAAAAGACAACTAAATTTCAGGCGGGTTTGCACCTGGTGTTATAAACCTGCAAATGCACAAAAGGGGAAAAGCAGCACCACGGGCTCGGTTTTCCTCTGACGTTTCCCCATCCTACATGTGGGCTTGCTAAGATCCCATGCACCTGTTCACACTTTGGTGTTTTGGAGAGATGTATTTGTGTGCCTTGTCTCTCGGTCTGAACTAGGTAGCCCACCCTCCCCCAAAGGGGAAGTCCACAGGGTCTTTTCTGAATGCACAGTTCTGATCAAGTTGTTTTCCGGTGACTGATAATAACCAAGCCTGGCATTGTGGCCTAATTTAGCTCGCTTGGTCCTGCCCGCTGCCCTGCGAACTCAGAGCTGGCTTTGGCCTATTCTACAGGTGAGGAAGCCAGAGCACAGATAGCTGAGAGGGTAACTTACCAAGTGGTCAGCTGCACAGGTGGTGACATGCAGAGTCAGAGTCTGAGCAGGTGTGCCTGATTCCAAAGGCTGCTCGTGTCTGCTGAGAAGACTTCTGGGGTGCCGGGAGCCGGTCCCAACACTTTGTAGGGTCCCGCACGGAGGGAGGGAAGACACGGCGGGAAATGAACAAAGGAGACAGGAAAGAATTTTCTGGTTTAAGGCAGCCCGACCCAGAGAGGCATTTTTCTGCGTCGAGAGCTGTCATCTTTATTTTTTATAGATGAGGTGATGTAATATACACCTGATTTTCTTTATTACACAAACTATTGGTTAACAAGAAACTAATTTAATATCATTGGCTAATAAAAAACTGACTCCTCGTGGTCTAACTAACTCCTTCTACTTCTTAATCAATTGTCAAGGCCTTCTTGAGTAATTGTCTAAGCCAGGTGTCCAGCGGTGATAAAATGTCAGGAACACAATTAATGGCTTTATTCGTATCTCAAAGTGGGAGGTACCAAAGGGTAGACTCCTCAAGGTTTCACCATTTGGCTGTCTCAGTTTGTTTTTCCAAGTTTTCATTTATATCTTTCTGTGTAGATAGTAAGTGTCTGCCATCCCCCAATTATGCCAGCTGCACTAAGAAAGATGTTTCTTTAGTGTTTATCAGTTTTCTATACCAGCTATAATAAACCTAAAAGTTTATCTATTCTTCCAGCTGCAAGGAGAAAGGATGCTTTGTAGTTTTGATGGCTATGTGGAGAATTGTCCTTGAGAGCTTCCTAAGGGTTAGCTTGCAAACTTGTGTATGTGAAGAAAAGGGAGGGGGAATGTAATCAGTGGGGAGCCAGTGAAGCTGGGCAGGCCTCAGTGCTGTCAGGCATGCTGCATTGAAATCCATTTCTCTGATCTCTATTTCTCAGAAGTTCTTGGTCAGATTGTCCCAATATAGTCTCATAAACCGAGGGGTAGAAGCCCCTCTTAGGCACCTCCTTGGTCCTCATGTCGGGAGAGGTGGGCCCGCTCCCGGCACTGGGGCTCCCCACTTCCTGAGGCCTGAGAACAAACCCCTCCACCTGGCCTCTAGGCCCTCCCTTCTCCTCCCACTCTGCTGGCCTCCCTCATCCCACCCCCACTTGAGTCACTTGCTCCTCCCCTCACCCCTCTTTGGAGGCCTCCAGCTCACCTTCCCAGGGCCGGCTTATATGCCAGGACTCTACCCTGCCCTTCTAGGGTTTAGGGGAAAGGCCCCTGGCTGCGCTGAGGGGTAAGGGGCTGCTGGGAAGGCCTGGGTGCCCTCTCTGCCCGAGGCCAGTGGCCAGACAAGGCTAGGCACTCTGCAGGGTATCCCCATGCAGAAGTAGGTTGCAGGCTGCCCTGAGCATGTAGCCCTCCTGGGCAAGGACGGTGCAGGGCCAAGTGGCCTTGTATCAGACATGGGGGTTCTCAGGCCATCCTGGGGACACCTGCCCAAGGCTGGCTCACCATGAGGGGCACCCCCGGAGCCCCCTGCTGACCCTGCCTCTGGCTTTCTGCCTGACAGGTGAACAACAACGGAATTATCTCCTTCCTCAAGGAGGTCTCCCAGTTCACCCCGGCCGCCTTCCCCATCGCCAAGGACCGCTGCGTGGTGGCTGCCTTCTGGGCAGACGTGGACAATCGGCGCGCAGGCAATGTGTACTACCGGGAGGCTACTGACCCTGCAACGCTGCAGAGAGCCACAGAGGATGTCAGGCGCTACTTCCCTGAGCTCCCAGACTTCTCCGCCACCTGGGTTTTCGTTGCCACCTGGTACCGCGTCACCTTCTTCGGAGGCAGTGCCTCTTCCCCCGTGAGTCTGAGGCATTTGCCTGTGGGGGGCAGGGAGATCAGCTGGGTCCACAGTTGCCCCACGCTAGGGCCCCCAGCCTTGCTGGGGTGGTCGGGCAGAGTCACTGGCCCACATCCAAGAGGAAAAAGCAAACCCCGAGTATTCACCCAGGGCAGCAGGTCCAGGCAGAGGAGCCTGTGCCTCCTTGACCCTCCTGGAACCACCAGACCCCCCAGGAGGTAGCTCAAGTGTTGGGGGGATGTGGGTGAGGAATGTGGGAGGATTTCCATTCAGAATGGTGTCTTAGTCTCCCAGTGTCTCATAGCACAGACACCACTAGTGAGTGTCAGCTTCTAGAGGCTGGAAGTCTTCCCATCAAGGCAATGGTTCTAGGGGAGGTCCTTGGCAGTTCCTCAACTGTTCTGTGATCTCTTCCTCTGAGTGTGTGTGTTCCACAGTGTCTGTTCCTCACCCTCCCCTTTGTAAGACACATCTCAGAAGGGATGAGGTTTAGAATCCATCCTACTACATGACCTTGTCAACCTACCAAAGAAAGCCCCTGTGCCCCAAAAGCTCGTCTTCATAGGTGCAGGGCTTAGAGCCTGAACACAATCCACAACAAACAGCTCAGTACTCTGAGGGTCAGATTGGAGACCTGCTGTTTCGTACTTCATTCCTAATCACATGGGTAACCAAAATCCAGACTCAAGAGTGACTGCACCCTTGGTGCAGCTTGTGGGTCCAGGTGTCCCAGCGTCCCGACAGAGTCCAGCTGTGTCCACCCAGCAGCGGGCGTGTTTACTGAGCACCGTCTGAGTCACAGCTGGGCACGGGACAGGGCTGACCCTGCAGATAGAGACACAGGCCCAGAGGCAGGCTTGGCCTCATCAGTGTAGAGAGAGTGCCTGTGGGCTATTTCAGAAGTCACTGTGTCGAGTTGTGAGAAGCTACAGCTTCTCCCCAAAAGGTTGGCAGTTTGAATCCACCAGGCGCTCCTCAGAAACTCGATAGGGCAGTTCTGCTGTGACTGTAGGATCACTGTGAATTGGAATCAACTCGACACCAACGGGTTTTGAGTTCTATGCTCGGCTTCATGGACTTAGGTTCCCACCTGGGTCCGTTATGTTCAATTCTTTTTATTCTTTACTGCTTTCTTCTGTATTTGGGAGTGTTTCTTCTTATTTTAAAAAATTAACGTGTGCCAAAAGGTGTCATTCAGTGTGAACGTGTAACAAAATCGTGGTGAGTGCCTGAAACCCCCACCGCGTCAATCTCACGATCCCCGCACATCTGCAAAGCCTACTATGCCCCTTGCTGGGTGTAGCCCCGCCCTAGACTCCACATGACCCAACCTCTGTGCCCATTACTGGCTGTGGCTCTTCCCGCCCCCCTCCCACCAACTCAGTTTCCTCATGGGTCACTTGTGCACAGATGAGAACTTGGACCACAGGACTTCCCCATCACTTCCAATGACTGCAGCCTGGCCACATGGAGAAGGCACCTGGATTTGTTTCTCAGGGACTCTGTAGATGGATGGCTCCCCCCCACCCTCGCCACCCCACCCCCACTGCCCCCAAGGATCCCTCATTGCTTGGTTTATTGTCACGCTTTCTGGGGCAGGGGCAGTTTCCTGCCTGCAGAATCATGGTGTCCCTTCAAAACCACGCACGTCATACCTGCACACGCTGTCCTCACAGGTACCCCTTCCTGTACCCCAACTTAGAAGCACTGCCTGTTTTATTTCCTTGCTACTTGTATAGGCAAAAAAAGAAAAAGAAATCTATTTTAAGAAGGATTTACACATTTTTGACTTCCGGTGGTGCTGAATCTGGTCTCGTGTTGTTGAGTTGGTGTTGGCTGCCACCAAGCCGGCCCTGACTCGTGACAACCCCTCCCACAAGCGACAAACAGCTGCCCAGCCCCGCGCCTGCCACTGACTGGTGTGACCCGCAGGGTCTTCATTGGCTGACCTTCAGATGCAGAGTGCCAGGCCTTTCCTCCTGGTTTTTCTCAGGCTGAAAGCCCCACTGGAACCTGCTCAGCATCCCAGCGATGCCCAAGGCTCCGCTGCCAGATGGGTTAAGGTTTTCACGGAATAGCTCACAGACTCAGAGAACTCCATGACACCCTAAGAGCTAACTGCTGAAGATCGCTCTTCCTCGTCTCCCCTTTTATTTTTCCACATCTGTTACTGTCCCGCCCTTATGATGTGACAGAGGGGAGCTGTCCACCACACCCTCCCCGAAGCCCCTGAGGCTGGGGGCAGTGTCAGGTCCCTGGTCTAGGCTGTGTCTTGTGCTCCCAGACCCCCTGGATGCACTTTACACACTCCACTTGGCACTTGGCTGGCAAGGCAGCAGTCACAGGAGGCAGGGGCCTGGGTGGCCAGACAAGGCTGTCCAAGTTCCTGTTCTGGGAGACAGACACCAAGGCATCAGAGGGCTCAGTGGGCAATGGCAGTGTGCCGGGTGGTGCCATCGGCCTTGTCCTCATCCTTGGCAGGTCAACACATTCCAGATTGTCCTCATCACTGATGGGAAGCTGTCCTTCACCATCTTCAACTATGCATCCATCACCTGGACCACAGGCACACACGCCAGCAGCGGTGGCAATGCCGCCGGCCTGGGGGGCATCGCGGCCCAGGTAGGTCACAGAGCTGGTGCAGGGTGTCAGGAGGGAAGGCGAGGCCCTCGATCCTCGACAGGCCCACTCCCACCCCGCACTGCACCGTGAGGCTGCGCTGCCTAGAGCACATCCTTTCCCCTTGTCCTGTCTCTGCTGCCCAGACCCTGTGGGACATGTGTCCAGGTTCCTGGGGAGGCCGGCCTGCACACTGACGTCCGGGCCTAGATTTCCTCCAGGCAGAAATCCCAGGAAACTGGGAGTGGTCGGTGCACCCCTTAGTGGAGGGCTCTTCCAGCTGGGGGCAGCCCACCCAGTCTGGGTGACACTCAGCAGATGTGCCCCACGACACTGGGGGCGTGGGGGTGGGGCGTTCACTGTGCCTCCACCCCCCCCCCCACGGCACTGGGCGAGCAGGACAGTTGGCTGGGACGGCTGGTGAGGGCAGGGCACCCCTAACGTTTGCAGAGTCCCCCCGCAAGGCTGTTCCCAAAGGTGTCCTCTGCCTCGGCCACTCCGGGCAGTAGGTCTCAGGAACTTTCAAGGGGCCGCGGACCCAGCCTGGCCCTGCCTCTCCGACTCCCCCCCCCCCAGGCTGGCTTCAACGCGGGCGACGGCCGGCGGTACTTCAGCATCCCCGGCTCGCGCACGGCGGACGTGGCCGAGGTGGAGACCACCACCAACGTGGGCGTGCCCGGGCGCTGGGCGTTCAGAATCGATGATGCCCAGGTGCGCGTGGGGGGCTGCGGCCATACAAGTAAGAGGACCGGTGGCTCAGGCGCGGGCCTTCCGGGGTGCGGGTGGGGGTGGGGGTCGGAGCAGTGAGAGAGGGAGAAAGCAGAGTTGGGGTGCAGGGAGGAAGCCAGAGGAACCTGGGGGCAGGGTGCTGGGGGCCGGGTGAGGCTATATGGGGGGATGAGGATGATACGGGCTGGCCCTGGGGTTGGCCCCCGGGGGCCCGGCGCAGGGGCGGGGCGTTGGGGGCTGGGCGTTGGGGGGGGCCCTAGGGCTTGGTGCAGGGCTTGAGTCCTGGGAGGAGCGCTGGGAGCGGGGAGCTAGGGCGGGGTGCTGGGGGTGGGGCCCTGGGGGTGGCCGGACGCAGGTGTGGGATTGGACGGGGCGGGTCAGGGTGCTGGGGGGGTGCGGGACGCTGGGGGTGGGACAACGTGCTGGAGACGGGGTGGCACAGGTAGGGGGCAGGTCAGGGCGTTGGGGGCGGGGTTGTCGGAGAGGGACTGGACGCTGGGGGCAGGGAGGCACAGGCGAGGGGCAGGCTGGTGGGGTCTGGAAAGGGGTACTGGAGGTGCAGAGGAGTACTGGGGAGTGGATACAGGCACCGAGGGGAATCTGGGGGCCAGATGGAGTGTTGGGGGTAGGGTGTGCATTGTTATGGGCTGGGCGGGATGAGGGGATGCTGGGAGCAAGGGGACCACGACTTCAGCTGTGGGTCACCCCAGCCCCAGGGGCCTTGGATGCACAGAGGGACCTCAGTTGCTGGTGGACAAAGCCAGGGAACCCGAGTGAGCCCCAGTGGACACTGAGCATGACACCACCCCGGGGCCCTTTCAGCACTCCTCTTGGGTCAGGCAGGGTCTCGGGAGGAACCCGTGGTCACCTCTCCGTGGTGCCTCTGGGGACTCGGCGTCTGCCACAGGACCAGGAGTGGCGTCATTTCTGTTCCCTCTAACCCCCACGACGTCTCGAGGCAGGGCTTCTCGCCCAGTTTGCCGTCTCTGCTTGTTATTTGAGACTTGTCGGACAGTCCAAGCGCCGTGCCCACAAGAGGGAGACCACTCTGGCTCAGCGAGCATGGCAGGTGGGGAGGAGGTGTGGCCTCTGGGAGCAGGAGTGTGGCCTCTGGGAGCAGCCCCGGCCTGGGACGAAACAGTGGATTTCCGCTCCAGCATTCCTAGCTGGGCAGCCGTGAGCAGGTCACTAACCTCTCTGAGACATTGTTGTTGTTGTTAAGTCTCATAGAGACCCTACACCCCCCCCGAAAAACCCACAAAAATCCAAACCCATGGCCATCTCTAGTCCACTCCACTCATAGGGACCCTATAGGATAGAGTAGAGCAGCCACACAGGGTTTCCAGGGGGCAGCTGGTGGATTTGAACTGTTGACCTTTTGATTGGCAGCTGAGCGCTCATCCACTGCACCACCAGGGCTCTGCTGGGACCTCTAAAAGCTGGGGGAGGGTATCCAGTGACTTATTCAGGCCAGAGCTGCCACTGATCACACATCCTGCGTGGACCTGGCCCACACACTCACGGCCTGGTCTGGTGGTGACCAAGGCCACTGGGGCTGACTGCCTCTGCAGGACACGTGGTCGCCAGACACAACCCGTGCCAGTGGTAGAGACCAGCCAGATGGACAGGAAAGAGCAGGCGGCAGTGTGGCCACCCGGGACAGTAATCCACACGGGCGCCTCACAGAAGGGCAGAAGCGTTCCTCACAGGACAGGCGTCCACATGCGTGCTTCTCAGGAGGCCAGTTGCAGGTCCCCACAGAGCAGGCATCCATGTGACCACCTTGCAGGGCAGTGTGTGCACGTTCGCCCTGACAGGCACAAGGGGCAGGACATGCGCCATGGAGGTAGGGTGTGCTGTGCTGCCCACGAGGTCCTTGGGAAACCCCTCCCCCAACAGGAGTTCCCTGCCACACACGCATCTCAGTGGGGACCCTCCTGAGGACCAGTACTTGCTGATTCCTGCTTATTGGCCATGTGTTCTGGTGGCCTTGATTTTTCAGAAACAGGCCACCAGGGTGCTCTTCAGATGGCTGTCCTAGAGGGACACCCCAGAGGACCTCCCTAGGAGTCAGGCCATGTGCTCCGACAAGCCCAGACCCCAGGACTCTGCCTTTGGGCGTCTGTCGACTGCGCACAAGCAGAGGCTGGGGCTACCCGAGTCACTCGGACTGTTGAGGGCGAGCTGAGCTCAGGCTGTAGCTGCTGCCGGGGTCTGAGCCCACCCCCACCACAGCCGCAGCCCCAGGGCATAGTGGGACCACCTCCCTCTGCACGACTGGCCCTGTGGAACTGCCTTCCCATCTTCTGGGTCCTGCCTGGAGGTGGAGCATTAAGGGGTGACCTGGGTTGGGGAGACTTTCTCCTGGGACCAGAACCAAAGCCCTGGAAAGTAGGTGCTGCAGAAGTCCACAGGCAAGTCCTCCTCCACCAGGAGGGCTGCCAGGCACCCACCCGGCTGCAGACGGCCACAGAGGTCGGTACCCAGGATCCGTCGGGGTGGAGGGAGAACCAGCAGTGCCTCTCCTGGTGCCTGGTGACGCCTGACCGTGTGTCCACAGCCTCCGTGTGTCTGACCCTGCGCCCCTGCCTCAACGGCGGCAAGTGCATCGACGACTGTGTCACTGGAGACCCCTCCTACACCTGCTCCTGCCTCTCGGGCTTCACGGGGCGGCACTGCCAGCAGGGTGCGTAGAGAGGAACCACCACAGTGTGGTGTGGGCGGGCGTGGGGGCCTGCTGGCAGTCAGACACGGGCAACTGGCTCTGTGAAGATGAGTGTGGTAGTGGGCAAGTGCCATCTCTGCACAGACTGCCAGGGCAAGGCCAGGACCCTCAGTGGGACAGGGGTGGGCTGGACCAGGCTGGGACCCTCTAGTGACTCCAAGCCTGTGCCCTCCTCTGAGGTGCTGGCATCCCACTTTTCAGACGTGGATGAGTGTGCGTCCCACCCGTGCCAGAATGGCGGGACCTGCACACATGGGGTCAACAGCTTCAGCTGCCAGTGCCCAGCCGGCTTCCAGGGCCCCATCTGTGAGACTGGTGAGTGGCCCACCTGGGTCAGCTGGCCTTGCTCGTGCAGAACAGCAGCACCCACAGATGGACAGGGAGGGGCTGGGGAAGTCCTGCCCCACCAGAGACCATCAGGCCAGCCATGTGGGAAACAGGGTGTGACATCAGATGTGAGCAGCTGCAGAGAGGCCTGAGGTTGGCAGGAGCCCAGACTCTAAAGGACGGTCCCATCCCTGTGGACACAACTGTCATCATAGCACATAAGGGCGTCCTAGGCATCCAGGCCTGTACTGAGACCTTGGGACAGACAGGCTGGCGCTGGCTGCTGGACGGGACCACGAGCAGGGCCCAGGTGGCAACCAGGCCTTTGAAAGCCCACTTCTTGATATTTAGAGACTGGGGCCTCAGGAGAACGTGGTGTTTCCCTCTAGTTCGTGCACACAGGTTCTATTGCAGGAAAAAAGGACAGGCTGACACGAAGACCAGACTGGACTCCAGTTCCCAACAAGTGAAAGAGAAATGTTGCTGCAAGGTGGGAAGGAGCAGAGCAGCTGCCAGAAGGGGTTATTCTGGGGTTTGCTTGCCTACTTTCTAAATGAATAGACTGTATTTTTCGGAGCAGTTCTGTTGTTGGTTGCAAGCTGCTGTCCAGTGGTTTTGTCGCATAGCAACTCTGTGCACAGCAGAAGGACACACAGCCTGGTTCTGCGCCGTGCCCGCCGGTTCTTTGTGTAGAACCGCTGTTGCTGCTGCTGTGTCGGTCTGTTCATGATCCAGTGCCGAGCTGCTGCTGCTGGCTGGAGTCCCCAGTTCACCGAGGGCTTCTGCTGTGCTGTGCAGCTGGGTGGGTTGAGATGGGCATACCCTGTCGTGTGTCCGGCATCACCTGTCCGAGTGGTCTCACTGCCTGGGGAGGCCCTGGGCCCGCCTGTCCCTCCATCCTCCGCCCCTCCAACCCCTGGACATCACTCACCATGCTCTGTCTCCATAGTTTTGCCTTCTCTGTAATCCCTGTATCATCAGTCGTGCAGTCTATAGCTTTTGTGGACTGGCTTCCTTCACTTGGTCCCGTACAGCTTTCCTGCATGTCTTCTCATGTCTCGTTTCTTTTGTCACTGAATAAGACTGCCTGTGATGACAGTGTGAGTCTCTACCCTTGCTGACTCAGCCCCAGCACCCAGGGACTCTGTGCACAGTGGAACAGAACACTTCCAGTCCTGCGCTGGCCATGGGATCGGGGTACACTGGCTGCTGTCTGGGTGATCAGGGTACACTGGACACTGTCCGTGTGATCGGGGTACACTGTGTGGTCAGGGTACACTGGCTGCCATGATCAGGGTACACTGTGCATATGACCAGGATACACTGTCTGTGTGATCACGGTACACTGGGTGCTGTCTGTGTGATCGGGGTACACTGTCTGTAATCGGGGTTCACTGTGTGGTTGGTGTACACTGTCCGTGTGGTCGGGGTACACTGTCCGTGTGGTCGGGGTACACTGTCCGTGTGGTCGGGGTACACTGTCTGTAATCGGGGTTCACTGTGTGGTTGGTGTACACTATCCATGTGATCGGGGTACACTGTCCGTGTGGTCAGGGTACACTGTCCGTGTGGTCGGGGTACACTGGGTGCTGTCTGTGTAATCAGGGTACACTGTCCGTGTGATTGTGGTACACTGGGCACTGTCTGTCTGACCAGGGCACACTGCCTGTGTGATTGGGGTACACTGGGCATGTGAACACTGCCTGTGCGACTGGGACGCCCTGCCTGTCCCGACCCACAGGGTTCTCACTGGCTGATCTTCGCAAGGGGTCGCCAGGCCTTTCTTCCTCATCTCAGTCTGGCTGTTCCACTGACACCTGTTCAGGGTCACAGCACTGTCCACAGCAGATGGATGCCTCCCCGGCGTCCGGGGCCTCCCAGCTGCACACAAGACGCACTGGCTGGGAACTGGACCTGGGACTTTCCCAGGGTGGGCGAGAATCCTGCCACTGAGCTACTAGTGTCCCACATGCAGCTGTCACACGTCCCCAATGTGCTCTTCTCCACACTTTGTCATTTGTAGCACAGTCCCCCTGTGACTCCACAGCATGTCAGAATGGTGGCCAGTGCCAGGTGGAGGGCAGGACAGCAGTGTGTGTGTGCCAGGCTGGGTACACAGGGACAGCCTGTGAAACAGGTGAGTGGCCCACCCTGGCAGGGAGGTGGGCAGGGAGGTGGGCAGGGGAGAGGGCACACTGGGAGAGGCCCCGTCACGGAGTGGCCGTCTCACACCCCTGCTGGCCCCCAGATGTGGACGACTGCAACTCTGGCCCCTGCCTGAACGGAGGCTTGTGTGTCGACCAGGTGGGGAATTACTCCTGCGTGTGTGCAGAGCCCTTTGAGGGTCTTCGCTGTGAGACAGGTAACTAGCTGTGCCCCTGGAGCCCTCCCTAGCAACAGGGTCTGGTGCTGTGGGACACCGTCACAGCCACTTACCCCCTCTCCCGGCTCAGCCCTGTCTGCAGGCGGCATTCCATCCCGTCCCGCTGCGGACACAGTGTGCGGGGCTGGGCAGGTCCCCGTGCTCACTGGGCCTTTGTCTCCCATCTTTAAGAGGGAGAGACAGACTGCCAGCACCCCACCTTTCTTCCAGCCCCAGGAATGCCTGGCTTTTGAACACCCTTCCTACTCCCGACCCCTCACCGTGCAAAAGGAAGGGCAGTGGGCGCCCCTCTGTGGGAAGCCGTGTGGGAATCCTCTGCTGTCTGTCCCATTTCTGATGTGCAATGCTGGCTTTGACTGGACAGAACACAGATGGCCATACAGGTGACTGCTGCCCTGACTTCTAGAGGCCTCCACCCGTGGTCTGCAGCCACAGAGCCAGGGCTGCCTGCTGCCTTCTGAAGAGACAGAAAGACTCAAGCTTACTCTGAGTCTAAAAACTGAAAAAGAGACACAGGTGGACATGTTTCCTCTCTGCCAGCCTCTGTGCTGGGTGGCCACATGCAGGGACTTGTGTCCTAGGGAGCCTGAGGCCCTCAGGCAGAGGGAGGTTGGGCCGACGTCACCTGCTTGGTCGCTTTTAAACCGCTGTGATGTGCTACGGTTGACTCAGGCCAGGTATGTGGATTTACCTTAGCCAGGCATGTGGATTACATGTTCTTATTTAAATACCGTTGCATTTAACTGAACTCAGCCCAGAAAACAGTTCAGCAGTTTCAGAAGAGTCCTGCAAAGGAAGCGCGGTGTGTCCAGGACAGTAATGCGAGTGGGAGCAAGCAGTGAGGGACAGCAGAGCTGACACCCCCACCAGACCCCTCAAAACCAGCCCACTGCTGTCGGCTTAACTCCAGCTCCTCAGACCCTACAGGACAGAGCTGAACTGCCCCACCAGGCCTCTGAGGCTGTAATCTGGGCGGACACTAACCGACACATCTCCCCACAGAATGGCAGGGGGCCCACACTGCTGACCTTCCAGTTAGCAACTGGGTGCTCAGCCCCGCCTCACCATGGCTCCCAGTCTACCCAACAGGGGAGAAACAGAAGCAATTTTTAAAATATGAAAATTCTAGAGATAAAAAATACAGTATCTGAAATAAAAAGAACACTGGATGGTATTAACAGCAGGTTGGATACCGCAGAAGAGAAGGTGGATGAACTCAGAAGTGAAAAGGATCCAAACAGCTCAGATAAGACAAGAAACGGAGCCGAGCTTTGATGCCCTGTGGGACGTCCTCACATAGTCTAATGTATGTGTATTTCAAGTCCCAAGGGTGGGAGATGAGGGACAGAAAAAGTATTTGAAGAAACAGTAGCTGAAAAATTTTCCAAATTTGACAAAAGCCTGTATATCCAATAAAAACTATGGAAAGCCATATTACAATGAAATTGCAGAAAACCAGTGGTAAAGAAAAGATCTTGAAAGCTCCCAGACACAGTGCAGGCAGAGAAACAAAAATACAACAGACTTCTCATCAGAAACAGTGCCAGTTAGAGGACAGCAACAAGACAGCGGTAACACACTGGGCAAAAAACTACCAACCTAGAAGTCTATATTCAGGAAAACAATCTTCCAGATATGAAAGCAAAATAAAGACCTTTTAAGGCAAACAAAAGCTGACAGAATTCAGCACCAGCATGGCTTCACTACAAAAAATGTTAAAGGAAGCTCTTTAGACAGAAAAAAAAAAATGGTACCAGGTAAAAATGCAGAGCCGTATGAAATGTGAAGGAGAGCAGAAATGGCAAATGTATGGGTAGATGGAAAGCACCTTTTTTCTTCTAAAAGTCTCTCTAAAGATAATTAGTTGCTTAAAGCAAAATAATAACATTGTACGGCGGGATATCTAACAGATGTCTGATGCCAACAGCATCAAGCAGAGGGCTGCAAAGAGGGCTGTTGTACAGGGTCAGAGAATAAATATTTTTGGCTTTACAAGCCACGTGACCTCTGTTATAAACAATGAATTTAGCGGCTGTGCTCTGAAAGCAGCCACAGATACACATCAGTGAATGAGCGTGTCTGTGTTCCAATAAAACTTCATTTTTTAAAAAAAGGAGAGGAAGTCAAATTTGGCTTGTGGGTGATAGTTTGCTAGTTCCTGACATGAAATATAGGAAGCAAGAAGCAGAAGTATAAGGTAGCAAGATTCTTAGATTACACAGGAAGTGTTACAATATCATTTGAAGGTAGTCAGAGATGAGTTAAAGGTGTATATTATAAACCCTAGACAAACCACTAAAAAATAAAATAGTTACAGTCAGTAACCTAATCGTGGAGATAAAGTGGAATCCTAAAAACATTCAGTGTGTCCAGAAGATGGAGAAAAGGAATGAAGAAACAGTAGGATACATAAAAAACTAAAGGCAGGATGGCAGGTTGTGACTTCGCTACACTGATAATTACATTAAAATGCATGTAAATGTTTAAATGCACCAACCAAAAAGCAGACTGTCAACTTGAAACAAAAAGCACGGCCCACCTCTGTGCTGTCTACTACATGCAGATGACTGTGAAGTACACAGCATGGTGTCTGGTCCCGGGTAAGAGAGAGACAGCTGCTCTGCCCTGTCTCTCCCACCAATTGCAGCTGCAGACCCCAGACAGAGCGCGTGGGGAGCCCTCTGCAGACCCCAGACAGAGTGCATGGGGAGCTCTCTGAGCACTCTGAAAAGTAAACAGTGGCAGGTGGATGGGGAGGAAGAAGAGTGGTAGTCCCCCCCCAAGCCTCTGGTGAGTTCCCCAGTATTTGCCTCCTAGTCTGGACTTGATATCAAGCTCAGCTGAAAGTGAGGTGGACACAGGCCAGGAGCAGCAGAGGGAGCCCTCAGGTGCCTAAAACTCCAAGGGTGGGGAATCTTCCCCTCCAGGTGGGGTGCCATGTTTACAAAAGGGAGGGAAAAAAACTCTCTTGGTTTTACCTTTTTTCTCTCCTCACATCTCTGGACCCTAGCATGCGCAGAGTCACAGGAAGGAAGGAGTGGCAGGGTAAAGCAGTTAGAGTCCCAGCTTTCTGGCCACAGGACCCAAAGGGAGAACGAGCGAGTAGTGGGCAGAATGTGGAGAGGTGGGTCTTGGGACAGCAAACCGTAAAGTTCCTTCTAACTCCTGAGCTCTGCCAAGATGGGCATGTGTGAGGTGACTCTAAAGAGCACCTGAGAGGCACTGAGAAGTGAGCTAAGGGGCAGGCCACCACCCAGGTCCTACATGGCCAGTAGGCGGGACCTGCTGGGTCAGATCCAAAGGGCAAGACAAAGCCTTTGGAAATGGGACTGACCCCAAACCCTGGACAGGGTAGGTTGGAACCTGTGTCCTGAGCAGGTGGACTTCCTGCCAAAAAAGGGCATCAACATGATGGGAACCCGGAATCCCACGGGGTGACGAATGCGTGGGAAGTAATTCACCAGCGCCTTGGCTCTGCAGAACCAGGAAAATGGCGATGCTCCTGGGAAAAGAAAATCAAAGTGTGCCGATACCCAGAGGGTGCAGATGCTGGGGGGACTGCCTGGCCGAGACGCTGGCAGAGTCCTCACAACATGCCCTAGCAGGGGTGAGGAGCACCCCTAAACAAGAGGAAAGGCCAGAAGCCTCGGCAGGGAAAGCGAAAACCCAAAGCAAAACCAAACAGACCTTTTTGAATGAAAATCAGTCAACCATGTGGACACTCACTGATGGGCTGCAAGACAGAGTGGAGGTGACAGAGGAAACTGGGTGCCTGACAGCAGGTGAGGAGAAATGACCCTGAGGAGGAATATCAAAG
The DNA here is from genome assembly GCA_028571685.1 of Heterohyrax brucei. NCBI lineage: Eukaryota > Metazoa > Chordata > Mammalia > Hyracoidea > Procaviidae > Heterohyrax > Heterohyrax brucei. The sequence continues at coordinate 152,732,001 of CM053146.1, forward strand.
GACCAAACGTTTGTGTTATCAGTGCAGCAAGACTCGGGCGCAGAAGTGACCAGGTGTTACTGGCAAAGAAATTGACACAGACATCAAGGTCAGTGGGTTTTTGAAAAGGGCAGAATGCCAAGTGAGTGGAGGAAAGAGTCTTTCCAACAAATCGTGTTGGAACACTAGAACACATGCCCAAAGACACACGTGTTAAGTTGTGGATAGCTTTTGGAAGAACAGGGAATTCTCTAGCACTCAGCTGCGCTCACACGGAACCTGTTGGTGGGTCCAGAAGCCGATGTTGAGACAGAACAAGGTGACACTGTGTGGTTCACAGTTAGGGACAGTGTGTGTCACGGTTGTGTCTGGTCATCATCGTTACTGAATCTGTATGCAGAGCAAACAGCCCTGGAAGCCGGGCTCTATGAAGAAGAACACAGCATCTGGTTGGAGGAAGACCCACCAACAGCCTGTGATACGCAGACAAGACAGCCTTGCCTGCTGAAAGCAAAGAGGACTTGAAGGACTTGCTGATGAAGATCAGAGACCACAGCCTTTAGTGTGGGCTGCTTCTCAACAGAAAGAAAGTTCCTCCCAACTGGACCAGTAAGCAACATCATGCGAAACAGAAAATACTGAAGTTGTCAAAGATTTCATTTTACTTGCACGCACAACCAACACCCGTGGAAAGAGCAGTCAAGAACTCGAACAGTGCCTTGCCTTGGGTAAAGGTGCTGCGGGAGACCTCTTTAGGGTGGTGAAGAGCAAGGGTATCCCTTTGAGGACTGAGGCGCAGCGGACCCAAGCCATGGTGTTTTCAGTCACCTCCTATTCATGAAAGTGCTGGACATGAATAAAAATGACTGAAGAAGAGTCGAGGCCTTTGAATGATGGTGCTGGAAAGCACACTGACTACATCACAGACTGCCAGAGAACAAACAGATCCATCCTAGAAGAAGCAAAGCCAGAGCACCCCGTGGTAGCAGGGATGACAAGACTGCATCTCACATACTCCGGACATGTTGTCATGAGAGATCAGTCCTTGGAGAAGGACATCGAGCTTGGCAGAGTGGAGGGTCATCAAAAAAGAGGAAGACCCTCAGCGGGATGGACGGACGCAGAGGCCGCAGCGGCCTCTAGCACGGGCTGTGAGGGGGGCGCAGGGCCAGGCGGGCTTTGGTTCTGCTAAACAGGGGGTCGCTGTGAGTCAGAGCCAGCTTGACGGCACTGAACAACAATTGCCAACACAGGAACCTAGACGGACCCCTAAGACATCACTCTGAGTGGAAAAGCCAGTCCCAGGGGACTCTGTACCGTCGGCCTGCATGTTCGTGGCTTTCTTGGAGAACAGACCAGTGGCTGCCAGTGGTTCAGCAGCAGGGAGTGGGGGAGCAGGATGACTCTAAAGAGGCAGAAGGAAGTCTTTGGGGTGATGGCAGTGCTCCATACCCTGCTTGTGGTGCTGGTCACAGAAATCTGTACATGTGCCAGAATTCACGGAAATGTACATCAAAGCCAATTTCACTGTATACTGATTTACAAGCATATAAAGAAATCAAAAATAAAAAATTGTTGGAAAACACTAATCAAAAGGCTGAGTGGTTATATTAATATCAGCAAATTAAACCTTAGAATAAGGAATATGGCTAGGAACGAACAGCGACCTTTCATAGTGGTGAAGGGGCCAGTTCATCAGGAAGGTGTGAACCCTGCGTGTGCCTCACCCACTGACAGTCGATCAGAACGCGAACGCGGAAACGGGCAGGACGTCAGGAAAAGCAGACCCACGAGGAATGCCGGTGATTTTAGCGCCCTTTTCGGTGACTCACAGAGCAGGCAGACAGAAGGCCACAGGGCACAGGAGGTGTGACCAGCACTACTGGCCAAGGGGACCTGATGATGTTCAGATACGTTGTCGTCAGGCACACAGGGCCCATTCCTCCTGACTGTATGATGGGCCACCACATCAGGACCAGTCCGTTGAAAACAACCGTGTTCTGTCAGCACAGAAAATTGAAACCCGAAATCACAACAGAGGGTCACCTGGAAAATCCCAAACGCTGTCCTAATGGAGACGCTCGCCCCAGTCTGGAGCACCCTGGGCCATGGCAGGCCCTTGAGTAGTGACCACGGGCCACCGTCTTGCTCCTGCTCCTGCTTCTGTTCCAGGGAGGACCCAGTGACACTGAGATCAGTGGCCAGGGGCAGCCCTAAGTCGGTTCCACACTAATTCTGCCAGACCCCAATTCTGCCAGACCCCGAGGGCACTGGCTAAGACCTCGCCAAGAGAAGGGGCAGGTGGGCAGGAGGCCAGCCCTCCAGTCCTCAGGCCCCACTCCAGACTCTGCCCCAGTTCCCAGCTGACGACTGCCTGCTGTGTCTCTCTTGCAGGAATTCACCCAGAACCTGATGCCTGCCTCTCGGCTCCCTGCCAGAACGGGGGCACCTGTGTGGACGCTGACCAGGGCTACGTGTGCGAGTGCCCTGGGGGCTTCATGGGCCTAGACTGCAGGGACAGTGCGTCTGGGGATAGGGCTGAGGGCTAGTGCATGGGGGTGGGGCAGAGGGAGAGCGCGTGGGAGCCGGGCTGAGGGTGCACACATGGGGCGAGGCCAACGGTCTGTGCAGGGGGGGAGTGGCGGAAGGCAAGTGCGTGGGGGCGGGGGCGGGGCCGAGGGCTTGGGGTGTGAGACCCAGGGCTTGTCCACAGGCAGCAGACTCAGTGAGGGTCAGGAAGGCAGATGTGTGCACCTGTGAATGCCCACAAGAGAGTATTGTGAAAGTGTGGAGTTATGTGTGTGCAAATGTGTGTGTGGAGGGCACAGCCAGTGGGGGGGAACCTGGCTCCTGCTGTGTGGCCCTGGGTCGTGAAACATGAGGTCCCTGGCAGACATGTGGCGTGTGGAGCAGGGTTCCCGCCTTCTCTGCAGAAGTCACGTGGGCGGGTGTGCTTGTGAATGTCTGTGTTTCAGGTGCACGTGTGGATGTGGGACTGTGGATCCGTGTTACTGTGGGTATGGGGGGAGGGGTGCACGTGTGTGCATGTGAATGTGTGAATATGTTCACATGAACATGTGAGTGTGTGCATGCCTGTCAGTGAGTCTGCATGTGTGCGTGTGAACATGTGTGACTTCGTGCGTGCGCATGTGAACACGTGACCACACGCTTGTGTGTGTGAACACATGTAAATATGTTTGAGTCTGTGAACATGTGTGTATTGTGAGTGCATGTGAACGTGTGCATGCGAGCATGTGTGAAGGTGTGCGTGTGACCACGTGGGAACGTGTTTGAATCTGAGCGCATGTGAGCATATGAATGTACTGGGTGTGTGTGTGAACGTGTGTGAATCCATGGGTGTGCAGATACAGCATTTTTATGGGGAGATGGGCAGCAGGGCAAGTGCAGTCACCCCATGGGAGCACCCCCCCATGGGAGCACCCCTCTGTAGCAGGACTCTCCAACACCTGTGAATGCCGCAACGGAGGCAAGTGCCTGGGCACCAACACCACCCTCTGCCAGTGTGCCCCAGGCTTCTTTGGGCTGCTCTGTGAATTTGGTAGGTGGCTGGGTTGAAGAGGGGCCCTTGGTGCCCTGTCCCTCAGCACCCCATAACCGCTATGAATGGGCGGGCAGACCAATGAGGGAGTGCATGGGGCTTGGGCCTGGGTCCGTGCCATAGGTACTGACCCTCCACCACTGTCCTGGATGGCCTCACCCCACCCCAGAGGGCACCAGCCATACTATGCCTGAACCTGGCTGCCTTGTGAGGCCCTGGGTCTGGGACACAAAGTCCCCAAAAAGACACCTAGGGTGTGGGGTGGGACTCCTTCCTTCTCTGCAGAAGTCACGGCCACACCCTGCAACCTGAACAGCCAGTGCCCAGACGGCGGCTACTGCATGGAGTATGGTGGCAGCTACCTCTGTGTCTGCCACACAGACCACAACACCAGCCACTGTGAGTGGGCCGGGCACAGGTGCGGGCGGGCTGCGGGGCTGGGGTCCTCGTCGGGCACCACAGAGAACTGCCATGGACTCTAGAGATAGGGGCATCTACGGGTATCCCTACCCACCCACCACGAGAACATGCAAGTCCCTGAACCACTATCACAGTCGGCAAACGGCCTGGAGACCTCGTCTGTCTGCTCACTGCCGCTCATGGGGGAGAGGCACTGGGGCAAGGGAGAGCCTGGAGTCTTTCTGAGCCCTGAGCCAACGGGATTGTGGCGGTCAGCACAGGACATCAGCTCAGGTGACCCCCTTGCCGGCAGCACTGGGCTCCAGGGTGGTCGGTGGCTGAAGTTTCCGAAGGGCACCAGCAGGCTTCCTGAGGCCCCTCTGGTCAGCAGCCACGCCCTCCAGTGGCTACACCCCCAGGGACACAACTAGTCACAGAGTGTGGGACGACTGTGTGATTGAACAGGGATGGGCGTGGCGGCTCCCTGGCAGGACCCTTGCCACCATGCAGGAGACCCGGCTGTGCCCCTGGGGCACGGGTACCAGCTGTCTGTCAGTGAAGCCTGTGTGTGGCCAGGCTGCTCAACGGCGCTCCGCGGAGCTTCCAGACTGAAACAGACGAGGGACCCAGGCCTGGTGCTCCCCTGAAACGCAGGGGTGAGACCCCGTGGTCACAGCGGTCTGAGCCAGCTGTGCCTGAGGGGACCCCGAGTCGGGGGCCGGCTTGACAGCGGCTAGGGACAATTCAGCATACACGATGTGCGGGGGAATAATTCATGTTGGTTAGTGACAGTTGCCTATGTGTCACTGTGTCACTGACAGTGGTGATGATGGTGGGAAGTGGGAGGGTGAGCTCTGGGAGACCCACAGAGATGTGGCAGGAGGAGGACCCAGCCCGCAGGGTGCATGGAGGTGACCTCGCTTCCAGACAGGACGGCAGCTTGGTGCCGGCTGCCGGCACCTGTCGCCTGCTGGGAATGTGGCACCTGCTCCAGGACCGCCCTCTGCCCCCTCCAGCCATGCCGTCGCCCTGTGACTCGGACCCCTGCTTCAACGGAGGCTCCTGTGATGCCCATGATGACTCCTACACATGCGAGTGCCCGCGCGGCTTCCACGGGAAACATTGCGAGAAAGGTGCGGCTCTGGACCCCGCGGCCGCGTCAGCACCCTGGAGAGCGGCCGCCGCCCGGAGAAGCCGGGAGCTCTGTGGCCAGGCGCTTTTCCTGAATGTTTCCAGCTCGGTTCACCTTCGCGGAGCTGTGCAGGTCCTCTGTGGGTCTGTTAGTCTCGCCGCCAGAACCTTCATTGCGGTGGGGTCCCTGTGCTGGTGCGCGCCGACGGAGGGTCCCTGCCCTGGTGCGCGCCGACAGAGGGTCCCTGTGCTGGTGCGCGCCGACGGAGGGTCCCTGCCCTGGTGCGCGCCGACGGAGGGTCCCTGTGCTGGTGCGCGCCGACGGAGGGTCCCTGTGCTGGTGCGCGCTGACGCAGGGTCTCTGCGCTGGTGCGCGCGCCGACAGAGGGTCCCTGCCCTGGTGCGCGTGGACTGGTGCGCGGTGACGCAAGACACTCTCCGGCTTGACTTCCTGTTCAGTCTTTCTCCAACTCGATTTTATAATCCTCACATTAAGTTCTATTTCTAACACGACGGTTCTCACCATGTTTGCACCTGCCTGGCTTTGCCCCTCGCTGCTTGTCCTCTGGTAACCAGCTGTGAGGCCAGGCCTGCAGAGAACACCAGGCCTAAGAAGACCCCCACGGAGGGGTCCTTGCTCACTCTCCCTCCCTCCCTTCGCTGTCTCCCCGCCACACACAGTCCGACCACGCCTGTGCAGCTCGGGGCCCTGCCGGAACGGCGGCACCTGCAAGGAGGCGGGCGGCGAGTACCACTGCAGCTGCCCCTACCGCTTCACCGGGAGGCACTGCGAGATCGGTGCGTCCGCGCTGGGCAGGGGGTCACCAGACTGGCCTGGGAGGGGTGTGCTTGCGGGCATAGGGAAGACGACTCTGCTGGATGCCAGGGTCTGCGGGACGGCCCTGACCAGCGCGCCCCACACCAGGCAAGCCAGACTCGTGCGCCTCGGGCCCTTGCCACAACGGGGGCACCTGCTTCCACTACATCGGCAAGTACAAGTGCGAATGCCCGCCGGGCTTCTCTGGGCGCCACTGCGAGACCGGTGAGGGCGCGCGACGCTGGCCCCGAAGGGGGAGGTGGGTGGGGCCGGCGTGGCACCCTAACTCCGCATCCCTGCAGCCCATTCCCCCTGCTTCCGGAGCCCGTGTTTGAACGGGGCCACTTGCGAGGACCTGGGCACGGACTTCACCTGCCACTGCCGACCAGGGTTCACTGGACACTGGTGCCAGGCAGGTGAGCCCGAAGCATGTGGCTGCAGGGTACAGGGGAGGGCGCCACCCCCCACATGCTAGCCTCATCGCGGGGGGTGGGAGAAACAGGCAAGGGGGCCAGAGGAAAGAGGCTCTGGGGCAGCCAGTGCCCAAAGTCAGGACCCTGCCTGCAGAGCTCCCAGGGATAGCCACTGCAGAGGCCCACAGAGCTGGGGGAAGGGGTCCCAGGCAGTTGTCACACAGTACAGCCAGGGCCACCCTCCTGCCTGCAGAGGCAGACGGTGCTGTGCTGTGATCTTTCAGAGGTGGACTGTGGGCCCCCCAAGGAGGTGGAGCATGCCACCCGGCACTTCAACGGCACCCGACCTGGGGCAGTGGCCCTCTACTCTTGTGACCGTGGCTACAGCCTGAGTTCTCCCAACCACATCAGCACCTGCCAGTTGCGGGGGGTCTGGAGCGAGCCTCCCCGATGCCACGGTGAATCCTGGGTCAAGGGGAGGGGGGGTCATAGCTGGTGGGCAGACTCAGGGCAGACTCAGAAAGATCAGGGCTCAGCACCCCTGCACCACAGGAGGACAGGAGTCACAGTATGCAAAGAGTCTCGGGTGACGGCAAACCCAAACTGAACTGGTGTCGCTGTGTCGCTCCCTGGGGAAACAGACACTAAGACAAAACAGGCCACGAAGGGTGCAGAGGCTCACTCTTCACGACAACCGGTTCTGCTCGCCAAGAAAACAGAACCGTCATCAGTGTGCATGTATCTAAGAGCCTTGACCTGAAACAAAAATTAACAGACTATAGGAACCTTGCCTGGCATAGGAACCAGTGACAAATCCATTGTAGGAGTGAAAATTCAAAGGAGTCCCCCAAACTCAGGAAAAACAGACGACAGGAACAACACAACAGCTTGAGCTAATGGACAGAAAGCACAGAGGCAAAGCCCTGCCGTGGAGAGGGCACACGCAGAGCTCGGCACCAGCCATGAGCACACACGTGCTGCTTGAGCTCAGTGGGCTCCTTCACGGAGTGAGGGGGGCCTGAAGCCTTCTGACAGATGCAAAAGATGATAAACCATGCTGGTCTCACACTCTGAACATAAGCAACTTAGTTATTAATAACAAAATTAATTTTTAAATAACCATGGGTGTAAAACATAATGGACAAAGAAGTATTTTAAAATAAATAATAGTAACAGCTTTATATGTCAAAATCTGATGCAGGAAAAGTAGTACTTTATGAGGAATCTGCAGCTTTAAATACTCCTGTTGGAAAAAAGAAAAGTTCAAAATTAATGAGCCAGATTTCTGACTCCAGAAGTTAAGATTGCCCTACTGAAGAAACCAGAAGGGCAATAAGTGTAGCAGGTGTCACCAGCCACTGCCGTCGAGTCGATCCCAACTCACAGGGACGCCACCGTCAGCTCAGAACTGCCTGACGGGGTTTCCAAGGAGCATCTGGCAGATCGGAACGGCTGACCTTACGGTGAGGAGCTGTAGCACTGAAACTCAGCATGACCAGGACTTGCGGAGGTGTCATTAACTAAACAGAAATTAGAGACACTGAAGGCCGACCAGGGCACGGTTATCTGAAAGGCACAATACAACAAGTTCCCGTCAGGCCTGATCAAGAAAAGCAAAAATGGAAACCTTTACAATGAAAAATGGGACACAAATAGAAATACAGCAGAAATGACAAAGGCCACATTACCAACAACTCTCCATAAATTAAAACCTTATGAGAAATGGACATAATGTTCACAGAAAAATATAACTGACCAAAAGTGACCCAAGGAAGAAGAGAAAGCCTGGACAATCCTACTGTCCAAAGAAATTGAAGCAACAGATAAACATTTTCTCACAAAGATCAAGCCCCTATGGTTTTACAGATAAACTGAGTTACCAAGATACAGATCATTCTAGTATTACCCACACTGCTATGCCAAGCCCAGTGCCATCCAGTCGGAGCCGACTCATGGAGACAGTAGAAAAATAAACATGCGCCATCCTACTCTCCAAGGTCTGAAGAACCTTGACACCAAAACCAGATGTGGACAGTAGGGCAAAGGACAATTATGGGCCCAATAAGCACAAGAACATAAATGCAGGAAAAAAATCAGTGCAGTCTAACAGTGTCTGCTAACAGCAGGTTCAAGGGCAAGGACTGTGGGCGCGGCGCGGGACCTGCGGGGTTTCGCTGCTGTGCAGAGGGTGGCTGTGAGTCGGACTGACCCGACAGCACCGAGCGACAGTCTAACAGTCTGTAGAAGTGATAGGCACCATCAGTTACCATGTTGGGGCTGCAAGCACAATGTGTTGTTAGAAAATCTGTGTTAACCAGTGAAAGGAAAACATCACAAGCCTTCTGATGGGTGGGCATTACGCATCTGACGGTGTTCATAAGTGCCTGGCAAACAAGGAATAAAAACTATATCCTTGTCTGGACACCCACATGACACACCTCTCGTGTAACAGGGTGGCAAGGAGCACAGGACTTAGCCAGACAGCTAAAAGGAGAGAAGCAGAAGGGGCCGGTGTCCACTGCCAGGTGCACTGAGCCAGCACCGCCAGCTAGGAGAGCCCTGGGAGGCCCCGGGGATGGGAGGGAGCCTGCCCAGGAGCCCGCCAAGGAGCCCGCCCAGGAGCCTGCCCAGGACATTCGCATACACAGAGGGAAATGTGGGCCCAGCCTGCACCTGGAGAGCTCTGTGACAGTGGGCTCCTGACACCCGGGAGAGGGCAGGGAGAGCTGGGGGAGCAGCGTCTAGGAGCTCGGCTGCTCCCCAAAGGGACAGCAGCTGGACTCCAGCAGGCGCTCCTGGGAAACCCTGGGGGGCAGCTCTGAGTCAGAACCAACCGGCCGCGATGAGGTTTTGTTATCTCCTTGAAATAGGACTGATCGGTGTCCGTTTGAGCCCGACCTCGAGCCACTGCCCCCCATAACCCAGGCCATGCCTTCTCCCCGGTGTGGCCCCTGCAGAAGCTGGTGGGTGCCAGTCCCACCCACGCCTGCATGGTGGCTCCTGCCAGGATGGTGCCTCGGGCTGCCTGTGCCTCTGTAGTACAGCAGGGCACGGGGCACCCGCTGTGAACAGAACAAGTGGGCCAGGGAGGGGCTTTGGGCACCCTGGCCTGGGGTCTGTCTGGAGCTGCAGGCTGGACTCAGCCCTGGCCTCAGGGAGCAGAGCCCTGGAGCGGGGAGCAAGGGGCTCCCACACGTGGCCCTCCTGCTTTCCTGGGGCTCTAAGGCATACGAGCAGACCCCAAGCCCTGGTGACCAGCCAGTGTGCAGGCAGCCTGGGCTGGGCAGGCTTTGGCCAGGCATGTGGGAGGCTAGTCTGTGGAGGCAGAGGGGACACGTGGGCAGTCTTGTGTCCTGTCCACAGAAACCGACGAGTGTGCTGTGCAGCCTTGTCAGAATGGGGGCTCCTGCAGGGACCTGCTGGGGGCCTTCCTCTGCCAGTGCCCCCCAGGGTTCATCGGGGTCTTCTGTGAGACAGGTAAGGGCTCCGGGACACCCACAGAGCATGGGCGTTCTTGCACCTCTGGTAGGCAGGCCACCTGGAGAAGGATGCCCAGGGTGCTGGTGAGATGTCCTGCTTGCCAGCAGGCAGCTGCATGGCCTGTGCAGTGCTGTCCAAGCCCCACGAGCACCTGCTGCCCTACCCTCCCGGCCTTTCTTGACTCCCCCTCCTGCTTCCTGCTGTCCTCTCCCCCCAACTCCTTGCGCCCCCCCGTAAGTGCTGACCCCCACTATGTGTCCTCCAGAGGTGGACGCCTGTGACTCCAGCCCCTGTCAGCATGGAGGTGCCTGTAGGAACGCGGCTGGGGCTTACCTGTGTGTCTGCCCGGAGGGCTTCCTCGGCCACCACTGTGAGACCGGTAGGGCGGGGTGAGGGCCAGCCCCCACCTGCGCACCCTGAGACCCTTCCCTGTCCTCACCCATCCGGCTACCTGTGACAGCCCTGAGGGGGGGCAGGAGCTGAGGTCGGGGGAGTGCTGCCCACCCCACTAAGCTGGGCTGACTCCAAGGGTGGCATGGGTCTAGGCCAAATGTGGCCCCAGTGAACGGGCTGCCCCAATGGAAATGCCAGCCAGGGCAGTGCCACTGAGTCAGGGTCACAGACAGCCCCAGTCCGAGGGAGAGCAAGCTGGCTCAGGGCAGCAGAAGACACAGAAAGCAACTCACAGGAGGAATGCGTCCAGTGCTTTCCACTATGACACACCGCCAAGGGGAGGGGGGGACAGCGGGGGTAGGTGGGCTGGCTAGTCGGGGCGGGCTGCGGAACAACAGTTGCCCTCTGCGTGGCTGTTGCCTGCCCAGAGGACTCTGGGAAATTACTGGTACTGCAGTCTCCTTGAACCAGCCTGGGGGTGGACGCCCACGTCACCAGCCACCAGGCCAGGAGGCCGGATCCCCACCTCACTGTGAGACAGAGGCTCAGGCTTCTGACAGGGAAGAGGGGCTGCTGCCTCCCGCCCACCCAGAGGACTCGCTGGTCGCTGCGAGTGTTTGCTGGGATGACAGCAGCAATACGGGGAGGTCAGGCCTGGCCCAGGGCTTCCCAAGACCTAGTGTTCAGAAGAGGCTGGCCATGCCTCACTTACGCCGCCAACACTGTGCTCAGAGCGCCACGAGTCACACTCTCCGCCAGGCACCAAGGCGGCTGCCGACCCCTGGAAGAGGGCACAGCTCTATGCCCCCCCCCCCACTGCCCAGCAAGTCGGGGTGACCCCACCAGCCTGAGAGCAGGACAGGAGGGCCCCGTGGGGTCGGGGTGGCCGGCGGGCTACCACCAGCACTCACGGTGTCCTCCCTGCGCAGTGACCGACCCCTGCTTCTTCAGTCCCTGTGGGGCCCATGGTTACTGCCTGGCCAGCAATGGGTCCCACAGCTGCACCTGCAAAGTGGGCTATACGGGCAAGGACTGCGCCAAAGGTGAGGCACAGGCTCCGCCCCCGCGAGCAGGGAGGGTGCGGTGTGGTCCGCCCCCAGGTGAGCACCCCTCAGCAAGCACAGGTGTGGACGTGGGGACCTCCCCCAGAAAGCCCCACCAAACCCCGAGGAGTCTGCCGGGGGCAATGAGAGGGTCCCTCCGCCTTGCCCAGGGTGCCCAGAGGTGCTGGCCCCGGGGGCCTGGCCTCCACGGCACCTGACCACCTGCCCGTGTTTGGCTGGTGCCTTGAAGAGCTCCTGCCGCCCACTGGCCTCAAGGTGGACCACGTGGAGGAGAGCGGGCTGTCCATCTCCTGGCTCCCACCCAAGGGCCCGGCCGCGCAGCAGCTGTTGGATGGCTACGCGGTCACCTATGCCTCTGCCGACGGTGCCTTCCGCCGCACGGACTTCGTGGCCCGCGAGCGCTCCGTCCACAGGCTGCGGGCCCTGGCGGCTGGCCGTGCCTACAGCATCTCCGTGTTCTCGGTCAAGCGCAACCAGGACAACAAGAACGACATCAGCCGGCCTGTGGTGGCACTGGTCCGCACGCGTGAGTCCACCAGCCACTGTGCGCAGTGACCCCAGAGGTGCCCCCAACAAACCCGAGGGAGGCTGTGCCTATGGGCCGTCAGAGGAGGGAGAAGGGAGGAGGAAGAGGGGCTGTCCCTCCACCCCACCCCGAGCCCGGCCTCCAGGAGACCCATGTGTGGTGTGAGGTGAAGACTGAGCTCCCTGCGCCCCACACCCTCCCTGCTCTCCTGAAGATGTCCTCACCTCGTTTGTCGCAGCACACCAGAGCATGCCTAGAACGGTCTTAGTGTGAAGCACACAGCCAGGGCAGAAGGGAGAGGGGACTCCCGGGGACACCCTGGAACACTATGGAGGCACACCTGAGGTTCCCCTCAGCCCAGCTGGCCTCCCGAACCCCACCCTGCTTTGGCAGGGTTGGGGGGATGCTGGCGTGAACTGAGCCACTCCGTGTCCCCCAGGCCCCCGCCCCGTGGAGAGCTTTGAGGTCACCAACGTGACGGCGAGCACCATCTCGGTGCACTGGACTCTGCACCGGACCCGCCACTCCGCGGTCAGCAAGGTCCGCGTGTCCATCCAGCACCCCGAGGCTAGTGGGGACCAGTCTGCCGACCTGGACAGGAGTGTAGACAAGTTCACATTCGGGTGAGGGGGGAGCCATAGGCGGGGGGCGGGGCTCTGGTGGGCTCCTCTCTCTGTCTGCCCATGTCCTTGCCCCCAAGCCCACCTTAAGAAGCAAGTTGATTAAGCCCTTCAGTTTCCCACCGGGTGGGGGTGGGCCACTTGTGTGCCCCCTGGGTCCCCAGGGGCCTCCCTCCTACCCTGTCTGGTCTTGGGGAGGAACAAGTGCTGTACTCCAGTTTCAAAGTGCTAGAGAACCCAGGGTTCAGATGGGAGCAGGACAGAGCCCCCAGCCCCACCAGGGGCCAGGTGCACACCCCACTGAGAGTCCACTGAGAGACCACAAGCGTCTAGCTGCCTGGAGAGTGCGCATGTCAGGCTGGGGGCTGGCTGAAGGCCAATGTCTGCAGAAGAAAGGCTTAGGCCTCCAAACTTGAGTCCTGTCAGCACCTTCCAAAGGGTGCTTGGGACCCTGCCCATTGCTGGGAAGTGGCTGACTCACAGCCAGCACAGAGGACGGAGCCCAGCGGCCCGTGGGCTTTCTGTGGCCGTGGGCTTTACAGAGAGAGAGCAGCGGGCAGGTTAGCAGGTGAGCACTTCACCGCTGTGCCACCAGGGCATTCAGGGGCCCCAGGGTGGCCTTCAATTTACCTATCCACTTGGATGTTAGTAGAACACGTTGAGACCTCACGCTGGGCTTATAAACCCTGACACTCAGTTGTCACAGATGAAACAAACAGGACGGCAAAGCACAGGGACCAAGCACAGGACGCCAGCCTCCTCGTCCAAGCTTCCCAACAGCTGCGGGTGGAAACAGGAACTGCAGGGCGAACAGCCCCGGGGGAAAGCTCGGGCTTCAATCCAAACCCTGGCTGCATCCCTGGGGTCCCTGAGCCCCCCAGGACCCTGGGTCGGTCAACTGGAGACAGAGCTCTGGCCCCTTTCAGGGTGGTGGGGGTTGGAGGGTGGGCAGACGTGAGCAGAGAAGCCCAGCTCACGGCCGGGGAACGAAGCACCCCGGGACTCTGCTCGGGCCAGCTCAGAGGGAGCAGCTCAGCCGGCTGGCAGGCGCAGCCCCCATCACGGCCCTGGGGGTAGGGAGGGGAAGAAGGGCGGTGGGGTGGGGGCCAGGCATGCACCCCTCTGCCGAGCCCTGCCCCCTTCTGCTCTGCAGACGCACCAGGGAGCGTCCTCGCAGGCCCGCAGCCCTCTCTGGCCGGTGCCGCTGTGCTGTCACTTGTGCCTCCAGGCGCCTTGGTTTCTCATGATTCACACCCTGCTCCCTCCAGACAGCGACCCGGGTGGCTCAGGTTATAAACACAGCCGCTTCCATGGCACCAGGCAGCTGCATTCACCCCTCCCCAAGGTGGCCTCCCTGTGGCCAAGCCCTCCTTGGAGCAGGCAGTGCAGGACACAGACATCCTTGTCCTCACCTCATCCCCTCTCTGCAGGGCCCTCTTGCCAGGAAGGAAGTACACTCTTCAAGCGGTCACCCTCAGTGGGCTCGGGCCAGGGGAACACCCCACTGAGAGTCTGGCCACCAATCCGCTGCACGTGTGGACCCGTGAGTACAGCAGTGTGGCCTCTGGGTCGTGTAGAACCTTCTAGAAGCTCCAAACTCCCAGCACTCCTCAGTTCCCCCACTGCGGCTATATTAGAAACCAGCCCTTGGCTGAGGCATCAAGAACAGAGGGACACCCAGCATCTGCCTCCACTAGGGATGGGGGTGGGCGGCATGTGTGGGACAGCCGTCCAGGGCAGCCTTCTGCTGGGCACAGGCCCAGCACCCTAGTCCTGGTGGCCCCTCCATTAGGCCTGCGGATTTGAAAAGTGACCACTGAGAGAGCACATGAGCCCCAGTCGGGGAGGACAAACACGGCCTGCTCTGGACTGAGCTCCATGGTGTCATGGGGGAAGAGGAGACCGTCCTTGCCTACCATGCCCTCTCTAGCTCACTCGTGAGAGGGGGCAAGCAGTGGAGGGCCTAGTGGAGAGGGTACAGGTGTGGGGGTGGGACAGGGCCTCGCCCAGGGCACTGGCCCCTCCTGGTAGCTTGGACATTGCCCACCTGGGGAGAGATGTGGAGGGGAGGCCTGGGGATAGGTGAGTCAGCCTAGACCCTGAAGCACTGGGACCCCAAGCCCAGTCTTTCTAGCCCATCCCCCATCTACGCCTGGAGCAACAGTGGCCACTGTGAGTGTGTCACAGGTCAGTCTCCATCCTACCACCCCCAGACTCTAGGACAGCCTCCCAGGGGCCAACAGTCCTGCCCCACTCCCCACGACGGTCTGGAGCTTGAATATGCCAGCACATGAGTGCGGGGTTGGGCTTCTTGCTGGCTTAGGTGGTCCAGCCCGTGAAGACCTGGGCCCCGCAGCCTGCCCTCATCCTCTGCCTGTACTTGTCCAGGGCCCCTGCCTCCAGGAAACCTGACAGCAGCCAGGGTCACGGCCACCTCCGCCCACGTGGTCTGGGACACCCCACCCCTGGGTACCACGCTGGAGGCCTACGTCATCAACGTCACCACCAGCCAGAGCACCAAGAGCCGCTACATCCCCAATGGGAAGCTGACATCCTACACGGTGCGTGACCTCACACCCGGGCGGCGGTACCAGCTCTCGGTGACAGCTGTGCAGAGCACCGATGGGGGCCAGATGCACAGTGAGCCCGCCCACCTCTACATCATCACCTGTACGTGTGGAGCCCCCGAGGGTGGTCCCCAGGAAGGGCTGCCGGGGAAGGCGCGTGAGGGCAGCCACATGGGGGTCCTCAGGGTCCTGCCCCCGCTGGCCAGGCAGCCCTGGCCAGGCACTGAGAGGCCGATGCAGGGTCTCTAGAGGGAGTGGGGGCCCAGAACAGGCAGCTGGAGCCCCCTGTGGGCGCGCTAGTGCCGGGGTCACCTGTCGCCCACACCTCGGCAACAAGCTGGCCAGCCATGGAGGGGTGCTGGCGCTCTGTCGGACACTCTTCCCTCAGGGCTGCTAACTGGGCAGCACCCATAGTCTGAGTCTCAGGAAGAGGGGTGCAAGTGGGGGCCACCCAGGGTGCAGGGCTCAGCCTTGACCCAGTGAGGGGCCACCCTGCACTGAGGGTGTGTGCTAGGACCACAGGGCCTGTCTCTCTGGACTCAGGACAGCCCTCATGACTGGCCCACCACTCTGATGGAGGACCTGGGCTCAGAGGGGGTGGGGAGCTAGGGCCCATCCTGGAACGCAGATGATGTCCTCCCAACCACAGCAGTGGGCAAGGCAGCTCCCGGGCTCCTGGGCCAGCTGCAGCCACTTCCCCAGTGTGCACACCCTCCAGCGGTTCACCAACACTCCTCAGGGCACAGGGGCGGGGCGGGGAAGCCCAGACAGGCAGCAGGCAGCCACACTCCTCTCCCCACCCACAGCCCAGAGGGACAGCAGCGACAGACGCTGGCATGAGGGCGGGCACCCCCGGGTGCTCAGAAATAGACCCCTCCCAGCACGCCTGCCAGAGCTGCGCCTCCTCAGCGACCGAGGCCTCCCCGAAACCCCAAGCCAGCCTCCCAGGTAGAGACTAGCTGCCGCTCCGGGGGCCCCCGGCGAGAGCCCACCGCTCCGCGGCGCAGGGCCGGAAGCTGAGGCCTCGGTGCCCCCGGCAGGTTCTCCGAGCTGACCGACGGCAGGGGCCGCATCAGCGCCCGCTTTGGCAGCCCGCTCAGCAAGGCCGTCACCGAGCAAGCACGTGAGTGTCCCCTCTACAGTTCGGGGTGTGGGCCAGCCTTGTGCCTCACGGCCACCCAATCAGTGCATCCCCATAGTGGGGAAATCCAGGCTCAGGCCACCCCAGGGCCGACTCGGACCCAGCAAGGTGCACGGGACCCAGCCTCAGGAGGACGGCATAGACCACTACAGCGGCAGGGGACGGCTACCGGGAGCCCTGTGCCAGCCTGAGGGGAAGCATGGGCTGCCAGCGGGCTTGCTAGGGGACAGAGGCAAGCCGCTAGGGATCACGGGCAGCAGGGGGCAGGAGGGGCACAGGGTGGCCGTGCTCTCTGCTGCTGAAGTGGACCGGCAGCGCCTCCACAGGCTCAGAACTGTCTGAACAGGAGCGGGTGACCCTGAGAAGTGTGTGTCCTCTGTGAGGGGCCCTTCCCAAGTGTGGGGACAAGCCTTTTGGGTCACATTGCACACCAGTCTGAGCTGGCTGGCTGCCCAACAGCCTGTCATTCCTCCTTGGTCCTGCCCTTCTGGGTGAGTGGCCGCCTACCTTGCCATCATCAGGCCAGCCTGTGGCACCTGAGCTGACGGGCACAGATGCCTGGCCTGCCCACCTGACTCACCAGGTGAGGGAGGGGTGTGGAGGCTGCCCCAGCAGGCCTCCCTGCGACACCTGCAAGGCAGCCCCAGCTAAGGGACAACCCGTCCTCAGGCAGCCCCGGCTCCAGGGCAGCCCCGAGGGCTAAAGACCTGAGCAGGAAAGGGCCTCCATCTCTCCTGAAAACCAGATGCCAACTTCATCAAGTGGAATGAAAGGCTAGTGACTCAGGGTACAGAGCATTCCCTGAGCATGGAAAGAAAAGGGGTGTGCACAGAGACGGTAATGGGTGGACACCAGAGCCTTGGAGAGTGCCCCTAGCCCTTGGTAACCAGTACAGGGGTGACCAGGGACAGTGCTGGGTGGCTAGCAGTGCGGTCAAGGCCACTGAAACAAAGCAGGGAGGGCTGGAGACCAGCAGACAAGACGGCAGGAAGGCAGGTGGGAAGACAGCAGGGTGGGCAAGAGGGTACGAGGACGGGTGGGAGGGCAGGAGGGCGGGCAGGAGGGCGGGTAGGAGAGCAGGAGGGAAGGAGGGCAGACTGGAAGCAGGGAGTAGGGAGGCTGGGAGGCAGATGCCGAACTGGACAGTAAGGAGCAGCTGGGCAGCCGAGTGGGATGAGGCCACGGGAAGGTAGGGGTCAGTTCTGCTGGGCTGTGGGAGGCTCCGCCAGCAGCTCTGGTGTCCTGGAAATTGGAAGGCAGCCCCTGGTGGGGCCAGCAGAGGGGGAGGTACAGGCCCAGAAGAAGAAAAGAGCTGGCCCAACCTGGATGGGATTTTTATGACGGGCCTAGGCTGGGCTGTGATGGGCGAGGGCGCCCCTGGACCCCAAGGCAGAGAAGGTGCCAGGAGTGGCCCCCATCCTGGTCTCAACACAGCCAGCTACTGGTGACCACTCATGGCCTGTCACTCTTAGGACCCACGGCCCCAGTGCCGCTCGAGAACCCACAGGAGGCCCCCGAGCCCACCAGCCTGGTCCCTTGGCACTCTGATGGAGGTGACAAGGACCGTGAACGTAAGTGTGGGTGAACTAAATTCAGGGGAGCTGGGGGGTGACAGCGCCAGACACTCGTTATCCCCCACCCTCTGTTAAACAAGGACATGGGGCTTTGACCTGTGGTCACTGATGGCCGATGGCACCACTGGGGAGAAGCCTGCAAGGGTTTGTCACGCTCTCCATGGAGGGCGCACAGCCACCACCGGAGATGCATTCCTGCCAAGAAAACCTGAACCTGAGTCCTGCTGAGCCCGTGGCTCCAGTGACCAGTTCACTAGGAAGCATGGGAACACGCAGGAGTTCAATCACAAGAGAGATTCTGTGGGTCAGACGACAAGCTTCCCCAGTAAAGAGGTGAGGGATTCCTAAAGACACGAGACCTGAGGCCCCAAAAGGCAGGCTGCAGACCATGCAGACCCCACCTAGACAATGGTAAGGTGACATTTTGAAGACCAACGGGAAACTGAACACAAACTAGGACTGCCTAGGACATCAGGGGGCCGAACCATCAAGTGTGTCTTTGGGATACATGCTGATCACAGAGGCACGCGGTCTGTGATGGGCTTTGAAATTCTTCAGCAAGGAGGAGACAGAAAGGTAGAAGCTAACAAAGAGGACTGGCGGGCACTAACCCTGGCGGGCACTGACCCCAGCAGAGGCTGCCCGAGGGTCCCTGGGGCTTCAGGCTCTCTCTGTGGTCTTCAACACTTTCATGAGAGTGTTTGAGGTCCACGCTCTTGTGGACACACCAGTCGAGTCCCGATGGCAATGGGGAAAAGAACAGGTGCGAGGGCAGTGAGGGCACGAGGCCATGGAGGACAGGGGCTAGGGGCTACCGGTGGGGGGAGCGGGCTCCCTGCCCCACGGGCTGGCCCAGCAGGCCAGCAGCCCTGTGGAGAGGGGGCCCGGGACGGAGCAGAGGGAGAGAGGGACCCTTCTGGACCGCCATCCGTGGTAGGGGATGCACAAGTCACCCTCTTCTGTGTGTCTCAGGATTTTTAAAGAACTGAACTGAGTATCCTAACAAAGAGGGCAGAGGGCAGAGCAGACTCTAGGGAGCTCTGCCACTGACCGCTCCCGCTCCACCCCCTTCAGTGCAGGGAAGACAGGGGCTGTGGGGACTGGGGTCTGACACTTCTCCACAGTGGGTGGGTGACAGCCCAGGAGAGGGAGGCTGCCTGAGGTCGGGGACCAAGCAGAGGGCACCCAGCCCTGAGGGCAGGTGGAGCTGGGACAGGCACTGCAGAACAGGGCTGGGGTGGCAATTCGTCAACAGCACTCTGAGAAGCAGCAGGGGCTGGCCAGGTGGCCTCCGGAAGGGCATTGGAAGTCCTGCCCAGAAACGTCCCCACAGGCTGAGCGCTGGGGAGTGGCTTCCCCTCCCTTCTTTCCAGTCCCCTCCCTGGCCACCCTTTGTGGGGTCAGGCATTCTCTCTGACCCCAGCGATGGGCGCTGTGGGAGAGCAGGCGGGACTGTGTCTGGACACCTCCCTCGCACCACACTGGCCACCATCCCCAGGCCCACTGACCCCACATGGCTCTGTTTCCAGATGGCTCCAGGAACTGCTCTGAGAACCTCTGTCAGAACGGGGGCACCTGTGTGCCTGGCACAGACACCCACAGCTGCACCTGTGGCCCGGGCTTCAAAGGCCGGCACTGTGAGCTGGGTGAGTGGGCGACCAGGGCCCCTACCTCTGGACCCCTGAACGGGTGCCCCAGACTCCCACTAGCAGACAGGTCTGCCTACAGGCAGCCTCCCCATTAGTCAGGCCTGGACCGCTGAGCATCTGTGAGCTCCTCAAGCCACAAGGGAGCATGTGGACCCCAGGGACAGGAACAGGCCAGAGAGGCAGCATGCAGCCCCTAGTGACCGTGGGCAGTGATGGGATGGCGTGGGCCTGGGGCTTGGGGCTGCTGGGAGGGAAAGAGCCAGGTGACGAGGTTGCTCTCGCAACCTGCCACTGTGGACTGAGCTCCAAGGGTGGGCAGAGTTGTCCCCAGAAGTCACAAAGGCCCAGGGCCAGACAAGAGGTAGCAGCGGCAGCCTCAGGCAGCCACCAAGGCAACCCTCTCGCAGGGCTTGGGAGGGAGGAGCCCGCTGAGCCCCGGGGCCTCTGCTTCTCTTCCCGCCATAGCGTGCACCAAGACGCCACAGCCCTGCACACGCCTGTTCTCTGAGACCAAGTCCGTTCCAGTCTGGGAAGGCGGCGTCTGCCACCACGTGTAAGCTCGTGTGCTCTTGGCTTTCTGAGTGGTTCAGGTGACCCCTGCTGAGACCGTGTGTCCACTACCAGTTTGGGCCAGTCCCGAGACCCACCTGCTGAGCAGTGTTCTCAAAGCTGATCACGCGCCAGAATCACCTGGGCTTGACTCAGCAGACCCGGGTGGGAACGTGAACTCGAGACGGGCTTGAGGCCGAGTCCACCTGGGCCTTACCAGCCCGAGTGGGGGCATCCACTAGGGGACCTGCCACCTGTCAGCCCCACAGGGCAGTGTAGGAAAACAGCCTACAGGGGCCGAGTCATGTGCTCATGGTGTGCAGCTTGGGGCCACGGCAGCTGCCTGACTCCCAGCCGCTTGACACCGTGCACTAATGTCAGAGCCGCGGGACACAGGTCCCAGGAGGAGGGATGTCTCTTCTCTTCCTGAGAGCCCCTGAAGAATGCAACCACCAGGTGCACAAGAGCCGCGGTCTCAGTTCTGCCACTGAGTCACGACGTGGCCAGGGCAGCATTCCAGGCCTCCACTTCCCTTAGGACCTCTCATAAATGTTGACTCTATAGGCTGGAGATACTGAGCGCCTGCTGTGTGCCAGGCACAGTACTGGGCAGACCAAAGTCCTGCCATCAAAATCCCAACATTCTAGATGAGAAAGGTGGGCAACAGAAACTGTGTCACGTAGCCTGGTAGGTCACACAAACGCAAACCACACTATTGCCGTTAACTCAGCTGCCACTCACAGTGACCCCGTAGGACGGAGGCGCAGTGCCCCACAGGGTCTCCAAGGAGCATGTGCTGGGCATGGACGGCCCGCCTCTGGTTAGCAGTCAAGCTCTCAGGAGCTGACGGTGGTACAGAAGGAGGTGAAGAGGAGGCAGCAGGGTGCCCGGGGGGGGGCAGCAAGCGGGAGGGACACGGCATCCAACACAAGGTCAGAAAAGCCTCACAGGCAAGGTGACATTTAACAGATTGGGAAGAGGGGACAGCCACTGGAGGGAAGAACATCCCAGACAGACGATCAGCTGCGAAGGCTCTGGGGCAGGTGGCCGTCTGGTCGGTCTGCAGAAGGGCACAGAGGTCACTGTGGCTGAAGCTGAGTAACGGAAGGGCAGCCTGTAGAGGGGCAGCCACCGGGGGGCTCCGAGCAGACGACATGCAGTGACTCTGACTGTCCTCGCAGGGTGGGCGGTAGGAGGGTCAGGGCAGGAAGCTTGACGTGAGCTGGGACACCAAGGCAGGCTTAGTGTGGCTCAGGGTGCGGAAATGCGCTGGGTTAGATGGGCTCAAGAACCTGTATCCACAGGGCAGGTGGGTTTGGGTTCCGTGGGACAGCAGTCAGCGTCCACAGTGCCTGCGTCCCCAGCTGTGCTCGTTATAGCAGTGCCTGTCATAGGTGTGGTAGAGGTCCCACCAAGTACCTGGCCCAGACTGCCCATCACTTACCGAAAGCTCTCGGTCCTCATAAAAAATTGAACCGCGGAGTCCCACCCGCCACGTGGGGTCAGACAGGGGTGTCCCGCCCGCCCTGCGGGGTCGCACAGGGGTGTCCCGCCTGCCCCGTGGGGTCGGTGGCGGCGTCCTGCCCGCAGCACAAGATCAGGCCTCACTGTGCCAGGTGTCACCATCCCTTTTACTGCTGTGTTTAGACCATTCCCAGTTAATGCAGTTGCCAGTGCAGCTGGGTTCACACCTGCCGTCTGACTGTTTTCTCTGCCCCATCTGGTCCTTAGCTACCTTTCCTTCTTTCCTTCTGTCTGTCGAGCCGTTTCCCAGGACTGCGTTCTGTGCCCACTGTTGGTTGTTGGTTCCCCTGCTGGTTGTGGGGGCGGGGCTGCTCTGGGGTTTGCACTGTGCTTCTTCACCCCGACAGCATGACTCCCCTCACTGCTGTGCGACCAGTGCGATGGGAAACCCGACACCCACGTCCCCCTGCTCCACCCACCTCTCATGTCGCTGTCAGGCTTTCTTTTCACATGTGCTCAGATCTGCACATTCTTCTTTTTCCTCTAAAAAGACAATTATCTTTTTAAAAAAAGTTTTGATACAGTACACTTGCTTGCTTGTCTACCATTTCTCCCACTCTCCATCCTTTTTCGTGTATCCAGTTTCCTTTGCCTAAAGAATTTCTTGTAACGTGTCTCACAGCGCAGGTCTGCCGGGGATGAATTCTCTTTTTGTTCATCTGAAACAAGAGTTTTGCTTCACTTTTCAGAGGCTGCAACTGCTGAGGGCAGAATTCTGGGGTGACAATACTTCTTCCTTGCCTTCTGGGTTGTATCATTTCAGACAGCATGACTGACTGCAATCTATCTTATCTTCACTGTATGTAAGTTTTCACAGCCCCCAGCCCCCATGGCAGCCTCTGTTTTTTCCTTTATACTGTATGTGAGCACTGTGTTTAAGATACGGTTTAGTATGGACTTGTGCTTATCCTCTTTGGAGTTTGTTAAGTGTCTCCTATACCTAGGTTTACAGCATTCATCAGAATTTTTTAAATTTTTTTTCGTACTTTTTTTAATATGACTGAGTGAAAATGTACATTCCCATATAAATTTACATGCCCATCTATATGCAGCTTCCACTGCTCTCCCTGTCTGGTGACAGCACACTATTCCTCTCTGCTCCATACATGTCTCATCCTCCCAACAGTCTCCTTTCCCCTCCTCTCCACCCACTCTCCTTCCTCCGGCCAGAGGTCAGCAGGATGATATCCTATAGATGTATAGAACCATAAAGTGCGTCCAATATATGGTCACTCTGCATTGCCAAGTCCAATCCATTTGTGTCCGAAGAGTGGACCTCCGTTATGATTTATGGGCAAGGGCAGCATCAGGGCCAGGGGCCATGCTCCCAGGGGAACCCCGAAATTGCTGGACCATCAGTTGAGGTCTTTTAATAGAGATCTCAGGATACACCCCTTTTTATTCTTGTGTTGCCAGTGAGACTCAGCTTAGTGAGCTCCATCACGGCTATCACTGGTGGTGGCCGGGCACCATCTTCTGGTTCCAAGTCTATGTAGGCACCCACTCATGTGTGGGTCTCCCTATCTTCTGGGTTGTCTTTACCCCATGTCATTTTGGTCCTCACTGACATTCATCAGATTTTTAACAATTTGGCTGTTATTTCTTCAAGCATGTTTTCTGTCCCCCTGTTTCTATCCCCCACCTCCAGGACTGCCGTCGTGGACAGGCTAGGCTGACAGTGTCTCTGAGGTCACTGCTGACTGTTTTCAGTCATTTTTCATCTCTGGACTTCATGTTGGAGCGATTCTATTGCTGCAGATTCAAGTTCACTGATCTTTCCTCCCACCGTGTCTAATCTACCATTAACCCCCGCCACAGAATTTTCATTTCAGATGCTGTATTTTCTTCTCTATAGAAGTTCCATTAGTCCCTGCTTGCATCACGGTGTTTGTTTCCCTTGACAGCTTTAAATATGTGCAACAAATGTACATGTTTTAAGTTCCTTGTCTGCTAATTCCATCATCACTCATTTCTGGGTCTTTTTCTATTTAATTACTTTTCTTCTGATTTTCACTTTCCTGATTCTTCATATGATGGAATTTTTAAATCAGATGCCGTGTGCTGTGAATTTTATTTTACTGTGTGCTGGATTTTTTTAAAGAATGTAGTCTTATTTGTTGAAGGCAGTTATTTACAGCTTAGTTCTGCCATTCTGAGACTGGCTTTAGGGTGGCTTTAAGGTGGCCTTTACTGGGGTTAAGTTTCACCCCACTTGTAAGGCATGGCTTCTGGGTTCGCCACTGAACACTCTGCTATGATGGTCTCTCCATTCTGGCTCAGGCAACTGTTTGGCTCCCAGCTCCTGGGGCGTTCTGCTCTTCCCATATGTTTCTCTGTATACGTATGTATACTCTGTATACACAGATCTTCATTTTAACCCCGAGGTACACAGGGACCCCTACGCAGGCTGCTGCAGGCTTTCCTCTGCAGAGTGCCCCCTCTCTGTGCTCTCCTCCCCTCCACTGCATCTCTCGCTCCCCAACTCAGTGTGACTGCTGGTTGGACTTCTCCCATCACACAGTCCAGAAAGTGCTTCCTGGTTGAATTCCAGGGCAGTCCCCAGGGGGCTCACCTGTGATCTCTCTCTCAAGGACCACAGCCCGACACCCTCTGTACTCTGAGACCTGAAAATAGCCACGCCTCACCTTCTGCTCCATCTCCACTTGTTCCTTTTCATCCTGGGTCTTGGGACTCACTCCCTCACAGAGTCTCCCCAAGGTCAACGGTTACAACCTTAGAGATTTGGCATGTCAGTTGGAGTCTGCCCCCCCAACACCTGGTTTCCCTTTTAAGTGGCTCTGACATTTGAGAATGTTAATAATGGGCGAACACACTCATGTTCACTCTCACAAACCTGTGAGAGAAGTGCTATCCTTACTTCTGATTTTACATAAAACAGAAGCTTTCACAACTTGAAGCCCTTTCGCACAGCAGCCCGGTGGGTGCCTGGGGTGGAGGGCGGCCCAGTGGGCACAGGGGGCGGGAAGGCAGGGCAGCCCTGGTGCACGCCCGGGGGGCCAGGGCATGGAATCAGCCCCGGCTCCATGCTGCCCACATCAGAGACATGCATCTCCCAGGTTTCACCAACATCTCTCCAAATCCCCCCAAAAGTGAGTTGGGACCTTCCCAAGGGCCTCAGGGACACACGGCCTGGCCTCAACAAAGACATGCTGTTCGGTGTCACAGTCCACAGTTTCCCAAAGCTAGCTCATCAGAATGAAACCTGTGCACGGGGTGCGCTCTCATCGTTGTGAGTCACACGTCCGGGAGGAGCCGGTCACAGGGCAGGCACGGCCCTGCTGCTCTCTGCGAGGTTGGCCGTCGGAACCCTGGCACCAGCACAGGAGCGGGCGGAGGTGCTCTGCCACTCCAAGGGCTTCAGCCTCGGCCCCCCGTGAAGCAGCTCTGCCCTGTCCCACTGGGTCACTGGGACTAGACATCAGCGGCTTCTCTGGCTCTCAGTTTTCTGAAGAGCCACGTGCTTTTCATTTCAGGCATTTAAGCACACTTGCGGGAAAGGTCCTGTTAGGAGAACGGTTACCTCTCTGAGCCCCGTGTCCACCCCCAGGGTCCTGTGGCCCAGGGTGCGCAGCCTGGGGACACGCTGCATTCCCTCTGGGTCTCTCACAGCCTTCTTGTGGTGGCAGGTACAGACGAGTGTACAGAGTTCACCAAGATGTCTGCTTCCAGGAGAGCTGTGAGGGCACCAGCACCAGGAGGACCCCACACAGGTGCGTCTCCGGGAGACACTGGGGCTGTGTCCCCAGTTAGGTCACCGGGTGATGGGCACGGCCGGTCCTGGGGTCCAGTGCCATGGGGTCCACAGGCTGCCCAAATGCAGCCGGGCCGCCTGCCAGACGTGCAGCCTCTGGGAGCCACGTTCTGCTGAGATGAAGTGTGTGCACAGCTGTGTGGTGGGTGTGGGGGTCTCGGTCATGCACAGGCTGACACACCACGCAGGGCAGAGCTGGGAAGACCAGCTTCCTGGCGGGCAGCTGGACAGATGGCGGCAGACCCAGGGAATGTCCCTTCACCTTCATTAACTCACACCCAGGGTGGCTCCTCTAAAAGGTTCGGGTCATCACATGATTGGTAAGCCCCTGGGTACTACCAAGAGCAGCGTCAGGGTGCGTGACGCACCTTCACGCTAACAGAACCTACTCTCTGCAACACGCTCCATACGGGCACTGTCCATGTTGTTCCCACTGCTCGTTCTCAAGAGAGCAACAGGCAGCTGGCCTGCGCCACAAGTGACGGAGTGTGCCATCCCAAACCCGCCCCAGGGCACCGGCTTCCCCACCTCCACCCCATCCTCGGTCCCCCAGAGCCCAGATCCCGGCAGGCCCCAAAGTCAGCCTCGGCGTCAGGGGTACCCACCGTGGAAAACGCTGTCTCCGCGTCAGATCCGTCCTACCTGTGTCCCCTACGCTGGAGTCTGTGCGAGCTCAGAGGGGACAGGCCAGGAGCCACAGGAGCAGGGACGCACCATTTTTCATTAAGCCACCTGTCTCTGATTGTTTTAGGAAACAAAGCAACAGCCAGACACCAGCGAAACCCTAAGGTACGTCTGCCCGGCAGCCAGCACAGAGCTGCTCCGAGTCTGTGAGGCATCCACCCAGACACGGCCTCTTAGAGGGTGGTGCCTTTCCCAGGTACCACCCAGGGAGGCCCAGTGGGTGCCCTCAGACTCCACTTCCCCATTGGTTTCTGAAGGAAGGTGAGAAAGCCCCGCCTAAATCGCACAACGACAGTGCAGCCCCTGCCTGGAGCCCATCCTCAGACACCAAGCTCTTCAGGGTCAGGGAAACCTACCCTCTCCTGCAGCCCCCAGGTGCCCTCAGAGCTGCACTAACCCACAGCACCAGGCCTCCCTCCCCCACCCAATGCCAACACCCCCCAAGGCTTGCCAGCAGTCGACTGCTGGAGAGAAGAATCCATAAACGTAATCTGGGTTTAAAAAATATCTATTGCCCATAAGCCACCTGAAGTAATGTGTATTTCCATTAACCCCCCCGTGAGCCACCAATGATCACACACTGGCTCAGGGAACACCCATTCCTCACAGAAACGCACAAAATGCCTTGAAAACACCAGTCAGCAGGGAGGGGCACGGCCCTGAGGCCCCAGGGAAGCCATGCCAGGCCCAGCGCCCCCACTGCTGGCAGATACCGCTGGGACAGAGCAGAGGCACAGCCTGCTGATGGCAAAACACGGACACTACCATGCTGAGCCCTAAATGTCCCAAAGGATGGGGTGTCACTGGTCTTCCTTAACCAACCCACCCCGCCCCAAAACAAAACCTACAGCCATCAAGTCGACAGGGACTCACAGCGGCCCTACAGGACAGAGAACTGCCCACAGAGCTCCCAGGAAGCGGCTGGCAGACCTGAACTGCCGAGCTTGTGGCTAACAGCCACAGCACTTGACCACTACGCCACCAGGGTTTCTGTCCCTCTGCAGCTCTCCCCAAACCCAGCGTCCTGTCAGACCAAGCCTCACAAATCTGCGGGGGAACCCTGCCCCCAGGGCAGCAGTCTGAGGAACCCCGTTCCCTTCACGCCCTGCTCTGCCTTTTCTTTCAAGGTCCCACTCTAAGAGCTTCCACTACTGAGAAGACCTGCTCTACAGACTGACGTTACAGGACCCCCTGGGAGCTGCGTCCTGGCTGCAGTCACCTTTCTGGAACTCCTTCCTAGGGTCTCTGGCAAACAAAGCCTCAGGCCTGCCTCCCAGCACCCCCCACGGCCACACCAGATGTGTGGGACTCACTTAACAGCCCCAGACTGGCCTAGGTTGGGAGCCAGCAGATGCCACGGGACCCATCACCCCGGCATCCCATAAGCCACTGGAGCAGCCTGACACCAACCTGCGCTGTGGTTTCTAAAGGTGGTGTCCGCGTGCACTGTACATGAACAGTGACAGCAGAATGTCAGCTAGGATGGAACCAGGGGCCAGCCAGGGACACTTCACAATCCTCAGAACCTCACTTGGATTTCGGCAAGGAAGACCTAAGAGTCAAACTGAGGCGAGAACCTGGCCCACAGCGCCTCAAGCCAAAGCCGTGCAAGCCCAGCGTGGCTGTGGCCTCACCCTGCCCCTCCTGCACGTCCCAAACGCTGACCATCCACTGCGCGGACCAGCAGGTGCCAAGAGGTAGCACAGAACTCAGACACGACGGTCTCGGCAGGGCCCGCCACCTCTGCAAAGGTCAGACTTGAATTCTCTGGCCTTGTGCTGCTGTTGTCCTACTGATGCAGCCGCGGTCCATGTACGGCGGGTGGCTATGTCCTGATAAAACTGCATCTACAAAAACAGGCAGCAGTCTGGACTTGGCCTCAGGCCAGTTTTCCTACCGCTGATCTAGAAGATCACAAAGGTTTCAGCTTTCTACAGAAGAGCCATTGCTAGGATGATCACTCGCCCCAGGCGCCAGAGACTCTGGGTGTTGGATGACACACTGCCCACACCCTGCCTGGAAAGCACAGCCAGCACAACTGCCCGCACACGCCCGCACGCCTTGCTCACGCTCGGGCGAGCAGGCCGGTGAGGCGTCAGGGCCGCACAGGGCCGCACACGCGGAGCGCCGCACCACCCCGAGAGCGTCGGCCCACTTCTGCGCAGCGCTACCCCGCCTCAGCCTCCAGCCCGCCGCGGGGTCTCCGCCGGGTCCCAGGCCGGAAGTCACGGGCCCCGGCCCGCCGCGGGAGGCGCCCTTTCCTCTGTCCTCCACAGACGCTTCGGGAAGAGTTAGGGTCTGTGTGCAGACTACGCCATCTGTCCTTTTACAAAACTCACTTTGAATCCCTGCCGTAGCCTCGGAGTTTCCGCCCATCTGCGGAGACTCCGAGCCTCAGATGCGAGGAGGGACCCGGAGGGCCCACGCGTCCACCGCCGCCGGGCCCGGGTCAGCCACGGCGCGGCCCGCAGGCGGCGGGGTTGGCGGGGCGGTGCGGAAAGGGCCCCGCCGGCTCCAGGCCTCGCCCTCCGCCGGGCGGCGGACAGCGCGCTCTGGTCTGTAGCCCAGCAGCCTCTGCCTCTGAGAAAAGGTCCGCTGGCCCTGAGTTTACCACACGATTAATCACCCTAAAACGTGGATTAACCGTGTTTTACAGACTAAAAATGTCCAGTAAAAAGATGCTG
This sequence comes from Heterohyrax brucei, assembly GCA_028571685.1. Taxonomy (NCBI): domain Eukaryota; kingdom Metazoa; phylum Chordata; class Mammalia; order Hyracoidea; family Procaviidae; genus Heterohyrax; species Heterohyrax brucei. The sequence continues at coordinate 152,760,526 of CM053146.1, forward strand.
ATGCTACAGGATCTGTGGCTCCTTCTCAGTGTCCTGGGTGAGCCCGCCCCCACCTTCCCTGAACAGCCAGCTCCTTCTGAAAATCTTCATTTCTTCCTTGAAAACATTTGAAGTCCACCTGTAACTTCCTAAGGAAATTAGAAACAATAGAATCAAGAGCTTGTCGGGACATCAGGATTTAGTTTTGTGCACAAACTACCAAGTTAACCAGCCGTTAACACGACACCTGGACGAGCTGACCACTGCAGGCAGCACGGAGTCAGAGGCCGACGTCGGGCGCGAGATGCGCCTAGCGGCTGCTCGGAACAACACTCTTGGACTCTAGAGGCGGAGGTGTGAAGCAAACACTGGCAGAGTGAGAGCCACACCTTTGCGCACATCTGTTGGCCAACCAGACAGACAGAAGAGGCAACCCGCCCGGCCCCCATCGCAGACACCCCCACACAGGTGCCCCTCCGCCTGCACCAGCGTGACACCCTGCCTGCAGACTCCGGCCATGGACGCCAGAGCCAGGCACGGAGGTGCCACCAGACTCCTCTCCCTCTGCAAAGTCGCCATCTCTCTGTCTGACCCCAGGCCAGCACCCACTGGACCAGGTGCAAACAGCGCCCCTCAGCTGCCCAGTGCAGGGCAGAGAGGGGCACCGAGGGCCAGTCAGCCAGTGACATTCCTGTTGAATCAGTCGGTGGCACAGCCCCGTCACGCTTCACCTGACCAGGCCCATCTCCCAACTTGCCCTGTCCATATCTGGGTGGGTAACTCTGCCGTGGGGCCGTCCTGTGCCCTGCAGGGTGTTCAGCAGCATCAGCACCACCCTTGGCTGTGACAGCCTTAATGTCTTGACATCACCCAATGCTCCTGGAGGCTGATGGCAGGGACAGCTGCCGCCTGCCAGTTCCTACGAGGCCAGCACGGGTCACAGGGCCGAGCCCCAGGGGCCAAGAGCTGTTGGATGCAGAGACCCCGCTCGAAGCCAACTGCCGACACACGTCCTGCAGCAGCAGCCTTGTTCTGGAATCTACAAGGTCCTAGGACACAGCAGTCCCCGAAGCTCTTCACTCCCACTGGACTTTCCCCACCTCTGGGCCACACGGAAAGCACCTGCCACAGGTGACCCCAGACCAATGGGACCACCAGCTCCTGGCCCAGTTCCACAGCCTGGCACAAGCTCCCCTGCCTGGTCCCCAGAAGACCACCTGGGGGAGGGCCAGCGCAGTGGCTATCAGACCCTCAGGGCCCTGTCCTGCTTGCTCCATGTCAGCACCTTAGGGCCAGAGGCTCAGGGCCTGAGAGTGACACATGGGCTGGAGCATCACAGGGCCAAGGCCAGGGCCAGGGAGGGCCTGCCCCCACGCAACAGGCCCACAGTGGTAGGACAGAAAAGCCCCCGAGCTTTGTGGCAGGAAGAAGCCAAAGTAACACAAATGTTGCCAAATGATGCCTTTACTCTGCTGTACACAGAATGCAATTACAAAGCAGGAAGGTATTTCTGGATGAAAAACATCTGAGTATTTTTGTGGCAAACTCGCTACTTGTCTTCTAAAATAAAGTGCTGTGACATACTAGAACCTCCCTGCCTTCTGGTAATTCTATTTTCACATCAGGAGAAAAGATGAAAGTGACCCTGATGCCAGAAGGAACTACAGCCTCCTCTGTCACCAAGACATTTCAAGAGAAAGAAAAAAAAGCCGCAGGTCCACCTACTGTGTCCACTCCCTCTAACTGTTCAGTCAGTCTTTCACCCAGAACAGAGCAGGGCCCCCCACAGACACCCAACAGGAGACCAAACACACACAACCATGTCAGCTGGACTCGGGAACTTCCAAAAACTAGTAACATTTCTTCATCCAAAGGCCAGTTTTAGGGCGCAAAACAACACAATGCCCTAGTGAAGTTCCCACAAGCTTTTGTCAAGTACGTTTTACTGTCTCTGGGGCCCCTGTCATCTCAGTCCTGTCCGTCAGTGATGTCCTCCTCCACATCTCCATCCCCTACACAGTTGTCACCATCAGACACATAGCCTTCAGGACCCTCTTCCTCCTCCCGAGACAAGAGCTTCTTAAAAACCTCAAACTCCTCAGCAGAAGAACGGGCGACCTTGGCCAAAAATTCAGCTTCAGAGACTCTAAAGATGTCCTTGAGTGCAGGGTTTGGGACCTGTGTCTGGCCCTTCTTATCGGGGGTCTGGTACCGTCCCAGGCGCTCCAGGTAGATGTGTCTTTGCTTAATCTTGGTGATCGAATACTGCAGGAAATCAGTCCTCACCACGTCCGGCTGCTTGATGCCCATCCTGAAATAGGCGTACTGTGGAAGACAGACCCATCAGGAGCCCAGGCACCAGTGGTGCAGCCCAGCACTCCCAGCACACAGAAGCTCAGCCTGCCCATAGGGACTCCAAGAGGGCCCCAGTTAGCAATGACCCAGCATCCACAGGACAGTGGACCAGCTTCACTTTCAAATTTCTAAGAAAGAAAATGAGGCAGATGTGAAGGGTAGATGAGGGGGACATTATATTCAGATGGGGGAGGGGTAACTCTGAGAATGGAAAAAATAGAAAAAGTTCTAGAAGACATCCAAGAATTTCACTTCGTCATCACAATCACTAACAAAAAAGGCAGGACAGCCGTCCCAACTGCGTTTCCAAAATCCCCCTCCAGACAGGTTCTACAGACAGGAAGGGGTCAGCCGCTTTCAAACAGTGTTTCCACAAGAGGCTCTGGGCTCCAAGAAGGGGGCCTGCAGGTCTGGTATGGTCCACGTGAGGTCCGATGTGGGGCACGTGAGGTCAGGTGCGGTCCATGTGACGTTGGTGTGGTCCACGTGAGGCCAAGTGCAGTCCCCGTGAGGCCAGTGTGGTCCCCGTGAGGCCAGTGTGCTCCCCGTGAGGCCAGTGTGCTCCCCATGAGGCCAGTGTGGTCTACGTGAGGTCAGTGTGGTCCCCGTGAGGTCAGTGTGGTGCCCAGGAGGTCAGGTGTGGTCAGAAGTGGAGAAGGCAGGGCTGGATGCTCTGTGGTCACACGTGCACACCAGGCCCTGGTCACTCACACCACACAGCTCACCTCACAAGGCGGAAAGCGTGCCATCAGCGATCTCCTCGCTCCGTGGCTTCCTGCTCACCTGGAATTTGTACTCCAGTTCACCCGGGTCCTCCCGAAGAACACAGGGACACCTGTGCAAGATCTCCGTCACCTGCTGCACTGTGAAAAGGCACCTTTCTCTGAGAACCCCAACAATGTCGCTGATGCCCCGCTGATGGATGGTGAGAATCTCAGGGCAGTAGCTAAGCACTCTCTTCAGCCTCCCTGCAGAGTGATAACACAAATCTCAGCGTCACAGACCCTCAGGGCCAGCTGCACCCCATGGAAGCCAGCATCCCAACAAAGAGGAGCCCTGCCCCACCCACAAGGTGCCAATTTCAAACAGGCTTCCAAAACCCCAAAACCCAAACCTAGTGCTGTCCAGTGGATTCCAACTCATAGCGACCCTATAAGACTGAGCAGAACTGCCCCCCAGCCCCCGTTTCCAAGGAGCACCTGGTGGATGGGAACTGCCCGCCTTCAGGTGAGCAGATGCGGCAGTAACCTCTAAGCCAGCAGGGCTTCCAAGAAGCCTACGTAAACTGGAGGGGCCGGTGGGACCCCACCCTACCCCACCCCGACTGCTCAGGCTCTGATGCTCCGGTCACGCTGACCCCCTCTAACTAGCTTCATTCTCTAGTTGTGCCTCTTCCCACCTAGGACAGTGTTCACAAGTACTACACACAGACAACAAGAACACTGCCGTCCAGTTGATTCCAAAGGACAGTGACCCTGCAGGGTGTCCGAGGAGTGCCTGGTGGACTCAAACAGCCGGCCTTGTGGTGAGCAGCCGAGCTCCTGACCACTGCACAGCCCGGCCTGCCCCTTACTGGGCAGATGACACAGGAAGAAGAGACAGGGTTTCCATGGGGTGTGGGCTTTCGCTGGCAAGTCCCTCTAGAATCAGACACCACAGTCACTGAGCACTCATGACAACTCTAAAGAGCTGGGCACCTAGCTCCCCACTGGCATAACAAGAAAGAGACTCACCCCACCATACAACCACAAACACTGACGTCCTGATTAGCAGGCTGACCACCACAGAGTGTCACCTAAACTGGGCGTTCTGAGAAAAAGAAGCCTCAGGAGGGCTGGCGGACGCTGGACAGACCCTCCAGCCAACAGAGGCCCTCTCTCGATGGTAGGGTGCAAAGGGCAGGCCTGGAAACCTGAGACCACTGATCTCGACTATGACTGAAATATTTCCCCATAGCTGTGTTAGCTGATGTTTTGCAAAAATATAAGCAGCAAATTTCAGGGGTTTAGGCTTATCTTCTCCCCTCAAGGCAAGCTGAGTTGACTAGTCACAACTCCAGCACACAACACATTTTTTTCAAGTTTAGGCATTTACATTACATGGCAAGAAGGGATCTGCTCAGAGGAATACATGAGGCTGTTTCTGTGTATCTTCCGAAGACGGGCCTGAAGAAACAGGGAGTAGTGGGTCCCCACACCTCCCCCAGCCACAAGACTGTACCGACAACAGTCGGGAGTGAAAGAACTAGCAGTGGAGCCCACTGGCCCAAGCAGGGGGTCCGGAGAGACCCACATGAATGACAGCAGCCTTCTCCAGGGGCCCCGAAAGAGATCCTTGATGTTAGAAAGTGGTAGGAGTGCGGTGGGACAGCTACAGGGAATAGCTGTACAAAATCAGAAAAACCTCATGCTCCACAAGTCCACCAAGACACTCAGCTGTGCCTGTCTCCACAGGGCGGGTGTCCTTCGGCTTTGTGTCACAGACAAAGCACATCAAGGTGACATAAACACCAAAGGTGACATGTGCAGACGGCTCCGTGTACCAACATTCATCCACCGCGCCCCTCCCATGTGCTCCCGCTGCAGGTGCTGCGGACCCCACCATGAACAAACCAGACAAGGCCATCCCTCTTTTGTCACCCAATTCTCTTTTCTCTCCAACACACCCCACTGCCCGCAGCAATGCCTCTGCAGAGAAGGCTGCGCCCCGTTCCCCTCCATGTCACATTTCTCTCAAGCACACTGACTTCTCCCTAGCGCTGCCCCTACACCACCACCCCATGCTACCGTTTCCCACTTCTGACACCCTTGGCACGACGGACAAAGTTGGGCCTCCCTGTACCTTCGCCAAGCCCAAGCTTTCGCAGATAACTGGAACGCTTCTTCATCTGATTCACAGACAGCTTCAGCAACTGCGGGCTTTTCTTCAAGACCACACACACAGGCTCTGGATCCAGACCCAAGAGGAGTAGTTCTGATGTGACGTCCAGCAGCTGCTGGAGGCTGGCACTTGGATGTACGCTCAGTAATTCACCAATGTGGGCATCACTGAAACCCATGTCCCGAAGGGAGCTTGTGACCACCTCCAGCCCCGAGGCTCCTCCATCCACAGGGGTCTCTGGCTTCTCGAGGAGGCACTGAGGGAGATCTGTCCTGCATTCTGGCTCCTGCATGTACTTCCTGGATCTACCACAGGAGAAGTCCTCAGGGCTCCCTGCTCTGGAGGCTGTGATCAGTGGCCGCAAGAAAGAAGCTGTGGTCCTTCTCTGTTCCCCAAGATAACATGTCTGCCTAGCAATAGTGGCCCAGTTTGGGGAGATGAGCCGGTACCAGCCAACGGCCTATAAACACAGGATGAAAAGGGAATCAGCACCTCTCCACCCCACCGCAATGGGCACCACACAATACAGCCAGGGTGTCTGGTGCCTGGGTCTCACACAAATATATCAGTTTCTCTGTGCAATTTTCAAAGCCTATCTGACCTTAACAAGCCTACAGCGAGGCAGTTCACGAATACAAGAGCAGGTACTGAAGACAGCCGCGGTCTCCTTAGTTTCTATTAGAATCGGGGTAGTGGGGGAAATGCTCGGTCAAGGTTGGCACTGCCTGCCTGAAAAATGTGCACATTGGATGTGCCTCCAGATTCGAGTGCACCCACGCAAGGCATCAATTACATACAGAATTCCCGTGGATGTCAACATTCTTCAGTGGCTCGGGGCTGAGACCAGCCAAGTCAGCACCGATCACCCAACCGCTCGACACCTTCCCTTCCGTTCCAAACCTCCTCCAGCCCGGCCAAGTCCCCGCGCTCCCGCCCCCTGCTTCCACCTCTCGCCCTATGGGAGTCCAGCTGCTCCCCTACTGAGCGGGGAAGGAGGGAAGCTCCCGGAGTCGCCCCCGCACAGCGGCCGGTCTGGGGGAGCCCACGAAGGGTCCACCGAGTGCAGCAGAGAAAAGAGCCCCAAGTCCGGTGTGCGGCACCAGGTCGGGCGCGCCGACCCCCAAGAAGGCTCCGGCTGCACGTGAAGCTCCTGGAAGATGGCAGGTCCTTCGTGTCCCTGTGTCCGCCCGGCCGCCCGCCCGCCCCGAGCATTCCGACGGCCCGCGCCACCTCACCCGCCGCCGAAGAGCAGCCATCGGGTCCCACCCGGCGCCGGAAGCAGCCTGTCCCCTGGGTCCGTCACTTCCGCTCTCCCGGCCGCCCACGTCCGCCCTCCCGGTCCGTCAGCTTCACCCTCCCCGGCGCCAGCGGGAGGTGCGAGAATCTCCTTCGGCTCCGAAAGAGCCGCGGCGGTCTCCGGGGCCCGGGGCCGGGGGCCCGGGGCGAGGGTCTCTCCCCCTGCTTTGGCCGGGTCCGAGGACTTGGGGCGGGGAGCCGTGGCGGAGCTGCGGGCCGCGCCGCCCGCGGGACCCCGGCTGGGTCTCCGGCGCCCTGAGGGCACAGGCGTCTGTCGCGGCTTCCCGGCGAGCCCCGAGCCCCGGAGACCCTGACGCCGCCTCCGCTGCGGCCCTTCCCCGCGGATGCCCCGCCTGGCCGCCCCCGGGGTGGGCTCTAAGCCGTACTTTTGCTCCAGGCTGCCTTAAAATCACCCTTAAAACCAAACCCGCTACCGCGGAGCCGACGCCGACTCACGCTGACGCGAGGGCCCGGCAGAACGGCCCCGTGGGGCCGCCGAGAAGCGCCTGCCGGCTTCGAACCGCGCCCGCACGGTGACCGGCGGAGCGTCGAACCGCCGCGCCACCGGGGCTTTCCTAAAGTCGCCCGTGGGAGCACTAAGAGGAGACTTGGACCTTGGTTTCAGCAGGCCCATATCGCGTCTCTAGTAACTTGACTGAAGAAAGCCCTGCGAGACTTCCCCAGTTTCTTACTGGACTAAAGACAAGGTAGTTCAGACTCAGATATTCAAGATTCTTATTGTGTAAAGAGAGAGACCTGTATTCAGCAAGGCTGTCTTCACACGCAGACAGAGATACCCTAGAGATGTTTAAACATTTGAAGGAATTCCCAAAATTGTTTACAGCTGTTGAGAAACATGGCCCTAGTGATAAAATGACAGGAGGGATGGCACGTCGCCAGGTAAAAAGGATAAAAACCCTCCTGGCTAAGTCGTCTGGATTCCTCTTAGGATGAGAGCCACTTATGTTTCAGCCAAGTTAATTTTCATTCTTAAATTTCAGATGTAGATCTGTGATTGTTCAGATATGGAATCAAGGTGTTTTTCAAGAGGAAGGTGTCCAGTAAAAGAATCAAGATGTGCTTTTCAGCTGCCTGATTCTACAAACACTAAGCCTTAACTTACAAGGATTTCTTGTTGTCTTACCCTTCAGAAGTAATAAAAAGGACTTCATTCTTAAATAGATACTATGGTGTAATGAATTATGCTTAACATGGTCCTTCCAGCCATGGTCTGTGGAACAAGGCTAGGTAGGAGTCGACTGCAAAACACATTACCAATTGCTCACGTGCCAGGTCAAGTTAAAGTTGACTCAAGTTCCGTGGGAGAGAGCCAAAACATGACCATCTGAATTTAGAGACCATCTCAAGAATACAGTTGATGCACTGAACACTACTGTCATCAAGGATATCATCTGTGAAGAAAGCAAGAAGTCATTAAAAAAGCCAGCCAGCCAAGTGCCGTCGAGTCGGAAAAGACTCTGAAACTTGCTCTTGAGCGTTGAGTAGCTAAAGTGAAAGGAAGATTTCAAAGGGTTTCTCAAGAAGACAAAGAGAAATATGATAATAACGTGTACAAAGAGCTGGAGACAGAAAACCAAAAGGGGGGAACAGCCCTGATGCTGCCCGTCCATAAACCATAATGGAGGTCAACTCTTTGGACAGCAATGGATTGCACTTAGTGACACAGAGTGACAATATCTTGTGGGCACTTTATGGTTCTAGGCACCTATAGGATGTCATCCTGCTGACCTCATACTGGAGGAAAGGGAGTGGATGGACAGGAGGGGATAGTAGACTGTTGGGAGGATAGAACAGGTATGGAGCAGAGAGGAAGAGTGTGCTGTCACCATGCAGGGAGAGAATGGGTGCTGCATATAGGTGGGCATGTGAATTTATATGGGAATGTACTTTCATTCAATCATTTAAAAAAATGGGGAGAACATGCTATGCATTTCTGAAACTGAAAGGGCTGAATAAGCAATTCAAGCCTGGCATTGCAATAGTGAAGGATTCTACAGGGAAAACATTAAATGATGGAGGAAGCATCAAAAGCAGATGGAAGGAATACACAGGTCATTATACTGGAAAGAACTGGTTGACAGTCGGCCATCTCAGGAAGTGGCACATGACCCAGAATCCATGGTACTGACGATGGAGGCCCTGGCTGCCTTGCAGGCACTGGGAAACACGAGGCTCCAGGAGCTGACTGAGCACAAGCTGGGAAGTTTCAGCCAACACATGTGTCACCTGTGCTAAGAGACTTGTAAGACAGCTGCCCAGCCAGCTGCCGGAAGAGACCTGTGTCTCTGAAACTTGTAAGACAGCTGCCCGGCTGGCTGGTGGAGACCTGTGTCTCCACCCATTCCCAAGAACGGTGATCCAGCAGAATGCAGATGTTATCAGACAGTATCACTGATATCACCAGCAACTAAAATTTTGCTAAAGATTGGTCAAAAGCAGTTGCAGGAGTACATCAACAGCCAGCCAAGTGCCGTCAAGTCAGAACTGCAAGAAATTCAAGCTGGACTTAGAAGAGGATGTGGAACCAGGTACATCACTGCTGATGTCCAGTGGGTCTTGTCTGAAAGCAGAGAATACCAGAAAATGTTTGCCTGTGTTTCACTATCTGTGCAAAGGCCTTCAGCCATGCAGGTCATAACAAATTAGAGCTGACATTGCAGAGAATGGGAATTCCAGACACTTCATGTGCTTGGGAGGAACCTGTAGTTAGAACAGGAGGCGGCTGTTCACACAGAACAAGGTTAAGGTTGTGTCAAGAAAGATCCGTTGTCAGGGCCACATCCAGTCACCATGCGTAGTCAGTCTGTATGCTGAGCACCGAGTCCACGAAACTGGACTTTATTAAAAAAAGAAGGGGCATCAGGATTGGAGAAGTCTCACTCCCGACTTGCAGTACGCAGATGACCCAGCCTTGCTTGCCAAAAGCGAAGAAGACTTGAACCGCTGGTGAAGCTCAAAGCCCACTGCCTTCACTATCAGCTGCACGTCAGCATCAAGAAAACAAAAATCCTCACAGCTGGACCGGTAAGCAACATCATGATAATGGGAGAAAAGACTGAAGCTGTCCAGGATTTCATTTCACTTGGATCCATACCCAACAGTCATGAAACCAAAAGATGCATTACGTTGGGTAAGTCTGCTGCAGAGGACCTCTTTAGAGTGTTAAAAAGCAAAAATACCATTGTAAGGACTTACGTGTGCCTGACTAAAGCCATGGTCTTTCCAGTTGTCAATGACATGTGCCAGAGCCAGGCAGTGAGCAAGGAATAGCCAAGAATTGGCACCGTCGAGTCACACTGGCAGTAAAGACTGCTGAATGTACTGGGGACCAACAAAGCAGACACCTCTGTCTCAGAAGAGTGTGGCCAGAAGGCCCCATAGGACAAGTTTGTCCCTCACAGGAGGGACCAGTCCCCGGAGAGGGACGTCACACTGGGGGGCAGAGGGTCAGTGAAGAAGAGGAGGCCCCTCGAGGAGATGGATTGACGCAGAGGCTGCAGCAGCAGGCCCGAGGGTGATGACGGTGAGGACAGCGCAGGACTGGACAGTGCTCTGTTTGGCTGGGCACGGGGTCGCCGTGAGCAGGGACAGACGGACGGCACCTGACCGCAACGACATATGCCGGCACCAGTCTCCTTCCTACTTTTACACTAACAGGAGCCTAGAGTAGCCCCGCCCAGCAGGGCTTTCTGGGACGACGGACCAGCTGTACCCTGCACCGTCCAGTTGGGGTCTGCTGGTGAGGCACCCGCAGTGTGGGGTGTGCTCCCCCAAGGGTGGTGCTGCTCCAGAGCCTTCACCTACGAGGGGCCCTTTGTGACTACATGGCCCACTCTCTATAACTTAAACCTAAATGGTACAAGACTGGGCTATACTTCCTCCTGTTGTACCTGGGGTCACAGTGTATCGGAACTGACTCAGAGGTCCCTAACAACAAGAAAGGCATGGGCCTTGTGACTTACAGATAATGATCGCACGGATACAAATTAGGTGTATGGAACCTGACAGCTGGGTCACATGTCAGCTTGGCCAGCCATGCTTCCCAGTGTTGTGTAGCTGTCCCTCATGTCATGTGCTGTGGGTCCTGACCTCTGCATGTTCACGAGGCAGGACTGGGGTGGAGCGTGTCCTGGGGTACAGCCTGGCAGGAGTGGCAACTCAAAGCCCACTGTCACTCAGCGTGCGCCGGCCTTGGGGTGTGCCTGCATCTCAGGTGTCTGTCCTGGCGGAGCTCTCTCCATCTGGATCCTGTGTCCACTGGAGGTGGGGTCTCAGAAATGGGTTTGGCTTGTTTCAGAAAAATAAATAAATGATGTGCTTCTCACCTGTAGTCTGAGTTGGGGTGACTATTAGCCACATTGCTTTAATTTGGGGAATGTTGAGGAAAATAATGAAGGGACTAGTGTGGTCCTTGGGCTGGCCTGTCCTGCAGACCTCACACCCCGATTCAGAGAAACACACACACACACACACGTCAAAACAGAAAGAGAACTTTAAGACGGCTGTGCCTCTTGAAAGCTCGCCCACTCAGAGCCCTTAGTAGTGTCAACGTCAAGGTCATACCAGAAGGCATGAGTTCCAGGTGCTCTATCTATGAATCTGGAGGTAACTGCAGGCTTCCGAGCTAGAGCGGAGCACACCAGCACACCAGTCCAGGAGGGACGACTGGAAGACAACTACTGTCCTAGCCGTGGAGGAGAGCGGCAGGCACCCGTGCCGGGCAGGTTGGTGAAGCTGCTACGATGTCTGGGTGCTTGGCACTGGGGGACTGCTGGGACCCGCCCTCGGGCCCCCTCGCCCTTCCCCGGGGCTCCTCCTCTCTGCCTCCGTGCTCACGCCGGCCAGGACGCCGCTGTCTGCTGCAGGAGGAAGAGACCATGCCACGTGCAGAAACAGTCTACGGCACCGTGTGAGAACGGGCTCTAACACGGCTCATGGCTTCTCTCTGGAAGAATTCCTGGAAGTGAAAACTTCAAGGGATCCTTCAGCCCCAGAGCCCTCCAGGTGCAGTGGGAGGCTAAGCTCAGGGTACCAATGCCCGCATGGCCCCCGACACTGCTGTACGTGGCAATAACCAGGTCCCCGGGGGGACGGGCTGTGAACAGCCAGGGCCGCCACTCACCACCCGTGTCTCGGCCCCCCAGCCCAGTCAGGCCATCGCCCGCCCCTCCCCCACCCACCAGCCGTGTGGCCTGGTGGAGGACTCGGAGGTGGGCGAGGGCTGACCTGCTGACCCGGCCTCGGCATCCCCTCCTGCCCTCCTGCCCCACTCCTCAGCATCCCCCCATTCCCAGCACTGCTCACCTGGCTTGCTCACCCGACACACCTCCTCCCAGGCATAGTCCGCAAGGTTCACGGGCTGTGTCACCCACAAGTCCTCCACCAGCTTCTCGAGGGTGGTGCGCTGCTCGGGGACAGGGTGCAGCAGCCCAGACATGAGGCTCATGAGCTCTGGGGACAGAGAAGCCACCACCCTGAGCGTGGGGGGGACACCCCCTGGGGCATGGGGACGCTGAACTCCCAGAGGGCTTGAGCAGAGCCAGCTAGAGCTCCTAGCAAAATCACAGGCTCCTGGGCCCATCCCAGAGAGTGCATCAGAGCCAAGGTGGCTCACAAACCCCTCCCACAAGCACCCTAGGAGCTGCCCTGCCCAGGGCCACTGGCTGTGCTCTGGGTGACACTGCAGAGGGTACAGTTGCCCCCAAAGTGATGGCCACTTAGCCGAGCCCGATGGCACAGACTCCCAGCAGGCCTAGTCAGGGCTCTCACTAGGCCGTTTCTCAGCGCAGGGGTGTGGTGGGCCTGACAGACGAGTGGCAGGCCCAGCACAGGCCCACTCCCAGAGGGGTCTGGTGTCTGGATGTGGCCCAGCAACTCCAGCAATGTGGGCTCTACCCAGCTGGCCCTCCCCCGCAAACCTTAGGCCCAGTGTGACATCCTGAGAGCCGTACGAGAACAGCCTTGGTGGGTACAACAGCTGGCACGAAGCCGCAGGACCCGGGACCCTAAGAGGACCCTAAGAGGACCACGCAGCCAGCCAGAGCACCGCCTCTGCGAGTGGGGATGCTGCTCCCCCACTCTGGGTCCGTGGGTACCACGGAGCCACAGGACTCTCCAGGCCTCAGGGGCCACCGCGTGTTCATCCTGCCGCCCAGCTGACAGGCCCTGCAGGCAGCCACTCCAGCCCCCGCGCCACCCTCCTTCCAGGTGAGACCTGCACACTTTCCTGCTGTCATTGTGGAAACCCCCGAGGCTTGAGCGGGGGCCCTGAGTCGGGAGGGTCTGGACCCACCCTCCCCCATGTTCTAAGCCAAGCACACAACTTCACAACGGCTGCCACGCAACTCCTTTTTTCAGATTGTCATTAAGGACATGAGGATGTTGGTAAGGATGAGGACGTGAAGGTGTGACAGGGTGTGAGGCTGTGACGGGGAGGTGAGGGTGTCACGGGGGATGAGCACCTGTGGCGAGGACGAAGTGACTGGTGTAGATGAGGATGAGGACTTGAGGCTGTCAGTGAGGACAAGGACATCTGCCGAAGAGCAGAGAAGGAGACAGCACGGCCACAGGACAGGCCTCTGGCCCTGCAGGGGGCTCACCTTTCGACACCTCATGTGGGGGTTTCAGCACAGCCTCCACTGTCTCCTCCAGCTCACAGAAAGGGTTCTCCTCGAAGATGAGGGTGTAGAGGGTGACTCCCAGGGACCACATCTCCAGCTCGGGGCCCTGGTACCTGTGTAGAGGAGGAAGGCCACAGCGTTCATGGCCAGCGCTGTAGGAACACTCAGTCATCAGCACAGCAGATGGCAGGACTGTGGCCTTGAGCCCACCATGTGCCCACATCCTGTGGTCCTGCTGTGTCCTGCAGAGGACAAGAAAAGCAGAGCTCCCCCCAGGCTCAAGCACTGCTATGTCTCTGAGGACACGATGTGAGTGCCTGGAAGGCCCACTCACGGCTTTTGTGCTTGAGCCAGGCCCCAAGTGGCCCTCCACTCCCACACGGCCTGAACATAGCACAGAGGCAGCAGTGGCAAGGACAAATGCTGAGCCAGGGTTCAAATCCCAGTTCAACCAAAGCCTCCCGGACCTGTCCCACAGCCGTCACATGAGATGGGCAATGGCCTCCCGTCCTACGGCACACCAGCGCCATCAGCTGTCCCACAGCCATCACATGAGATGGGCCACAGCCTCCCATCCTACAGCATGCCATGATTGTTAGCCCAGCAGACCACAGACATGTTCATGGCTACTGTGTTCCACAGCAGGAAGGGCACATCCATCCATCTCACACAGGCGAAGACACACTTGGTTTACACGTGGGTGGAGCTGGAGTCCAGACAGCACTTTTCAGTTAAGTGGTCTCTACTCAAATCCCTCCAGGCTGGAGCAGTACTCAGAGGCCTAAGTCCCCAGAGGCCTGCCTAGGCCAGCTCAGCCCCCAGGTGTGACTGAGTCGAGGGAGCCTTCTTGGCTGGCCCCCAGACAAGGATCCCATTGCAAACACCAATCCTGTGACAGTACTGTTTCCACCGCTGTGATTCCTGTATGACCAATGCCAGGCTGTTTATTGGAATAGAAGATTATTCATCCCATCAGAAAAACCAACCTGACTAAAGAATTCAATTGGAAGAGCACCATTTTTACAGTAACCCAAATTCTATCTTTTTTGCTACCTTGCATTATATGAAACTCCAAACATGAACAACAGGTGAGAAAACAGCACCCTGAACTCCCGCGTCCATCACCCAGCCCCCTTGATCACTCTCCCCAGCTTGCCTGTCCACTTACGTTACAAAGACTCACCTTTGCTCACTAACACATTCATCACAGAAAAGCACAAATGGAACCAATTTCCCACCTACACACAACCAACCACGGTGTCCTGATGGCAGGACAGGTCACACTACAGCAGGATACATACGGGTTTCCCATGAGAACTTCAGGTGCACAGTACTCGATTGTTCCACAAAAGGTGTAAAATAATTTTCCCTTTTCCAAGTAGGCAGCTGAACCAAAGTCAATGAGCTTTATAGTGAAGTTTTCAGCAATCACGATGTTCTCATCCTTGATGTCCCGGTGAATGATGCCCTTTGAACGCAGGTATCCCACTGCTGACACCAGCTGAAATCAGGAAGCCAGAAACAGCTTCTTAGAAAAACAACTCCAATAAAACGTGTGCTTACATATCAAACCTAAAACGATAAAGCTTATCAAAGAAAAGTAGGAACAATGGAAGTTTAAATACACAGCGTAGACAGACTTCAAAATCTGTCAAACAAACCACAATCAACAGAAGAGAAAATAGATAAATGGGAACTATTAAGAATCAAACACTTTTCCTCATCCAAAGACTTAGTAATAGAATTAAAAGGCCACCTACAGAATGGGAAAAAACATTTGGCAACTCTATGTCAGACTGATGCCTGATCTTCATAATCTATAAGGTACTACAAAACATCAATCAGAAGAAGATAAATCATCCAATCAAGTGATGGGGAAAGGAGATGAACAGACATTTCTCTCAAGAGGAGATCCAGGCAGCCAAAAAACACATGCGGTCATGTTCACAATCTTTTATTAAAGAGAACATATGCTTACAAATAAACATTAACAAGAAAAACAAAAGAAAAAATAGGTACTGTCCAACTGACACTGAATCAGTGACAGGAAAGAATTCTAGATGCTGAAGACACTGCCCGAACCACAGAAGAGGCAGCACAGCTCCCAGCGTGCTCCCCGCGGTGGCGCACAGCCTGCTGACACACAGGGAGTAAGCAGCGATCACTAAGCTCCCTGAGTCTGCTGGCTACTGATGAAGCCCCCCCGAGGGCTGTCCTCCCCTGGACACCCACTAGCCTCCTGACCCACAGAGCAGGACTGTCACAGGCAGGAAGGATACTCAGTGGGAACTCTTGACTCTGACTCTGCTGGATCATGGTCAGTGAGCCTGACACCCCTTAGCTCGGATGTCACCCAGCAACTTTGGGACACAGCTGGGAGCACAAGCCAAATCCCACCTACTTCTTCAGGATTCTGGCAGCTTCTCAAGGAACAGTCTGAGTGACATCCCACTTTCCCCAGCACGTGGGGGGTTCTCAGAGGCATGCCCTTAGAGGAACTCCACTGGAAATAGGCTTCCACTTGGAAAGGATAATGTTACTACAACACACTACCTTCTACCAAGACCCTCGGAAAACGTAACATCACCACAACACACTACCACCTACCTAGACCAAGAAGCCTCCACGTGTCTTTGACAACAGAGGTTAACAGAACCAGACTTTTAGTTCATGTGAGATTAGTAGAATTTCCACTTGCATCTGATTTAGATATCAGTTTTACCAATCAACATCTACCTTCATAAATGTGGTCAACCATTCTGATCCTCAGAAGCAATTCTCTGTTTATAGACAAGTATCTTTGAATCAAAAACACAGTTTATGGTGGCTAATGGAACTTCACTGATATGTAAAACACATATGTCTTAGTCATCTAGTGCTGCTATCACAAAAATACCACAAGTGGATGGCTTTCACAAAAAGAAATTTACTTCCTCATAGTCTGGCAGCCTAGACACCCAAATTCAGGCTGTCAGCTCCAGGGGCAGGCTGTCTCTCTGTCAACGCCAGAGGAATGTCCTTGCATTCAGTCTTCCCCTGGACCAGAAAGTTCTCTGCACAGGAACCCTGGGTCCCAATGGTGTGCTCGGCTCAGGCACTGCTTTCTTGGCGGCATGAGGTTCCCAATTCCCTGTGTCTTTCCCTTTCATCTTTTTTAAGACAAAAGGTGGCACAGGCCACACTCTGGAGAAACTCCCTCTACACTGGATCAGGGGTGGGACCTGAGCAAGGGGGTTACACTCCATCCCGACCCTCTGTGACCACCCCACCCTGGCCCTCTGTGATCACCCCACCCCAAATCCTGTTTCACCACAGGCAGAGAAAAACCACAAGATGCAGGACTACACACAGTACTGGGAGTCATGCCCTAACAAAGCTGACACACATTCTGGGGAGACACTAGTCAATCCATGACCACATACCTGCACAGCCACACATACATACACTCACAGACGCCATGAACAGGCACATAGATATAAATACAGGCATATATGCACAGTTAGTGTGCTTACACAGACCTACACAAACACACATGTGTGCATATGAACATACACACATACATTTAAATACACAGATACATACATATCAGTCAGGGTCCAGCCAGACAGCAGACACCACACACTGATTTGAACAAAGACATTTTCACCAAGATTTGCCAACTGGTACCAAGAGTGTAACTGCACAGGGGTCAGGTGACCTGAGCCAGGAAGAGAAGGCACTATTCCTGCAGGGCCCCTCCATGCCTGGTACCCACAAAACTTTGAAGTGAGCTCGCTGCAAGAGAAACGTCCACAGGGCTGTGCCATCAGCCCCAGAGCTGAGACACCTCCCCAGAAGAGCACCGTTTGCATGCACGTTAATGGGAGAGCATGTTTATTTGTACTCGTATTCAACGATACTTGCTGATGACATAAAAATACATACTCACTGTGAGACTACAAATTTTTTGCAAAAATTTAATAAAAGTACAGAAAATAAAAAACAAACATTGCCATCAAGTCAACTGTGACTCATAGTGACCCTATAGCACAGGGTGGACAGAACAGCACCCAAGGGTTTCTAAGAAGCAGCTGGTAGATTCAAACTGCTGACCTTTTAGTTAACAGCCAAACACATGACCACTCTACCACTGGGGCCCTGTGACAGCACATTAAAGTTACCTGCACCACCAGCCCCACAGCTAACAGCTGTTCATATGAGAGTGGATGTAGCCACTAACAAGTGGCCCTGGTGTCAACTTACATACAAGGTCTGACAAGTTTGCAAACTTATCCGAGAAGAAATGCTACATAACTCACTGCTGAATATCACCACAGTAACCTTCGAAGTACTCCCCTTGGGAAGCTACGTACCCATGCTGGCGCCTAGTCCACCCCTCAAAGCAATTTTGGAACTGTTTCTGGAATGGCCATCAGAGCTGTCATCATATTAACTTTGATGTCCTGAATGGCATCAAAATGTTTTCCTTCCAGTATTTCATTTATCTTTAGGTAAAGAAAAAAGTCATTGGGGGCCAGGTCAGGTGAGCAGGGAGGGTATTCCAATACAGTTATCTGTTGACTGGCTAAAAACTCCCTCCCAGACAACTAGACAATGAAGTTTGCAAACTTGTCGCCATGTGAAATGGCCATTCCAGAAAGAGTTCCAAAGTGGCTCTGAAGGGCGGACAAGGCGCTGGCGTCAGTGCATGGCTTCCTATAGGGAGGACTTCCAGAGGGCAGTGATACTCAACAAGGAGGTATGCAACACTTAGAACAAGCAAGTTTGCAGAATTAAATGTCAGGCCCTGTCGACACGTGGCCGTTAAGATGTCAGAAACAAGCATTATTAATCTTCCAGGGTGGAGGGAGGGATGCACATTCTTTCAGCAGAAGCATGACACCCTACACTCGGGCGGGCATCCCTGAAGCTAACGCAGGGCAAGCCCAACAGGGTGATGCTGGAAGCAGCCAGCTTTAGGGAAAAACGTCTGTTCACAGAGCACCTTGGAGATCAAGTTGTCCAGGAAGTGATCAAAGGGACAGTCTGTGACATGCTCACCAAACCCTTCTGGGACACCCCTGTCCTTGCCAGGGAGCCGGGAGCAGCCTCAGTCAGAACCAGCTCAACACATGTCACAGCTGTGATAGTCTAAGCGCAGATGGATCCCCATCCCTCCCCCAAATTCAGGAGGAAAATCCAAATCCATCTCTTTCTCTGGCTCCCAGGAAGCCTTCTTGCTTTGCCGATCACACCTTCATTCCCATATAAAGCGGACTGAGATCAGGATGCAGACAGACTAAGGAATGGCCAAGACTTAATGTGAAATGAGACTGCCAGAATTTCAGTCTTCACTGATTAACTCACGTAACTACCTGAGGAGCTACCATCTGTTCAGCACTTGCGAGGCACTGACGTTGCACAGGTCAGGGCTCTGGTGAATCCCAGGGCCCATCACGTAGGCACCAGTATTGTCCTGTCTCTACAGATGAGGGAATGGAGGTTTCAGGAAAGCAGTGCCTTCTTGGTGCAGGAGGCTGTGAGGCTTCGCTGTGAGGCTGAGCACAGCCTGACAACTTTGATGGTTAACTTCTCTAATTGGTGTGGGTACTGGGAAGAAGACAAAAGAGCCCAGTCACTGAGCTTGCTTCACTGACCATTCCAGGACGACATCTCTCTTAGGCTGGGTTCTCCAGGGAAGAACTAGGGAAGCAAGTATATGTATGTATACACACATACACATATGTAGAGACAAAGAGAGAGAGATTTATCTCATGAAAACGGCTCAGGCAGTTGTAAAGGCTGGCAAGTCCCCAATCCGTGGGTCTGGTGTCAGCCTGGAAGTTCCTGACCCAGCTGCAGGGGCTGACCAACCCAAGATCAGCAGGCAGGTCAGACCTCAGGTTACTGGCTCAGAGGCTGCTGGCTCTGACGAACTCAGGATTGGCACATAGGACAGTGGGTTGCTGGATCACAGACTAGGGGGGGCAGATGAATCCCAAGACCAGCACAGAATGGCAGGGCAATGGCTCAAGTCCCAAGACCCTGAGGTCAGATGATGATGAGTGGGGTGCGGGATCCAGAGTGAACAAAATGCCCTAACTTCTCCAGAACACCCAAATATATAGGCCACACCCTAAGGAAATTCCCTTAAAAACTGATTAGCTGATCAACTCAGATCAGATCATGGAGGTGATTACATCGTTTCACAACACAGAGGATGACTACATCATCACATAACCACCAAACCACTGAGGATCATGGCAGCCAAGTTAACACAACCCTAACCATTACAGCATTGGACCCCTCCTTCCCTCTCAACCTCATGTTCCCCACTTCAGCCAAAGAATTTTCTTCTTCCAAGAAAACCCAAAACATTGAGTTGATTCCAACTCATAGTGACCCTAGAGGACAGAGTAGAACCACTCCATAGAACTCCCAAGGAACACCTGGTAGATTTGAACTGCTTGCCTTTTGGTTAGCAGATAAACATTTAACCACTACATTGCCAGGGCTTCCCTTCTTTTCCAAGTACACACCCTACTCCATGAAACCCAACAAGTGGACGTTAGACACCAATCAGAGAAGGGCAATGTGCACTGCAGGTCTTTGCAGCCCCAGTCCACACCGGCCCACATGGCTTCCCCCACCTTACCTGCCCGCATGGCTCCCCTGTCTCGCCTCCCTGCACCTGCACAACTCAGCCCTGCCTTGCCTGCCCGCATGGCTCTCCTCGCCTCACCTGCCGGAAGATGTAGCTTGCCAGCGGCTCGTCCAGGTTGGGATGGTGGTCGATGAACGCAAAGAGGTCCAGCCCGGAGCCATGCTTCTCCATCACCAGCTGGAAGAACCCTTGGTTCTCAAACACGTCCAATACCTGGAGAGAGAAGGCCGAGGGCAGTCTGCAAGGTGCCCTCAGGCCAGCAGGTTTAAGAGCACCCCTGTGTAGCCTGGGTACCATGTGATGAAACGAATCTCCACCTTGATGATACTGGCGTGCTCCAGCCTCGACAGGATTGAAATCTCTAGAGTCACTTTTCCGAGTTTGGGATCCTCGATCCAGCCATCTTGCAAAACCTTCTCTTTCTTAATAAACTTCACCACAACCTGCACCACAAATGGAGTAAGAAGGGCTGGACTCCTCCAGCTGGCCACCAGCCCAGTGCTGCCAGGGCTCTGCGGTGGCAAGAGCGCCTCCACATTGACCCCGCCCCCCACCCCCCAGGGACAGGAAGATGAACACATGCTCCTGCAACCCAAGGGACAGCAAGGAGGTCAGGGCTGTCCGGGACGGTGGTGAGACAGTCAGCACTAACCAGGACGATGGCAGAGTGGCCTGGGTCTGAGTGGAATGCTCGGGGAGGAGGTGGAGAGAAGGTCTGAGCTGGCAGCATGCCTGGCCTGCATGAGGCCTACAAGGCGGCCAGGGTGGCAGGAGTGGAGGCAGAAGGGAGAACAGACAGGCAAGGACACGGCAGGAAGTCACGTCAGAGGTTCCACAGCAGCCAACTGTCTCTCAGGAAGCAGGTGCACAAAGGTGGCCTGCAGACAGCAGTGTGAGCAGGGACACAGATGAACTCTGAGGATCCTTGAAGGCAGGGTTCACATGGGTGACAGTCCAGGGGAGTAGGGTGAGTGGAAATGAGAGAGGGAGAAGGCTGGGGTTCTGCAGGACCAGGAGGGCGGTGCCATTCACTGAGGAGAGGCTGGGAGGGAGGGTGCAGGCAGTGAGTGGCAGCTTCAGACACGTCAGGTGGCGAAGCTGCTGCACAGCCGCCCGGAGAGGCCACTGCTAGGAGTGCCAACAGGCACCCACGGGAGGCTTCGGGTGGGAGAAAGCAGAGAACGCGGGGAACACACAAAGAGGCGGAAAGCCCACATGATGTAGAAAATTTCAAACTTGTAGATCAAAGTCTTACCAAGTACCACTCAACGATAAAGAAAGGTCACCTAAATACAGCCTATGACTTTCTGAACTCCCAAGACTGATGGAAAAAAAATCAGATTGCTGGCAGCAAAATTCATTTTGAAGTAATGACAGATCACAGTGGTCCCAGGCTGGAAAGTGCAAGTTCTCAGTGGAGAAAGCTGTCACTATGCTGTCAGGAGAAAATACATATGACACTCCACAAAGTCTGGAAGAAGAAAACCCAGACATCCTTCTAGAGAAGCTCCAGAGGAAAATTTCAGCAGATGAACGTAAGCACAGGAAAGAAGGAGATTTAACAAAAGCAGCACAAAAATTATGAACTGAAAATGACAAAATACTGCTAAAATAAACTCGAGATCTAAGTAAAGAGAAAGATGTTTCATGTTCCCATGTGAGATTAATACCATGAAGACAGCAATACTCCCGACACTGATTCAATGTGATTTCTCTTAAAATCGCAGCTGGCCTTTTCACCCCAGACATTGACAGAAAAGAAGAACAAAGTTGCAGGACTCCACTTGCAGAACAAAGCTACAAAATACTATGCTGTTGGGTGACATCGAGTCAGTTCCGACTCACAGAGACCCCGTGCACAACCGAAGGACGTGCTGCCCGGTCCTGCACCGTGTCCACATCGTTTTTATGCTTAAGCCTGTCGTTGCGGCCACTGTGTCCATCTCTTCGAGGGTCTCCCTCTTTCTCACTGACCCTCCACTCTACCAAGCAGGATGTCCTCCTCCAGACGGCAACACGTCTAAAGCACTTAAGGCGCAGTCTCGCCATCTTGGCTTCCGAGCACAACACTCTGGTTGTGCTTCTTCCAGAACAGATGTGTTGGTTCTTTTGGCGGTCCATCGTTCATTCAGCCGTCTTCTCCAACACCACAATTCAAAGGTATCAATTCTTCTGTCTTCTTTGTTCATTGTCCAGCTTTTGTATGCATATGACGTGACTGAAAATACCAGGCCTGGGTCAGTTACACCTTCGTCTTCAAGGTGACAGCCTTACGCTTCAATACTTTAAAGAGGTCCTCAGCAGCAGGTTTTCCTCCCCGTGCAGTGCATCTTCTAGTTTCCTGACTGCTGCTCCCACAGGTGCTGACTGTGGACCAAGTAAAATGAAATCCTTGGGCACCTCAGTCCTGTCTCCATTTATTACGATGCTGCTCACTGGTCCAGCTGCAAGGATGTTTGTTTTCTCGGTGGTGAGGTGCGGTCCACACTGGAGGCTGTGGTCCTCCATCTCCATCAGTGTTTCCAGTCTTCTTCACCTCCAGCAAGCAAGGTGTTGTCGTCTGTGTGACGCAGGTTGTTAATGAGTGGTCCTCCAATCCTGATGCCTTGTTCTTCGTATAACCCAGCTTCTTGGATTATTTCCTCGGCATACAGATTGAAAAGGTATGGTGAAAGGATACAACCCTGATGCACATCTTTCCTGACTTTAAACCATGCAGTGTCCCGTTGTGTTTACACAACCACCTCTTGACCCATGTACAGATTCTTAAGAGCACAATTAGGTGTTCTGGGACTCCCATTCTCTGAAACGTTACCTGTAATTTATTATGATCCACAACATTGAATGTCTTTCCAGTCAATGAAACCCAAGTAAACACCTTGCTTTCAGCCAAGATCCATCTGACATCAGCAATGACATCCCTGGTTCCATGTTGTCTTCTGATTCTAGCTTGAATTTATGGCCGTTCCTTGTCAATATACTGTTGCAGTCACTTTTGAATGATCTTGAGCAAAATTTTACTTACATATGATAATAACATTGTTCAGTAATTTCTGCACTCAGTTGGATCGCCTTTCTTTGGAATGGCCATAAATATGGATCTCTTCCAGTCAGTTGGCCAGGTAGCTGTCCTCCAAATTTCTTGGCATAGACGAGGGAGCACTTCCAGCACTGCATCTGTTTACTGAAATATCTCAGTTGACATTCCATCAATTCCTGGAGCCCTGTTTTTCGCCAGTGCCCTTAATGCAGCTGCGACTTCTTCCTTCAGTACTATTGGCTCCTGATCATACGCTACCTCTCCAAACAGCTGAATACTGATGAGTTCTTTCTGGTATAATGACTCTGTATTCCTTCCATCTCCTTTGGAAGCTCCCTGAGTCATTTAATAGTTTCCCTGTAGAATCCTTCACTGTTGCAACTCGAGGCATGAGTTTTTTCTTCAGTTCTTTCAGTTTGAGAAATGCAGAACACGTTCTTCCCTTCTGGTTTTCTATTTCAAGCTCTTTGCACATGTCATTATAATACTTTATTTTCTCTTCTCAAGTTGCTCTTTGAAATCTTCTGTTTAGGTCTTTTACTTCGCCATTCATTCTTTTTGCTTTAGCTATTCAATGTTCGACAGCGAGTTTCAGTCTCTTCTGACATCCAATTTGGTCTTTTCTTTCTTTCCTGTCCTTTTAATGACCTCTTACTCTCTTTATGGATGATGTCTTCAATGTCATTCCACAATCCGTCTGGTCTTTGGTTGTTAGTGATCAGCACATCACATCTGTTGTTGACATGGTCTTTAAACTCAGCAGGAATAGACTCAACATCATACTTTGGGTCTTGTGGACATGTTCTAATTTTCTTCAGTTTCAACTTTATTTTCCAACTATGGATCCTTCTTTGTTTCAAACTTCTGCATTCCGGTCACCCATAATTATCAATGCATCCTGATTGCATGGTTGATCAATTTCAGACTGCAGAAGCTGGTAAAAATCTTCAATCTCTTTATCTTCAGCTTTAGTGGTTGGTGCGTAAATTTGAATATAGTCGTATTAACTGGCCTTTCTTGTAGGTGTATGGATATTATGCTATCACCGGCAGCACTGTACTTCAGGAAATGTTCTTTTTGACGATGAATCCAACACCATTCCTCTTCAAGTTTTCATTCCCAGCATAGTAGACTATATGACTGTAGGATTCCAAATGGCTAACTGGTCCATTTCAGGTTACCAATGCCTAGGACATCAATGTTTCTGCATTCCATTTTGTTTTTGACAACTTCCAATTTTCCTAGATTCATACTTTGAACATTTCATGTCCCCATTATTAAAAGATGTTTGCAGCTGTTTCTTCTCATTTTGAGTCATGCCACATCAGCAAACACAGATCCTGAAGGCCATACTCCATTCACATCATTGTGACTCTACCTTGAGGAGGCAGCTCTTCCCCAGTCATCTTCCAAGTGCCTCCCATCCTGGGGGGCTCCCTTTCCGGCCCCATATCTGACAGTGTTTGGCTGCCATTCATAAGGGTTTCTCTGGCTAATTCCTTTCAGACATAGACTGCTGGGTCCTTCTTCCTAGTCTGTCTTAGTCTGGAAGCTCAGCGGAAACTTGTCTACTGTGGTTGACCTGCCGATACTTCAATGCCAGTGGTGTTCCTGCGTGACAGCAACAAGCCAGCCTCCGCTGACAGCTAAGCGGGGCCGCGCGCTTTACCCGCCTCACTGACGCCGTCACCCTACTTACCTGGTGTTGCCCTCCTTACTGGACGCCATTGCCCACCGTCTCTGATGCTGTCACCTGCCACAAATACTGTACAAAACTACAGAAAGCAAGACGGCGTGCTACCGGCCTAAGGGTAGACACACAGGTCCACGGAACAGAACTAACACCCAGAAACAAGCGCATATATGTATCAGGAAACTCTGGTGGCGTAGTGGTTAAGGGTTCCATTTGCTCACCAAAAGGTCAGCAGTCTAAATCCACCAGGTGCTCCTTGGAAACCCTATGGAGCAGGTCTACTCTGTATATAGGGTCGCTGGGAGTTGGAATCAACTCAGCCGCAGTGGGTTTGGGTTTTGTATATATACATATACACACACATATGTATATGCAAATTGATTTTCAACACAGGTGTCAGGACAAGTCAGTGTCAAAAGAGTAAGAGCATCAACTATAAAACTGAAAACAGACAACCCATAAGGAAAATTAATAAAGCAAAAACTGGTTCTTTGTAAAAGATAAATAAAATTGATAAAACTCTAGCCAGGCTGATCAGGAAAAAATATGAACACTGTTAATTATTTACTGGTCATTCTG
This sequence comes from Heterohyrax brucei, assembly GCA_028571685.1. NCBI lineage: Eukaryota > Metazoa > Chordata > Mammalia > Hyracoidea > Procaviidae > Heterohyrax > Heterohyrax brucei. The sequence continues at coordinate 152,785,632 of CM053146.1, forward strand.
CTGTTGTTAGTGCTATTGTCAGGTGCTGTCCGCCCATCCCCGCTCACAGGGACCCCGTGTACAGCAACCCTGCCTGGTGCTGCACTGTCTGCACAGCTGTGACACTGGAGCCCACTCCTGTGGTCCCCGTGTCAACAGCTCATTGAGTTTTGTTTTTCTTCTTTGCTGACTCCCTACCTTACCAAGCAGGATATGTTTCTCCCAGGATTAGTCCCTCCTGACGTGTCCAAATTACATGAGATGCAGTCTCACTATCCTTGCTTCTAAGAAGCACTCTGACTGTATTTCATCCAAAACAGGTTTGTCTGTTTTTCTGGAAGTCTGCGATACATTCACCATTCACTGTCATCACCACAAGTCAAAGGCACTGACCTACTGTCTTTCTCATTCATTGTCCAGCCTTCATGGACACATGATGTGACTGAAGATAGCACAGCTTGGGTCAGGCACATCTTAGTCTTCAAGGTGACATTTTCACTTTCCAGCACTTTAAAGAGAGCCTTTGCAGCAGATTTTCCCAATGCAATGTGTCATGTGGTTTCTCGACAGCTGCTTCCATGGGTGTTGATTCTGGAGCCAAGTCAAATGAAGTCCTTGACGACCTCAACCCTCTCTCCATCCATTGTGATGCTGCTGACAAGTCCAGTTGGGAGGATTCTCGTTTTCTTATGTTGAGGTGCAATCCCTACTGAAGGCTGTGCTCTTTGGGCCTTGTCAGTGAGTGTTTCGAATCCTCTTCACATTCGTCAAGCAGGGCTGTGTCATGTGCGTAAGGCAGCTTTCTTAACGAGCCTTCCTCCAATTCTGATGCCCTGTTCTTTATATAGTTGAGCTTCTCGGATTATCTGCTTAGCACACAGATCAGGTGTGGTGAAAGAATATAATGCTGTGGCACACCTTTCCCGACTCTGAACAACAAAGCGGTCCCTTGTTCTGTATCAACAACCGCTTCTTGATCCAGGTACAAACTTCTCATGAGCACAATTAACTGTCCCGGACTTCCCATTCTCTGCAATGTCAGCCACAGTTTGTTATGATCCACATAGTCAAATGCCTCTGCAAAGTCAATAAAACACAGGCAAACAACTTTCTGGTATCCCCTGCTTTCCGCCAAGATCCACCTGACAGCAGCAATGGCATCCCTGGTTCCATGTCCTCTTCTGAATCCGGATGAATTCTTGGCAGTTCCTGTGGACACACTGCAGAAACTCGCTCTGGAACAACCAATACCTAAAGCAAAAAGAAACGCTGACGCAGATGAACTGTACAGAAGATCTTACAGGGCAGCTCGAGAAGACCCAGGGTGACAATGACACGTGCAGGGGGTGGAGACATAATGCCAGAAGGGAAGAGCACATTGTGCATTTCTCAGGCTGAAAGAACTGAAGAAAAAATTCCAGCCCTAAGTTGAAATACCAAAGGATTCTACAAGGAAAGTACTAAACGGCACAGGAGGTATGTGTCATGGATTGAACTGTGTCCTCTAAACACTGTGTGTAGCAGCTGGGCTGGGCCGGGCCTCCTGGTGCCATGAGATGTTCCTTCACGTTGTGCACCCCGCCCCTGCGGTATTAATGTGCAGGGTGGTCAGCGGCTGTGCTGGTGGCAGGACTCAACGTGTAAGACTGCTTTGTGCCTCAAGGCAATCTCTTGAAATATGCAGGGAAAGGAAGCATGCAGAGGATTGGGGACCTCATCACCAACACACAATGCCAGGAGCTGAGCACATCCTTTGGACATGACCTAGGGTCCCTGTACCTCAGAAACTCCCAGTCTAGGTGAAGACTGACAGCAAGGACTTCCCTCCAGAGCCAGCAGAGAAAGCCTTCCGCTGGAGCAGACACCCTGAATTTGGATTGATAGCCTATAGGACTGTGACAAAACAAACTCGCCCTTTTTAAAGCCGTCCTCTGTGGTATTTCTGTGATAGCAGCACCACATGACTAAGTTAACATCAAAAGAAGATGGAAGAAATAAACAGTCACTGTATCAAAAAGAACTGGTCAACAGTTGACATTCAATCATTTCAGCAGGTAGCCTATGATCAAGAACCAACGGTACTGAATGCAGAGGTCCAAGCTTCACTGAAGGCACTGGTGAAAAACAAGACTCCAGGAACTCACACAGTGCAAACTGAGATATTTCAACAAATGGATACAGCACTGGAAATGTTCATTCATCTATGCCAAGAAATTTAGAAGGCAGTTACCTGGCCAGCCAACAGGAAAAAACCCACATCTGCGTCCACTCCAAAGATGGGTGAACCAACACAATGTGAAAATTATCAAACCATCAATATCACACACAGCAAAATTTTGCTGACGATAACCCCAAAACAACTGCAGCAGTGTATCAACAGGGAATTGTCAGAAATCCAAGCTGGATTCAGAAGAGGATATGGAACCAGGGATATCACTGCTGATGTCAGATGGATCCTGGCTAAAAGCAGAGAACACCAAAAAGATGTTTACGTGTGTTTCACTGACTATGCAAAGGCATTTGACCGTGTGGATCATAACAAATTATGGAAAACACTGTGGAGAATGGGAATTCCAGAACACTTAACTGGGCTCATGAGGAACCTGTAAGTAGACCAAGAGACAGCTGTTCAAACAGAACAAAGGAACAGATACTGCGTGGTCTAAACTCAGGAAAGGTGTGTGTCAGGGTTGCATCCTATCACCAGGCCTATTCAGTCTGCACACTTAGCAAATAACTGAAGAAGCTGGACTGCATGAAGAAAAATGGACATCAGGGTTGGAGGGAGACTCATTAACTACCTGTATTAGGCAGATGACACAACCCTGCTTGACAGGAGAGAAGAGGACTTGAAGCCTTTAATGAGGAAGATCCAAGGCCACAGCCCTCAGTACGGACTGCACCTCAACATCAAGAAAACAAAAATCCTCACCACTGGTCCAATAAGCGGCATCGTGATAAAGAAGGTGAAATTTTCACCAACTTCCTTTCACTTGGATCCACAATCCACACTCATGGAAATAGCAGTCAAGAGATCAAAAAGCACACTGCATTGGGAAAATCTGCTGCAGAAGACCTCTTTCAAGTATTAAAACAAGAAGATGTCATTTTTAAGCACTAAGCACCTCACCCAAGCCATGGTGTTTCAGTTGCTATAATATGCATGCGAAAGCTGGACAATGAATAAGGAAGACTGAAGCAGAATTAATGTCCTTGAATCATGGCAAAGAATCCCGAATATACCTGCTACTGGCGGAAGAACAAACAAGTCTGTCTTGAAGGGAGTACAGCCACAGTGCTCCTTACAGGAGAGGACGGTGACAGCTGCTCTTACACACCTGGATATGTCACCGCAGGGAGCAGTCCCTGGAGAAGGACGTCATGCTGGACAAGGCAGAGGATGAGTGGAAAAGAGGACGACCCTCAGAGGGATGAACTGACACGGAGGCCACAGCAATGGGCTCCAGTGAGACGACGGCCGTGAGGCAGGGCAGGAGTGGGCAGCAGGTTGCTCTGCTGTGCGCAGGGTTGCTAAGGACCGGAGCGGAGCTGCTGGCCCCTGACAACACTGGGAAAGCAAGCTCAGCCAATACACAACGGTGAGAAAAGTCAGAGCAGCCCCACCGTGGCGCGATAAACAGAAAACACACTAAAAACAAACACGTTGTGAATGAGTCACATGGAGACATCAATGACACGGCTCACGAAGTTTAGAATAAAGAAATGTTCAAAGACGTGAAAGTAAATGTTAACAAAAAGAACAAAAAAGATGCCACATGAGACACGCACACTGGATTCAAAGGATATTTCATGTCAACAAAAGAGATGGTGACCAGGAAGATGCAATGGTCCTGGAGCTGCAAGCCGTGTCCACTAAGGCATGAAGCGAAAGCTGTTGGGGATGCAGACAGACAGGGTCCCTGCACGGTCCCGGTGCAGGGTGCGGCCACCTACCTTGGCAGTCACCCGGCGGGCCAGCCACAAAGAAAGAGGAACAGACGCGCTTATAAGGTTTTCACGAAACAGCCGACCAGCTTCTATCTCGGTAACTATACCCATGGTTTTCCCACACCAGGGGAACATGAGTGTGAACTGACCGTGTTCTACTTCACAGCGTTTCAAGAAGCAGGTGTCACACAACTCAGCTTCTCTGTCACTTTTCAAAGATCTATAAATCTGAGAATTTAAAAGGACTCTTCTAACTCCTGTCCTACCCCAAACAAACACAATAACCAACAGAAAATGAGAGGTCAAGTTTGATGTGAAGGGCAGACAGCGTTCAGAAGCCAGCCCAGGAGTGCCCATGCTGGCAGTGGGCCATGATTGCCTCCAGCAGGAGACCAAGCCGGCCGACTTGAGGGGTGCCATCGAATGGCACCCCTGAAAGACATAGAATAGCAAAAGACGACTGAGACGCAGTCACCCAAACCCTAATCTGTATCCAGTGCACATAAAGATTATAAAGCCAATACAACAGGCGGGAAACAGAAAGCCAGGCAGCCGGCCTGGACTGGAGCCCCAGTAGTGTGGCGGAAAAGCACGTGACTGCCAACTAAATACGCCAGCAGCTCAAATTGGCCAGCTGCTCCGTGGAAACCCTGTAGGGCAGTTCTACTCTGTCCCACAGGGTGACTGAATCGGAACTGACTCGACGGCAGTGGGTATCATGGACAGATCTGAACAGCCAATTCCTAACGATGCCATCCAGACAGCCAGCAAACGCAGGGCTTTTCTCAACATTCAGCCGCAAAGACGTGTTAGTGATTCATCAGGTGCCAGAGTCTGAATCCACGTCTGTCCGACCGAGCGCCTACACGTAGGAACCCCACAAAAGACTCCAGTGCAGAACACAGGACAGTCCCATGGGTCAGCGAGGAAGAGACAGCCCAATGGGAAGCATGGCGACAGAGGAGGTGAACAGTCTCACACTAGAACTGTCACAGGGACCGTACACACAGGAGCAGGGGTCACAGCGTGCCTCAGCAGGCCCGTGGCTGCACTGACCAGTCTCTAACCCACCCACCAGCTGCCAGGACCAGGCAGCCACCTGGAGGACCAGAGCGCCGGTGGACTTGCCGTGTCCCCCGAGCTCACATGGTCCCCCTGGCGCTGCTCCAGGAGCCAGTACCTCCTTGCCCTGCTCCTTGTCCACAGCGGTCCACACAAAGCCAAAGGCCCCGCTGCCGAGCGGGCTCAGCGTGCTGTACTTCTGGGAGTAGGCGCCCTCACAAGCCGCCAGCCCTTCCACCTCAGCCGCCCTGGGGGGCTCCTCCAACCAGGGCTTGTCTCTGAGCACCTGCGAAGGTGACGACAGTCTCAGCATCTGCGGGGGCCGCACCAGGAGGGACAGTGGTGCACGCAGCACCCACCCCGGTCTCCTTTCAGGGGGGCCGCTGCAGGGCCTCTGAGACACAGTGCAACACCCAGGCCTCCCCGCCACCGTGCCCCACCACTCCGCACCCCCATCCTCCTACACGCCCCCTGGGGCACACGCTGACGTGGAATCCTACCTGTGGCTTTCCACATGCCCCAGGGACTAGCAGGCAGTGTGGAAAAGCCCCAAGGACAACCTCCCTGTCCCACCCCAGAGGAGTCACAGGACATGCTGACTGATGGGTCCCCACCAGGATGCAGCTGCCCGCACCCACCTCGCCCAGCCCAGGGCCCGGCAGCTCAGCCGCGGAGTGGGAAGAGCCGGACAGGCTGGCCAGCAGCAGGCGGGCACGGGCAGCGGCGTCCCGGTGGCCACGCCGCAGGTCCTTCACCAGCCAGCAGCAGAAGAGCGAGGCCGCGCCCTGCAGCTCCACACGCCGCACCTCAAACTGCATGCCTGGGGGGTGCAGAACAGACTCCACTCAGGCAGCACCAAGGTCAGAAAGGTACCCCCAGGGCAGTGGGGGAAAGCAGAGGGGGGACAGAGGCTGGCAGAGCGGCCTGAGTGTGGGGAAGCGCCTCTGGACGGGGCCTCCTGCAGCAGCCACAGCCTGGTCTCCCGTCCAGCACAGAGGCCAGCTGGTGCCCAGACCAAGAAGGCAGAGCAGAGCAAGGGCCCAGCTGCGAGGACCCAGCCGCGCCTCCCCCTGGCCTCCCATCTGCTCAGGGGTGCGCTCAAGAGTGACCGTGGCCACCCACTGCAAAAGGGTCCAGAAAGCTCATGCCCACCCTGCCACTGCATAGTGTCTGCCTGCAGGTGACAACACTGTAACCTGCTCAGCCTAGAGCCACACGCAGGTACCCACATGCACATCCCAGCTACAGTGGTGTGCCACATCTGAATTCAGGGGCACAAGCACTCACGCATGTGACATTCTCCCTTTCGCACACACACACTCCTAACCCAATGGAGCTGTCTTTAGTGGGGGAGGCACTACAGGTGATCTTGTTTTCTTCTGTTTGCTTACACATCCCAATGTGTCTACAAGGATGCACTGTGTAGATTTTCAATTTAAAACAGCCCCACTAAGGAACACCATCAAAAAAGCACTACAAGCCCAGCAAGCTAAAATAACGCGGGTGGGCTAAGACATCAGAAAAACAAAGCAAAGCGGATAAACTACCCAATGGGGGGGTGAAGGCTGTGGGGATTTCCTGCCTGGCACAGTGGCTGCACCAAGTGCAGAGGGGGTGCAGGGCAGAGGGAGGGAGGAAAGGCAGAGGAAGGGCAGGGTGGAAGGATGGAGGGAGGGTGGCGCAGAGGGAGGGCAGCGTGGCCTTGGCTCTCGCCACGTCGCAGCATGACCTCAGAGGGGCATGTCACTGCTGCGGCCCACCGGAGGCTTCGAGGACTGGGAGGACCAAGCGACCCACCGACTTCCACTGCCCAACCCTTGCCTGAGCCAGGGCAGCTGGAGGCCTCTCGGCCCTTCTGCTGGTGGCTACGTGGAGGAGTCACTCCATGAGGAAGGAGCACAGGGTGGGCAGCCTGGCAGCACTGGGGTCTGGCCCACCCCTCAGCACATCTGCTCCGGGCCCACACTTATGACCCTCCATCAGGAAGAGCCGTAGCACACCACTCGTGTCAGGCCTATGAAGCAGGTGGCCCCCGTGCCCAAGAGGAGATAAGCCCATCCACAGCCCACAGGCACGCACTTAGCCGCGAGCCGTCCCGGTGGTAGCAGCTGCCCACATAGCTGCCCTCCTGGATCTCCTGAGATGGGCTAGCAGGCTTGGGCCATGGGGCACTCTCTCCTCGCACTGGTGTGGAGGTCACCTGGAAGCCTGGCTCCAGAGGCCCTGTGCCGGGAAGTACACCTCCAGGGCCAGCTGCAGGGGGCAGGGAGGACAGCGGGCAACCCTCAGGTGGCACCGTGGAGCTGTGGGCCAGGCTGCTCTTCTGGAAAACACTGAGATCAGAGGAGGTGCCAGTCAGCAGAAGCAACCCCTCCCGGTTCAGCCTCAAGGCCTGCTGCCCCTGAAGGCTGTCCCCATCCAGGCTGAAGCCCATGCTCAGAGAAGACGGTGCCTTGGTGAGGCCCGAGGCAGCACAGGAGCAGCTGGAGGGAGCCCGGGCTGCCCGCTCACTAAGGAAGAGCTCCTTCAAGCCGCAGGAGACGGTGGCCACATCGGCATCCTGCCTGTTCCTAGGCTCCAGGATGCCAGGGAGGTCTGTGGCCAGGGCATAGCAGGCTGAGGAGCTGCTCGAGCGTCCACCCTGCAGGTCCCTGCCCCTGAAGTCACAGGGTGGCAGAGGGGCAGCAAAAGTGGGGTGCAGTGTGGGGAGGGGCCTGACAGAGGGGACTGCATTCCCTTCTGCAAAGCTTGGCGCAGACAGCCACTCCTTGACCAGGCAGGTCTGCAGCTCTTCCCTGTCCCTGCCCTGATCCAGCCACAGCTCATCGACTGTCTCTGTTCCCAGAGAGACGTACGTCGTCACTGGGGGCCTCAGGTCCCCTTTCTGGATAAGCAACTCCGTCCCACACTGGGGACAATGAATTGGGAAGCTGGCTCCAGCCAGCTGGCTCGCAGGGCTAGGCTTCAGCACAGTGGTCTCAACCCGAGGACTGACACGTGCAGCCCCCTCTGGAACCTTCCTCTCCCCATCCTCCACTGAGGCTGGGCTCCTGGGGTCTTCACAGGCAGCGTGTGGACTCTCATCCCGAGGCTCAGGCCTGCGGTCCTCCTGGGCGCTCTCCCCTGGTCCCTGCTGGGTCTGCTGGTCATGGGCTGGCAGATGTCCCCCTGCAGTGTCCGCCCTGAGGACAGTGATATGGGTCACACTGTTACCTAGGGGCTCAGAGGATGGAAAGGAGACCACGCAGAGTACTCTGTGAGAGGTGACCATGAGCAGCTAACACCATACACTTCTGCCTGAGAACAAGAAGGCAAATTGTGTAACCTGCTCTCCATGGATGCTTAGCTTGACCACCTACACAGACATCTTACTGGATGCTACAGAAAGCCTAGGTTTGGGGTTTTTTAATGAGATACCTCTACATTAGTACTGTAGAGGGCAGTTCTACTCTGGCCTCTAGGGTTGCCACAAGTCAGATCCAACGTGACAGCACTTAGCGGCTACATGGGAAAATCCCGAGAACGACACGTATACAAGCACAGACAGAACAATTCCAGTACAGCATAACTCCATTTATACTGATGAAACAAAAACAATCACATATACACATGCATGTATATGTGTGTCCAGGCATATACATACATGCCTAGGCATGTGTTATGTACACAGGCATCCATATAGGCACACATGCATGCCTACATGTACACACATGCACCCTGGTACACACATACATGCACACAGGCATGTCCGGTGCACGTGCATGTACACACACATGTACAATACACACGCCCAGGCATGCACATATGCATGCATGTACAAAGGTGCGCATACACACAGGCATGTACAATGCATGCAAGTTTGCACATTCATGTGCAGGCACATGCACGTACATACACACATACACACTGGCATGTACAACACACACGGGCACATACAACATATAAATGTACACGCACACGCTGAGGCTTGTCACCCACAAAAGCCCCTGTGAACAAAGTCACAAGCTTATGTGATGACAGACGGAGGCATCTCACCCGTGACATATTTCTGGCCATACTCTCCTTGATGATATTTTGCAACCTAATCAAATCTTCCTCAAAAAAATACTCCCTCCTCTCTCGGCACGAGGATCAAGGCAGATGCCTTCTAAGAGGGGCTTTATGACCCCCTCGGCTTATGAAATAATATTGGGAAAACCTGACCGGGAACTCCTACAGAAAAGAGCTCAGAGGAATGAATTCCAATACAGCACACCCCACCTGAGAGCACCGAGGCCGGCCCAACCCTGCTGGCTTCTCCCAACTGCACATCCCCCTTCACAGGTGATAAGCAGATTGCAGGAAGGCCCTGGGAGGCTCCCCAGAGATGCCCCCCCTCCCAGCTCTTAGAAATGAACATTCCACTCCTCGCATCAGGAAGACAGATAGGCTCCCAAGTTTATTATGTTTGGTATTGGCAAATAGGCAAATACTAAAGAAATACCCTTCTTAGAGCAGCTTGAGAGAAGCTTAGAGTGAGGGACGGTGGACACTTATTGTACCCACAGGAAGAGATAAGAAAGAGCAAAGAAAGAACAAATAGAGACTGTCAGAGTATAACTTTTTAAGGTGAGTTTATTCTCTCTTCCTGCACCTTTGACCTCAAGGCATAGGTAGAGTTAATAGAGTTCCAGGATTAGCCTTGTTGCGACTGTTGATTATAATCACAATGTGCTGGTCTCGGACCATTATTTAGAGGCCCCTAATGATTAACATGAAAAAGGACTTCAAGGTATCGGTTTTTACTAGCCAACAGAGAGGACCCTAATAATTAACATGAAAAGAGACCACTGTCTGGGGCCATTATTTAGAAGACTCTAATAATTAACAGGAAGAGAGACCACGAGGTATCCACTTCTTGCTAGCCAATCGCTTACGTGGTCAAAGTAGTTACTTCATTGACTATAAAAAATAAAGGAAGACAGACCTTAATGGGCTGCCATTCTCCAAAATGCTTTCCTGTCTCAGTCTCATTTCCTCCGCCGATGCCATACCCTCCCTTCGTGGGGCCCCAAAAAAGTTGTCGGGGCTGGCTCCCAGCAAGCACAGACACACCACATGCACGCACATATGCCAACACACACATATGTATGTACATACAAGTATACATGACACACACGTTGTACATGTAAATTCATACGCATGTCCAGGTGTGCAAGCACACATGTACATATACAGTGCACACACACGTTCACACATGTACCAGAACACAGATGCACGTATGGACACATGTCCACAGGCATTTATGATACATATGCATGTACACACCGACATATATAATACTCATGTATTTACATACATCCACATACCCACACATGTGCATACACAGACACATGTGTCCACATAAGGCCTCTGAAAGTTCCCAAACTCATCCTAGAAGTGCTGCATACCTCACTGATGAATATCTCTACAGTCGCCTTCGAAGTCCTCCCCTTGGGAAGCTATGCACTAACACCAGCGCCCAGTCCACCCTTCAAAGCAATCTAGGAACTCTTTTTCTGGAATGGCCATCAGAGCTGTCGTCTTATTACACTCGATATCCTTAATGTCATCCAAATGTCTTCCTTTCGATATTTTCTTTATCTTCGAGTAAAGACAAAAGTCACTGGGGGCCAGATCACGTGAGGAGGGAAGGTGTTCCAACAGTTACTTGTTTACCGGCTACAAACTTCCTCACCGACAACTACACAATGAAGTCTGCTGACTTGCCACTGGGCCAACTGTGTGCAGTGGCCATTCCAGAAAGAATTCCAAAACTGCTCAGAAGGATAGACGAGGTGCTGGTGTCAGCGCCTAGCTTCCCAAGGGAAGTGACTTTCCAAGGTGACCACAGTGACGTTCAGCAGTGAACTGTGCAGCACTCAGAACAGTAAGTTCGCTGACCGAATCGTCGGTCCTCACATGCTCACAGGCATGCACACGAGCACTTGTATTTAAGCACATACATGAAAGGACAGAGAAGCATTGCTGTTGGTGGCCTCTGGAGTGAAGAGTGTGCTGGGGGAAGGTGGGAAACGACTGGGAACTGTCACTTTCAACCACTGTAGCCCCCCAAAACGTGTGTCAGCTTGGCTGGACCACAATTCCCCAAACTGAACTGCTGGGTAGACCCCCACGTTCTGACGGTGGTTTCAGGTTACAGAGCACTGGGGCGGGACGGTTCCGCCCGTCCAGGTCACATCTCTGACGCAGCATGAGGGGAGCTTCCTGGGGTGGAGCTTGCACCCCATCCTATCTCATCAAAGGAAAGACAACCAAGCAGAGAGGCGGGAGCTCCCACCACCAAGAAGCAGTGTCAGGAGCAGAGTGCACCCTTTGGACCCGGGGTCCCCCGTGGAGAAGCTCCTGGGCCAGGGGTGGCTGAGGAGACAGCTGACAGAGAAAGAGCCTCCTGGAGCTGGTACACTGAGTCTGGCCTGTGAGCCCAGGGCAGGGGGTGAGCTTCCCTTGGTTGAGGCCACCCGTCCCCCAACCCCAGGGTGCTCTGTTACAGCAGCCCCAGACAACAACGACAACTGCTTGAGTATTTGAGAAAAACAAGCAAACTCACACTGACATACGGGGTAATTTTAAAAAGAACGTCACAGGGCCTGGAAGGCCCATCTCACAGACGTTCTGAGCAAGGAGGCTGGCAGAGGGAGCATGAGTGCCAAAGGAGCCTAGGAGAGGGCGTCCTGAGGACGAGGACGGGCTGTGTGCGCCTGAGCTTTGGGTGCCTCACTGCCACACATGGACAGAGACTTCACAAGAAGAAACACCACGTGCAGAGCACGCCCTTGAGTGGGGTGCAGGGGTTTTCCCAAACCTTCCAACTTCTCTCCCAGGGGCTTCTCTACAACAGTGTGTTACTGAAAACGCAAAGACAGAAGACAGACGTGGTCGGCTCTCCAGGCCCTCCTCCTGGTCTGGGGACAACACCACTGACATCTCCTCAAGGGCTGCGGGGCCATGGCCAGCAACATGGGGAGGACACAGGAGGCTACACATGCTCACCACCCCTGTCATCACTGTCACCAAGCTGAACATGTCTCCCCCAACCACCTGGCTTAGCTGAGGAAAGCCTGCAGCCTTCACAGAGGCACTCACCCTGGGTCCAACTGGGAGGAGGGGGTGGTGACAAGGAGCCCCTTGGGTTCCTGCAGCACCTGCGTCCCATCTAAAGGTTCTCCTTGGCTCCTGGCTGGCGCCAGGGTCGCGTCCTGTGGCAGGACATCAGCGTCCACGTCAGCAAACATGATGCTCACGCTGGAACCTGACCGCAGCATCCAAAAGGATCAGACGCAGCTCTTGGGATGGGCCACCGCCATCGCCATGGGGCCCACCATCAAACCACGTCCTCAATCTCCCCTCACAGCCCAGGGGTGTCATCCTGACCCCTGCAGAGCAGCCCCGCCCTCCCCTGGGCCTGCTCTGCCCAGCCACCTCCCGCCCACCCAGAGGGTGTGCCAGCTGGGATGCTCCCACATGGGCTGGCATCCACTCACAGCTGCTCCTCTGACACCTCCCCAGTCGGGCAACCCAGGGCCACTGACCCTGCCATCCCTGCTGGGGCCGTAGCACACCAGGGAAGCGGAGGTACGAGTCTTACCGTCGGTCCCATCAGACAGGTCCCAGCCCCGCCAGGGTTCTGCCGACAACCCCCCAAGGCGGCTGTCCTGGCTGACATTCAGGCACTGGGCCAGGTCTGGTGGAGGCAGGGAGCTGCCACAGGTGAGGTCCATATAGCTGTAGAAGCCAGGGACCAGAAATGTGATGTTCTGGAAGAGAGCATGAAACTGCATCAGGGCCTGGGAGGGACCCTCCCGGAACCAGGGCAGAGATGCCAACGCGAGTGCGACCGGATGGCCCACTCCTCAGGCCCTCGGATGGCCTGCAGCCCCGGGAACACCGGACATGTAACGCAGGTCCTCTCCTTTTTCCTATGACAAAGTTAGCCAAGGAAGGAGCTGGCAGTGCCCATACCCATAGGCCTCCTGGGCAGCCACCGGTCCTGAGACCCTGGTCTGCTAAATCCCCAGCATGCTCCACAGGAGGGCTCCGGTTCTCCGACTGCGGGGCTTCTGGGCCCTGGGGGGCACTGCCCGTCCGACAGAGGTGCTCCCTGACACCGCGCAGGGCCCTCCCGTAGCCGACAGCATGGCCTACCCTGTGAAGGCTGCTGGGGAGACAACATGAAGCGGGACTACCCTGCAGAGGAAGCATCCATGTGAGGTAGGACTGCCCCACAGAGGATGCATCCAAGAGCCCCCTGACACCCAGTGAAATCTGCTGGGGAGACCTAGGGCCCCTCGGCATGCCCTAAGAGGCTCCACTCAACGATGTGGCTGCTTTTGAGCTGTATAACCTGATGTAACTGGTCCGCGGCATTCCCGCTGGAGAACAGAGGGACATCCTTCCAGAGCCCCAAGTGACGGCAAAGCATCCACCCATCACCAGGTCCCAGTCCTGCCTCCAGCACAAGTGACAGTGAGGACAGGACCCCTCCCTGAGGCAGCACCCAGCTGGCCCTGTGCACAACCCTGACTGGGAGACCCAAGCCTGCCCTTGTGTTGGGGCAGGTGACCTCAGTGTGGGACCACATGGATGCCATGCAAGGCTGAGCCTTGACAGAGATGGTCACAGACTGGAGAGTCCCAAACGTCCCCCAGGGCCAGGAGGCCTGTAACAGTGAGAGGATACAGGGAGGCCACCCCAAGGTCTAGCAGAGAGCCTGGCAGCAAAAGAAGCCACTCTCTGCCTTGTGTCTGAACACGTGGCCACTCTTGTTCAGGTCCCGGCTCGTAGAGACTCCCTAATGGGGACACCTGGCCCTGCTGGCATCATGCTGGATGGGGGAATGGAGCAGGAGGAGCTTCTGGTGGAATGAAAACCCCACTTCCCGAGGGAAGGAAACGCCTTTCCTTTCCTTGGCCACACACATGCTCGCACAGTGCCTTGGAGACAGTCAGGGGGCAGACTCAGGAGCCACCACGGTGCAGCAGGCCAGTAGCTGAGACGACCAGGTACCACAGTGAGATCTGGGCCTGCCCAGCAAGGACAATCAAGTTTCACTGGGCACTGCATCTGGGGCTCCGAGCTCCTTCTCTTGTGGGAGGACACAGCATCAGGGACCAGGGTGGCCACCAAGAGATCGAGGGGCCGGGCAGGGAGGTGGAGATGGGCCTGTCTATCCCTCCGGGCAGTGATGCGACCATGTCCTCTCCGGGAAGTCAACTGGCCACCCTACATGGACAGCCCACTACTGGGCTCAGGGTCCCCTGCCTCTCAGTCCAGGAGCAGACACACTTTCTCACCTTGCCCAGGAGCTCGGCCTTCCCATAGCCAAACAGCATGAGCGCAAAGCTGTGGTTGATGCCATAGATGGTGCCATCTGGCAGCAGGGTGACGAGGCCACTGATGGTGCAGAACACCCAGACGGAGGCTGTGTAGCCGGGCACAGGCAGCGGTGGGCCGCCCTCCCTCTCATCAGGCCTGGGCTTGGACTTGAGCTTCAGACTCAGAGGAAAGGTAGTACCATCCCTTGCTCTCCCCACAGACCTCTGGACCCTGAGACTCTGCAGAAACACAGGCCACACGGTCGGAGGTGGTACTCTACCCACCTGGAGCACCATGCCCACGCCTCTTATCTAGATTCTACTTTTGAACAGCTGTCAAGGTAGAAATGTCCCGAGAATATCCAGTTTCCCAGAATTCTCCTCTGTCTCTTCCTGTGACCCTCACCTTGGTCTGGGAACCGTGCTTCAGGGACACAACTCAGAAGCCAAGCGTCATCCCCCTCTGCCAGCACAGCCCAGCAGGTTCACAGAGCTACACAGCCAGGGCCAGGGCAACACACAGCCATGGACTGCAACACACAGCAACGGCCGGTGGTACACAACCAAGGGCTGTGACATGCAGCCAGGGGCGAAGGCACACTGAGCGGGGCCTGCGGCACCCAGCGAGGTGCTAGGGCACACGGTGGGGGCCTGCGGGACCCAGCCAGGGGCCATGGCCCACGGCCGGCCACCGGCAGTGTGCCGGCACAGCCCTGGGGCTGCACACGCTGAGAGCACCTGCAGCACTCACCACAACGCCGCCTCACGCCCCAGCTGTGCCCGCACCTACCTCTGGGATGTGGTCGCCAGGGGGAGGGACCTGCACAGAGGGAATCAGGTCTGTGATGCGCTGCCCAGCCACTTCCTCCTCAGACAGGTACCCGTGGAGGTGAGCAAAGAGGCTGTCACATGACGTGATGGTTCCCTTCAAGAGAAGAGGCGGGTACGCGTCACAGTGAAAGTCTCCCTGGGCCTACACAACCTCAAGCAGGCGGCGAGACCACCGATGCGGCTCCAAGTGCCCCACAAGCCTTGAGGACAGCTGGCGGTGGGAGGACCTTCACGGGGACTAAGAGCGGGCGAGGACAGGCAATTCCTGGAGCGCTGAAGGCATGGAGATGAAGCCCCAGGAGCAACGAGGGCCGCGGCCCCTCTGCTGGGACAGCACGAAGAGACACGCATCCCGGGTACCCAGCTCCCGAGGCAGCAGCACCACGGGGCCAGGCGGCCTCTGCCCGGAGGACACTGCGCCCTGGGCATCCGGTTGCTGCTGTCACCTGGTGCCTACTCTGCCCCCTCTGACCCAGTTTAGCAGAACCCTGGAGCCCGCTCTGGTGCCCACCACTGCCAAGGGGGGCTGGGGGAGAGCAAAGGCTGGCAGGGAGCAAGGAGGGCTCCACATCTCCTCGCTAACCTGAGGACTGAGAGACAAGGGGAAACACAGCGGGGTGTAAGTCGTGTCTGAACTAGACATCTCTTTTCAAAGCAAGCTCTCTCTAGTAAGCCTCACAGCCTAGGGGAGCCTTGAAAACATGAAGCTGAGTGAGAACCAGACACAGGACAAGGACTGGGTGAGCCACAGACAGAAATACCCAGAACAGGATACGCAGGCACAGCTACAGTGGAGGTCATCATGGGCAGGGGAGGGGGTGGCACTGAAGGGGTGTAGCGTGTCTGTCAGGGGACAGGCAACGGTGCCAGCCACCCCAGGCCGTGAACGTGATGAACGCTGCCGGCTGTCCACCCGAAAACGGCCAAAACACCTAAGATCACATCACGTGTATTTCATCACAGTTAAGAAAAGCACAGATAAAGAGGTGACCAATAGCTGGCCTGAGGCCTGGGGGGACTCAGGGACAGCAGCTCCTCGCCTGGACACACAGGCAGTAAGACCCCCGCCGTGTCTCACCCCCAGAGGCAAGGTGCAGGGAAGCATCTTGAAAAAGCCAGGGGAGGAGCTGAGTCTGCCCCACCGGTGTGCGCAACTCACATCGCACTGGAACGCAACGCAGGCCGAGACCCTCTCCACGGGCTCCAGGACGACCACGCAGCAGCGGCCACGCTCCCGCCACATCCTCTTCATCCACACCGAGACTGCAGTCTTCTCCCCGCTGCAGCCGACAATGTCCACCTAGGAGCACAGACAGGCTGGTGCCCGTGGGCAAGAACAAGCCTATGTGGTGTGAACCATGACACACCCTGCAGGACACGGAGGACCCACAGAATGTGAACCTGTGGAGCACAGAAGACTCACAACATACAGAGGACCTGTGGGACAAGGAGGACACATGGGACACAGAGGAACTGTGGAGTGCGGATCTGTGGGACACGGAAGAACTGCAGGACACAGAGGGCCCAAGGAGGGCGGACCCGTGGGGCACGGCGGACCTGCGGGCCCAGAGTGTGGACCTGCGGGGCACAGAAGACCAGCAGGGCACGGGCCCGTGCAGCACCGAGGCCCGGCAGGGTGCAGACCCACAGGTGGGGTCCAGCCCAGCTCAGGCCCTGGCAGACTGCCCCTCAGCTCCCCTGCCTCACATCTCAGAAACTGACCAGAGCACGCAAGGCTTCTGAGACTCAAGCCACAACCTCGGACTGTGACACCAAAGAGCAGGCTCCTCGTCATCCTCAGCCTTGCGGCCGCGTGGCAAAAAAGAAAACACCGATGCTCACCCAAGAACAGACGCGAGTAGGTGCTCACTGCCTGCGTGGCTTCCTCTTAGTCTCTGGAGCCAGAGCGCGTCTGGCGCCATTCACCCTCCTAACCTCAGGGTGCCTGGGTGGCGCTCCGGGTCAGCTCGCGGGCCAGCTCACAGGCCGGGGGCTAGCGGGAGCCCTGGAAGGCGACCTGGTGTCCACCAAAAGCCCTGTGGGGCCCAGCGCCGCGCTGACACACATGGGTGCTGGAGACAGGTCGACCCTACGGCACTCGGCTCCTAACTTCTGCACACACCTGCAGCTCAGGCCTCAGTTCAGCCCCGTCAGACACGCAGCCAGGACTCTCCAGCAGGGTCTCATCAAACAAGCAGTCTGTACCCCCAGGCCCAACACCAGCCGGACAAACGTGCGCCGCTGCTGGGAGCCCAACGTGGTACCACGCCGAGCTGCAGAACTCCGCCCCCCAAGCTCTATCCTCATTAGACAAGGTCGGGAAAGAAACAAACCCACAGCAGCCAGACATTCCTGAAGGAAAACCAGCCACCGTGACCCCATGAAGCGCAGTCAGGCCTCCGCCACTGCCTCCACACTCCACGTGGTAATGGCCACAGCACCAAGCGAGCAAGTCAAGGTCCAGAGGACACATCTACCTGGCCCCAAGCCAGCCACCCGCCTGCCAAGAATTCCTCCTCCTGCCTTGAGGCCCTGGAGCTCACGGCCACTCACCACTGTCCCAAACACCACGGCGGCACAGCCATCGGCCTCCACGTGCTCCTCACTGAGGGCCTCCACCACATCAGAGTCTGACTTCAGGAAGAACCGTGAGAGCTTCCGGCCAATCAGGTCATGGCTGCTGAACCCGAGGAGCTCACAGGCCTTGTCGTTGGCGACCAGGATCTAAGGGCCCACAGAGGAGAGAGGGCGGGGGGCGGGATGAGCCAGAGTGGCCAACGGGGACAAGGGGCCAGTGGGGCACAGGGGCGAGGCCTCCCAGAGGGACCACTGCAGCCTTCCGCAGTCAGGCCTGGTGCCCAAGCACCAGGCCCAGACACCCAAGGGCATCTGGGGGCACTCACATCCGTGTGTCCACACACAGTCACGGTGTTCAGTGGCGCCAGGAGTGACACAAGCCCTCTTCGCTAGGGGAAAGCGGACCCATCAACCCACAGAGCAGGAAGAACACACGGGATCCCCAGCAGACCTGCCGCCTGGCAGTCACAGGTGTTGGTGCGATACCAGCCCAACGCATCACCCTTTCTCAGACCAACGGCACCAGCACAAGAAAGCATTCTCCTTTCCATCCCCTTGAATCTCCACATCCACAGAGCAATGCACTTTTGTCATCCCTTCCTACAGCTCTCTAAGTCCCTATCTCTTTGTGACCACACAGGCAGAAAAGGATGGCCTCCCAACTGCACTAAAGCACAGAAGGCCTCTGAGGGGCACAGGGCCCACACACCTCAGTGGTCTTAGCGTCCACGGTGAAGACGGCCTTATTGGGGTTGCACACAGGGGCCGGGAGCAGGGGTGCCGACAAGCCCAGGGGCAGGCCCCGCAGCAGGGAGCAGCAGGAGACGCTGCCCAGGGAGCCGCCCACGTCAGAGCGCTCAGGCAGGCCGGGGCAGTGTGGCCTGCCTGTGCAGATGTTCTGGGCGGCCAGCGATGACAGGCAGTAGGAGCTCCATCTGTCCTCTGGGGAGAGAGCACAGGCAGTGTCAGCCCAGCAGGCCCCCTGGTCCCCCCCCAACCCCCAGGGCCCATATCTGACCAGAGGGCTAACTGAATTAGCAGAGCTGACCACATCTCAGCTGTGTGTCTGCAGACGGCCTGGCCAACCAGACAGCCATGTCCTCGCAGACACACAAACAGCCTGAGATCAGCATCTCTGTGTCCCTTTCTCCTACCACCCCCCCCCCGGACCCCTCCGTGGCTGGCCCTCCAACCACTGCCCTACTTGTTCCCTGGAGGCACCCACCCCTACTCCCCCTCATCCATGCCTCCGTGTTCCATCATCCACCCCTCTACAGGCAAAATCACAGTGGCTGAGACACGAAGCCTGACAGAAAGTTCCTCGTCATCTCACTCCACCCGCCACCAGCCATAGGCCCACCCTGGTCCCTGTGACCCTCCCTGACTCCCATCTGCCTGAGTTCACTCTGCTTTCTACAGCCTCAATGACCCCATCCCTGGACACATGCCACCCCCACCCCTGGACACACGGGCTTTGGCTCCATTGCCACCTTCTGGGCCAAGCGTCTCCACGCCCGTCTTCCTGGTGCTCATCTATCTGCTCTGGTCATACAGTCGTGCGCGTGTGCATGTGTGTGCATGTGTGTGCGCGTGTACGCATGTGACTGTTTCCACTGCCTCCCATGCCCTTGAGAACATAGAGACGATAGAGAAAGGAAGGTCTTTTCACACAGACACGGTGCCCAAGCACACAGTGGGTGCTCAGAGCCAGGGAACAGGAAGAGGTAGAAGCAGTGAGGCCCCGGGGACAGGGCAGGAAGGGACCCTGCCTGAGGACAGGTGAGAGGTGGTGCAGGCTGGCACAGGTCAGCACCACACAGGGGCCACGAGAGGCTCCGTGGCTCAGGCCGCTGCAGGCGACCCATCTCCTGAGCCTCCCTGGGCTCCTGCACACACACACGTACACACACACACTGCACACACACACTGCACACACTACATGTGCACATGTGTATACATACGCGACCACACACGTACACGTCTGGCAGGGCACACACGTGCATGCATTCATGTGTGTATATACTTGGGTGTACATATACGCGTGTATTTGCATGTGCACACACCTGGTCAGGCACACATGTGAATGCACACACACATGCACACGCCCACACACAGCACCCACACACTGCCGAAGCCCCTGCGTGAGCGTCATCTCACAGCACTCACACACACCTGCCACACACAGAATTGCCCCTCTCTTAGAATCAGCGCCACAGCACACACACAAACAACAGGCGTGGCATTCAGACTCTTGCCCCTGACCATCCACAGTGAGGAGAAATGCAGGAGGCCTGGGACGAGCTCAGGGCAGCACTGACCACCCGGAGTGGTGTGGGCCCGCGGGCTGCACACGCACAGGTCAGCGCTGGCCAGCCCCTTCCCGAAGCCTCCTGTCTGCCCATCCCCCAGCCTCTCACTCTGTTTCAGTCCCTCGCACAGCAGCCTCTGCTGACTCGCTACCCCCAGGAGAGACCCGCGTCAGCCCTGCTCCCACCCCGCCGGCTGTGCCCTCTGCCACCAGCAACTCTGCCAGACAAAGGAGACAACTGTGGCACACAGCCAGGGGAGGTGCCCTTGCACAGCTGCCCCCAGCTCCAACAGCGGTGCTCGCGTCAGTAGGGTGTCAGCTGCCCTCACGGTGCCCTCAGGGCCTGTCCCTAGGCTTTGGGTTGGGGGGGAGGTGGGAGATGGGAGAAGGCAGCCTGTGACCACACGTCTCCTGTACGGGGCCAGACAATCTTAGGTGCCAATACTCTGTGTAAAGGCAGCCAGAGACGACATGCCAACAAAGGAGCGTGACTATGTGGCTGCATACCAATAAAGCTTTATGTGAAACAAACATGCAGAGGGCCAGAGACACCTGGGACACAGCTTGACGACTGTTCATTAGATCAGAGCTGGAATAACTCGTTTTTAGGGCTGACTAGACAGCACTTGGAGCCCTGGTGACAGCGGTTTAAGAGCTCTTAGCTGATAATCAAAAATTTGTCAGTGTAAATCTACTGGCTGCTCCTTGGAAACCTTACAGGACAGCTCTACTCTGTCCTGTAGGTTTGTTTACAGTCCAAATCAAGTCAAAAGCAACGGCTTTAATTTTTCTGGAGTTTAGATACCACCTATATCTCAGGCATTTTTAGAAAATAGGGTCCCCAGGAAAAGGAATGGAAGAGAATGAGACCAGGAGAAGAGCTGGCTACAGTGGGTGCAGGCCAAGTCAGAAGGTGGCGGGGTGCAGGTCTGGTCGGAAGGTGGTGGGGTGCAGGCCTGGTCGGAAGGTGGCAGATTGCAGGCCTGTAGATGGCAGCATGGAGGCTCAGGATGCCATCGGTCACTCACAGACACTGGACAGCCTCCAGGCACAGCCAGACCCATCGCCTGGGCTCCCTGACCCCTGGAGATGACCACACCCCGACCTTCTCTAGACCCAGCCTGTCCCACCAGCCACTGACTCAGCCCTCCATGCCCCTCTGAATGCGTGTGACTCCAGCTTTGCCCCCACGCCTCAAGAGATGGAACTATCATGCCAGCCCAAAGACGTCTCTGGGCCAGTGCCAGCCACACAGCGTAGTCCGGCCCCAGGGAGCTCCTCCGCCACTCCACGAAAACCCTCGGCTCTGGCTGCTCCTCGTAACCACACGTGCCCACTCAGACAAGCCTCCTTCTCTGCCTCCTGTGCACCCTCCGCTCCAGGCCAGGTTCCCAGGTCGCCCCAACTCCCAGCATATAGCCTGCTGTCTCCTCGAGCTCTCCAGGCCAGTGAGGGCACACAGGGGGCAGCGTGATTGATACTGCTCCCCCACATGGCCAGGGTCCAAAGGATCAGAGGTATCCAGAAACAAGGGGTTCCACCCAACACCCCGCAAATGAAGAAAGGCACACGGAAGGACCCTGTGGCACCCCCAGAGCACACGACAAGTCCAGGAAGGACACCAAAGGAGCAAACAGAGCTGGTGACTGCCAGGCAGGTCCGTTACCGGAGAGGGTGGTCCTGCTCTGGCAGAGCTTGGCAAGCCCGTGCTTCCTGCTGGGGTGTCTGTGGGCTGCGGAGAAGGACCTGTTGGCTGTGGATGTGCCCTGTGTGGCCAAGCTCTCCATCTGCGCTGGCAAGGGGAAGCTCCCCGACAGGCACCGCTGCTCGTTCCCGAAGGCCCCAGAGCCTCTGTCCTCCATCAGACGGCACTCGGCAGTCACAGGCCCACCTCTACAAGTGGTCAGCTAGGAAATAGAGGGGCGCATCAGTCAGCATCGGCAACCCAAGTGTGCTCAGCCACCCAGTCACTCCCAACACCCGCCTAGGCTCAGCCCCCAAGAGGCATACCCCAACTGCCATCCTGGCTGGGACCAGGACCCAAGGGCAAACAGACCAAAGGGTGGTCAAGCTAGGAGAGGAATTTTCAGAGAAACATGCAGGAACGCAAGGGAAAGGAAAGGAACTACATCAGCAAAAACTTACAATCTAGCAATACCAAAGGAGGAGGACGTGGGTTCTCAGGACCTCCAAAGGCTGGTACAATATCTTTAGAAAACAACTGAAGTTAAACGCCTACTCTGACCCACACTAAATGGAGAGAAGACCAAAGAGGTCAAGGATTTCATTTCACTTGGAGCCACGATCAACAGCCAAGGAAGCAGCAGTCAAATCAAACCATGCATTGCATCGGGCAAATCTGCTGCAAAAGAACTCCTTAAAGTTTTAAAATGTAAAGATGCCACTTTAAAGACTAAAGTGAACCTGACCCAAGACATTTGTTCTTTCAATTGCCTCGTGTGGATACAAAATCTGGAATGAAAGAGGAAGACCAAAGAATTGACTCCTTTGGCAGAGACACTGAAGATACCAGGGACTACCAAAGAACACACCTGTCTTGGTAGAAGTACACCAGAGTGCTCCTCAGAAGGAAGGGCGGTGAGGCTGTGCCTCTCATGCCTTGGACAGCACTACTGCAAGGGACCAGTCCCTGGAGAAGGACACCAAGCTTGGTAAAGCAGAAGGTCACTGCAAAAGAGGAGGCCCCTCGATGCGGTAGGCTGACAGAGCGGTGGCCACAGTGGGGTCCGGCCTGACACCTGTGGGGAGGGCGCAGGGCCAGGCGGGGTTCCCTTCTGTTTGACGGCAGGTCACCGGGAATGAGAACTGACTCAACGGCACCCAACAACAGCTCTGACCGGTGCTCTCCACCACAGCCGTATGGTCTGCAGGAATGTTCCAGGTCCATGGAAGAAGACAAATGGGTGAGACTGTCTAGGGTGACATGGTTTGCAGTGGCAAAAAAGAAAAAAAAAGAACACTCATCAACAAGAAAACAGACGTGACGTTCTGGTACATTCACACCATAAATTACAGCCGTGCTAACAGATTCACTGCACACGCCAACAAACCAACCTCAGCGCTCGCCTAAGCGAGAAAACCACGCCCCAGGCGACTGTCGTGGCGTGAATCAAGCCCCCCCAGGTAGGTGTTAACTTGGCCAGGCTTCATTCCTCGTGTGGTGTCCTGTGTGCCGTCAACCCTGCCCCTATGATGCTAACGTGGGAGGACAGTGACCATTGTGTTGGTGAGGCAGGATTCGATGTGCAAGAGCATATTGGACCTTGGGAGAGCCTCTTGGGACTTAAAGGGAGGGAAGCAGACAGCTGGGGACCTCACAGCATCGAGAAGCAGTGCTGGACGCAGTGCCAGGAGCGGAGAGCCTCCTTTGGAAACAACTTGGGGCCCCTGGGCATCACAATCTCCCAGTCCAGAGGCAGACTGATGACAAGGACCTTCCTCCAGAGCCAGAAGAGAAAGCCTTCCCCTGGAGCTAACTCCCTGCATCTGGCTTTTAGCTTACTGGACTATGACAAATAAAATCTCTCTTTTTAAACCCACCTGGAACAGACGACAACCCAGAATATAAAAGACACGAGAAAAATGAGCCCAGCAGACAGAAGGTCCCTTGTGATGGGGAGACGACATCAGCATGAGACTAGCAGAAGCAGATGGCGCCCGGCCCCCACCAAAGAGAGCCCTGATAGGGCTACAGCAGTCCCTGACGTAGTGTGAGAAACAGGGGTGCGAAGATCAAGAACTCCATTAAAAGGCCAGCACTGATGGCCCAACAGCCTGCAGGGTCCCCTCAGAACACGGCCCCTAGACTGCTGCGCTCCCAGAGCTGGAACCAGTACTGAGGTCCACACTTCAGACAAAAAGTGGGCTGGACTTGGGGACAGAGTGATGCATGCACATGTGTACTTAATGGTTTTACAGCTACATGTGTGTGTGCGTATGTACATGTATGAGGCTGTCCAACTGGTTTCTTTCCAGAAGGGAGAGGAGAGGGTGGAGAAGAGATGACAATGGCTCGCTGAATGAATTCTGGATAGAAAGGGTGAAAAAGATGAATCTGCTGTCACCCGCTGAGGGTAGCAGAGGTGCAGACAGGCAAGTACGGAAGACTGACTTGGACTGCAAACTTCTACTTAGTCATAATTAAGAATTTTTTTGTGTGTGTTTCTCTTTTTAAAGTCATCCACTTCTAGTATTTCCATTAAAGCGGTACTGGACGACGAAGACAGCGATCGATAGGAGGACTGTCTGTAAAATCTGAAACCATCTACTGCCTAAGGATGGATACACACACGCACGATGAACTCTTTCTGAAACAAGAAACTAACCCACGTTAAGCATGGACAAGAGGTTTTCCTGGGTGCTGGGCAGGAATCGAAAGGGGAGAAGCATGCGGCACTGTAGTCTCAAGGTCCTTAAGGGGGGAGCAGTGGGGACTCCTAAATGCATGGCTTTTCTTATCATTCAGGGCTAACATCATTGTTGCTTCTTTGTTTTGGTATGAATCAATTACTGTATACTAAAGAAATAACATCTTCCATACACAGACACAAACCCGGACCGCAGAACCCTGCCTGTGAACCAGAAGATGTGGAGGACCTGAGAGATAATTAATCAATTAGCTGAAGTATTGCTCTAGTTCTGGTGGGAACACTTAAAGGTTAGTTTCACAGTCCCTTCTCTAAGCATCTGAAGGCACACACTGCTCCTATGACAGATGACAGCAAGGTCACATTGTAAATATTTGGTTTGCTACTTTGAGAACAACCTAAATCCAAGAAGAGAAGACTTAATCACCGCAGAATGCAGTGTAAAAGCATAACTCTCCAGGATACATTAAAAATATAAAACCTTATTAAAAAAATAACTGGTATACATTGTAAGTATTATAAAACTTCCTAAAACTAACATAATTTCACACTGTGAACACTGCAATTTTACTCTAAAACTAGTGTAACAAAAAGTGGGGTGTGAGGGATGGAGAGGGAAGGGAGACTCAGGGCACAGATGGTTTCGTTTATCATGGGAGGAGATAATGAATACCGTCTCAAGTTGATGAACCAAATTCATGTTTGATCATGTCACTGAAAGCTACTGTGGTATCCAGGGAAGAAGGGACACTTAGGGTCCAGGGCTGGGAGGGGACAGGTGTGCTCTTGAGGTCTGTGATGCGCACACATACCCCAGGATCCACACCCAGGCAGCAGGTACCCAGCAGCACCTCCGAGAGGTCGCCAGCTCCTGACAACAGGCCATGCTGCCTGGCATCAGAGGACAGGAGGCCCGGCTGTGACCACCGTAGGTGTCCGTGCAGTCCCCACAGGTCTGACACAAATGCTAACTGGAAGCGTAGCAAGTCCAGACCTAGGTTCGCAGGACAGCTTGGGGGGTCAGCCCTGGCCAGAGGAAGCCCAAGTCAGCGAGCAGCTGCGGAGCCTCAGGGTCATCCTACCCTCACAGCTCACGGTGATTCCCCAAGGACCAAGGGACACCACCCAGGAGAAGCCGAGGTCTGTGGGGGGCTTCCCTGAGTACTTATCATTCAGGGCTAACAGGACAAGTACTCCTTGCCCCTCTGGGTGAGCCCACAGACAAGGCCCCTCAGTGCCCACCCAAACTGTGCAGCCAGAGTGAACCAGCCTGGAGGACAAACCATGGTGGGGACGCTGAGCAGAAAACAGCCAGGGTGTAGAACCGGGAGGTCTTAGAGCTGCAGCATCAGCCCACCCTAAAGCCCAGCGCACCCTAAAGCCACCTCCCCCCTGGACCTGCAGGTGTGGGCTATTCTGATTCCTGCACCAAAGCACCCTGATGAGTACTCAAGGCGATGGGTCTTGGGACAGAGGGGCGACCCAGAGCAGAGCCCGGCGGAGGCGCTGGCCGAGCTGAGACAGCGCGGGAACCCGTCCAGCCAAGAGGCCTCACTGACCTCGGGCCGCGGTCCCCCCACGAGAGACGCGAGGCAGGGACGGGCCTGGAGCGCCCAGGTACCTGGACTGTGCTCTAAGGTTCCCCTCAGAGGTCCCTCGGTGCTGCAAACCTGTCAGCACTCAAAGACTAGCCAGGAGGTTAGTGACTCAAACCCACTCACAGGTGCCTCGGGAGAAAGGTCTGGGCATCTGCTCCCCAAAAAGCACAGCCCTGAAAACCCCATAGAGCAGCTCCACTCTGCACACGTGGGGTTTCCGAGAGACAGAAGCGACCTGACGGCAGCTGGCAACGACGCCTGAGGGCAACAGAGCCAACGCGCCTTTCGCAAAGGTCACCCTGGGATGGGGACAAGGAGAAGGGCTACTGCAGTAACCGGGCCAGAAACACGAGGTCCTGAATAAAGGCGATGGCGAGAGGCTGAGAAGGGCACCGGTCAGAGAGCCACGCAGACCGGCCGATTCGCCGACCAGGGGACGCGGAGCGGCAGGACAGCGGCGTCAGGACCAAGCCCAGGAGTTGGGCTCAGCGGCCGCCAACCGCGGGACAGGAGACGGGGTGACGCCGGCGTGGGGGGGCACTCGCTCGCCCGGCGTTTACGGGAGGCGGCGCGGGGCCCCGAGTCCCCCGCGCTCACCTGCCAGCGGAGGCCAAGCTACTAACCGGATAAAGCCCTAAGCCGAGGTGAAAAGGTGCTGCGCCCGCGACACGGTGACAAGGACGTCGCTCCGAGGATGAGCCGGCCAGGCAACGAGCCAACGGCCGCGACCCGAGGACGCAGTGCCCGGAGGCAGCCCGGGGGTCCGGCTCGCCGGGCAGCCGGGGGGACACGGGACGGGCGGCAGCCCCAGAGCGGCCCCTCCGCCGGCGCCCTCAGGCAGGCTCCCACCGCGACCGGGAGGTCGCGGCCCCTCAAGCGGGCTCCACAGGGCGGGGAGAGCTCCGCGCCTCTCTTCCCGGCGGCTAACCGTGGGCCGCCTCGCGCCGATTGACAGGCTCGGTGAGCCAATCACTGGCGCGCGTGGGCGGGACTCGGCGGGCCCCGGCGAAAAGCCCGCGCTAACGGTTGCTAAGGGACGGGACGGACGCCTTCTACGGCACCGCGGAGAGGCCAAAAGAAGCTCAGCGCGTCCGGCAGCCCGGCGGGAGGATGCCCCTTTCTCTGGTCTCCCTGCGTTCGTGGATGAGCGGTACGGAGCACGCCCCACGGCGTCTTCGTCCCAGAGACTGGGCGCGGGGGCGGCTCCTTCACGGACCGGGGAGCGCAGCAGAGCGTCTGCAGCGCACGCCTTCTCGACCTCAAAGCCCGTGGACCCGAGAGGAGGCGGAAGCAGGGTTGGGGACAACGGCCCGGTGTCGGGCTGCCTGCCCGACAGGCTCCTCCACAAATGCCCACCTGCCCAGCGTCGTGCGTTAACAAGGGGCCATCCCTTCGCATGCGTTCCAAACCCCGAAAGTTGTCCTCCTGCCGTTTGGCCCATTCTACAGACGAGGCCAACGTGGCTCGGAGCTGCCGGGGGGGCGGGGGCGGACTGCGCTGTGCAACCCCACGAGGAGATGCGCTCGGCCTGGGCCTTGGCCCCTCTGCAACTGGGCGTTCGGAACAGTGACATGAAAGAGCCCAGGAGCCTGGAGCATGTGCCAGAATCTCGTCTCCAAAGTGCCTGGATGGCCTCTCCGTTTGCCAGCAGCTACGGCTCCCCTTCTCCTCCAGCTCCTCGCCTTCTGGCTCCTTCTGGCGCGACGCGCTTCAGTTACCCGCCCGGGGAGAGGTGAGGCTGGCGGCGCTGGTCCCGGGGTGGGCTCAGTCCCTCGCTGGAACTACAACTCCCATGGAACGCTGGGGCTGATGGCCGCCTGAGTCTCTCGATGGAACTACAACTCCCACGAGGCTTCCACGAGGCCCCAGGGATGCGCAGGCGCCTTTGGGACGCAAGCCGCGGCGCCGGGCTCCTATTGGCTGGGCGGCCTGTGTGCCGGAAGCCCTGATTGGCTGAGAGCTCTGAGGCCACGGATTCCGGAAAGGGGAAGAGTAGCCAACATGGCGACGGAGCGCGGCTCGGGGCAGCAACAGTCGCAGGAGATGATGGAGGGTGAGCGCAACTAGCGGGCGGGTGTCAGCGGCGAGCTGGCATTGCGCTGTGCCCGAGAGAAACTCGGCTTTCCTCCTCTGGCCGCAGCCGCAGGGCCCCTGACAGCTGCCGGCAGACTTGGCGGAGCGGGGAGGCGCCGGCCCCTGGAGAGCCCCGGCCCGGGGGCGGCAGCGCGGGGCAGGCCCGCGGGAGAGCGGCGGGGAGGGCCCGGGGCCGGTGGCTCACTGTCTGGTCCAGTATTGACAGGCGGGGAGCAGTCCGGGTTTGCTAATGGGGAAGCTGAGGCTCGGGGCTGTGCGACCTGCCGGTGTGTGCTCGTCTCTTACCGTGAGGGGACCGAGAAGGCTCCTCTCATGCAAGTGAGTGGATGTTGGGGAGGCGTGAAAAGGAGCAGGGGCGTCGGAAGGTGGAGTTTTAGAAGACAGTGTCTGTTTTGAAAGCTCTCATTTCCGAAAAGACTCAATTGAACTTTTTCACTCCTTTCGGTTTGTTGCAAAACAGCTTTTTTATATAAATGTGTGAGGAAAGAAAAAAAAAAAAACCCAAAGTAAAGGCGCTGCCCTCAAGCCGACTCAGACTAATAGCGACCCCGTAGGACAGAGTAGAACCGGCCCATAGAGCTTGCAAGGAGCCGGTGGCTTCAAACTGCTGATCTTTTGGTGAACACATGTGGCACTGGACTGGTGCAGCACCAGCCTTTCCATACACTCGTACACACAGACCTGTTCAGGGAGTCAGCCCTGGGTTTTCAGTGCTTGTGTGCTTCTGGTCCTGGTGGCTTGTGTCGGGAGGTACCAGTCACTGTCCGCAGTGATTGAGAAGTGCCAGGGAATAGAGAGGCTGCCCTGTAGGATTGGGGAGCACAGCAGGAAGCGCTGGGCTGCCACGTGTGGGAACGGAGAAGGCTGCATAGGCAAGGTCAACCAGAGATGGACCCAGAGGGCTCTGGTGGGCGGGGTGAGAAAGACCATTTCAGCAAAGGAAGCCACCCAGCCAAAAGCAAACAGGTGTGACAAAACGTGACGTGCTGGGAGGAGAGTGTGGCTCAGGGTGACAGTTGTATGTGATCGGAGCATGCTGATGAAGGAAGGCCAGGGAGGGCTTTAAACCTCGTTTCCGTCAAGCCGATTCCAGCTCACAGTGATCCTGTAAGAGAGAGTAGAACCCCCCTGAGGCTGTGAAGTCTGCATGGAAGCAGACCGCCACATCTTTCTTCCACTTAGTGGATTCAACACCTGTCTTTCTGTTAGCAGCCAAGCGCTTTACCCACAGTGCCCCCAGGCTTCTTTGGGGGACACATGCTGTAGTCGTGAGTTCCAGAGTGTTTCCGTGCTAGCCCTTGGGAGCTCTGGTTAGTGTCTCCTGTCTGCTGGCCTCAGCGTCGGCGGCCACCGCACGGGCTCCTCAGTCTCTTGGCCAGACTCTCCATTTTCGCTGCAGCTCTTGTCTGCCCACAGTCTGATTTGAGTCCGTTGAGGTGGCGCTCAGAACTCAGACCTGTCAACCAGGCCAGTTTGCCTTGCTGGGGCTGCCAGGCGGTGGTGCCAGATGGAGGCTGTACAGGGTCTGCGGCGGGCGCCCAGGCCCAGTGCTGGAGGTGAGAAGGTGCTGCCGTGTGTCCCTGTCGGTGCTCACCTTCATGTCCAGAGCCCAGCCGCTGGACGCCCCGCTGGGGCTGGGACGTGGACGTGGGTGACACTCGTGCTCACAGTCCTGAACTGGACAGACTGTGCTGTAGAAGTCCTTTTCCCTGAGGACCCTGTGTGAGCCTGTCCTGTGTCTCCCAAACGTTTGAGTGAAGTGGCGTGACATCTCACTGTGTGTCTGCCTTCAGTCGACAGGCGGGTGGAGTCCGAGGAGTCGGGGGACGAGGAAGGAAAGAAGCACAGCAGTGGCATCGTGGCTGATCTGAGTGCACAGAGCCTGAAGGACAGGGAGGAGCACAGCGAGGAGGACCCCGCAGGTACAGCAGCCCACACCGAGCGGGCCGAGGGGCCGGGGGCGTGCACGACCCTGGGTGGATAGGACCCGGGAGGTACAGCAGCCCACACCGAGCGGGCCGAGGGGCCGGGGGCGTGCACGACCCTGGGTGGATAGGACCCCACAGGTACAGCAGCCCACACCGAGCGGGCCGAGGGGCCGGGGGCGTGCACGACCCTGGGTGGATAGGACCCGGGAGGTACAGCGGGTCACGGCCGAGCTGGCCGAGGGGCCGGGGGCGTGCACGACCCTGGGTGGATAGGACCTGGGAGGTACAGCGGGTGACGGCTGAGCTGGCCGAGGGGCAGGGGAAGTGTGTGACCCTGGGTGAAAAGGACCCGGAAGGTACAGCAGGTGACGGCCGAGCTGGCCGAGGGGGTCGGAGGACTGTGTGACCCTGACTGAAGAGGACCAGTGAGGTAACCGGCAGGTGACGGCTGATTTTGCTGAAGGGGCCGGGAAGCAGTGACCCTGGGGAGGGCTGCCACCTACCGGGGCCTGAGGTGTGGTTCCCGGGTGCTGAGTGTGCCCAGTTCCTGAGGTCCCTGCTGGCGGAGGTGGCATCACAGCATGACAGTGCTGTTGTTGGCACTGGTACCTCACCAGGGCAGCCGGGACATGGTTTGATCAGGCATGTGTTGGGAAAGCACGGCTTGACCAGGGCTGTGCGGCCGGCGGCTGTGCTGTGAGGTCCTACCAGTGTGAGCCAGCCAAAGAACCGATGTGAAGGGAAGCGATTTCAGAAAAGCATTGAGGGTCTCTGAGCGCTTGTTTCTGAGTCCTGCCTCCCGTTTCTGTAGGCCTGCATATTGGCTCTGCACTGCCTAGGTGTTAGGAAGAAGACAAAGGACTTTATACATGGAAATCGCCCCAATATCATGTTGTCTCTGGATCGACAGCAGCAACGGAAGAAACGTAGAGAGGTAGCCGTGGTCCATAGTGGTGGCGCTCTGCTGATGCAAACCTTGTTCTCTGCTGTTGGCTTGAAATGCCAGTTGGCAGCCAGCAGAGTAAGGGAGGCCACATGTCACAGAA
Organism: Heterohyrax brucei; assembly: GCA_028571685.1. Lineage (NCBI taxonomy): Eukaryota > Metazoa > Chordata > Mammalia > Hyracoidea > Procaviidae > Heterohyrax > Heterohyrax brucei. Next base: position 152,816,744 of record CM053146.1, read on the forward strand.
ACATACAGGGTGAGGAGAGCAAGTTTCCAAACAGGATGCCTGTTAAAGCCATATTTCTGTTTTAGAAACATCAGTGGTGACGGGTAGCTACCCACTTAAGTGGGGACTGAAGTCAGACTGGTGGGCCTCTGAGAGGGACTCAGGGTCAGCGTGCTAAGTGTGGACATGTGAGGTGTTGACAAGCTTGGGTTGTTCTTAAGATAACAAAGAGCAGAACACTTGTTTAAAATACACTAAACTTAATTTTAAAATAACGTGCTCTCTGCACTGGGGAAGATGATTGGTAACTATGGCAACCTAATTTTAAGGCAAAAGGAGGTTGCCACAAAGTACCAGTCACATTTGGTTTTTGGAATCGACATTCTGGAAGCGACGTGGGTGGAATTAAGTGCACGGGGTTGGGGGTGGAGGAAAGCTTCGTTATGTAACCCACCCTCAGGAAAGCCAAGCAACGGTCACTTCCCCTGTCCACGGGTTTGTGCTGTGGAAACATGGGGCAGTTGTCTTAACACCTGGCATTCATGCGGGGTGTCTGCACTGACAGGCGTCATCACGTGGCCCTCAGTCCCCGTACGACCTGGCATCAGTGCGGGATGTCAGCGCTGGCAGGCGCCGTCACGCTGTCATCGGTGACCTTGCCGCCTGGTGTCAGTGCAGGATGTCATCATTGAGAGGCACCATCACGCAGTCCCTCCTGGGTCCAGTGGGGCAGGCTCCAGCTGCAGGCTGGGGTCCATAGACGATGACTGAGAGCTAGGTGTGTCTGCTGGCCTGGGACACACGCTGCGGAACCCGGCTGCCAGGTCTGCATCCTGTGCCCAGACTGACAGATTCTGGGTTATGTGGGAAACGCGGGGTTCCAGGGCCTCAGTGAACCAGGGGACTCCTACCCGTGTTTACTTAGGTCTTTAGTTCACGTGAACCCAGACGTGTTGGTTGTCGCCTTTTATTTAACTTCCGTGACTTACTCAGGAAGTGAAATCCGTGGATCACACCTTCAAAGAGATGCTCTGGAGGACCGGGTTCAGAGGCTAAGACCACGTCTCACTGTTGAGGGGCAAGTCCTGGGCTGGCCATGTGACATCCAAGCAGAATCCCTGTAAAGGATGCCACTGCATGCCCTGGCAAGCCCTGTTCACTCCTCTGGGCCTGGTGAGATGGGGTATGGCACCCCTTTCGCTCAGAAGTGTCCAGATTTGAACAATAAATTTTCTGGGTGCCTTGTGGGGCCTTGTGGGGCCTCCTTGGGTACAGCTTCTGGAGTTCCAAGTACTTCATTTATGCTGTCTTTGGGGGGATTTGGGTACTGTGTATCTTTTAGTTTTGACCACCTTCTATTAAATGTAACTCCCAGGCAGGCTGCAGTACTGTACAGCTAGAGACAAGGAGTGAGCTCCGTGTTTTCACTTAGTCACTGTGGGTTGTTAGGGAGAAGGATGGTGACATGACAGTGAGGCCAGCCAAGCTGCCGTGGGACCAGTGCTGCGGCTTCCTTGAGCTGCTCCTGTAGCATAGCCCTCTGTCCACCACTCTCCCCTCTCCATTGGGCGGAGCTGTGTAGTGTGCAGGGCTGTGGACGTGGTGGGCAGGGCTGTGGACGTGGAGGGCAGGGCTGTGGGTGTGGAGGGCAGGGCTGTGGACGTGGCATGCAGGGCTGTGGACGTGGAGGGCAGGGCTGTGGACGTAGCGTGCAGGGCTGTGGGTGTGGAGGGCAGGGCTGTGGACGTGGTATGCAAGGCTGTAGACGTGCTGTGCAGGGCTGTGGGTGTGGAGGGCAGGGCTGTGGACGTGGAGGGCAGGGCTGTGGGCGTGGAGGGCAGGGCTGTGGGCGTGGAGGGCAGGGCTGTGGGCGTGGAGGGCAGGGCTGTGGACGTAGCGTGCAGGGCTGTGGCCAACAGGGCTGTGGACATGCAGGCTGCAGAAGCAGGTGCAGCTTCGCAGGAGAGAGGCCAGTGGACTGCCAGAGCCCAGGGAAACAGACGGCGGTAACCACTGTGGGGGTAGGCACTGGTCAGGACCACCCTGCACACGTCACCTGAGTTCGAGACGACAAGACAGTGCAAGACCAGCAGCCACTTCATCAGCCAGTGGCGGAAGGAAGGGCTTGGGGCTAAACGGTGGCTGGTTGCTGTCTGTACCCTCATTTGGACCCTAGTTCAGGAAAACTCGGGGGCCAGTTTGTGCAGTGACTCGGGAGATGTGGGCAGTGATTGGATGGTGATTGTGTCAGGGAGTCACTGTTAACCGTTCGCATGTGAAGGGCATTGTCGGGCTTGGGGTGGGGGGTGGTATGCTTTAGAGACAGATGTTCCCTAGGTTCCAAGCCATACAAGGTCGGCGGGGTGGGGGATTGCTAGTGCCAGGCTGCAGCGCCCGCATCTCCTTCGGGCCCCCAGCACCCAGGAGGACTGTGCCCCACTGCCTTGCCACACCCTGCCCTGCTCCACCATCCTGTCCTGCCTGACGGGGTGCCCCACGCCGCCTGATGGGCAACCCTGCCCTGCTCCACCCGCCCTGCCCTGCTCCACCCGCCCTGCCCTGCTCCACCCGAGTTGCTGCCAGGCCTGAGGAAACCTGAGCCGGCGCGCAGCTCCCCGGTGACAGGCGCGTCTGAATTATTTAGCAGGGCTCCAGTCCTGCCAGCTGAGCTTCGTTTTGCTGTGCTGTTTGCAGAGATGTCTTTGATGCGGGGCTGCTTTGCGAAGCCTTAGAAGGCCCACCCGAGGCCGTGGGTCAGGCCCGGTGGGATCCGTGTTCAGCAGGCCCGACGCGTCGCTGCGCACAAGGACGGATCCTGCAGGCGCCCAGAGGGCAGTGGCCACGGCGGCCGGCTGCCCACACGCTCTGCCCCTCAGTACCCTTTCTGCCAGCAGCCCCGACTGCATCTCCTGCCCTGTCTGGGGAAGTCAGAAGAGCGGGTGCAGGTGTGGGGACATCTGGTGGCAGCGTGACTGCTGCGGGGCCAGGACCTCGCCCCCAGCATGTGCCCAGTAACCGCGGTCGTGATCCTCACGGCTTCTCGGACGCATCTGTGCGTTTGCTCTGTCGGCCACCTGTCGGCTAGGCGGGCTGTGGCCCGTCCCTGTCCCTGTCTCTAGGGAGCACCTTTGTCTCCTTTTTTTCAGAGGAACAAGAGCTGCCTGTAGACATGGAAGCCATCAACCTAGACGGAGACGCCGAGGTAATGCTGCCACTCCCTAGCCCTGGGAAGGTCCCAGATTCGTAAGTGACACCAGGGGCAGTCCCTGCAGTCCTTGGTGGGTCAGCCTCCTTGGATTCTCATTCCCTGTTAGTGTGGCAGTTGAAACTGTGTTTCCATTTGACCCTTGAGAGTTTCCTCGTCTCAGGCTCTGGGTTGAATGATGATGATGTTCGTGGTGGTCTCTGACCTCTGGGACACGGCACGCGTTAGCAGTTGGGGAGGCATGGGGATCCCTGGAATGCAGCGTGTAGTAGCGGTTGGTGGGGCGTGGATGCTCTCGTGAAGGGCAGACTGCCTGGGTGCTTGTGGGGCCTTCCCTGAACCTCCAGCTGGTCACCGACAGTGACGGGATAGGAATGCACCTTCTTGGAGCCTGGGCTCTGTTCCGTCCTCGGGAGCCTGAGGGCAGGAGGGCCCATACACTGTGCCCCATACACTGTACCCACCGAGGGCTGTCTCTGCATGAGGCCTAACCCAGGCTGGCTACACCAGAGACCACCAGGCAGTTCCCCCCGTCCCACCCAGCAGGCCTCCTCTGGGGCTGCTGTAGGAAGCTGAGCTGGAGTGTCCTGTGTTCCAGGACGTGGACCTGAACCATTACCGGATCGGCAAGATCGAAGGGTTCGAGGTGCTGAGGAGAGTGAAGGTGAGTCGGACAGCCTTGTCACCTAACTGACCCCGTCAGCACTCGCAGGCCCATTGCACTGGCATAGACAAGCCTGGGACAGAGACCTGTGTCTGGGTGGGGCATGCTCACTGTTGTGTTTGTGACGGCTGACCCACAGCTGCAGTGTCCGCCCCTGCAGTTCTCAGCATCGCAGACCCTGGCCCCATCCTTGGTGCCCTAGGTAGACCCGGGCCCCGTCCTCGGCGCCCTAGGTAGACTGCGGCGTGGTCCTCAGCGCCTCAGACTAGAGCACAGCTGAGAGGCAGAGGGCGTCCCTAGAGCCGAGCTCAGGTCATCAGGGATGCAGACTAGCTGGCTGCTGAGTTTCAATCAAGTACCTGACCCATGTCTTGCTCCTGTTAAATGACCCCAGGCTCTGCTGTGTAGGACCTCCTGTTGGGTCCTCTTTCAGTTTCTGCCCAATATCTGGGGCCTGGGCAGTTCTTCTCACACGTAAGCATGTCCTGCACCCTGCTGCAAAGTTTGTCCTCTGTCTCTGTGACATAGTGACCTCTAGTGCCCCGTCTGCTTGTCCCCAGACTCTCTGCCTCCGTCAGAACCTAATCAAATGCATCGAGAACCTGGAGGCGCTGCAGAGCCTTCGCGAGCTGGATCTCTACGACAACCAGATCAAGAAGATGGAGAACCTGGAGGCACTGACGGGGCTGGAGTGAGTCACCAACCAAGGAGATGGGGGGAGACCGTCCCTGGGGTGGCCTCTGCCAGCACCCCTGGCCTGCTTGTGTATGGCAGCCCCCAGGGCCAAAGCTGCTCCGGCCTGTGGGCTGACCACCGTCAGTCAGGACTGCTTGGTCTGAATTCCCAGAGGGTGTGCAGACAGGGTGGGCAGGTGCCCCAGAAGTTCACCTACAGCACTTCCTGTCTTGATTTTGAATACTTTTTTTTTAGTCAAGGGATAAGTGACGACTCTACCTGAAGGAGTCAGGTCCTAGGCGTTGTTTCACCTCAATTTCTGCTTCTCTGGTTTTTGCTGGTCTGGTGTGTGCTTTTGTTTCACTTCAGTACTTCCCATGTCCCTTCTGTGTGCTGAGCCTGGGGGCAGGCTGTGATGTGAACACAGACGTGCAGAGGGCGGGTCTGCCCTCAGAGCAAGCCTCCTGATGGTGGTGCTGGGAGCCAGGACTGTGGGGGCAGGTCCGGAGGTCCCCGTGCCCCACGGTGTGGCACGGGACAGCTGCTGGGAGGGCCACCCGCAGAGCTGCCGCTCTGTGTACCCAGCGGGGACACCACCTGTAAGTTAGGTGTTGATGTGCTCACAAAAAACTGTTGGCTTGTTTCCAGGATTCTAGATATTTCTTTTAACCTGCTGAGAAACATTGAAGGGATTGACAAGCTAACCCAACTGAAGAAGCTCTTCTTGGTCAACAATAAAATCAGCAAGATAGAGAACATCAGCAGCTTGCGTCAGCTGCAGATGCTGGAGCTGGGGTCCAACCGCATCCGGGTAGGTGCAGCGGGACTGCGGCCCAGGGATTGCCCGCAGCCAGTGCCCGAGCCAGGGCCCCAGGCTTGGGGCCGGGCAGTGAAGAGGGTGATGAGTGTCTGGTCAGCTTGTGGTGCTTATGGTACTGGAGATGTGTGTTTCAAGCACAGGGAATTGGTGGTTTCCTGAGGGTTTTGTGTTTTTTTAAGGAGAAAAGTGGTTGTAAGTCATTGTAATAGCATGTTCTACACCATGTGGCCTGGCCTTTCCCCCATGTGTAGAGTCCAGCTGTCTTCATGCCCAAACTGCAGCCCAACCCAGCAGCCCATCCCCGGTGCTCTCTGCCCTGGGCTGTGCTTGTTCCCTCCGGCCCTCCCTGAGGTGGGATTTCCTAGGCAAAATGGACAGGGGTCGGGTGCCAGCGCTGCACAGTCTTCTCTGAGCACCGTGCCAGCAACACAGACCGCAAGGGACCAGACACTGTCCCTTGTCTCTGGAAGCATCAGGCAGGTGGACCAGTGAGACTGGAGAAACTGTCTGCTGTGCCACAGAAGCAAGACCAAGCTCTGTACCCAGCAACGGGGTGACAGCTGGGAGTCGGGTGTCTGCTGGAGGGCACGGAGTCAGGGTTGCAGGAGGACTAACACTGGGGTGAGTCCGCCAGGCAGAGCCAAGGGGACACCAAGGGCAGACGTTGCTGCTGTCGACTGCCCCCGACTCACTGACCCCACTGCTGCGGGACAGGCGCTGCCTGGTCCTGTCCGTCCCCGTCACTGGTGGCGGGTCAGACAGTTGTGAGCTGCAGCGCTCTCGCTGGCTGATTTCTGTAAACAGAGGGCCAGACCTTTCTTCCTGTCCCCTCGCCGTCAGGGAGCTGTGTTGATACCTGCGTGCCTGCTGGCCTCCAGACTGCCGGCAGCGCGGCCACCCACGAGTCACCACTGTCTTCCCAGCTGACAGACAGTGGTGGGTAGCTGGAGGTGGGATGTCTTGGCGTGAAAACCATCTGACCCACGCCCCTGGCCTCCAAGAGGTTGTGATGCGAGGTGCCGGCAGTCACTGAGCCTGGTGTCTCTCTTGGTGGCTGTTGGGTACGACTGTGGCTGTAGGCCACAGAGCAGCCTCTTGGAGACCGGAGGGCAGTCGGTGCTCTCGGGGATTTCACCCGACTCTCCTGGGAGCTCTCTTTGGAAGCAAAGATGGCGAGACTGCATCACACGTACTCTGGACTTGTCATCGGGAGGGCTCGGTCCCTGGGCAAGGACCTCGTGCTTGGTGGAGTGGAGGATCCGCTGAAAACAGGAAGACCCCCGGTGAAATGGACTGACCGAAGGAGGAAGACCCCAGTGAGTTGGACAGACGGAAGGAGGAAGACCCCCGGTGAGATGGACTGACCAAAGGAGGAAGACCCCCAGTGAGTTGGACGGATGGAAGGAGGAGGATCCCCGGTGAGAGGGATGGACGGAAGTAGGAGGATCCCTGGTGAGAGCAACTGAAGAGCAGCTGCAGTGATGAGCCTAAATGTAAAGACGCCTGTGAGCAGGTGCAAGACTGGGCAGGGGCTCGTCGAGGGGCACGGGGTCACTGTGAGCCGGCGCTGACGGGGCAGCACCTAACAACAACAACAGCTCCGGGAACAAGGTGGTGGATCACTGAGTCACATGGGTGCTGGTGCCAGGGGACACTCCCGGATTGCTCATGCTCAGACATGGCACCAGGGGGCATGCCTGCAGCCAGTGCCAGGGGTGCCTGCTGTGTGGCTGGAACCCTTTGGCAGTTAACTTGGCCTGCTTACTGGAGTCCCCTTTCCCCATGCTCTTAGTCTGGTCACTCTGTGTCTGCCCTCCCTGCTCACTTAGTGTGGTTACTTTGTATCTGCTCTTCCTGCCTTTAGCCTGGTTATTCTGTATCCACTAGCCCTTAGCCTGGTTATTTTGTATCCACTGTTCAGGCCCATGTAGTCTGGTTAGCTCTTCCTGTTGCACTTAGTCTGGGTACTCTGTATCCTTTCTCCCTGCTCACTTAGCCTGGTTACTCCCTGTCTGCTCAGATGCTGAAAGGTAAATTGTAGAGGATCCCTGAGGCCCAAGCTGGGAGGAGACTGAGGCCCACTGTTCCGTGAGCAGCCTGCTGTCAGCAGGGACACGGTGCAGGGGGCACAGGTGAGACCTACTGTGGACAGAGAAGCTTTGTGGACAACGCAGCTCAGCTCGCAGAACAGGAAGCAGCCAAGAAGGCGGGCAGGAGACCTGAGGGCCAGAGCCTAGGGCCTCAGGGTGACGGTGGCCCCAGGAGCATACTAAACAGCATTCCAGGATTCCAGAGGCTGCCTTCGGAGCCGTCAGATGAGCTCAGCTCCGATGGGGGGGCCTGAGAATTCTGCTAGTTAATGAGCTTTAAAACTGCTCCCCAGAACCCTGCAACACTGAAAACTTGGGGGAGGAAGGGAGGCCAGGGAGACGGGGCTGGGCCCTTTTCTCCCGTGTGTGTTTTCAAGAAAAATTTTGCTGGAAAATTCCCCACAGGAAGGTGACTTGTCTGTGGCCACAGAGCTGAGACCCAGAGAGCTTTGGGTCCGTGTTCAGGGACCTTTCCTACCTCCTTTGACTCAGTGGCCACACAACGCTAACTGTGCCTTCTTCTTGTAGGTCATAGAAAACATTGACGCATTAACGAGTCTCGACAGTTTGTTTCTGGGTAAAAACAAGATCACTAAGCTTCAGAACCTGGACGCACTCACCAACCTCACCATCCTCAGTATGCAGGTACCACCCCCACCCCCACCGGGTTCTGCCCCTTGCAGGCAGGTCTCACGCCCAGCCTGCCCTCCAGCCCCTGAGTGCAGTCCCCCAAGCCCCGACAGTCCCCACGTGCAGGTCCCTTGCCAATCCCAAGTGCTGCCCCCCAGCTCCTCAGCCCTGAGGCACCCGCTTGACGGTGTGCTGTCCAGCATGAGCCGGGGCAGCAGGAGGCCTGACCGTCCCTGTCGTGTGTACAGCCTCCCTGAGCTCTGCTCGGCCATCGGGAAGGGACTGAGGTGCTGGGCTCCAGGGGCCTTTGCACACGTAGGCGCCAGCGTTCTGCTGTGTGCTTGGCGGGGCGAGCTGCCCTCGCCTGTGGCACGGTCTGTTGAGGTGGTGCTCCTGCAGTTGAACTTCAGCGGCAGTGTGGGCTGAAAGAAATGGCTTTAAAATGTCCTGTGACCCTGACTTTTTAAAATTAAGTTAGCCTGGGAAGACCTTCTCTAAGCACATCTGGAAAGAACTTGCGTTTTGCCTAAACCCTTGAGCCCTGCCCGTGACTTTCAGCCCAGTACATCAGACAAGTGGTTTTCGTCATCTCCCGCTGAACAAACCCAGTTCTGGCCATCAGTAGGGTGCTCAGCACAGTGAGAAGTTATGTGTGCTGGTAGCCAGGTGGCTGCCCCCTGCTGTCCTGAGGCCGTCAGCTCACTGTCTGCACAAGTCCACTTCTGGCCCGTTAGTTAGGGTTCGAGCACCAGCACCCCCCACCGTCCAGCCGTCTTGATGCCATGAAGCTGTCTCTTGCAGAGTAACCGGCTGACCAAGATCGAGGGGCTGCAGAACCTGGTGAACCTGCGGGAGCTCTACCTCAGCCAGAACGGCATCGAGGTCATCGAGGGCCTGGAGAACAATGTGAGACACCGGGCAGTCCATGCGGGCGGCAAGGACAGGGGCCAGGGCGGTGTGGGCAGGGGCAGGCGGCCTGCAGGCAGCCAGCCAGTGGCCGATCAGGGGTGCGTGGGCAGAGGCAGGAGACCTGACAGCAGCAGAGACCCAAAGGTGAACCCACGTGGTCCCTGCTCACATGGGGAAGCATGCATGCTTACGTGTGTGCTCTACACTTCGGGGACTGTGCTTGCTACACCTGCGGGCCGTGGTGTCGTTCCTGTCCTGGTGGCCCCTTGCTGGCCCGTACTGTCCGCGCTACATGGACTTGGAGGCACCTCAGCTGTGGCCACATGTTCTGGGCACTGTGCAGCAATGAGAAGCTCGTCTCTCTGCACAGGTGCACAGGGCACACTGGCTTCAGCAGCCCCCTGTCCCTCCCTAGTCCCCGCCCACCCAGGCAGCCATGGGACAGTGCAGTCTCCGCAGGTCACGCACATTCCTTCCCTCCTGCGCCAGCCTGTCTGCTCTTACCTTGCGTCACGTGACCCAGTCCTCACAGGGGACAGCTGGGGGTGCCCTCAAGGTGGTCTCCAGCACCCCCACCCTGCGGAAGCGTCCCCCAGGTCCATCTCCAGTCAAGCACTTTCCCTCTTTGGGCATCGTTATCCGCCCCCGGCTTCCTGTCTCCCCCTACCTCCCCCCATTTCCTTTAACTGCTGGCCCCTTTAGTCACTTTTGGTTGTGTGACAGTGTTTCAGTCATGCTGAAGGTCTGGTAACAGATCACAGTTAGGGGTATTGTCTGGGGGAAAGCAGGTTCTGGGTGCCTTCTTACCAGTGTTTGTGTCAGCGCTGGGGAGTCAGAAGGGACCGTGGCGGTGAGGTCACCTCCCTCAGCCTCAGCGGGCAGCTGAACCAACCAGGTGTCCATCTGTGGGGTGGGGGCTGGGCAGCCACCAGGGTTGCAGAGGCCACGAGGTGTGGGCAGGCTGTGCTGAAGCTGAGATCATCCAGCTGAGGTTCCTGTCCTGGCCAGGTCAGGGTGCCTGCCATCCCCAGCCTCCCATCCAGGTCTGTGGCTGCCCCTGGGCACCCTCCTGGAGAGGCAGCTGACAGTGGACAGGCCTCCCCATCCAGGTCCGTGGCTGTCCCTAAGCACCCGCCCAGAGAGACAGCTCCTGGTGGACAGGCAGTGCTTGGGATGTCAGCAGCAGGAAGAGAACAACATGCCACCTTGGCACCATGGGCTCTGAGACACAGAATCCCCATCCTGACACTCAAGGGGCCTGGGGGCACAGTGGTTAAACACCCACTGCTCACTGGAAGGTTGGTACTTCAAGCCCGCCAGCCGCTCCCCGGGACGCAGGCATGGCAGCCTTGGGGACCCCATGGAACAGTGTCCTCCGCTCCTAGGGTCACGCGAGCTGGGCCCACCCAGCAGCAGTGGAGCTGGTGTGCTTGTGTGTCACTCTTGCGTTCACCCTGCCTGGCATCGCAGTAACTTTTCTGGGCTGCAGCTAGAGACCCACCATTGGCATCTTCTAAGGTTTCAGGGTTTCAGTTTGCTTCGTGGGTGGAGTTTATCCTTGTGGTGGGAGGTAAGGAGGTGGCTGTCTCTTCCTCATGGCTGACCCGTGTCCCAGCAGCGTTTATTGAGTGATAGCAGACCCATGAGCGCCCTCCCCATCCTGTCGTGTACGTGCAGCACTCTGGAAGCCTTTGTGGAACAGGCGCCCCTCTCTGGGGGGTTTGTCTGTGCAGCTGAGCTGCCTCCTCGCAGGTGCAATCGTTCTTTCTGGGGGTGTTCTCGGACCTGCTGCTAGGCTCGCCCCCACCTGCCTCATCCCTCTTTCCCTCTGTTCCTCCCTCCCGCCCTCCTTTTAGGCAGTCCTTACTGGGGTGCTCTCACGGCGCTATCGTCTCCCCAGAAACGCGGGATGGTCTTGAACAGAGTATCATTGAGCTCAGGTCCCGGGTCAGCCCTGGGGCCGCCAGGCCCGTCTGTGGCCCCTGTGCACAGCCCTGGAGCTCAGGCCCCTCAGGGTGCTCAGCCTGCCCTCCCTCTGCTTCATAGCCACCAGGGCCAGCCCAGCTCCTGGGCAGATGTCCAGGTGGGGAGTGTGCGCTGTTGGGGACCTGTTGGTCACTGTTCTGCCATCAGTGCTGACAGTCCTTGGGCTGCAGGCAATCTGCAGTCCCTCTCCTCTTCTGTGATGACCTCTGAAGTTCCCCTTGGCCCAGGGGCACTTGAGATTGCATAAGCAAGCAGCTCCTTGCAGTCAGGGGGCTTCAGTCCCCTCTGTGAATGTGGAAGCAGGCTTCTTACCTACACACCCCCTCAGCTGCACCCCGAGCTTTTATCTGAGACCTTTGTACTTTCCTCTGAAGTTGGGAGGAATTGAACTCAGAACCCAAGAATGTGTTGGGAGATGCAGGGGGTCCCCATCCAGAAGAGCAGTTTCGAGGAAAGGAGTGAACTTGGACCACAGGCCATGCACCAGGCTGTGAGTTTCTTCTTTATGATTTTGAAGAAACTTCCCAACTGGTTTGATTAACCACTGCATGCCTTTAACACATGGTTCTCGCTGCAGTCCCCTTCTGCTGAGCACTCAGACTGTGTAAGCTTAAAAGAAACCTTCCTGTCCTAGCTAACATTATTGGGACATCGGTGGCATCAGACTCGGGTGACGCTGCCCAGGGCCTGGAGCTGACCGCCAGCTGGGGGTCCCAGCAGTGACGACCTCCAGGGCGTGAGGGCTGTGGGGGGGTGCTTCTCCTCGGTTGGCCCACACACCTGCAGGGAGTGGCCCACTCTCACACCTGTGTGCTGCTCGGAGGGCGGGAAGGGTCTGCCCTGTGGCCCCAGGCCCTCACCCCACCCTGGGCCTGGTCACAATGCCGCTGCTGGACTGAGGTAATCTGGGACAAACTTCATTTTCTTGTTTCAGAACAAACTCACCATGTTGGATCTGGCATCAAACAGAATCAAGAAGATTGAAAACATCAGCCACCTGACAGAGCTGCAGGAGTTCTGGGTGAGTGTCCGTGTCTGGAGACTGCTGGTGCTCTGGCTGAACCGACACCCCTGAGTCAAGGGTGTGAAATTAAGTGTCACCTCTCCTGTAGCTTGGACACTGATCGAATCAGGTGTGTGCTGAGATGTGCGCTCCGTGCTGGTGTTGGAAGCAGCGTTGTGCATGGGCTGATCTGCAGACCCACAGCTGGGGGCAGCCTCACCAGGAGCTTGTTAGAGCAGGGGTCTCAGTGCTGACTCAAACAGCACAGGTGCGGGCTGTCTCCGACCTGCATCAACAGATGCCCGTGATCACAGGGCTTGTGTGTCCTGGTTGTGTGGTTAGATGTTAGAAGCGCCATGCGATTAAACCCCAGCAGGAGATCCCCGAGAGCGACGGGAGACAGTGTCTCACAGGTGTCTGCAGTTAGCTGTCTCGGAATTGGGGTTTGGCTCTTGATGGTAGGTGTGGTTTTCAAGAAGAATGTCACTGAGCTGGTGCAGAGAAATGAGGTGTCTGTTCTCCACGGGCAGGGCACTGAAGTCCTCAGTGTCAGTGTCCGCTGGGGAGCGGTCAAGTCCTCAGTGTCAGAGTTGGCTGTGTAAGTGCGCTGTGGTTTCTTTGCTCTGTGACGTGCTGAATCTTTGATCTAAGGGTTTATCGTTTTCATCTCATGATGAAAACCTTCAGTGATTATTTTCTCAAGTGTTTTATTTGCCTTTTCTCCCCCCACAACACTCCAGTCATACGTACATTAGGCCATCATTAGTTAGGTCCCTGAGGCTCTCTGTCCTTTCTGCCATCCAGACATGTCCCTTCCTGTGTCTCCGTCTGCATCACTTCTGTTCTTTCAAGGTTGTGACCCTTTCTGACACGGTGTCCAGTCTGCTGTTAACCCCACATGACAACACTGTTGAAAAAAGGGTATTTTTCAGCTCTGGAAAGTGATGCAGTTCTTGTTTGTGGTTCCTATGTTCTCATTATGTTTTCCTTTGAATCTTCCCATCACATATCTAGTAATTTTTAATTAGATGCTGGACATTGTGCATGTTAAATCTTTGTAAGTGCCTGGATTTGGTTTTTTCCTTGAATGTAGCAGTTAGGTTACTGTTTCAATCTTTCAGGCTTGTTTTAAGCTTTATTAAAGTGAGTTGAAGTCCTCTAGGGCCACCTTAGTCCTGTCCTGTGCTAGTTAGTAATGACTCTTCCAAGGTCTCTACTGAACAAGGTTAATGAGACCCTTCCAGCCAGTGGGAAAACACAAACTGGTCTCACCCTGTGTGAACTCTGGCCACTGTCAAGCTCCTGACTCCCTAGCAGGTGTCCTTTGACCAGCCTCCTGGTGTTTAATGCTGCTTGTGTACAGCTTACCCTTCAGCCTAAGACTCAGGGGAACCTGGTGAGATGCCTGGTGCTTTATTCTCACACAGCCTGTTCCTCTCCAGAAATTCCAACTACCTCTGCCTCCTGGAACTCTGGTCTCCAGTTCCCCAACTCAGTGTGGCCGCTGGGCTGTTTCTGTCCTTGTCCTAGTGCAGAGACCAGAAGGGTCAGACCCCCCATTTGCTCCTAGGAGTCACTGCCCTGCACAGCCCGGTACCCAGTGTCTGAAAACAGTTTCATGTATTTGGTTTTGCTGTCTGTTTGCTTGTAGCAAAAAGGTGGGACCGACACAGGCTACCCTGTCACAGTTAGAAGCGAAAGCCCTGCACCATTACTGGGTTTTTGTGTCTCCCTCCCCCTGCGGTAGAGTGTCAGCTTCATGAGAGCAGGGCGTGTGTCCCTCTCATCTAGAGTAGTAGCTGACCTGTGGCAGGTTGAAGGGGAGAAAGGGACACAGGAAAAGAAGGGTAAGCCAATGAGTGGAGGCCACCTGTAGGTGACATCAGCAGGTATGCTTATCAGACGTGCCATGTGATGGATTCCTGCCATCATGATTAAAAACAGCTCTCACAGAGACGCCTTTTGAAAACTGAGTATATGTTTGTTTTCTTTTTTTTTATTATGACTGAGTGAAAATGTACATTCCCATCTAAATTTGCATGCCCACCTATATGCAGCTTCCACTGCTCTCCCTGTCCGGTGACTGCACACTCTTCCTCTCTGCTCCATACATGTCTCATCTTCCCAGCAGCCTCCTTTCCCCTCCTCTCCACCCACTCTCCTTCCTCCAGCCAGAGGTCAGCAGGATGATATCCTACAGATATATAGAACCATAAAGAGCATCCAATGTATGGTCACTCTCCATCGCCAAGTCCAATCCATTCATGTCCGAAGCGTGGACCTTCTTTATGGTTTATGGGCCAGGGCAGCCTCAGAAGATGAGTGTGGATCCCGAGAGAGAGAGGTGGTTACTTTACAGACATGGAACCTTTTTCTCAGTAGTAAGTTTTTGCAAATGCATCAAAGCAGTGAGGTGGTGGGTGTAGTCTGCCACGTTGGCCAGTGTTTGTGCAGCACGATTGCACCCAGTCCCTCACGTGACGGCACTTGTGACAGCCAGAGGGGGCACCTCACTGTGCCCTCTCTAGGCCACCTGTGGAGCCTGAGAAGACCCATACTCTTACATCCAGGACCTTCAACAAATGATCAGAAATGCAGAGACTTATACACCAAAAAGATGCAAATGTCAGGGTTTGTTTTTTTATACTGGAAATAACTGTCTTAGGTTTGCTGACGCCAGATGTACATTTGCTTGTGACAAAACAGGGAAAAAAATCAGATGGTAAGGAAGAAGGTGAAAAAGAGAGCCACTGTCCACGTCTGTCCTCTCAGACACTACCACATGAAGAACCCTCTCTTGGATAACCCATGCAACAAACCTGTTGCTGGAGCGCTGTGTCTGACCCCTGTGGCCCTGTGGGACGGGGGAGCTGCCCCGTGTATCTCCAGGGGTGCCGGTCTCCACGGGAGCGGGCCACCCCACCTTCCTCCTGCTGTGCTGCTGGGGCTTGGAGCGCCGTCAGTCAGCAGCCAGGCAGATAACCACTGCGCCACCAGGGCCTCTTTGTCGTGTTTGTCTGTCTGTCTGTCTACTGCTCTCTGTTTATCTAGATGCTGTGTTTGTATGAAAAATAAACGCCTCCAGTTGATTCTGACTCACGGCAACCCTATAGGGCAGAGTAGAACTGCCCTGGGGGGTTCCAAGGAGCGGCTGCTGGATTTGAACTGCCGACCTTTTGGTTAGTGGCCGAGCTCTTAACCACTGCCCCACTGGATCTCCTGGTCTCGTATTCTGCCCTAAAATGTGTTTCCGTTCCTAACCAAGACTGAAAAATCAGAAGCTGACAAAGAAAATACCAAGCATTTCACCTTGTAAAACTTAAAAACCTTTTCTATGATGAAGTCCATGGTCACCTGAAAAGTCAGGATTATTTCCTGTAACATACAAAAAGCTCTTACAAAGTGACAGGAAAACCACTTAATAGAACAGCAGGTAGAAGTCAGGGACAAGCAGGTCACCATGGGATGCATGTCCCCTCCACCCCGTTTGTGTGTTTCCTGGCCTGACATCCCTGGAAGCGGGCTGGGGCACCGCGGGTGCTGGGGCAGCAATGGCTTTGCAGAGGAATCCAGCTGTGGGAGTCTCCTGAGGTGACGGCCAGCATCGCAGAGAACGGGAACTGCAGAGCACCTGACTGTGCACAGACGGACTCTGTGTGGGGGTCAGGAGGCAGTCGTGCGAACAGAACAAGGGGACACTGCTTGCTTTAAAATCAGGAAAGGCGTGCGTCAGGGTTGTATCCTTTCACCATACCTTTTCAATCTGTGTGCCAAGCAAATAATCCAAGAAGCTGGACTATATGAAGAAGAACGAGGCATCAGCATTGGAGGACGGCTCATTAACAACCTGCCTTATATAGATGACACCTCCTTACTTGCTGGAAGTGAAGATTTGAGACACTTACTGGTGAAGACCAAGGACCACAGCCTTCGGTATGAATTACACCTCAACATCAGGAAAACAAGAATCCTCACAATTGGACCAGTAGCAACACTGTCATAAATGGAGAAAAGGTTGAGGTTGTCAAGGATTTCATCTCACTTGGGTCCACAGTTGATGCCCTTGGAAGCAGCAGTCAAGAAATCAAGACACACTGCATTGGGAAAATCGGCTGCAAAGGACCTCTTCAAAGTATTGAAAAGTAAGGATGTCATGTTGAAGGCTAAGGTGTGCCTGACCCAAGCCGCGGTGTTTTCAGCCATGTTATATGCATGCGAAGGCTGGACAAGGGACAAAGAAGACAGAAGGAGAAGTGATGCCTTTGAACTGTGGTGCTGGAGAAGAATGTTGAAGGTACCATGGACCGCCAAGAGAACCAACAGATCTGCTCTGGGAGAAGTCCAGCCAGAGTGCTCCTTGGAAGCAAGGATGGCCAGACTGTCTCTTACGTACTTCAGACGTGTTGTCAGGGAGGATCAGTCCCTGGAGGAGGACATCACGCTTGGTAGAGTGATGAGTCAGAGAAGAAGAAGACCGCCGCCGAGATGGACGGACACAGTGACGGCACCAATGGGCCAAAGCACGGAAATGGTTGCGGGCCTGGTGCAGGGCCAGGCGGTGTTTGGTTCTGTTTTCCGCAGGGCCGCTGTGAGGGGGAACCAACCCGACAGCACCCGGCGGCAGTGAGAAGCTGGGCTGTGAGGCCAGTGGCCCCCACGGCAGCAAGGGAGGGAGCGTGGCCCTGACCCCTGGGCTGTCCCAGAAGCGATGGCTGTGGGAGCAGAACCGTCAGGTGGCGGAGCATTCCTCACCCCCAGGCCCAAGTCTCCGTCCCAGGCGGTGTTGCCCCCAGTGACTGCCGTGGAGGCCCTGCCTGAGCGCTCCCCTGTGTGCATGCCGTCCCTGTCCGCAGACACTGTCTCTCAGCCGAGCTGAGGCCCATTGGGGCCCTGTCACCTAGCCAGGCCACTCTGGCCCCGGCTCTGGCAGCCTTGTCCTGGACAAAGATGTGCTGCTCTTCCACGCCGCCCTGTGAGGAGCAGCTGGTACCCCAGCTTCACACACCCCTGCATTTCTGGGGTGTGCTCCTCGCAGGAGGCTGTTGGCTGGGGGGTGCCAAGTCACGCCAGCGACGTGGCCCGGAGCTGCTCTGTGGGAGGCTGCGCAGGGCCGCTCCCAAGCCCGGTGCTCTGCCCCCTCCCCGGGGTCACCCACTCCCTGAGGAAGCCCCCTCCGCAGCCCGACAGCCTGCAGCCACTGTGCTGATTTCTGTGCTGCCCTGGCCCTGTCTCCTGGGTCCCAGCTGGGTTCCTTCTGTGAGCAGCCTCTGGGGCCCGCGACTGGCCTGGTGCGGCACCGCCTGCTGCTCGTGAATTGCAGAGAGCCTCCCGTGCGGGTGTGATCTGTGTCACACAGCGTCCCCCCGGCCTGTTGCTGTGACGGCACCAGGGTGCCTGGGCTGTCCCCCAGACGGCTCTCAGGGTTAGCTGTTACAGAGCCTCCGCTCCCTGCCTGTGGTCTCACGTGAGTAAGGGTCGTGAGCCCTGAGCCTGTCTGAGTGGCACAGCACTTGGCGCCTGTTCTTCCAAACTTTGTTTTTGTTGTTTACAGTCTTTTCTCTGCCTGGTCCTTTTTGGCAGCTCTCCACCCCTCTCCCCACCCAGCCACGGAGAAGCAAAGAGCTGTCTTTTTTCTGACAGGGTCAGTCAGCAGAATTGTTTTGTACAGTAAAAACCTGTAAATAACCTCATTTTTAGTAGCTCAGGGAGTGTTAAAAATATAATGGCATAAATGTGATGAAATACATTGCCGCTGTGAAATGAGGCCTCCCAACGATGTCTGTTCAAGATCTTTAGGTGTCAGTGTCCACTTGACGGCGTTAATAAGAAAAGAAGGCCGAGGAAAAGCGGTGACATCCAGTTGTGTTTAGACTCGGTGCGTGTAACGCAGGCAGGCACACTCACAGACGGGCAAAGGCGTGTGCACACACAGAAATGCAGACCCCAAGGAAGCAGGCGTGTCAGGGGCTCTTGTCTCAGGATCGTGATGGTGGCGCGGGCTGCTCCGTCGTGCCCTTTGGTTCTTCTGAGTTTCCTGAAATGTGCCTGTACTCCGACAGCCCGAGGCCTGCGGGGGAGGCGCTCACCGGGCAGCAGAGGCCGTACACGCACTGTGCAGTTGGCTGCAGCGTGGATGGCAAGAGGATGCCACCAAACATCGCCAGTGATTTTCCTCGTGTGGCAGGATCATGGTGGGGTTCACCCCTCTAGTCTCTGTGTGCCCCGGCTTTCGGCAGTGAGCCCTCTGACAGGAGGGAGGAGAGACAGCTGCTTCACTGTGTCTCACAGAGGCCAAGTTCTGACCATGAAGCCATGAAGCTTCCGGAAGCACTCACCACCACAGGGCCCAGTACTGCCAGTGCCCAGAGCACCCCGGAGCTATGCTTGCAGCGGATGATGGTGCGGACTGGATAGGAAAGAGGTCTGGAGACTGGTGGGGAGAAGCCCCAGAAATTGGGATCAGCTGGGGTGAGGCTGCAGCCAGGTCACAGCTCTCGCCCCAGGACCACTGCTGCGAGGCCACCACGTGTCCACGGGGCCATGCGGCAGGAGGACTGCAGCCATGGGGGCGGGCCCGGCTCGCAGCAGCAGAGGTATCTGTGTCAGCACAGGTGTGCACAGGTGGGGGGCCATGTCCACATCAGCATAGGTGTGCCCAGGCAGGCCTGTGTCACATCCACAAAGATGTCCTTGTAACCAGACATGTGCACAGGCGGGGCCGTGCTAGTGGACATGCGTGCATGCTAGTCATGCCTGGTGCACCAGCTCCACAAACCAGAAGCACTGACACAGGCCTCCGGTGTGCATGACTGTTCTTCCCACTACACAGAGACGTGTGAGCAGCCTCCGTGCAGGTCAGGGCGGCAGGACACAGGAGACCCCGTCAGCACTGCCTGGCCCTCCGCCGTGCAGGACAGGACTGCAGACCCCAGGGTACAGCATCGCAGGCAGCACCCAGCGCAGTATGAGGACCCTAATGGCCCTGGCACTTTATGGGGCTGTGGGCCTGTACTTACCAACGAGGTGGCAGTCTCCACGAGTGTTCCCGTGTGTCCCACTCTCCGCAGCAACAGGACCCGTCTGCGTGACAGCAGAAGGTGCCCTCGCTGCGTGGCCAACGCCCAACTCAGTAGCTCTGCGCGCTCCTCTCCGGCAGCCGTGACACACCTGCCCGTCCAGCTGTCAGCCACTGCCTGTGCCCGCAGGGCTTGTCTCCGGTTTGTCTCCCAGCTGTCCCACCAGCCACGCACGTATGTGAATTATAACTTACAGAAACTGCGCATGCCCAGACAGGGGGTGTCTCCAGAAACAGTAGCAAGACCACGCTCACATGCGGAGACATGAGGAGGACAGGAATCGTGAAGAAGGGGCAACCAGAGGAGGCAGAAGGAGAGAGACGGGGGCCTGGCCACCAGAAGGAACCCGCCTTCTGGGGTTTGCCAGGGTCTGGGTTCTTTCTGAATCATCCATGTCTGGTGGGTTTGCAGGAGTTCTGCTGGGTAGTCGAGGAGTGGTGGTTTCAGTCCTCTGTAAACTCTCGTAGAAAAAAGGAGAATCCCACACCCGCCTGCACTTCCTGAGGTGGATGTCACCCTGAAACCAGAAGGGAACATGGCCCTGAAGCAGAGGGAAAGCCCCGGGTCTGGCCTCCTCACGGGCACAGGTGCAGAAGTTGGGCCAAGTACTCACGGCCTGAACTCAGGCGCCGGCTTGGTGTAGGGTTTGGCAGTAAACAGATGTGACACAGCAGGTCCGTTCAGGGAATGCTGTGGCTCCAGCAGGACATGTGCTGCTGGCGCAGGTCTGTGCCCCGGGGACAGGCGGCCCGAGGCCCGCAGCCAGCCGTCCCGCGCCTGTTTCTGTCAGTAGAGAGCCTTCCCATACAGCCAGGGGGCCACAGTGCCCAGCGTGGTCACTGTCCGACCCGTTCTGCAAAGCAGGTTAAAAAGCAGATGATTACAGCAGTTTCAACAGGTGTTGAAAGGGCATTCAGCCAGATTTCAGCAACTCTTTTTTTGTAATTCATTGAGGAGAAATTCTGATAAAGATAGCTGTTTAAATTGCATAGTTCAGTGGCCTCTCGTCATTCAGAGTGTCGTGTGACTGCCACCTGTGCCTGGTTCCCAAACCTTGCCTCCGCCGCGCACGGCCTGGCGCTCACTGAACGGCTTCTCTGCGTCTGCCCTCCCCAGCCCTGGGCAGCCGCCAGTCTTCTTCAGGTCGCTCTGGATTGACCTGTGCTGGGCACGTCATGGAAACCCTGGTGGCATCATGGTGAAGTGCTGCGGCTGCCACCCAAAAGATTGGCAGTTCAGATCCACCAGGCACTCCTTGGAAACTGGCGCGGTTCTACTCTGTGTTAGAGTTGCTGTGAGTTGGCACGGCTCAGTGGCCCTGGGTGTGGTTTTCTCGTTTGCGGTATTTCTTACAAATGGAATCTTACAACCGTTGGGAATAGAATGACACAAAACAGGCAGAGACAGCGGTCTGGCCGGCAGGGAAGTTCACTCGAAGAGAAAGAAAGTGGGGTCTGAACCGAGATACAGTTCAGCCTACCCAGTAGTGGGTAGGGAAAGGGTTTATAGTTTTAAAGTTCCAGTGAAAAAACGAGGGGTGACTGATGCAAAAGTTATGTATGGTTTTATAGCAGAGAGCTCCAGTGAGGAGGTGGGGGGCGGCTGGCACAGAAGTTAGTTATGGTTTTGCGGTTCAGTGCCTGTGGGGCGTACCAGGCTGTTCTCAGCGAGTAGCGAGGTCTGAATATTGGGTAAACTTGTGCTCAGCCTCCCTGAATTCCAGGGGCAGGGTGCCAGTGACAAAGCCTGGCCGTTAATTCAGCGTCACACTCATCCCTGTAGCAACAAGTGTAAACCTTCACTGCCTTCCATGGCTGCAGGGTCGTCCACTGTGTGCCGGTGTACCCCAGTGTGTCTGTTGGTGGCCCCTCGGGCTGTCTCCACGTTCTGGCTCTCATGCATAGTATGTTGTTGCCAGATGCTGTCAAGTCAGTTCTGACTCACGGCAACCCGCGCACCACCCTGTGCCGTGCTCACAGTCGTTGTGAAGCTTGAGCCCGTTGTGGTAGCCACTGTCTCAGTCCATGTCCTTGAGGGACTTTCTCCTTGTCCCTGATTCTCTACCAGCATGATGTCCTTCTTCAGGGACTGCTCCCTCGTGATCACATGTCTGAGGTATATGAGATGAAGTCTCAGCACCCTGGCTTCTAAGGAGCTCTCTGATGGCGCCTCTTTGAAGACCGATTTGTGCGTTCTTCTGCCAGCCCATAGTGTATTCAGTGTTCTTCCCCAGGACCACCGTTCAGAGGAGACAGGTCTTCAGTCTTGGCTGGCCACCGTCCAGCTTCACGTGCACAGGAGGCAGCTGGAGACACCATGGCTTGGAGCTGGTGCACCTTAGTCCTCAGGGTGACATCTTTGCGTTTCAGCACTGTAAAGAGGTCTTCTGCAGCAGATTCTCCCAATGCGAGGCATCTTCTGATTTCCTGAGTGCGGCTTCCATGGGCGTCGATTGTGGACCCAAGTGAACTGAAATCCCTGGCAACCTCAGTCCTTCCTCTGTTTATCACGATGTTGTTTACTGGTCTAGTCTGGAAGATTTTTGTTTTCTTGATGGTAAGGTACAGTCCACACTGAAGGCTTCGGTTTGTAATCTGTAGCAGTAAGTGTTTCAAATCTTCTTCACTTCCAGCAAGCAGCACTGTATTATCTGTGTAACACAGGTTGTTGATGAGGCTTCCTCCAGTGCTGATGCCTCGATCTTCTTCACACTGTCAAGCTTCTTGGATTATTTGCTCAGCATACAGATTGAAAAGGCGTGGTGAGAGGATACAGCCCTGACACACACCTTTCCCGACTTTAAACCATGCAGTGTCCCCTTGTTCTGTTCACACAGCTGCTTTTTGATCCATGTGCAGATTCCTCAGGAGCACAATTAAGTGTTCTGAAATTACCTTTCTCCTCAAGAGTAGCCGTTATTTGTTATGATCCACACAGTTGAATGCCTTTCCACAGTCAGTGAAACACAGGTAAACATCTTTCTGTGTTCTCCGCTTTCAACTAAGATCCATCTGACATCAACAGTGACATCCCTGGTTCCACATCCTCCCCTGAGTCCAGCTTGTATTTCTGGTAGTTCCTTGTGGACACGCTAGTACAGTCACTTTTGAAGGGTCTTGAGCAAAATTTTACTTGTGTGTGGTGTTAATGATGTTGTTGTTGTTAGATGCTGTCGAGTCGGTGCCGACTCACAGCGACCCTGTGAGCCACAGAACCAAACACTGCCCGGTCTTGGGCCATGCCCACAATTGTTTCTATGCTTAAGCCCACTGTTGCGGCCACTGTGTCAATCCATCCTGTCGAGGGTCTTCCTCTTTTTTGCTGACCCTCCCCTCTACCAAGCATGATGTCTGTTATGGATTGAATTGTGTTCCCCCCAAAAATGTATGCACTGATTTGACTCACCGGGAATCCCGCTATGGTGCCCCTGCTGCCGTGTGTTGTGAATCCTGCCTCTGTGATATTGATGATGGAGAATGGCTTGCAGTTGTGTTACTGAGGCAGGATTCGAGCTACAAGCTTGTGGGATAGACGGGAGAGAAGTGAGAGGAGGAAGGTGGGAGCTCACACCACCAAGAGAGCATGACCGAGCCGGCACGTCCTTGGACCTGAGTTCCTGTGCCGAGATGCTCTCCTCAAATGTGGATACTAGCTACTGGACTGTGATGATTTGTCATATTGAATGAATTTAATAACTTAGGAATGGATTTATAGCTTACTGGACTCTGACAAGGTTTCTCCTTGTGAAGCCTTATACTCATGGTATTTCCTGTTGGAGCAGTACCAGATGACTAAGACACTGTCCTGCTCCAGAAACTGATCCTTCCTGACAACATGTCCAAAGTATGTAAGACAAGTCTCACCATCTTTGCTTCCAAGGAGCGCTGTATCGGGACTCTTCCAGAGCAGGTCTGTTCTTTTGGCGGCCCATGGGACATTCAGCATTCTTCCCCAACACCACAGTTCAAAGGCGTCAGTTCTTCTATGCTCTTTGTTCATTGTCCAGCTTTTGCGTGCATGTGATGCAATTGAAAGTACCAGGGCTTGTGTTAGGCGCATTTTAGTTTGTAAGGTGACATCCTTACTTTTGAATACTCTGAAGAGGTCCTTTGCAGCAGGTTTTCCCAGTGCAGTGGTTCTTTTGATTTCTTGACTGCTGCTTCCAAGGGTGTTGATTGCAGACCCAGGTGAAATGAAGTCCTTGACCAGCTCAGTGTTCTCTTTGTGTGACAGTGTTGCTTACTGGTCCAGTCACGAGGGTCTTGGTGTCCCTGATGTTGAGGCGCGGTCCGTACTGAAGGCTGAGGCCCTTGATCCTCAGATGTTAGTGATACTTCAATGATGCCACATTGGGTGGTACCCCCTTTCTTGGAATAAGCATAACTCAAGACCCTTCCCGTTGGTTGGCCAGGCAGCTGTCCCCAAGGTCTCCTGGTGCAGACAGTGAGCACCCCCTGCACTGCACCCCGCTGCTCCTCTGGAGCCTGTGTTTCTCCAGCACCTTCAGTGCAGCTGGGACTTCGGTGGCCTCGGTCCCTGGTGACACGCTGCCTCTCGTTGCGGGGGAGCGCCCGCCAGCATCTCTCCCTTGGCACGGTGACTGTGGGTCCCCCACCTTCTTGTGATGCTTTCTGTGTCGTCTCCTGTTTTCCCTGTGCAGTCCTTCAGTATTGCAACGTGAGGTTTGAATGTTTTTGGTTTTTGTTTTTGTTTTTCAGTTCTTTCAGCTTGAGAAATACCCAGACTGTTTTCCCTTGTTGGTTGTCTGCCTCCAGGTCTTTGCACATACCGTCACAGTACTCAGCACTCTCAGGAGACGTGCTTAACAGCTGCGGCTGCTAACCACAAGTCAGCAGTTCGAACCCACCGGGTGCCCCTTGGAAACTGTGGGGCAGTTCTGCTCTGTCCTGTGGGGGTCACTGTGAGTCAGGACCAACCGGACAGCAGTGGGTTTCTTTTGTTGTTGTTCTGTCTCCAGCCACTCCGTGGAGTCCATCATCCCTTCTTTTGGCTTTAGACAGTCAGCGTTCACAAGCACCTTTCAGAATCTCCTCCACATGCATTTTGGTCTTTTCTTGCTCTCTGCGCGTGCAGCGCTCTGGGTGCCAGGCCACAGCCCGTCGGGTCTGGGCGGTGTGGCACTGCCGTTCACACGTGTGGACACCTGCTTGTTTGAGGAGCTGTTGGAAGTTCTTCTGGGCACAGAACTCATGGCAGAATCTCTGGGTTTAACAACCATTTATTATCATTGTTAATAAAAGCAAGGCAAAAACTTAGCAAAGCAGTGATAGAAGGAAACTTTCAGTCTGACAGAGTGTCTTAAGTGCAAAAATGCTTGCTTTAAATTGATGAGTAGACAGAGGTGGTGGTTCTTACCGCTTCTGTGAAACATTGCAGTCGGGAGGGTTTGAAGGGAAGTCAGAAAACTTGGTTATTTGCAAACAGTGATGATTATTCAGAGAATACTTCGAAACATGTAGACACACATGAGAACAGTCGGTCAGCGTGGACTCAGGTTGCCGGCTGTTAGACTGGGGTATGCAGAGGGACCCGCGGTGTCAGGTGGGACCCGTTTGTGCCAAGGGACCCACGGTGATAGGTGAGACTCCTTTGCGTCGAGGGACCCGCGGTGCTAGGCAGCAGCCTGAGAGTTCCCAGGTGTACATTTTTTAGAAAGTACATCTGACAAGAGCAGTGGATGTGTGAGGCGCCCAGAGGGCTAACAACTCACAGCAATCCTAGAGGACAAAGAACTGCCCTGTGGGGTTCCCAAGGGGCAGCTGCTGAATGAATTTGAACTGCCAACCTCTTGGTTAAAAGGCACGCTCTTCACCGCACCACCACCGGGGCTCCCTTGGGATTGACCATGTTTTAAAATCTTTGCTGTGCTGTGATCGTAGGCTGTGTCCGGCAGAGGTGAGTGCGAGAGGCCACAGAGAGGCTGTCACCCTGGCAGGAAGCAGCGTCAGGGGCAGGTGCAGACAGGTCGGGTTCTGGCTGTATCCAAAGGCAGAGGGCAGAGTTCGGCACTTCATTGGGCCGGCATTGTAGGGGAAAGAAGGTTCGAGGATGAGTCCCAAGATTCTGGTCTGAACAACTAGAAGGATGGACGTGCCATCAACTGTGACAGACAGAAGGATGGACGTACCATTAGCTGTGAGAGACAGAAGGATGGATGTACCGTTAACTGTGACAGGAGGGCAGAAGGATGGACGTGCCATTAGCTGTGACAGGAAGGCAGCAGGTCAAGCAGGATTGAGGAGAGGACCCTGAAATCTAGGTGGCCTTGGGAGTGAGTGTTAGCCTGCTAGAATGGATTGAATTGGTCCCCCCAAAAGATAGGCTGAGGCTGTAACTCTTATGCCTGGGTCTCTTTTTAGGAACACGGTCTTTCTCTGAAGGTGTTGTCAGTGAATGAGCTCATGCCAAGGAGGGAGGGCCTTAATTCCACCTGAGTAGTATCCTGTGTAGGAGGAGATGCACAGAGGGAAGGACAGCCACCTGAGGACACAGCCACAGGCGAAGGAATGCCTGGATCTTTCCAAAAAAATCTTGTACTTGGTACTTCAGAAGCCATACCATGCTTGGAGACATTCGTGTTGTGACCTGCTGGAAGAGAAGAACCTTGCTAAGTGTCCATCAGGAGCCCAGCATGACCACACACCAGGGGTAGAGCGAACACTCCTGAGATCCACTCTTACAGGGTCTAGCAGCTCTGACAGAACAAGTCTTGTTTTAAAGAAAGACAACAAAAAGTAGACCTCAACAATTGAACACCCGCAGTATCCAGCAAACTCTGAAAAATGACTAGTATGAAAAGAAGAGAAATGCAATCTATAACGAGGGGCGGGGTGTCAGTAGAGGCTATGATGGAGTCACCGGGCGGCCCAGGACCTCTGCCTGCCACTGCCCACACTGCTGTAGCTCTGCCCAGTGAGGACTCCCTGAATTCATGACTACTTTCTAACCAAGAGAACACAGCAGAAGTCAGGGATGTCACTTGCGATTTTTTAGGATCTAACACACAGTCTCTCCCTTAATCCCTCGCCTTATATCTCTGAGGAAAACAGGCTGTTTTATTGTGAGTGGTGCTACAGAGAGGTACGTGTGGTGTGGAACTGATGTTCTGGCCAGCGTCCAGCCATGTAGGTCAGCATCCACGTGGACCCCAGCCTCGTCAAGCCTTGAGATGACCACCTTCCCAGTGACACCGTGATTGCCACCTCATGAGGCCCCTGGAGCCAGAGTGAGACCGTCCATAGTTCCTGACCCACAAAAATGGGGGGCAGTAAGCATTTGCTGTTTTCAACTTGTAAGTTTGGAGTAACACGTCAGCAGCAATAGACACAGCGGGAGACCCAGGTCTGATACAGATACTGGGGTTAGCAGGCAACGTGTGTTAGTGATTGAAAAGGGGAAAACAGTGGACATAAGAAACAGTGGATGATTTCTTCAGAGAAGTGGAGATCATAGAAAGAACCAGTCACACGAGAAATGTAGAGTGGAGAAGTACAGCATCTGAGCTGAAGAATGTGCTGGACAGGTTTGTTGGATAAGACACTGAGTGTGAGGACATGTAGAAACCGGACAGAGTGACGCACGGTGGGAGGGGGGCTGACCTAGAAAAAATTATCAGACCCTGAGTCACATACAGGGCAGTTTCACATTTTTAAAACTGCTTCCAAGCCCTTTGTAGGGCCCTAAAGCCAGTGACACACCACTGTCGCAGTCAGTACACGTAGCACTCATTTCCCACATACAGGCGTCGGAACATGTGGGGACGTGGCTGCTTCCAGCATTACAGCGGGGATGGTACACAGTGCAGCCGACACCGCTGTCGTGTCGCCAAACATGGAGGTGCCCAAAGACTGATAGGGCCCTGTCGGAAAACACCAGGCCCAGCTTGAAGGCGGGGCTTATCCTGGCAGAACCGGTGACGACTGAACATCAGAAAAATTGGCAGTGAGTTTTGTAACCAAAACACAAATAATTAAAAAGTATTGACTCCATCCAAAGCCTCAGGAAAGATCATCTACGGCTATTCCCTTACCCCAGTGTGCAGTCTCCCTTGTAATGTCACTGACACCGTTCTGAAAAGATGACACACACATCACAGAAATATGACCAGGATTCTGTTACCTGTTATTTAAAATAGAAAAAATTAAAATCTGTTGTGTATCAACCCAAAATATTCAGCTGAATTCCTAAGGCAGTGCAGTGTTTACAAAGAAACAGTCAAGTTAGTATTTAACCCTTTGGTGAGCCAGTTGTTTTCTGCTTGGACTTCTGTGTTGGTCCTTGTGTTATTTGTGGCAGTGTGCTGTATCACAGGGTCAGTGTTTTTAGTAGGGATGTGGATACTTTTTCTTGCCCGTCTTGCAAGCCAACCCTTAGGGTCCCTTGGTATATATGAGGTCTGACAGGTTCACAATTCATCCTAGAAAAATTGCTACGTATCTGATTGCTGAACATCACTACAGTTACTGTCAAAGTACTCCCCTTGGGAAGCTATGCACTGATCCTGTTATCTGGTCCACCCTTCAGAGCAATTTTGGAACTGTTTTTTTCTGGAATGGCCATCAGAGCTGTTGTCATATTACCCTTGATGTTTTGAATGTCATCCAGGTGTCTTCCTTACAGTATTTCCTTTATCTTCAGTTAAAGAAGAAAGTCACTGGGGGCCAGATCAGGTGAATAGGAAGAGTGTTCCAATGCAAGTTACTTGTTTACTGGCTAAAAACTTCCTCACAGACAACTATACAATTAAGTTCACAAACTTGCCACTATGCCACCATGCACAATGGCCATTCCGGAAAGAAAGAGTTCCAAAATGGCTCTGAAGTGTGGCCTAGATAACGGCGTCAGTGCACAGCTTCCCAGGGGAGTCCTTCGAAGGTGACTGGCGTGATGCTCAGCAGTGCGGTACGCAGCATGTACCACCACTAAGTTTGCAGACATAATTGTCAGACCTTGTATGCTGTACCTTTAATTCTGTCCCAGAGACCCCACTGGGGTCTGCTGCTATGTACATGTAACAAAGTCAAATTTTCACAGTTTGTTTTTCCTACCAAAATCACAGATGCCTCAGTGTTTCACTAAAAACAGTAACTGGCAGTACGCTGGTGTTTCTTCAGTCTCAGGCCGTCCTCAGGGACCCTCTGTGTGACAATAGAGCCTTGGTGGCACAGCCGCTTCCCAGTGAGCCCCAGAGGCTGGGGAGTCCCTGGTCACTGTGCGCACCAGTGGGCACAGAACGGCTGAAAGGCTGAGAACAGGCCTTCCTGGTGGTCAGAGAAGCAGTGGGTGAAGCGCCTGGGTCTTCTTGGGTGCCAGCCACACCCAAGACACGGATCCCTGCGCCTGAGGTCCCATGCAGATGTCCAGAACAGTCATGTGACATCCTACCAGTGATGTGTGGGTTGGGTTTCCATAACCCATTCTTGAGGATGTTTTCTTTAAAATGTTACTAAGTTTGAGAGAAATACATGTAAACCTTCTGTGTCTGTATAAGGCAGAAAAGCTCTATAACAGGAAATACACACCACCTATGAGGTTTGGGTCTTGCAAACTAAAAGGTAGTCTGCTAGGGTAAAGGTCAACCAGGGAGCCATTCTGTGGTGGAATTCTGGTTGATTGGGACACAGATTGTCAGTGCGTGACAGCCACTGACATTGTTGGGAGAAGGCTGTCAAGAGAGCTGGATGCTCACACATGGGCCAGGGCGTGACCCGCAGGGACCATGCTGTCTGCAGAAGGAAAGGCCGTGTCCTCAAGTCACCAGCTCGTCCAAGTACTCAAACTCAGGATCCGTGACCGTGAGGCAGGCTGGTGCCGTCCCCCGGTGTGACTCACCTGTGATGTGTACTGGACACAGCATCCCATGGTCAGCATCCCTGATGGGCACAGGCTGGTGCTGTGGCCCCAGTGTGACTCACCTGTGACGTGTACTGGACACAGCGTCCCATGGTCAGCATCCCTGACGGGGACAGGCTGGTGCTGCGGCCCCGGTGTGATGTGAAGTGGACACAGCATCCCATGGTCAGCATCCCTGACAGGGACAGGCTGGTGCTGTGGCCCCGGTGTGACTCACCGGTGATGTGAAGTGGACACAGCGTCCCATGGTCAGCATCCCTGACAGGGACAGGCTGGTGCTGTGGCCCCGGTGTGACTCACCGGTGATGTGAAGTGGACACAGCGTCCCATGGTCAGCATCCCTGATGGGGACAGGCTGGTGCTGTGGCCCCGGTGTGACTCACCCGTGACGTGAAGTGGACACAGCGTCCCATGGTCAGCATCCCTGACGGGGACAGGCTGGTGCTGTGGCCCCGGTGTAACTCACCGGTGACGTGAAGTGGACACAGTGTTGCATTTAGAACCGTCTTCAAGTTAACAGAGCAGAGGGGCCAACGGCGTAAGGGAAAGGCCACCCGGTGTGAGCACGTGGACCTGGAAGGAGGGACACTGTAGCCTGGCTTCTTCAAAGGGTCGGTTTCATTTAAAAAAGAGTGAGGTCAGGGAAACTGCTGGAGAGGAGAGGAGACTGACAGCAATGGCTTCCGGGAGAGACGTGCAAAGAAGGGAGTACCAGGAAGGACCCCCAGGTGTGCCCCCGCGCACCCCGGCTGTCGGGGGCTTAAGAGGCAAAGCGTCCCTTGTGGCCACCTCGTCAGCGAGGGTGCTCTCCTTGCCCCACCTGGCGCTTGGGGACGCCTGCAGTGTTTACAGAGACAGCACGGCTGGACGTTTTCTCGTTTTGTTTTCTA
Source organism: Heterohyrax brucei (assembly GCA_028571685.1). Taxonomy (NCBI): domain Eukaryota; kingdom Metazoa; phylum Chordata; class Mammalia; order Hyracoidea; family Procaviidae; genus Heterohyrax; species Heterohyrax brucei. The sequence goes on from CM053146.1 coordinate 152,846,544, forward strand.
TAAGACAGTGACAGTCTCTGAAAGTTGTCCGTTCCGGGTACATCATTTATAATGTGCCACGGGCGGCAGGTCAGGTTCCCAGTCCAGTGTGTGTCACATTTTGGAGAAACCGGCCCGGAGGCTGGCGGCACTGCCTGACCAGGTCTGGATCTGGTTGTTACATGTCTACTGCTGTGGACCAGTGGAGCAGGGTGATGAGACGGGCCGCACGTGGTGTCTGACACACACATCTGTGTATGAGACGAGCAGGAGCCTGCTGCCGAAAGCCGGGGCAGCACCCGGCCACGGCGGCACCATGAAAGGACTGTTCGGTAGACTCTGCTGCAGAAAAGTCTGGTGTCTTTCAGAGTCTAATCCTGACTTGCGTTGAAGCAGGGTACTTTGTGTGTTGTAAGGTGAGTGTGCCTGAGCGATGTGTGTGCAGCCTTTTGTGACCCACCGCTTCTAACAAGCACTGTTGCCTGACCAGCCGCCAGCAGTAGACGGCCGGCAGGTGAGTAGCTGACCCAGGGTCCCTCTGCTGATGTGCACTGTGCGGCCACGCAGCACCAGCCTCCTGGCGTGTGGCGGCAGTGTGGCCGATTTACACCTAACGGCTTGATTTAAGAACCGACCCTGAAACAGTTGTTCGGCTTTGCCCCTTCCCAGGAGACACCCCTCCATTCTCAGGCCCAGGTCCCTCCGCAGAACCAGGCTCTGAGTTGTAGTCATGGAGGTGGCAAACTTGCCCCACAGAAGTTCTGTGACAGTAGGGTCACTAGTGCGTCCGGTGAATCTGGGTTCTGCAGGTGACACTCCTCTGGGAGATCCATAAGACACACTGAGGTGTTGAAGACGGTGACAGCGGGCTGGCACCAGGTGAGCGATCCACGACAAACAGGAGTGAGAGCACACGTCCACTCTGGTCAGGCCGTGGACAGCCCGCAGCACAAGTCCGCAGTCCCCGAGACAGGGAGACCTCGGAGGGCGCCCCTGTGTCCAGCCCTCTGCCTGGAACCGTTCTGCAGAAGTCAAGGCTCAGGGCAGCTGTAGTCTGTCGGAGTGTGGCCCAAGGCCGGTCCCTCAGAGGCTGAAAAGTCACTGTGCAGGGAACGAGCAGAGGTGGACAGGGCTGCCCAGCCCTGCCCGAGAGATCCTGTTAACACCCCTACCGTGTGGCTGGACACCAGAAAGGCCAAGCCTTAGAGCTGAGGGCCACACCCATGGGCACAGCCACCTCTAAACCCGCCCTTAGAACCCTAACACCGGGCTTCCCCATGACTCCCAGGGAGACTGCACTTACCAGGCAAGTGCCACCATTTTAGGGGGCCTTGGGGACACCTGGACTCTCTGCAGACCCACCGGGGGAGTAGAACCCAACCAGACCCACAGTGCAGACTGGGGCTCGCCTGCTAGGAACTGAGGTGCCTGTTACGAGAGCAGCCATCGTTAGAGAGCCCGGTGTTTCTACCGCGTGCGGGGCCCTGGGCCCAGCATGGGATCCAGCACTGCCGGACAACAGGCGGGAGAACGCGACCTATCATCAGAAAAAAGGTAGTCGATAGAAACTGAATCCAGGGTTCGTTGTCACAAAGCCACTTGAAAGAGTTGCTGTTTTCTTTTCAAATGAATGACCGTGCCTGTGGCCCTGAGGTGAGCTGTGGCCCCTGTCACCAGTCCAGGCCATTCCTCCCTGAGCCACTCTCGTCGCAGTTGGGAGCACCCACCGCTGGTGTGGGACGCTCACTGCGCACTCTGCCTGGCCAGTGTCCGCAGACCTCTGGGCCTGCGCCATTCCTCCCCTGCAGCCCTGGCCCTGGGCTCCGTCGCCCTCTCAGCGCCACCCTGCCTGGTGGGTGATGGCGGTGTCTGTGTAGCTCGTCTCTGCAGCACCTGCTGTCTCAGCCCCGCGACCTCACCTCCAAAGACCTCCCATACCTCTGGCGCCTGCTCCCTGGCCCTAAACTCGGGCATTACCAGCAAGTGCAACACCCGCAAACAGCTTTAGGTACCCCACCCTGTGCCAGTACTGCCCACTTTCCAGGTCACCTCCTTAGTGACTTGACCCCAGCTGTGTTTCCACTGTCATTGGACCCACAGCCGTCAGTCTGCCTCTTTTGGACTGTCCCTGATGTCCCGTGTCCTCACCTCTCCCCGCATCTCGCTTGGACTCAGGGAAAACCTGCAGACGGCCTGCTTGCCCTCTCTACCCGTCCTCTGCCGGGCTGACCGGGAAAACTCCCAGTTTGTGTGTCACAGTGCGGCCCCTCGGGGAGCTGGGCTGGCAGCCTGTGTGGGTGCTACCTGAGCGCAGCACCGCTTCTCGGCCAGCCGCCTGTGTGGACTGCCAGCCCAGGAGCCAGGGAGCGCCAGCCCATGGTCTGCCTTCTCCAGGGCTCTGCAGTCATCTCTCCATGTGGCGGGTATTTACACTGCAGACGTTGGTCTGCACCGCCACTCAGGACGCCTTAGTCACCTAGTGCTGCTGTAACAGAAATACCCCAGGTAGGTGGCTTCCACAGGGCTGCAGGTCCAAATTCAGGGTGCCAGCCCCAGGTGAAGGCTTTCTCTGTCAGCTCAGGAGGAAGGTCCCTCTCACTGAGCTTCCCCTGGCCTGGGGGCCTCACTGGGCAGGAACCCAGCGGGGTCTGAAGGGGATGCCCTGCCCCTTGCCCTGTGCCTCGGTGGTGTCAATTCCCGGGTCTCTGCTCTCTTCTGTCCCTAAAGAGATTGGTTCAACACACAGTCTGCTGTCCCAGATTGAGTCCTGCCTCCCTGACGTAACTGTTGCCGATTCCATCTCATTAACACCGTGGAGCTAGGGTTGACAGCACACAGGAATAACCTTGTCACACAGCAGAGAGATGGACAGTCACACAGTACTGGGAGTCGTGGAGTAGCCAAGTTGACAGTGACCTTGAGAGGACAAAATTCAATCTGTGACCCGGACCCTTGGCAGTGGTCTTCCCAGGTGTGCCCACCTCCTCTGTCCCCACAATTGAGTGGCCCTGTGGGTTCTCCAGGACCGTGGACTTCAGGGTCTGTTTGCATAGAGGTGGTCTTGTTGTCCCTTAGTGGTGTTTCTTAGAAACTTGACCTTTCGCGGCATGCCACCCTGCCCAAGGCATAGCTGCTAGACATGAGAAGGAGCGCCATACATGTGCCACAGCTTACTACGCTGGACAGGCATGTGCCATGCTGTACCAGGCACAGGTATGGCAGGGGGCCTGCTGATGGCCAAGGTGCTCTGAGCTCTTGAACGAGAACTCTTCCCGCTCAGGGCAGGTGCCCTCCTGGGGGATGTGGCAAGTGTGCTCGATTTGGGGTGGCACTTGTGTGGGGATCCTGCTGCCACTAGGGACACCGCAGCGGAATAAGCCCTGGAAGTGTTTGGGGGGAGCATCTGGAGATGGCACTAGGAAGTCCACTGCCACCAGGACCGCCCAGCAGAGCAAGCCACACAGTGGTCTGTAGGGATTCAGGAGTTGTAAGTGGAGTGACTTCTGAGAAACTCACTGCGTTCTGCCAGAGCAGGCCATCGCTGCTGTATGGGGAAGATGACCACAGCTGCGTGTCACTTGGCCGGGGAGACAAGGGAGGTCTTGTTCCCAGTGTTGCTTTGTCCTCCCTCACTGCTCTTAGCTGGATTTTGGCCCTGCTGTGGTGAGCGGATGCACTGCTAGCCGTGAGCAGGTACATCCCACTTGAAAGGTGGCCAGAAGTACCGAAGGGTGTGCCAGGATGGCTGGGTGCTGGTCTGGGAAGTGTGTCCCTGGCCGTGCTCCTGACGTGGGTCTGTGGGGTGAGGTTCAGGTCTGCTCGCCTGCCCTACGCGCTTTTCTCACGTCTGTGTCTGTGTCTGTGTCTGTGTGTCCATCCTCCCAGATGAACGACAATCTCATCGAGAGCTGGGGTGACCTGGACGAGCTGAAGGGTGCCAGGAGCCTGGAGACGGTGTACCTGGAGCGGAACCCCCTGCAGAGGGACCCCCAGTACCGGCGCAAGATCATGCTGGCCCTCCCCACCGTGCGGCAGATTGACGCCACCTTCGTCAGGTTCTGAGTCCCTGCTCCTCACTGCTCCCTGTCCTCGAGAACTTCCTGGTCACAGTTTTTAATCTACCTGTTGCTCCTGAAACCGTCACTCCACCACCAGTCACAAGCCCAATGGCAATGAAAGGCGCTGAATGGTGACCGCGCTGTGTGACGCCCGCTCACTCTGCAGCCTGAGATGCCATCACTATTAAACCTTGCCACGTGGCGCCGTGCTCCTGGTCAATTGGGGACCGTTATTGCAGCCATGGGGGAGGCCACGGGCCTGCCTGCATCATGTGAGACGGTCTGTGCCTATGTGGAGATATCCCTTGCCACCTGCATGGTGCCTGGGGCCATCCCAGCATCGTGGCCTGTGTCAGCCGGGAGCTCTTTGCCCTTGTAGGCCAGCTGGTGCCAAGTTTGAAGAAACTTGTATATATTAAAAATAAATAAATAACCAAGAACTGGGTGTGAGGTGATCAGCCTTTTGTGCTGTGACGCTCAGAAATGCTTGTGCAGGGCAGTGACAGGCGCCTGTGAGTGTCCCTGCCTACCAGGGTACCCACAGGGAGGGATGTTGCCCCACGCCACACAAGTGCCGTGTGCTTCAGGCAGAATTCTAACCTGGCTGAGCCTTCTCCAGGAGATCCGGCCCCTGGCCACTTACAGAAGGCCCTCCCGTCCCACTCCATCGGTTTGGCTGGTTTTTTGTACAGTTCACAGCAGCCACCTGCGGTGTGTAGTCCTCGCTCCAGGGGCTCCGCCCTCCCTCAAGTCTCAGTCCCCTCTGCAGCATGGAAAGCGTCCCTGTAGGTGAGGGCTCTGGAGCAGCACCACCCTGGGGGAGCACGCCCCGCACTGCGGGTGCCCCACCAGCAGCCCCCGACTGGACGGCAGGGCACAGCAGGTCCGTCGTCCCAGAAAGCCCTGCTGGGCCAGGCTCCTCTTAGTGTAAAAGTAGGAAGGAGACTGGTGCCAGTGTGTGTTGTTGCGGTCAGGTGCTGTCCAGGTGCCGACCGTCTATCCCCGCTCACGGCGACCCCGTGCCCAGCCAAGCAGAGCACCGCCCAGTCCTGCGCTGTCCTCACCGTCATCACCCTCGGGCCTGCTGCTGCAGCCTCTGCATCAGTCCATCTCCTCGAGGGGCCCCCTCTTCTTCACTGACCCTCTACCTCCCGGCGTGACGTCCCTCTCCGGGGACTGGTCCCCCCTGACAGCACGTCCAGAGGACGGGAGGTGCACTCTCACACCCTCCCGGCTAAGGAGCGCTCTGGCTGTGCTTGCCCGGGACAGTGTGTCCCTTCCCTGGTGTCCACAACACAGTCAGTATTCCTCACCAACGCCGAAATGCCGGGCACCAGCTCTTCAGTCTTGCTGGTCCGTTGTCCAGCTCTTGCATGTAACATTCAGGGAAAGAGAAGTGACTCTTTGTCACGAGAGAACACGCTGTGACTGTGGGGTGGCTCCCAGCCCTGCACACTCCTTGATCAGACTCTGTGCCGAGTGGTGAGGGGGTCAGTGTGTCGTCAGTCTAAGTAGCCACGGAAACAAACTCACACGGCAAGACCCCACTTCACACCCCACTGCCTGCTGCTCGGGGCCTCTAGGACACCTCATCGGACTGTGCAGGCGGTTCCAGGGCCACCTGCAGGCCTGTTGCCCCCCAACGCCTGCAGGAAGGCAGGGCATGCAGGAGAGTGCTGTGCCCTCTGTGTCCCCTCCTGGCTCCCCTCCAGGCCACCTCTACACTGTGAGCACAGGTGCTCGACCCAGAACCTCCCCAGCCTGTGGCATCTGTGGGCCGGTCTCAGGTGCTTATCTGCTTCTGTCCTGCACACCTGCCACAGCTCCTGCTGGTTGGGGGCTGGGGCTCCATGGCCCTCAGTCAGAGGGGACAGAGCAGCCTGGGACCCTCAGAACCTTACCCTGCTGCTTATTGCCTGACCACACTTGGGCCAGTCAGCAGACCCAACAGGCACCAAGGCCAAGGGGAGCCAAGTGGTGGTCTGTCGGGGGCCGCGTCCCGTGGGCTCGCATCCCGGGACCCTTCCTTGCCCCAAGGCCCTCCAGGGGAAGAGGTGCTGCACCTGAGTTGGTGGGACCTGGGGCCTTCCTGGTGGGCAGAACAGGATACAGCTAGGAAAGACAGCACACCTGAAGAGGCCCACTTGGCTGCCAAGAGGGACGGACCCTCCAGACCAGACCCGGAATCCTCAGCCTGTAACCTGGGCCCTTGGCAGGAAGAAGTGGGGGTGGGGCAGAGACTGGGCTGGAGAGGGAGGGTGGTACAGGTCAGGCCCTCGGGGCCAAGAGGCTTCCCCTGGCGTAAAGGTTGGGAGCCCAAGCTGAGAGCAGCTTTGGACACATGGCAGACAGACCCACAGAGGGTCCCACAGGGCAATGTGTGCCTCTCCCTGGGGGCGAGCTACCTTTGGTCTAAACCAATCAGGGCAGGCAGACCGTGGTCCCTGCCTCAGTCACCTGCTTCTGCTTTAACAGGAAATACCATGAGCGATGGTTTCCTGAAGACAAACTTTATTGTCACCATCCAGTAAGCCACAAATCCAATCACAAGTCACAAGACCATTCAATAAGAGAAATTATCACCATCCAGTAGGCTGAGTCCACATTCAAGGAGAGCATCTCGGCACAGGAACCTTGGGTCCGAAAGACAGGCTCTGCTCTCGGTGCTGCCTTTGTGAGGGTGTGAGGCTCCCAGCTCTCTATGCTCACCTCTGTCCTTCATATCCCACAGCTGGTGACCTGAGTCCTGCCTCACCAGCCCAACTACTGCCCATTCTCCCTCATCAGCATGATGAGGCAGGATTCACAGCACATGGGAGGGATGGCACCAAATTGGGACTCATAGCCAAATCAAATCAACATATATATTTTGGAGGGACACAATGCAATCCATGACACTCCACCCCTTGGCCCTCCAAAATTTCATAGCATTAGAAAATGCAAAACATATTCGTTCATAGCATAGCAAAGGTCTTAAGTCCAGGTCCCAAATCCATAAGTTCCTCTTCAACTGTGAAATCCAGAACACACGTTGTCTTTCCAAAATAAAATGGTAGAACAGGCAGGCACAAATCACACATTTTCATTACAAATGGAGAAATTGCAGGAAAAGACACAACAGACACCAAGCAAGTTAACAGAACACTTCACATTAGCCTTCATGGTTTCAAAAACAAGACTCTAAACTCTGAGACGTTTTATAACCCTTCCCTTCGGACTCTAGGTATTGGCTGCACTTCTCAGACTCTAAGTGCAGGCCCTGGGCTTCAGCTCCATTTTCCAGGCCCCTGGGTCAGCAACTCTGCTCCCTCAGCCTTAGGCACCTCGCTCTTTGAAGCCCTACCTTTAGAAACCCTTGAGGTCATAGTGGTACCTTCTGAGACTGAGGCAGCTTAGCTGATCCTCCACCTTGTCTCTTCATCTTCTGTAGCCTCGTGGCCTGGGCCTCAGGCCTGCATCTGCTCCACTGGGGAAAGTGTTCCAAAGTTCTATAACTCCACCCCTTTAAGTGCCTTGAGGCACCCCACTCCACCAGGAAGCCTCCTGCTCACAAGCATCCAGCATTCTCACTCCATGGGTCAGCTCCTGGTCCTGCTGCTGCCAGTTCACTGCTGGTGCTGCTTTTCCCACCGTCTGCTGCCCTGTGAGGTGCTAGCAATCCTCTCAAAAAAAATCCACATACCAAGTTCTGTTTTAGTCACCTGGTACTGCTCAAACAGAAAATACCACTAGTGGATGGCTTCATAAAGAGAAACTTTGTCACCATCCAGTAAGCCACAAATTCACTCACAAGTTATAGGTCCATGTAATAAGAGAAATTATCACCTTCCAGCAGGCTGAGTCCACATTCAAGGAGAGCACCTCAACCCAGGAACCCGGGGCTCAAACAGCGTGTCTGCTCTCGCTGCTGCCTTCCTGGTGGTGTGAAGTTCCTCAATTACTCTGCTCTCTTCTCTCCATATCCTACAGCCAGAAACCGGAGTCCCACCTGACTGGCACAGCTGCTGCCCCTTCTCCGTCATCAACACCACAGAGGCAGGATTCACAATGCAAGGAAGGAATCACCATACTGGGACTCACAGCCGAGTCAAATCAATACGTACGTCTTGGGGAGACCACAGTGCAATCTATGACCATCCCCTTCCAGAAGTCCTGTAGAGTATGCCCAGGTATTCCGGTGCAGACAGGAGGGCTGCTTCCTGCTGCCTCCCAGTGTGGACTTGATGGCTGGACCTGCCACAGCCAACAAACAACCCTGAGGCTGAGGCCACGAACTGCAAAGACAGCCCTCAGGGCCCACCCCAACCCGGTGTCCCAGCCCACACCTCGCTTAAACCACGGTAGTTGGGTGGTTTTTTGTTTCTTTCCTCTTCATTTCCAGCAAATGCCCTGCCAGGTGGGAAAAGCTGGGCTCGTTGTGGTGGCCCAGCGGCCGCGGGCCTACCCCTTCCAGCTCTGAGGCCCAAGGAGATGACAGTGCTCGTGGGAAGGGTCTTCTTCCTTCTTAACCTGGAGCTACAAAAGTCACTCAACTTGAATATCTAAGAAGTGTGTAAATTGAAAACTGAAAACTACCCTGGGCGGGTGTCCTTCCAGGCATTTCTGTGCGTGCTGGCCGGCCCCGCCCCTCGCCGGGCCCCGCCCCTCGCCGGGCCCCGCCCCTCGCCGGGCCCCGCCCCTCGCCGGGCCCCGCCCCTCGCCGGGCCCCGCCCCTCGCCGGGCCCCGCCCCTCGCCAGGCCCCGCCCCACCGCGCCTGCTCCTCTGTCTCCCCGGGATGGATTTGCCTTAACCCTGGTGAAGCCACGCCTTCTCAGAGGACAGCCTTTGGGCAGAGCCAGGCCCCTGGGCAGCGGCTTGTCACTGGGAGGCTTTTTGCCAAGGACTAGCCAGAGCAAGAGCTTCAAGTAGCTCCGGTTACGAAATCGGAGTTGTGTTTCAATCTCTGGAGCCCCTTGGGGTCAGCCTAATGCCTCCCTTCATGGCACATGGCCCGAGGTCACACCCCACGTGGCATCCCCATGCCCTGTCCCTCAGTTCACATGGACCTGGCATCTCCCGCGCTGTCCCCCAGCTCACACCCCCTGGTGTCCCCTGCCCTGCCCCCCCCGGTCACACCCACCTGGCATCCCTAGGCCCTAGGCCCTGTCCCCCAGCTCACACCACCTGGCGTCTTCCCTTTCACCTTCCCCTCGCCCCAGGGACACTTCCTCACCCTGTTCTAGGGCTCTGGATGCTAATTTGGAGGTCTGCACCAGGAGAGCAGGGCCCGACAAGATCTCACTGTGCAGACTGTCAGGCCAGGCTCCTGGTTTAGGGGCCCTGCCCACTGTCCAGCACAGCCCGATGTCAGAACAAGGGTCCCAGGGAGCCCTCAGCACCGGGGCTGTGGAGATGGCTAGAATCAGGGAGGGCTCCATCCAAGCTGAGGTCTTTGCTTCCAGGGATTTTAACAACGGGTGGACTGGGCCAGGGGTCAATGAGCCCAGCATGAGCCACTTGCCAGGTGAGGCCACGAGTCCTGGTGTGTGTGAGTGGGCCCCCAGGGATGAGAAGGAGAGCCCCCCTCCCCAGAGTTACCTCCCAGGCCTCACCCCTCACCCCGTGGTCAACAGGGCTGCAGCCCCTTTCATGGGTGTGGCTCTGAGCCCCATATGACCTGCCTGAGGTCATCCCCAGGGAAGAGCAGGGCTGACGTGCACCCCAGGTCTCCTGATGTCCCTGGTTCCTGGCTGACAGCGAACCACTGCCAGGAACATCCACCCACCCAGCCACAGAGCACCTGTCCACCCTGGCTGACACCCACCCACCCCCAGAACATCCACCCCCCCAGAGCACCCTCTCCCTCCAGAAGCACCAGACCCCCTCAGAGTGCTGTCCCCCTCCCCAACACCTGCTCACCTCGGTGGCTCCTTGGTGTCCCCAGGCAGAGAGGCTGCAGACCTGCCTGGTAAGGGGCATCGGTGACACAGTGACAGTCCACACAGCCCCAGCCAACGGGCGCAGAAATCACTAAACAAGCCAGGTGTCTCCACCTCAAGCCAGCTGTCAGCTGGCTCCCAGCAGCATTTGCGTGATACCTATGTGAGGCCCTAGGGAAATGGGCTACCTGTTTGTGGAGGCCAGGTCACACACCCCCTTCTCAAACACAGGCAGATCCTGTTCCAGGCCTGGGGAGACCTCGCCCCACAGCCAACCAGCCATGCCAGCCCCCTCCTGCCTGCCCCCACCTTTGCTGGCGTTCCCCTACCCGGGCAGGGCTGGACAGGCGCACCTGGCCACAGGCTCCACCCAGCTCCCCTGCTCCGCCAGCCAGACCCAAGCTGGGCTGGGTGGCTGGCCATGACCTCTGAGGCTGCTTCTGGAGGCCACTGTGCCAGGTAGGTACGTGGGGGACAAGTGGGAGGGACTCCTGACCCACCACATGCCCTGAGCTGGTGGGGGTGGTACTCCCAGCTCCAGGCCCACCCTGCTACCCAGGAGCCTGCTCTGAACACCAGGGGATTAGCAGGGCCCAGCACTCCATGGGGCCTGGGACAGGTGCAAAGTGCTACCTCAGTGTGTCTACCTCCCAGGGAAGCACATCAGCCGAAGGCCACTTCACCCGCCACTCGGCCCACCCTTCTGTCCCGGCCCCTTGGCAGAGTTCTGGGCTTCTGGCCTACTTACCTCTGGGGGGTTGGGCAAAGCAAGGGCTGCCCCCTGTTCCAGCCCTGGAGGAGTCCCCCAGGGCATCACCGGGCCCACCCTAGCCACCAATTGGGATGGCTTGTCCTAGCTGCAGGTCAGCAGATCCCAGCCTGAATCTCTGCTCCCCAGCGTTGGTTTGCCCAAGGCAAGGGCTGGACTAGAGCTGCTGTCCACCTTTGTCCTGTTGTGAGCACCCAAAAAGTATTGGGGGTCCTGAGAGGAGAGGTGTCGTTACAAGGTTTGGGGTCAGTAATAGCCATGCTTACATTAGTTAGGACCTCAGAGCCCCCACTGGGCTCCACAGGGAGGCAGGGGTGACCCTGACAGCATCACTCACACCTCCCTAGAAGCGGATTTCACTCTGAGGCACGTGGGGACTGGCTGTTCCCTCACCATGCAGATGTGGGGAGAGTCAGGAGAATTTTATGACAGGAGACTGGGAAGTGGAGCTGGCAGGGACAGCACAGGAGGCTCAGGCACCAATAGGGCACTGCCACTGTCACTCGAACCAAGTCTTTGGGAATGAGACAGTCGGGGTCTTAGGATCAGGTCACAGCACGGCAGCAGACGGGTGAGCACGTCTCCCAGGGAGCACTGGGCCCCAGGCCTTTGAGGATGAGCCAACAGGGTCACAGCAGCAGACCAGAGGGCACAGACCCCGGGGGACACTGTGCACCCCACACCTCGAGTGCTGGGTGTTTGTACAAGTTGCTAACTCAGCTCTGGTCACGGTGGCCCCATCCAAAGTCCTGTCTTCTGGTACCTCAAATTCTTGACTTCCTTCTGACTGGTTATCCTCTTCACTGTCTCTCCGACCTGCTGTGGCCGTGTCCAGGTGTCTTCTCACTCTCACCTCTCCACCAGGACTTGGCATTTTCTCGCTGTCTTTCTTGGCTCAAACACGGTCCTTCCATGTTTTAATAGTTTAGCCAATTCATAGTTCAGCCCATTCTTATGCTTATGATGAGGCTGTGCTATGTATTTTATTTTAATATAGATACCTCCTCATTTCATGCTCTCCCGTGGCCTCTCTGCCTGCACCCTATACCCCCATGGCTCTGATGACCCCACAGGGCCACTTGGTCCTGACCACCCCCTGTCTGCCTATTACCCAGAGCTGGGCCACTGTCCTCTTCACAGAGAGACAGGAAGGCCTGGAGAGGCGTGGGGGGCTGGGATGCAGGGTCTGCGTGGCCAGGCCAGCTCCCCATGAGAGCTCAGGGTGCGCAGATGCACCCCCACTTTGCCTCCCACCCTGGGGTTCTGGCACCAGATGCTCAGGTGAGGTGCCACAGGCCGGCGGCCCTGGAGATAGCATTCGCCACGGGCCGGTGAGCAGAACGTCTGTGCTCTGAGGCTGACCCTCTGGCCCAACCAGACCCCCACATGACAAAAGGCTGAGGAGAAGGCAGCCTTGGGGAACAGACAGACAGGCTGTGGGGTCTGGCCTCCACGTGCCCCTCACTGGAGCTGTGGGCGGCGTGACCCCGGCCTCACACCTCGCTCTGCCCTCGGACACCCTGGCTCCCAGGATGCTGCGGTCCTGGGCGCGGGATGAGGACAATGCCATCCTGATTGACGGGGCCTCCGGGCCGGGCACAGGGGGCTCCTACGGGAGCACGGCTTGGCATGCAGCTGCTGTGCCCGAGGTAAGACGTATGTGGAAGCCCCAGGGCCCAGGCACAGGGCAGCCTGGTGGGGCAGGGTCCCTGAAGGGATCCCTGCGGCCCCCGAGGCTGGGCACTGCTGGGTCTGGGTCATGGCCAGGCCCCTGGTCCTTAACCCCTGCCCCTTAACCCCTGCCCAGACCAGGAGCTCAGCCATCCTGGCTGCCTGCCCACAGCCCCCAGAGCCTAGGAGCCCACTGCCCACCTGCCCACATTTCCTCTGTGACCCTGGGAGACTGGACACTGCTCGGACACTGGGGGCGGTCCCTGCGGTCAGAAGCCAACATCTCCTCCTTCCCTTCCAGCTGAGTAGGCCTCAGGTGGCCACCGGCAGGGCAGGGAGCCCGGCGAAACCCAGGATCGGTGAGCACCTCCCCGAGCTGTCAGCCCCACCTGTGTTGATCCTGGGGGTGGGGACAGATGGGGCTCCCACAGGGGCAGCAGGACAGCCAGCTCAGGCCACCTCCTCTTTAGCTAGGCTGCCCCTCCATCCCCAACAGTGCCTCTTGAGGCAGCCTCCTGCCAGCGGTGCTGAGGGGGGTGGGCTCGGGACCTCCTAGCGAAGTGGGGGAAGGACTGGGTTTCACCCTTGGGTGCTGCCTGCCCCGCCTGTCCTTGTACACCAGCCGACATGTCCACAGGCACTTGATGTGATTTCTACCCATTCCTCCTGCAAACTCAAGCTCCCTGAAGGTGGGATTGTGAAAGGCAGGCAGGAAGGAAGGGATGAAGAGTGAGAAAGGAAGTGGGGGACTGAGGGCCAGGCCTCTCTCCTGCAGTAAGCTATTCCCACCCCTGGGCCTGGGTTGCCCTTTGGCCCCCACTGCACTCCAGCACAGGTGACCCCCAGTGGCCTGCAGACACAGGCGGGCAGATCCACAGGCCCACCCCAGAAGCTACAGGGCAGCTCTTCCCACCGCTGTCGGCTGCAGAGCTTCTGGAACATTCCCGGAGGCACGTCTCACTCTCTCCTGTGACTATTTGTTTCTAGTATTGCATTAGACACAAGCTGTGGTCTCTCCTGTGCCTGTTTCCCCAAACACCCCCACCCCCACTCCCAAATTAGCAGTTTCGGAACAATCCTGAATTCCTTCTACTCACAATGAGCAGGGCCACCTCTGTCCTGGGACATGTCACTCACTGTGATAACCTGGGGCTGAGATGGGAACCCAGACTCACAATGAGTACTGCTCAGTGTTGACTCCTGTCTCAGGGCTTCCTGCTGGGTTTGGGGGTTCCTCCCTGCTCGCCTCCTTGGGTCTCTTTTGTTAATCTGTCGTTGATGCCTTGAGGTCATGGCTTGTTAGTTAGCTTATGAATTTTCAGTCTCTCTTTCTAATTTTAGAATTGAAGGCATACACTTCCCTCTAATTTTCAGACAAATTTAATATTTTCATTGTTCTATTTTCTGATTTCTCTGTTACTCTGGAATTTCTCCCATGAGCCATAAAATATTTAAAAGTATGTTTTTTAGTTCAACAGATATGAGTGTGTGTGTGTGTGTGTGTGTGTGTGTGTTAGTTCTTTTTTAAAACCAACTGCAATTTTTTCAAAGAGGGAGGTTTTCATGACACCAACTTTTGGGAAGCAGTGTCCTGCTGTGTGATCCAGTTAGAGGGCGGCACACGGGCAGTTAGGGCTGCTCCGCCACCTGTGCTGCGTGGGACAGTCACCATCCCTCCTGACAGCCTCTGGGTGCCGCATGTCTTTCGGTTACAGGCCGTGTCTGACGAGCATCTTCCGTGGTGGAGCCCCCTCAGTTCCTCCTTGGGCCTCCTGTGTCACAAACTTGGCCTGTTTTTTAACTGTGTTATATTAGAAACAAATGACAGCGTTATTTGCTCAGCAGTTTCATGTAAAATTTACAGTTATTACAACTTCCTAGACAATTGTGCCTCTACTTGTAACAATGTTTTTGTCTTAAGGTCTTTTGGGTCTGGTATTTCACATTCTTTATTTCAAAGTCTTATGATTTCATTTCATACACATATATATGTGTAAATCAAAACCAAATCCTTTGGCACTCATAGGACCTTACAGGATAGAGTAGAACTGCCCCAGGGGATTTGCAAGGAGCACCTGGCGGATTCAAACTGCTGACCTTGCAACGGCAGCCATGCTCATCATCCCCGCGCCACATGCGTGCCCGTGAAGGTGTACCTACCCACATGCGTGCCCGTGAAGGTGTACCTACCCACATGCGTGCCCGTGAAGGTGTACCTACCCACATGCGTGCCCGTGAAGGTGTACCTACCCACATGCGTGCCCGTGAAGGTGTACCTACCCACATGCGTGCCTGTGAAGGTGTACCTATGGGGGGGTTTTCCTGTGTTTTTTTTTTTTTCGGACTAAGGAGGGTCTCAATTCTGTTGGTTTGCTGAGCATTTTTACCACAATTTTTTAAAATAAAAGTTAAAAAATAAATATGAATTTCTTGTACACGGCTTATAAATGGATCTTTTTTTATATGATCCAGCCAGACAATCTTTGCATTTTAATTCCTGAGTTCGTTTACACTTTGTGTGATCGCCAGTACAGCTGGGTTTAAGACAGCACCCTGTCGTGTTTTCCTGTTTGTCCCATTTGTTTATTCTTTGTCGTTTTGTTACTTCTTCCCTGCCCTCTCTTCTACTGACCAAAGATTGTCACTGTTCAGTTTCTTTCCTCTTTCACTTTGTCATTAGACCCTTTGTGTCATTCTTTTCATGGCTGCTCTCAAAATCGTAGAATTAAAACTTATTCCGATCTACTTCAAAGCTGTACTTCTCTCATGCTCCAAACTGAAATAAACGTAACATCTGGACTACGTTTTTTCCTAATGATGTCACAGATTCCTTCCAGGTATTTTCCCAATCCCAAGCAATATTGTTGTTACTGTTCTTTAAATAGTCAATAGTATTTTTTAACAGCTTTATTATATGTAATTTACAAACAATAAAGTCAGATGTGTGGGAGCAGCAGCATGTCCAAGCATTAGGCTCTAACCTCCTCCACAACCTGAGTATCCTGGCCACGATGCCCATCCTTTGCCGGCCTGGGTGCCTGCATCAACCCATCCTGGCCATGATGCCTGCCCTTTGCTGGCCCCGGTGCCTGCATCAGCCCATCCCCTGTGCCTCTCTCCCCGTTGGGTGTCAGCAGACTTCGTCCTCGTTTGGGAGGAGGACCTGAGGCCAGGCCACCAGCAGGACAGCTCCACCCGAGACAGGATAGACACACACAGCACATGGTGGGAGACCTTTCTGGGAAACCTCCGTGCAGTTGGGCTGCATGTGGAGCAGGTATGTGGGGTCACTGTGGGCAGCGTCCTTGTCCCTTTCTCTGCTCAGCACCTCAGAACTCTCCTCAGAGCCCCCAGGGTCCTGCTGGACACCATGTCTCTGGCTGAGTTCCCTGTGGCTGCAGCCTCTGACCACAGGTGGTGTGCCCTGATCCGTGCTGCCCCTGACCCCATCTGCAGTAGCACTGAGGGCTCGTGCGACAGCACCCCTGTCTGGAAGCAGGGAGCAGAAGGGGTGCGTGGATGGGCCATGCAGGGAAGAGCTTCTCTCCATTTCCCACCCAGACAGAGAGGCAAGCGCATTAAATTCACCAACTCGATGGCACTTGGCTGGCTTGGCTAATAGTTGGTGGCATAGTGGTTAAGGCTACGGCTGCTACCCTAAAGGTCGGCAGTTCAAACGTGCCAGGCACCCTTGGAAGCTCTACAGAGCAGTCCTACTCTGTGTGCAGGGTCACCAGGAGGTGAAATCCACTTGATGACAGCAGGGTTAGTAGTTACGCGATGTGATAATCTGTTAACATGAGAGTTGCTGTGTGGATTCAAGGAAGGTCTCACAAAACACGTACTCAGTAGGAGGATCTGTCCATGGAACTGAGAGTTCCCAGGCTCACCCACACCCAGGGCTCCCGGAGAGGCTGCCACATGTGTACACAGATGCACACATGCACTGACTCCGTATGCATGCAAGGCACACACATGCACACACAGGAACGGACCCCATGTGTGTACACAAACATGCACATGTACACACATGCACCAGCCCTGCATGCATATGTGTGCACAGACATTCACCGACCCCATATGCACACACACATGCCCACATTCACATACATGCACTGACCCATGTGCATACACAGTCACATAGATTAACACACATACGCATGCATGCACTGATCCCATGGGCACACATGTGCACACATGAACACATGCCATATGTGTTCACTGACCCCATATGTGTACACAAACATGCATGTGTACACATGCACTGGCCCTGCATGCATACACAGACACACATGCACACATGCGCACACACGTGCACTGACCCACGTGCATGCACAGACACACATGCACAAACAGAGACTCACGTGCGCATGTGTGCACATGTGCACCAACATGTGTGCATACGTGGCACACGTGCACATACATGTAGTGACCTGCATAAATACACGGGCACACACGTTCAGACTTCCATGCCATTGAGCTCTCACGTAGCCCCTCTGTCCCCACAGCACAACGTCCAGGACGAGGACACGGTGGTGCACTATGCTCTCCTTAGTGCACCCTGGGCTGTGCTCTGCTACTACGCGGAAGACCTGCGCCTCAAGCTGCCCCTGCAGGTAGCTGGGGGTGCAGGGGCCGCAGGAGGGTCTCAAAGTTCCCCATCCAAGAGACTGTCCCTGGGAACAGCTGCCGGTGCCAACACCTCAGAGGACTTGCTCTCCTATCCTCCCACTGAGGACAGCCAGGCACAGCTGACTGTGCACACTGGAGCTGGCATAGGCTAGCCACCTGCTTCCCCACAGACCCTGGCCGAGAGCCCAGAACTGCCCTGGGGCAGTCAGGGGGTGCAGCTCAGTCTGGCTGGAAACACACCTAGGGGACCTCAGTCCTAGAAGCTACAGCTGAGCAGCCCCCAGAGCCTGAGGCCATCGGGGGAAGGGGCTTGCCTGCTGCCAATGCTCCCACCACCAGTCCAAGCGGGGGGCGGGTGCTGCCCAGGTGGAGACTGTACACCCTGCCCCACCATACCCAGTGGCATGGGGCAGGTCCAAGCTCGGGGGGTACTGCCCAGGTGGAGACTGTGCACCCCCTCCCCACCTCTACCCAACGGCATCTCCTTGCAGGAGTTGCCCAATCAAGCCTCCAACTGGTCAGCTCGGCTGCTGTCAGCACTGGGCATCCCCAACATCCTGCAGGAGGAGGTGCCTGACGTGCCCCCCGAGCTCTACTCCTGCCAGTTCAAAGTGAGCAAGCTGCACAGGTGAGGGGGGCCCCCAGGCGGCAGGCACGCCTCGGGAGTGCCTGTGATGCACAGGAGCACTCACACCTGAAACAGGTTCCTGAAAGAAAGCGGCAGTGCGTGTGTGGACCACAGCTGACTCCCAAGGCCCACCTTTCTGGGGGGCTCTCCCTAGGAAGCTGCAGCTCAGGGGGGCCAGCTCTCGGACCCGCCGGCCACCTCCGGAAGCCTGGCAGCAGGCAGAGAGGCTGGGTTAGGCTGCAGACATGCCACAAGGTCCATCTCCTGCCCGTCAGGGACCCTGTCATCACAGTCTCTTGGTGACCTGTGCACAGGGGTCCCTGCTCATAGCTACTGTGACCAGGGATGAAGGACTCAGGACACGCTCAGTCCACGCAGCTCTAGGAGCTCCTACGTGAAGTGACTTGAGCCACGTCCACAAGGGCACTACTCGACAAAGCTGGTCATGTGGCCGCACCGGGACACGGGGTGGGCAGCCCCCTGGGCCTGAGCCCAGGCTGCAGGGACTGGTATTGGTGATGGGCACTGAAGGTCACCACGCCTGCCCCCATGGCGCCCCAGCACCCCTGCTCCCTTGGTCCTCCAGATACTGGGGTCCCAGCAAGGGCCCTCTGCTCCATCATATGACTTCACGGTCACCACCACCACCAGCTGCCCTCACCCACCTCAGTCCCCTGTCCAGGACCCCAGGGTGACCCAAGGAAGGGCTCGAGGCCACACTGCTGCCCAGCCTACGTGGAGGGTTGTAGGTGCTATCGACGGGCTCCAACTCACAGCCCACCTGTGGGCAACAGGACAGAGGGGCTGGGGGGCAGCTAGGGGGGCCTCTGCGCCTGCTGGGAAGAACAGCGGAAGAGCCATCAGTCACCACTCCAAGTGTCAGGGCTGACAACACGTGTGCGCATGTCTGTGGGCCTGCTGCCACGCATATGAGCGCCCGTGTGCGTGCCCTCCAACCCGTGTGTGTTCTCACAGGTACGTGCGCTCCTGCAGGTACCGCCTGCTCATGGCTGTCACCCTGCTGTCTGTGTCCTCACCTGCCGCAGGTTCCTCGGGAGTGACAATAAGGAAGCCTTCTTCCCCAGCACCAACAGGCATCAGATAGTGAGTGGGACCTGCTGCAGGCCCCGAGCCCTGAGCCCTGGGTCCTGGGTCCTGGGTCCTGGCCCACTCGGAACAGCCGCACCACCTACACCCCACCGCAGGAAGAAGAGGCTTCTGGGAACAGGAAGGCTGCTGGGCGGTGAACGTGTCCCAACTGCCCAGACACCCTGGGGCCCGGATACTGGGTGGATAGCCCTGTGGGACAGACAGCCAAGGACAGACAGTGAAGCCCTGGGCCCAGTCAGGGGCAGGCCCTGCTGTTACATGAGGAGGGGGCTGCAGATCCCTGGTGGGGACAGAACTGGGTGGCGCGATGTGGACCAGGCATTCTGTCCAGAGGGGCTCCACTGTCTGCGGTCCCCTCTGCCAGTCACTGAAGACACAGGGCCCCGCGGGGGTTCTGGGCCATGGGGTGACCACCTCTGACGTGGGCTCGGCCTGGAATGGAGCAGTGAGCTCTCCTGCCTGGAGTTGTCAGCACCTGGGGCCGGGTCAGGTCCTGCTTAACTCTGACGAGCTGTGTGACCGGCTCAGCTTCCCTGCCGGTGATGTGGAGCAGTGACTGTCACTGCCTGGGGGGTCGTCGGGGGAGGAGACACCAGGAGGGGCTGGCCCTAGGCAGGGCTGTGGGGGCCCGGGGCCATCCTTGTTACCAGCGGCTTCTGCAGCATCTGTGCCCCAAGGGCGACAGGAGGGCCTGCCTCACTGTCACCTGGCGGTGATCAGGGCCTCCCCACCCCACACACAGCTGTTTGAAATCCTGGCCAAGACCCCGTATGGCCATGAGAAGAAGGGCCTGTTGGGGATTGACCAGCTGCTGGCGCAGGAGGTCTTCCGAGCAGCCTTTCCCCTCCATGAAGTGAGTCCTTGGGGCGGCAGTGGCCAGGACTGCACATGGGGGTGTCCCTGGGTGAGGAGGCCTCACCATAGGCATCGGGGGACATGGGTGTGCAGGGGTCTGTCCCTGGGTGAGAGCACCTCATCAGGTCCTGCTCTCCATCCCAGGGGACAGGGCAGGGAGCCTACCCCGTGTGTTGGGGGGTAAGTGTGGGCCCCTTGCACCCAGCAGTGCATTGCTGGCTGGGAAGGGACCTCCCTGGGTGTCGGCTGACGGACCTGATGACCGGCAGGTCAGGGCGAGCTCCCAGGAAACCACACCTGGCAGAGTGGGTGCAGTCCCAAGGCAGCCCTTCTCCTGCGGACGAGAATGCTGCCGAGCCATCAGCCGGCCCGAGTCAGGGTGACTGGTGCCCACAGTCCCAGCTCCCCACAGGGTGACCGGGTGCTACCTGAGTACCAGAAAGGGCTCTGTAGGGCCTCAGTGCTGACAAGCCTCTTATCCCCAGGGCCCCTGCACGCCGCCCCCCGAGGGGCCCCAGCCCCAGGCCCTCAGTCCGCGCCAGGTCCTCTGCCGGCACTGGGCCCGCTGGGCCAAGTGGAACAAGTACCAGCCGCTGGAGCACGTGCGCAGCTACTTCGGGGAGAAAGTGGCTCTGTACTTTGCCTGGCTGGGTGAGCCCACCCACGACACCACCCCGGACCTGGGCTGGTCCTTGTGGGGGCCACACTCATGCCCCAGGCCTGCGCCCATGACCTTGCCACCAAGGTCCTGGCCTGTCAAGTGGGGCCCCTGAGGCCCCAACATCTCACCCACCACCCACACACACCCTCCCGAGAGGCAACTTCTTGGACAGCTGTGGGTGGGTCCTTCAGGGTCCCTCAGCCCTGTGACACCCTGTCTCCGCTCTCAGCCCCGTCTCCCCACACCCCACCCCACCCTGGCCTGATCCACACCCCCTCACTTCTGTGCCGCAGGCCACCTTTTCCCTCCTCTCCCGCTCACAAACATAGCAGACGCACCCCCGGAACATCCCCTGAGTCACTGATGCCCACGGGGGTCACTGACATGACCTCTAGCAGCCCCCCGTGGGCTCCCTAATGCTGACCCCCACAGTCCCCTGTGACCCAGGTCCCTGACAGGGATCCCTGCGTCCCTCCCCCTGCGTCCCTGACACTGACCCCAGCACCCTGCAGGGTTCTACACGGGTTGGCTCCTGCCGGCAGCAGTGGTGGGCACACTGGTGTTCCTGGTGGGCTGTCTCATGGTGTTCTCAGATACACCCACGTGAGTGTCTCTCAGCCCAGGCCTCATCCTGTGTCTCCTGGCGGTGGGGGGGTGCCCCCAGGGCCAGGCCCTCTGCATAGAGGTAGGGGTTGGGGTGAGTAGGGACATATCCCTGCCTCGAGAATGTCCCAGAGGCTGACATAGGTGGACAGGGTGCCCCCAGCTGACGCTGCCTCCCCATCAACACCCAGGGGAGGGTGTCTGGAGGTTCCGGGACACCCTAGCTGCACTGTGTGCCCCTGGAGACTTCTCCTCTCTGAGACTCCTCCTGGTATCTAAGGGCTGCAGCCGGGACCCCTGATCACCCTCCCCTCAAAGATCCCACAAGCGGGTGCCACCGGCCCCAGATTGGGATTGCTTCCTGAGGCAGTGGCAAGGCTCCTGGAGGCTGCTGGGCCAACAGCCTGCACTTCCTCACCTTGCTTCTTGTCAGTGTGTGACTTTCTTACACTAAATCAGCATCTGGGTTCAGATTCTGCTCTATCTGGGGCTGCACTTTCAAATGCTCCCTCAAAACCAGTCTCTGCACATTTTTAAACATGGAGTTCATGTTTTAGAGGAGTCTTAGGGTCACGGACAACTTTCATGGAAAACGTGGGAGCTCCCTACCGGCCCCGGCCTCTGTCCTGGCTGTTCAGGTCTTGTGTCTGTGCAAGTGTCGCAGTGGGTGGGCCTGGAGGAAACACCGTTGGTAGCTGAAGGCTCCGTGACTGACGGAGACCCGGAAGACGCGCTGTTGTTGTTAACTGAGGTCCCGGGCGGCGGGGCTGGGTCTGCAGAGCAGTCAGGACCTTCGGACACACGCACCCTGGCACTCGTCCCCTGTTACGGCACACACAGGACACTGCCACTGCCCTGCACGTGCCCGAGCTTCCCGTGTTCATCCATCAGCCCCAACCCGGGGACCCCTCACATTTGCACTCCTTTTCAAACAATTTTGAGACTTGGGCCTGGTGAAAGCAGCTGTCAGGGAGGACAGGGTTGGGGCTGGCTCTGCAGACACCGCCCTCCCCGACAGTCAGGAGCTGTGCAGCAGCACCGACCGCTTTGTGATGTGTCCTCTGTGCCCAGACTGCCCCTTCTGGCTGCTCTCCAGTGCCTGTGCTCTGGTCCAGGTAGAAGGGGGCTGTCAGGGAGCCAGGGCAGGGCAGGGTGGGCTGCATACCCTGGGTCCTGGTCCCGACTCCCTCTTGGCCACCTTGGAAATGTGGGCCTCCCCCCGCGGCCGGGCAAGGCTAGCACCACCTCCTAGCACCTAGACAGGCAGGCACCCAGCACTCCGGCCCTCCTGTCACCTTCTTTACTGTGTGTAACCAAGAGGGTCAGTGTGCGGATCCCTGGATGCTCTGGTTCTGGCTTCTCGTGGGGACAGGGCTCCCCTCATCCCTGACAGACAGCCTCAAAGCTCTGGGGGTACAGCTGAGCCCCCCCTTAGAGGTCACAGCTGCCTGCCGTGTCTAGACCCAGCGGGGTCCCAAGCTTTTCCACAGCCCACTCACTGGACCCAGAACCCCAAGCCCCAGCACCCCAGCACATGTCCTGATCCGCCCGCAGGCCGGACGACTCTTCGACCATGGGGGCACCGTCTTCTTCAGCCTCGTGGTGGCGCTCTGGGCGGTGCTGCTGCTGGAGTACTGGAAGCGCACAAGCGTCACCCTGGCCCACCGCTGGGGCTGCTCCGACTACCAGGATCTCGAGGTGAGGACCGCCACAGGCACCCGGCACCCGGCCTCCCGGGGCCCTGCTGAGACTCCTCCTTCCCTTGTAGGAGAGGCCCCGACCCCAGTTCGCTGCCGCCGCCCCCACGACAGCCGTGAACCCCATCACCGGCGAGGAGGAGCCCTACTTCCCCGCCCGGAGCCGAGCGAGGCGTATGCTAGCCGGCTCTGTGGTGATCCTGATGATGGTATCGGCTGCTCCCTGCCCTGTCGGGACTCCCGAGGCCCTGGGTGTGGGGGACCCTGGCTGCTGGGGGCACAGCTGGTAGGCTGCTCTGCAAGGTTTCCTTTGGGAGGGTGCCTGGGGAACCGAAGACAGACAGCAGGGCCCACCCTAGCCGCAGGGCCCCCGCCCCAGCTTCCCTCACAAGAGCCTCAGCCTGGGAGGGCAGCTGGGGTGGTGGCCAAGGAGTTCCCATTGGAGCCCTTCCCCTCTGAGGCAGCAGGAGTCCCCAGTTTAGTGCTGGCAAAGGTGGGGAGCCCTAGGCAACGTGAAGCTGCGAGAACAAGACCAAGGTGAACTCGTCGCCCTGAAGTCACCCCAACAGTAAAAGCAGGGTCTGCCCACTCCCACCTCCGCCTGACAACCGTTGCCTAGAGGGCCAGACCGTAGCCTAGGGTCACAGAGGAGGCTGTGGGGAGCAGGGAGGCTTCCTGGAGGAGGAGGTACTGAGCCACAGTGGACACGAGGGCTAAGGGGGGCCAGTGCTAGAGTCTAGCAGCTCTACACCCTGCTCCCTGACCCTGCAGGTGGCCGTGGTGGTCATGTTCCTGGTGTCTATCATCCTGTACCGAGCCATCATGGCCATCCTGGTGTCCAGGTCGGACAACACCCTCCTGGCAGCCTGGGTGAGGCCCTGCTCCTGCCGGGGGTGGGGAACTGACCACATTCCGGCCCAGAGCTGACCGGGCTGTCTTCCCTCAGGCATCACGCATCGCCAGCCTGACGGGCTCTGTGGTGAACCTCATCTTCATCCTCATCCTCTCCAGGGTCTATGTGGGCCTGGCCCACATGCTGACACGCTGGGGTGAGTGGGGCCCCAACTTAATGGACCGGCCCTCGCTCCTAAGTGGCCAACCTGTGGAGGGCCCAGCAGCCTCCAAAGCAACCCCAGATGGCCCCTGGCTGGGTGTATGTGTACCAGGGGCTGCAGGCAGGGATTTGGCTTGTGACATTTGTGTGTGTACGTGTGCACATTTGTATACATGTGTGCAGATTATACATGTGTGTATACACATGGTGACCATGTTGTGTATATGTATGTGTGCCTGTGTACGTGTATGCTGCGTACATGTGCATACACACCTGTTACATGTCTGTACACATAGCATGTTGCACACATGTGTGTGCTGTGCACATGTACACATGCATACATGTGTGTGCTGTATATGTGTGTATATTGCATGTGTAGGGGTGGATTACCCTTCATCAAGGCAAGCCTGGTGAACAATATCACATGACTTTCACATGTCAAAGACATGGTGAAGTTGCACACACTACAGATTAGTAAGTGCAGATAAGCCTGTGCTTCCCGTGCTGACTGGGTCATCCGCCTGTCAGCAACTGTCAATCTGAGAAGAGATTGTGATTCTGTAGGAAGGTGCTACGGGTTTGGGAGACAGATTCCAGTCACAGCCAGAAACAGAAGCTTTGAGGTGGTAAAAAAATGTGAAATTGTTCACTGCAGATGATCTGGTAAGAAAGGTGGGCGCCATGCTTACCTTGCCTATGAGGGTAATTCAGCTCTGTGTATGTGTGTGTGTGTGAGTGTGTGTGTATATACAGGGTTCCACAGTTAAGTACATGAACTGAATTGTTCTAAGTGCTACATACCTCATCCCTGTTTATCACTACGATCACCTTCCACGTACTCTACTTGGGAAGCTGTGCACCAACACCAGCACCTAGTCCACCTTTCAAAGCAATTCTGCAACTGTTTCTGGAATGGTCATCATGCACAGTGGCACGGCAGCAAGTTTGCAAACTTACTTGTCTAGTTGTCTGTAAAGGAGTTTTATCCAGTAAACAAATAACTGTATTGGAACACCCTCCCTACTCACCTGATCTGGCCCCCGATGACTTTTTTCTTTACCCAAAGATAAACGAAATACTGAAAGACAGACATTTTGATGACAGTCAGGACATCAAGGGTAACATGATGACAGCTCTGATGGCCATTCCAGAAAGAGTTCCAAAATTGCTTTGAAGGGTGGACCAGGCGCTGGCATCGGTCCATAGCTTCCCAAGGGGAGGCCTTCAAAGCTGACTGCAGCGATCCACCCCTAGACACACAGTTCAGCAGTGAGGTACGAGTGTTCTTTCTAGTTGAGTTTGCAAGTGTAATTGGCAGACCTTGTATACACATACATGTGCGTTACATATTTGTGTGTATACATGTCCGTGTGTGTACGTGTGAATTAGGGAATCTCTGGGGGCCTAGTGGTCAAGAGCTGCAGAAGTTTGAATCCACCAGCCTCTCTTTGGAAACTATGGGGAGTTTTACCGTGTCCTATAGAGTTAGTATGAGTCAGATCTGACTCGAAGGCACTTGGCTTGGCATGGAGTCGCTATGAGCCAACTACATGCCACCACGTTTTTTTCTGTGTATATGTATGCACTCGCGTGTGTATGTGTGCGGGACAGTGGGAGCCCCTCGTCGGCCCTTAAGGCTCCGCACCCTTGGTCCTGAGGCCCCTCCCTTTCCTGACTGAGGCCCCGCCCCCTCAACACTAAGGCCCACTTCTTCTGGTACTGAGGCCCCGCCCCTACGCGGTTGCCCGCCCCCTTGGCCCTGAGGCCCCGCCCCTCTGGCCTACTGATCCCGCCCCTCAACCATAAGCCCTGCCCCTCACCTCTGAGATGCACCAGCCCGAGCTGGCTCTCTCTCTCCGTCTCTGCAGAGATGCACAGGACACAGAGCAAGTTTGAGGATGCCTTCACCCTCAAAGTGTTCATCTTCCAGTTTGTCAACTTCTACTCCTCCCCTATCTACATTGCCTTCTTCAAGGGCAGGTCTGTGACGCCTCCTCCTCTCACCGGGGCCCAGAGTTGGGACGAATGGAAAAACTCCCAGGCTGGGGGGCTCTCCCGGCTCAACTGGGGAGAGCCCACCCTGGCTTAGGGCTGCCTGGTAGCCTGGACCCAGGCGGGGCGTGTGGTCCTCACCTGCCAGGTGGCTCCAGGTCTGGAGAGTGATGGGTGGGCTGTGGAATGGAGACTCCCCCAGAATCCCACCACTCCGTGACCCGAGGATGGCCATTTCCTTGCAGGTTTGTGGGTTACCCCGGCAACTACCACACCTTGTTTGGGGTCCGTAATGAGGAGGTGAGTATGCCTGGAACAGGTACACATACACTCTAGGGTGCCCCCTCCACCCCCCTGCAGAGCCGGAGGCCGGCCTCCCAGCTGCCCGCTGGGGCTTCAGCCCTCACGCTGCCTTGGACCCATGTCCCCAGACTTCCATCCCCAGACCGCCACAGGGAACAGCCATCTATCCTTTCTGTATGTACACATGGACAAGCCCCTACCACTGTGACAGACAGCAGAGGTCTGAGGCAGGTGTCTCCCTGGGGCTTGGTCCACCTGCTGTCCCTGACCCGTGCATACCACAGGGCCCTTCCTGTCTCCTCTCACGGTGGTAAGAGCCGGGCTGAGCCTGTGAGTGCAGAGGGTTTGGAGGGGAGAAAGCCCCTGTCATATTCAGGAGACAGAGATCAGGGGATGTGGGCAGGGAAGCAAGGAGTGGGTGGCAGATGTCCCCACCTGTGGGACGGCCGAAGACAAGGCAGCCCCAACCTCACCCAGGCAGAATGACTGAAGCAGGTGTGTCTGGGACCTTCCACAGATCCACAGGGGGCTCTGGGCAGGGCCAGGAACCCAGTGGGGCTCCAGCAGCACCTCCCCTAGAAGGTCACCCTTCTGCCCAGGAGATGGGAGGGCAGACACTGTCCCTGGAGCTGAGCCATGACCCAACCCGGTGAGGGAGGGTCTTCCAGAACCACAGAGCCAGGGAAGCATGCTGTAGACGCTACTTCAGGGTTGTGCCATATGGAACGGGCACTTAGTCACTGCAGAAAAGTCCCTGACTCAAAGTTAAGCAAACAGGAGAGCTCAGCCAGCTTGCAGGCTGAGTTCAGGGCTTGGGGGCTTCAGGTGTGGCTGGATCCGGGTGCTTGAGCAATGTTGCACCGCCTCTCCAGCTCTGCCATGTTCTCTGGTAGGCTCTCCCTGACACCCTCAGTGCACATCCACACCCTCTCCTCAGCACCCTGTGTGTGGCTGCTTTCCCAGGACTGTGGCTAACGGCCCGGGGCCGCCTCTTAGAGACTTGGGTTGGGCCAAAGCCAAGTGCTGATGATAGGGCCTGCGACTCAGGCTCTCTCTGAAGCCAGAGCCCAGAGAGGCCCCACGTGACCCTGTGGGGATCACCAAAGGGCCCTGTGGCCACTGGCACCCATAGTGAGTGGGCTAGATGGGGGCTTGGAGTGATGGCAGTGTACAGTGCTCAAGGAGCCAATGCCCTGCTAAAGTGGGGCCATGGGTGGTGGGGCACAAGGTCCAGTCCTCCCTGAGCTGACCAGAGGCTCTGCTGCTGCAGTGTGCGATGGGAGGCTGCCTCATCGAGCTGGCCCAGGAGCTCCTGGTCATCATGGTGGGCAAGCAGATCATCAACAATGTGCAAGAAATCCTCATCCCGTGAGTACCCCCCAGGCAGTCCAGGGGCTGGGGGAGCCCAGGCCAGACAGGAAGAGAGGGGAGGAGGCCTCCCACCTCCTCTGATGGATACAGAGGCAGGGTGCTCTGCACAGCCATCCCCCAGCCCCCAACAGATTCTACAATGCTCTCACCCATGCTATGGGGCTTGCTGGGAGACAGGGGCTGCCCTGGACCTGTTCTGGCTGGAGGGGCTAAGGCTTTGGGTGCAGCTGGGTGATGGCCCCACCTCCCCTCTCCCTAGCCCTGTCAACACCCCCAGATTTTAAAGCAGCACTAGAGGGAGGAGATAGGGGGCAGGTCATTGTCCAGAGGGCCTGGAGCTGGACAGTGACATTGACTGTGTGCCCACATGGTGTCTGCCCCAACCGTGACGCAGCCCTCACCCTTCTTTGCCATCCCTTGAGGAATCCACCCCTGACATCAGAACGGCACTGCAGGGCGGGAGAGGGGAACCCCGAAGCCCCAGAGAAGACTCCCAAACCACACCAAACCCACTGTCGTGGCGGCCTACAGGGCAGAGTAGAACTGCCCCATAGTTTCCAAGGAGTGTTGGGTGGATCTGAACAGCCGACCTTTTGGTTAGCAGACGTAGCACTTAACCACTGAGCCACCGGGGTTTCCAAAGAGGACTCTGACGCTCATAAAGTCCACCCTATGAAAACCCCTGACCCCCCTTGGCCCCCCCACGACTGAGGCAGCTGAGGGGACCCTCTAGGAAGAGAGGGGACTGTCTCCTGTCCTGTCCCCTTCCAGGAAGCTACAAAGCTGGTGGCAGCAGCTCCGGCTCCCCTCCAAGAAGAGGACGGCGGGGGCCTCTGAGGAGGCTGGCCAGGCCCCCTGGGAGGCTGACTACGCACTTCTGCCCTTTGAGGGCTTGTCTGACGAGTACCTGGAGATGGGTAGGGTGTCAGTGGCCATGGTGGCCGGCCTGGTGGATGGGGAGGGTACCACGGCCACTTGTCCCCCAGCCTCCACACCCTGTTGAGGTTAGCCTTTAGGCCTCTGGGGGTGGGATTTGGGATGAGGGTCTTTCTGGAACCAGGCCTGTCCAGAATCGGGGAGGAGGGATGGATCAGGTGGTCTGGGGCACCCGGGAAGGTTGGCTGAGGATAGGAGGGGCAGTGCTGTGGGCACAGAGATTCTGAGGAAGTTCCAGCCAGCTGATGGTGCTCTCTTGGAGTGGCCTTAATCTGTCCTTGCGCCGGAAGGCATGGCCAGAGCCCCCAGTGGCAAGAGAAGCTGGGTACTTGGGAGAGCAGGTGGGAAAGAACCTCCCAGAGATGAGGCTGCAGCTGATTTTCTCCAGAAGCTTCCTTAGATCCTTGACTGGACAATCAGCAGTCTCCTTCCTGAATGGAGCTCAGTTAGAGCCTCTGGCTCTGTTAGGGGGCTCCAGTCCTGGGAGACCACAGCCAGCCAGAAGTGTGGTGCAGGCAGGTAGGCAGTGCAGCCTGAGTCCAGCCCTGGATGGGCACCGAGAAGGGCACCAAGCCTGGCATCCAGGATGGCTTCCTGGAGGCAGTGGCCCTAGAAGCTGGCCCCGCAGGAGGGGCATAGACTGAAGCAGTGGCCGCAGATGGCTGAGCTTCGGCTCCCCCCTCAGGAGCTGGGCAGATGTGGATGTCCGGGGCCTCGGGAAGGGTGCCCTGTGAAGGGTTGTGATGCAGGGGCCCACGGAGAGCAGCGCTGGCTGGCGGTGACCGGTGGTGCTCTGGCCCCAGTGCTGCAGTTCGGCTTCATCACCATCTTCGTGGCCGCCTGTCCGCTGGCGCCGCTCTTCGCGCTGCTCAACAACTGGGTGGAGATTCGCCTGGACGCGCGCAAGTTCGTCCGCGAGCGCCGGCGCCCGGTGGCCGAGCGCGCCCAGGACATCGGCATCTGGTTCCACATCCTCGCGGCCATCACCTATCTGGCGGTCATCAGCAACGTGAGCCCAGCGGGAGCGGGGCTGCTGGGCTCGCTGGGGGCGCGGGCCTCGGAGGGGCGGAGTGGGCGTGGACACGGACAAGTGGCTAGGGGTCCGCGGGGACCATCGGGGACGCGGAGAGACGGGGTTCACAGGGCCTGCTGGGGAGTGCACAGAGAGGAGCCCAGGGGCCGCGGGGAGACGCGGGGTCGGGGGAGACCAAGACAGGGAGGTGCGGCGCAGCAAGGGGCCTTCGGGACGGCCCCCAGGCTTTCCTGCTGGCCCCACCACAGGCTTTCCTGCTGGCCTTCGCCTCTGACTTCCTGCCCCGCGTCTACTACCAGTGGGCCTGCGGGGGTGACCTGCGCGGCTTTGTCAACTTCACCCTGGCGCGCGCCCCGCCCGCCTTCGCCGCGGCGTACAACCGCACCTGCCGGTGAGTCCCCGTGGGGGCCGGGAGCAGGAGGTGCCCTGAGGGGAAGCGGAAGGAGGTCAGGGGAGAGCCTTGGGGCAGTGGCCAGCAGGGAGGAGACCAGGCAGGCTCCCTGGAGGTGGACCCTGAGGGACAGGAAGGTTAAGGACCAGGAGGCCTTTGGATCTCAGTGACCTGTTTCCCGCCACCTGGTCCACATGCTTTCAAACACAACCCTGAAATCGGCCCTCTGAAGACTTCTGAGACATTGGCGACATTGGCCAAAGCCACCAAGTGGGGGGGGGGTGGCTGTGATGACGGCCCCATTTCTTTCCTGGGTGG
This sequence comes from Heterohyrax brucei, assembly GCA_028571685.1. NCBI lineage: Eukaryota > Metazoa > Chordata > Mammalia > Hyracoidea > Procaviidae > Heterohyrax > Heterohyrax brucei. Next base: position 152,876,524 of record CM053146.1, read on the forward strand.
AGGGTTATTTCCATTTTTAGGTTGTTTCAGGTATCAGAGACAGGTTAGCAACGTGAAGTCTTGCCACCTGTGAGCAGGGTGCCCTCCTGCTTGCTGAGGACCTCTTGGTTGCTTCCGGTGATGTATTACTCTTTTTGACATGGAAGTCCTTGCCATCTTTGGTCAAATGTGATCTTCAGATGCTGTTTCAGTGGAATCGTTCCCTGGACTTCCATGTCAGACTGCTGACTGCGGCTGTGTAAACACCTGTTGACCTTGGCTGTTGACCTGACTCTCCTGGCACTATTGAGTTCATTTAGCTGCTTGTGTTTAGGGTTTTCTGTATAGGGTCATCTGTGAAGAGCTTTTACTTCTTGATTTGGACACCCTCTCTTTCTTGCATAACTGCTCCAACTAGAACTTGCAGCGCGGGGTTCAGCAGCTGTGCTGACGGTGGGCATCCTTGTCTTGGTCCTGATCCTAAAGGGAAACTCAAGTCTTTTTCCACTGAGATGATGTCAGCTTTGGGTTTTTCATAAACATGCTTCATCAAGCTGAGGAATTTCCCTTCTGTTTCTAGCTGGTGGAGTGTTTTTATCATGAAAGGGTCTTGGATTTGGCCAGACGCCTTCTCTGTGCCAATGGAGACGCTTATTGGGGTTCTCTCTGGTGGCGGGTGATGCTGATTTCCTAAGACTGAACCGCGTTTGCGTTCCTGGGATAAATCCCACTTGATGATGGTGCAGAACCCTTTAAATAGGCTTTTGAATTTGGCTTGCTGATACTTTAAGAGTTTTTTGCATGTATGTACCTTAGGGGTACTTGTAAAGTCTAAAGACCAACTGACTAATGCTAGCCCCATTGAAGGATTTAGGAAGAGTTTTTTTTGTTTTTTGAAAACTTAAAGCAGGACAGGGTCTGAGTATTTTTTTGTAATTGTTAGCTTCTCATCTTTTATTACCTGTCATTTTCTAGGCAGTGGTTGTGTGCCCTCAGTTTTCTGTGAAGCCACTACTGAGGATGGTGAAGAATAGCACATGCCCATTGATGGTGGCATCTTGTGGCAAACCACTGGCAGCAGGGACTGTAAATTCTCTGGACCAGAGGGTATAATTTGGTGGTCCAAACTGATGGAGTCCTCTCTGTGAGTGGGGACACAGACCCAGGTCCCAGATGTGTATTCACAGCCGTGAGGCTGTTTGTACCCTCCTGATGACACAGGCTGAGTTCCCTGAAGTCTCACAGTATGTGGCTGGGGTCCCCCCATGACCACTCCTTTCCTGTACTCAAGTGACCACTTGTAGGCAGTACACCAGAGCATCCGCGTGCAGTCCGTCTCCTGCTGGGCCCTGGACGAGGTTCTTCCAATGTATGTTGTGTCTCACCTTAATCTGAACTTAAAATTTCCAAAGCGATGTCCATACGGAAGACTAGACTGGCAAGCTTATGATAGTCCTTTTGTCTATAACCCACTTTCCTGGCCAAACAGCCAGGCCATGGCCACTGCCTGAGAGCCGATGCGAACTCACAGGAGGGGACTCCAGGTGGCCCCAGTTCTGCAGTATCCAGGGAAACAGCTCCCCAGGAGCCGGTCTGCTCTCTCACCTTCCGTGAGGACCGTGTCGCCCTTCAACCTCCGACCGGAAGAGAGCTGAGCTCCGCATGGCCCACTGCCAGCGGGGAAGGAGGCTGAGCACTCAGCCTCCAGAGGCACTGACTCACGGAGGTGTCCCGCCACCACGGCTGCTGCTCTCACTTCTGGGGAGCTGGGGCCGGCCAAGTTCAGTGTGAGCCTGGGGAGTGAAGACTGGATGCGGGGGGGTGGGTGGCCCAGCACTCCACTCCCCGGGACTCGTCCACGTGCCCCAGCTTCAGGGGCCCCTTTCCCAGTTCTCCTGGCTCCTCTGAGACTTGCAGCCGTCTGCATCCCTGCCCCTCCAGCACTCCTTAACTGGGGCTGAACACGGGAGAAAGCCTCTAAGAGAACAGGGAAGTGGCACCCTTCCCTCCACAACCCCCAGCTGGTGTTTACTTTGAGTCCTCAGGCGCGTCTGCACTTTGTCCAGAGCCGCTGGCTGTGACCCACAGGAGAGGAGGGCAGTTACGGCCAGAAATGGCCTCAAGTGTGGCATTTTGGATCCCCGGGGGTGTTTCCGTGCCTATTACTATCCGTGTCTTCTGATTACGCTTTTATTCCCCACCCCCCCTCCCCCCCACCGTAACCATCTAAGGTTGTCATGAGTTTCCATAGCCGTGGTCTCAGCCAACACCCGTCCCTCTGTGACCGACTCATGTCACTCAGTGTAGTGATCCCAAGTGTGCTCCATGTTACGAGATGACATCAAGTTTTGCCAGCAGCGTCTGCTAAAGACTGTCCTTTTCCCCGTGATGAACTTTGGGCCCTTGGTGAGATCACCACAAGTAGACGAATCTACATCTGAGTTGTCACTTCTGTCCCATTGATCAGTGTGTCTGTCATTGTACTAGCGCCAGCTGTCTTCATTTCTAAGGTGAGTCCCTTGTAAATAATGTGTTTATGAATCCTGTTTTTTTTTTTTTTTATGGATTCTGCCCTTTTCTGGGTGCCTTTAGGCTATTTACCTGCAGTGTATTTGTTGACAGGAGTTTACTGATGTCATCCTGTGGTGCTGACATTGTCTTTGGGCCTGTTACTGTCTTGGACTGAATTCTTTTGGTTTGTGTAGATTTTGTTTTTATTGAGACTTGATGTTTTCCTGTTTTGATGAGGAGGTTTATTAATCATTTTTGTGGCCACCTTGAAATCTGCCCGTCTTCCTAGGTCTGCAGCCTTGAGTTTGACCCATTAGACACTTCTACATCTACACTGTTGATTCCCTCTTCTGTTGCCTGGATGTTGTTGTCATTTACAGATTAATGTCTCTGGTTCCCTGTTGTCATTCTTTTGGCTTTGGATAGTCCTTGAGAGTTCATTTTCTAGGTTGGTACAACTCTGCATCTAGATTTAGGCTGTGATCTGATAATGTTTGTTCTCAGACTGAAGGACTCCCTTTAACAATTCTTGCAAGTTTGTTTTGTTTTTTACATATTCCCTTTCTTGCTGTTTATCCAGAAATGCCCTAATTTCACCATCATACATGAAGGAAAGTTTTGTAGAATATCTTATTCTTGGTTGGCCACTTTTTTTCTTTCAGCGTTTGTGATACATCATTGCCTTGTCTTCTTGCTGGCATGCTTTCTGCTGAATAATCAGGTTTGGTCTCTCTGTTTCTTCTCTGTAGGTGCCTGTTTGCTTTTCTCGAGCAGCTCTCAGGATTTTTTCTGTATCTTTGGTTGTAGTGAGTGTAACTATGGTATGCTTTGGTGGTTATGTTTTAGGGTCTATCATATATAGCGTTTGTGGAGCTTCTTGGATGGTTAGCATTTCATCTTTCATGGTATCAGGGAAGTTTTCTGTCAGCAATTTTTCATTGATCCTGTCTGTGTTTTCTCTTTCCTCCACCTGTTCTGGAACTCGGATTATTTGCAAATTTTTGCCCTTTGGGGGGGGAGATTAAGTGAGAATTTTTTCTGTTGACTGTATTCTATATAATTCTCAGGGTTTCTTCACTTTTTCTTCTTTTCCTGACTTTTCCTCTAACAGAGATGCACCCCAGTGTTTGCCTTCAGTCTCACTGCTCCTGTGTTCGCCATTTCAAACATGCTTCTCAGCCCTTTTGTGACATGATCCATTTCAGAAAGTTTGTCATCTTTGGAATTTCTAGTTGTTGCTTTTGCATGATTTCTAGTTGTGAATTTTACTGTTTTGTTTCTATATTATTTTTCATGAATTCTTCCACGACTGACTTTTCTGTGGATTTGTCTATTTTTTCCTCATTTTTGTCTGCTTTTTGCTTCAACTCTTGGATAGCTCTGAATAGCAGAGATTTGAGCTCCCTGTCAGACAGTTCTAACCTTTTCTTATACTGGTAGGCCATCTAGGTTTAATTTTGGAGACTTACTCGAACTATTCTCTTCTTTTTTTAATGTTTTGATATTTTCTGTTGTCTATGGGCCATTAAGTAGTTATTTGCTTTATTGATTGTAGATCTGTTTCATCCTGCTTTTTTTTTTTTTGATTGAAGGTTTACAATATGACTCAAACTTGCATGCTTGCCTATCTGCAGCTCCCTCTGCTCTCCTTGCCTGGTGACAGCACACTCCTCCTTTCTGTTCCATACTTGTCATGTCCTCTTAATCTCCTGTCCCCTCCTCTCACCTCTAGTAAGAGGCCAGTAGGACAGCATCCTCTAGATGCATAGAACCATACAGTGTACACATGATATGGTCACTCGGTATCCCCAAGTCCAATCCAATCCCATCTGAAGAGTTGACCTGACTTAATTATCCAGGGGCAGCATCAGGTCTAAGGGCCATGCACCTTGGGGAACCCCCAGGCCTTTGGACCATCCATTCCAGTCTTTTAGTAGAGTTCTTAGGGTGGGCCCACTGGGACTCAACATTGTGAGCCCCATCACAGCAGTCATTGGTGGTGGCCAGGCACCATCTTGTTCTTTTAGTCACATGTTAATATAGTCACCCGTTCACATGAGTCTTTCTGTCTTCTGGACGCCTTTTCCCTCATGTCATCGCTCTCCTTGGTGATCGTCTGTTCTGGCTGAGTTGGGACCATTTAGTGTGCCTCAGATGGCAGGCAGCTTGCTAGCTTTTAAGACCCCAGATGCCACTCACCAATATGGGGTGCAGAAGAGTCACTTAGCAATAGGCAGGCTAGTTATGCCAGTTGGCTTTGCTGTCCCATGAGAGCATGGTCCCCCACCCACCCCTCCTACTCTGTCCTTGCCATATTAGGTTAAGGTTGGAGGAGTTTTCAGGTTATGTTTGAAGTCCAGTTAAATTGATCTTTCTAATGTGCACTGTCACTGGTTTTACCCAACCAAATTTCTATCAACTATCTATGACCAACACTCCCCCTCTCTCTCTTCCCTCCCTCTCAGCCATCAGAGAGTCTTTTCTTCTGTACATTAGACTGTTTTTAAGTTCTTATAGTAGGGGTCTCATACATTTGTCCTTGTGCTGCTGCCTGATTTCACTCAATGTAATGTCCTTGAATTGAAACCAGGTTATGAGATGCTTCCTAAAATCATCATTCTTTATCACTGCATAGTGTTCTGTTGAGTATATATACCATAGTTTGTTCATCCATTTTTCTGTACTTGGGCATCTGGGATGATTCCAACTTTTTGCTATTGTGGACTGTGTGGCAATAAACATTCATGTGCATGTATCTGTTCCTGTGACAGTCTTTGATTCTGTAGGATATATTTCAAGAGGTGAGATTACTGGGCCAAATGATATTATGTTTTTTAAGGAAGTGTCACATTGCTTTCCAAAGAGGCTGTACTATTTTGCAATCCCATCAACATATAGGAGAGTTCCCATCTCTCCGGAGCCTCTCCAGCATTTGCCATTTTGTATTTTTTTGGATCATGGCTAATCTTGTTGGGGTGAGATGGTATCTCATCATCGTTTTGATTTGGATTTCTTTAATAGCCAATGATTGCGTGCATTTCTACATATGTCTTTTGGCTGCCTGTATATCCTCTTTAGTGAAGTGTCTGTCCATCTCCTTTGCCCAATGCTTACATGGGCTATTTATCCTTTTCTTGATATTTTGCAGTACCTTGTAGAATATGGAGATGAGATGTTGGTCTGACACATAGTTGCCAAATATTTTTTCCCATTCTGTAGGAGGTATTTTAATTCTTTTCATAAAGTCTTTGGATGAGTGGAAGTGTTTGATTCTTACTAGTTCCCATTTACGTGTTCTGTTGGTTGTGCTTTGTCAGATTTTGAAGTGTAAGTTGTGTATTAAGACTTCCATTGCTGATCTTATTTTTTCTTGCATGATCTTCCATGTTTTAGATTTGATATTTAGGTCTTTTATCCAAGTAGAGTTGGTTTTTGTGTCCAGTGTGAGATTTGGGTCTTGTTCAAGTGTTTTGCAGATGGATATCCAATTTTGCCAGCACCATTTGTTAGACTTTTTTTTTCTGCAGCTTACAGTCTTAGGGCCTTTGTTGAATATCAACTGCTCATAGGATAGTGGCATCTCTGGGGTCTCGACTCTGTTCCATGGGTCTATATGTCTCCTTTTGTACCAGTACCAGGCTGTTTTGACTGTGGCAGTGTAATAGGTGCTAAAGTTAAGTGGTGACAAGCCTCCTAGTGTGTTCTCCTCCAGTAGTGCTGTACTTTTCCAGAGTTTATTCCCTTTCCAAAGTTGGTGATTTGTTTTGCCATCTCATTAAAAAATGTCACTGGAATTTGTATTGGGATTGCATTGTGTAAGTAGATTGCTTTGGGTAAAATAGACATTTTCACAATGTTAAAATGTTCCTATTCATGAGGAGGGTAGGTTTCTCCATTTATGGAAGTCTCTCTTAGTTTCTTGCAGTAAGGTCTTGTAGTTCTCTTTGTATAGGTCTCCTATTTCTCTAGTATTTTATCTTCTTGGGGGCTATAGTAAATGATATTACTTGATGATTTCTTCTTGAATGATCTCTGTTGGTTGGTATAAAGGAATCCTACAGATTTACTCATGTTTTTTTAATTTCCTGAGACTTGGCTGAACATTTCTATCTGTCTGAGTAGCTGACTTTCATCCTGCTTCTTTATTTGGTTATGTCAGAGCAGGCAGGCTGTACACTGTTTGTTGCTGGCTTGTCTGTGGTCATGATATTTTTCACCTTCTCATCCAATGGGCAGGGCCAGTTGCTCAGCTCTGGTGCCATAGGGCAGGTCCAGAAGGTATGTGTGTCCTGCTGCTAGGGGTTCCCAAGGGTGGTTTTGCATAGCATCTGCTGATCTCTGATGTGGGCATGGTGAGCCCAGGTGGTGGGGATGCTGCTCTTCCCAGCCCTGAGCCGCCACAGTGAGCCAGGGCATGCTGGAGGTAGAGCAGCAGGGAGGTGGGGTGGGCGAGCGGGTCTTGCTGGTTACCAGGGGCTGTCTTCTGCTGAGATGTCCCTGAATCTGCTCTCTAGTGCTCCCTGTCTGCTGTTCTCCCGCAGGCATCCAAGGTGGTGAGTCCATGCTGGCTTCTATTTTCTGTCAGTTTCTCATCCCTTTTGGTTTTTGGCTGAGATCTTTCTCTCCACATCTGACACTTGGCATTCCCAGAATGACGCTGGTCTCTGACTTAGTTTTCTGGTCTTTGCTGTGGAGGACAGCACAGTACACCTTTCTGTAGCACCCTGTTGACCAGAAATGATTCTGTTTTCTTATCTTGTGTTCCTGTTCTGCACCCCCTTCCAGTTATGTGTTAGACCTTGATTATGAAACTTAAAAAAAAATAAGGTCTAGAATAATATCTTTCTCAGGAAGGAATGCTGTTTTGCTTTAATTACTTCATTCATGCTTGAAGACAGATGATTTGGGTGGGCTGTGAAGGGCAGGCAGGTCTAGTCCTGCTGACTGTCCCCTCAGAGCACTGTCCTTCAGGGCCCTAGTCCACAGGACAGGCTCCAGGTTTTCACAGCAAAGCTGTGTGTGCTCTGCTGAGCTTTGAGGTCCCTGCAGAGGCCCTGAGGAAAAACCTAGCTCATTTCTCTCAGCTTCTCTCAAAATCTGTCAGTGGGCTCCCATTACCCTTTGAGGCCCTAGGGGACTGCCCTACCTTGCTCCCAGCACCCCCTTAGAGGTGGCGTCATGCCTCTCCCTGGCACCTGGTACCACCGTGACCACCACCAGTTTGCACGGATGTCTGAGGTCTGCCACCCCCTGGAGGGCACGCTCCATGCCCACCTGTGTGACCGCATCCCTGGACCCACAGACTGGGGGTGAATCCATAGCCTCACCACTGGGTGGCGGGAACTGCTGTCAAGTCTGCATCCCCACTGCTGGGTGGTGGGGACTACAACATTTCGAGAACAGAAAAGGCACTCCTCCTAGAGCACACGTGGCTTAGGGAAGTAGGAGCGTTCAGAAGGGCTGGGCGGCGGCCGCTGTCACTGCGCCTTTGGGCTGGCGCCTGCACCTGCTCTGTGACCCCTGCAGGTACCGGGCCTTCAGGGGTGACGATGGACACTACTCCCGGACCTACTGGAACCTTCTGGCCATCCGCTTGGCCTTTGTCATTGTGTTTGAGGTACCCTGAGGGATCTGACGGCCCCTCCAGTGGTCCCAGTGTGTGGGTGGGGGACATGGTCAGGACAGCACAGGAGGGCTGTCAGCACTTCTGCTGCCACATGGTCTTGGCTCCTCACTACACCTCCTCTCCTCTACGGGAAGCGGACCTTGCCTCCCAGGCTGTCCCCCAGCGGGTACAGATGTCAATGCCTTTGCGGTTCCTCAGGGTCTCCACCCCCCACCCCGTGTAGTCCATCCTCACCTGGGAAACTGGGACAGGAGCCAGGCGGCAGTGGCCCTTGAGAGGCAGTGCTAGCATCTGTGTTCAAGGGACAGGAGGGAGGGCCTGTCTCACCACCGGCATCTCGTATCCAGCACGTGGTCTTCTCCGTCGGCCGGCTCCTTGACTTCCTGGTGCCTGACATCCCCGAGTCGGTGGAGGTCAAGGTGAAACGCGAGTACTACCTAGCGAAGCAGGCACTGGCCGAGAATGAGGTGAGGCGCCTGGCCCCCTGCCTTCTCCCGCCACATCTCCCACACCCCAGTCATCTCTGCCTGCACCCTCTGGGAGGCTGGTTCCAAGGGGGGCCTCCCTGCAACACGAGGAGGTGTGATAAGCCCCTCTGTTGGGTTACTTCTTTGGGCTGAATACAGAGACGGACTGCCCACCCCTTCTCTGCCTGCCCTGCCCTGCACACAGGCTCTCTTAGGGACACAGGGTGCCAAGGACAGACCCCCAGACTCAGAGGCACAGATGAGTCCTCATGCCTAATGTCCCTGGCTGGTCGTGCTGTGAGCTCCTCATCCTGGGGAACCAGGGCCTCTGCTTGGACATCCTGCCTCCCAAGTCCTAGTTGTGGGCTTGCAGGGGGCTGTCTGGTGGGTCCCTGCTGTCCCCTCAGAGCCCCCAAACCAGCGTTCTCCCTCCTCATAGTCCCCGGTGGCCTGGACATCGCGTGGCTCCATGGCCCCCAGCACTCCCTCCCACGCCCCCTTCCTGGACTAGCAGGTGGCCATGTCTGTGTCCAGCAATGTCTGTGCAGTAGGTCACCCGCTCCAGGAGCCGGAGGCCCTCTAGGCCAACCCTGCCTCTCACCCAGCTGGCCAAGCAGGCGCAGAGACTGCTCAGGGGCCTCCTTGGTGCCCTGGTGCCACACCCACCTGTGACACTGCCAGTGAGGCCAGAGGGTTTGGGGCTTCCTCCCTGACCCATATTGACCTTTGCCCCTTGGCCCCCCATGGGGATGACAGGGCCGTCCACCAGGGCAGCTGCCCCACCCTCAGGGACCTGCCCAGCCACTGCCCACAGCACACAGGCTACACAGTCCAAGTGCCTTTAGGTCTGGGTTCCTGGCGAGCCCTCCCCTATCTTCCAGCCCCTGTCCCCCAACCCCAGCACAGTACCTGCTGCCAGTCATCCCCAAATGAATGCAGTCAGGTCAAAAGCAGGGAAAGGTGGAGGCCTGAAGTGCATGCAGGGTGGGGGACCCTCCCAGGGCTCTCCTGCTGTACCGGCATCTTCCCAGCTGCACGCACAGGTGGCACTGCCCCGATCCAGTGTCCTGGCCCAAGAGGCCTCCCCCATGTGCCATCCCTCACTGAGGTGGATTAAACACTGCAACATCCTGTGCTCGCCTCTGCATGTTTCTTTGGGGGAAAGTCCTAGAAGCGGAGCGGCATGGGCGCAAAGGTGCTGTCTGCGGGATGCTCTCCGCTCAGCCACCACACCCTTCCCAGATGTGTCTAAGTAGGTGGTGTGAGGCCAGTGGCTGCAGGCCAGGCGTGTGCCCCAACAACTGTGCTCACCTGGCTCGTCTCCAAGGTGGTGGCCCCTGACCACCCTGTGAACCTGCAGGGGTGAACACGTGGATGCTGCTCAGAACGAGACCGTGCTCCACAGGGCCACAACCAGTGCGGTGTCCCTGTTGTCCTGGTGCTGGGACGCAGGGCGTGGGAACAGACAGTGCTTGGGTCCTAAGCGTGTGGCCCCAAGCTCACTAAAGGGACTCCCCACTGTGATGGGGCCTTGAGGTCTGGCCTGCACCCCCTGCTGGCATGGCCCGCAGCCTCTGGCCATCCACTCGGACGTGAGGCCACCTGTGCTGTTCCAGCACGGCCTCCTCCCACTGGTGTTCTGTGTTGGCTGTGGGGACGGGCATGCCCTCCCTGGGAAGTGCTGGTGCGGACGCACACGCTGTGCTTTGCGAGACCTCACTCACCCTTCAGCAGGGGCAGAAAAGCACAGGCAGGTGGCAGAGCTCAGAGTCCAGCTTCCCGCCCCGGCCAGGGGCTCTGTTGGGGCTGCAGGCGGAGGCTGCCCAGCTGGACCCTGAGCTGAGGGCCTTGCGACTGCATAGAAGACAGGACAGGCAGGCACCCAGCAACCCAAGGCCTCGTGAGAGGGTCTCCCCTCTTCGTAGTGGGGGTGCCAGACCACACCTGCAACAGGACCCCCACCTCATGCCAACTGAGGGTCAAATCCAAGACAGCAGGGACTGGCAGACCAGGCACCCCTTTGAGCATGCTGGGGTGTGACCCCTGGTCTCCAGTGGACGTAGGGGAGAAACAGGCTCTGGCACAAGGGGAGATTTCCAGCTTTTATTGCAGAATAAAATTCCAGTGTCGTCCACAATCGTGAGCTTTTACACGCACTTGCATATAATCTCCAAATCCCCAAGTTAAGGCTGCGGGATGGACTGTAGCTACGCAAACATGGGACATGGAAGATGGGCCCAGGGAAGTCCTGCACAGCCCAGGGCCCCAGGGAGGTGAGGCCAGTTGGTTCACACCCTCTTAGCAGCAGCAGCAGCAGCAGCAGCAGTAGCAAAACCGAGACCCCAGGGTGGTGAGGAGCGGACTGCCTCTGCGAGGATGTGCATGCTGGGTGTGAGGACAGAGATCTCACCTCGGGGAAGGGCTGGGGCCAAGAGAACGCTTGGGAAGAGGTCAGGACGGAAAGCAGAGGGAGCCAGGGGGCAGGGCACTTCAGAGAGGTGACAGGTCTGCCCTTCAGGCCACCCAGAGATGGAGGGGACCGCTGTGGAGAGGCAGGTGGCACTGTGCCTCCTTCCCCGCTCCAGTCACTCTGCCCAGTTGGAAGTCAGCTGGCTGACACTGGGAAGCTGAGCCTCTCTCCTGACGCACCTTCTACTCACACAGGCAGCTGCTGGGGCTGGTGGGAACCAGCCTGTGCTGGACTGTCTACTCCAGAATGCAGGGTCTGAAGAACTGAACTCGAGTTACTGACCAGAGGGAAAATGTCTGGTAGGGCTATGTCGAAGTGGAAACGACTGCTGTCCCCAGGAGGGCTGTGGGGCGGATGGGTCTCTTCTCAAGGCCAAGCATCACCTCCAGGGAGAGGGACGCGGGTGGGAAGACTGGACGGCCTGGGGACGAAGGGCTTGTCATGGGTCCTCATTAACCAGACACGGGGACACCTTCGCTTATGCCTCCTTCCTTCTGGTACAGGCTGTGCCAGGCAGGCTGGGCAGGGCCCAGAATCCCACCAAAGCCCCTGTCTGCAGGTGCCTGGTAAGGTGAGGCCTCTCTCCACCGCAGGCCCTCAGCAACACTTCTTGAGGCCTGGCTGCGAGACGGCCTCGGTCCAGGACCAGGGCACATGCCTGGCCCCTGAAACCTGACCCCCAAGTGACAGCCAGAGTTTCCGAGGCATGATCCCATCTGGGTGGGCAGGCAGATGGACCTGGCCATCAGTGCCCTGGCCACACCTGACCTACCAAAGCTTCCAAACCAAGAGGGCTACATGCTGGGTGGTGGCACCCACATCCCACATCAGCCCAGACCTGTCATGCTGGCACTGAGGTAGAAAGAAGGCAGTTGTATACCCTGCCTGTGAGGGGAGCATATGGGGGGGCTGAAGTGGCTGAAAAAGAGTCATGCATTACTGAAGGACAGGCTGCCATCACTGTGGAGGACAGACCACCTCTGCTGCCCTCCTGACAGCGAGGGTGCAGAGCCTCCAGCGCTGTATCTCTCCCAGCAGGCAGGGCAGGTTGACACTGCCCGGACCACCACCCCCTGCCTCTTGGAGCCCCCACGTGCCCACCACCGCTGCCCTCCGCTGGGCCAGGGAACCTCCTCTCAGATGTGCTGAGGGACTGCTTGGTGCAGTCCCTGGGGGCAGCTGACTGCCTTCAACAAAGAGAGGTCCGAGCGACAGTCAAGGGAAGAGGGTGGGAAAGGAAGAGGGCAAACGTTTTGGCTTTTATAAAGTCGAGGAAATTTATTTCCTGAGGTCCCGACACAGGAAGTGGACTCCCAGCCAGAGGCAGAGCTCTCAGAATGAGGGTCGGCGCGCTGACACGCATGCTGGGGGCCAGGGGCTCAGAGTCTGGTTACGGACTATGAAATGTTCAATTACCTTGTTTAGTGTTTCAGACAGTGGAGAGCCTCTCCCAGAGCAGAGGGGCCGGGCGGGTCCTGAGTGCAGGCCGCCCCGTGCTGGGGGCCCAAGGCCGCCCAGCTTCCCTGCGAGACCTCGGATGGGGAGGGGGGGCGTCGACAGTTACCAAGGGTCCAGCCTCCGGTCAGAGGGCGAGACCGTGGGTGGCGGGGCGGGGCAGCAGGCTGGAGGGGCGTCTGCTTCCTCGTCATTATCGCTTGGGGCCCCATGGGAGGGTCTTGGGAGCCACCTGAGCCCCGAAACTTGGGAACTCCTCAGAGCTGCTCATGTCCGGAGCCTGTGGAGATGAGGACCCAGCTCAGAGGGCAGGGCCGCCCCCTCGACCCAGCAGCCCCCAGACTACCGGCCACTCACCCTCAGGACTGAGCCCTGAGCACCCCAGCCTCCCCAGCAGCTGGCCACCCACCCTAAGGACCAGGCACTCAGCACCCCAGCCTCCCTAGTGGCCCCGGGCCACAGGCAGTGCTCTCACCTTCTCGCTGCTGTTGGCTGTCCAGGGCGCGTCCCGCACCACAAAGCCTTTGGAGGGGGCCCTGGACTCCTCGTGGGCCGGGGGCTTCATGTACACGTGCAGTGCCTCACTGTCCACCACATCGGCCAGCTGCAGGCAGGGCGGCAGTCAGGCTGTGGCCCCAGAGAGAGCCAGCCCCGACCCCCCCCTGCTGCAGGCTGTTAGGGCTCCCTCTGGGGCCCCCCAACTCACATATTCCTCCTCCAGGTTGAGGATGTGGTCAATGGCTTCCTCCACGTTCTCTGGGAGGCCGGTCACGGTGACGCAGTTGGGATCTGGGGCCCCGCTCTGAGGGAAGCGGATGTCCACCTGAAAGGACAGAGAGGTCCGCGATGGCCACGAGCATCCATGGGGACACTGGGGGGACTCACCAACGTTTAAGACCTGACCTCGGGGCTGTTCCCCCTGAAGTCCACTCCCTGTCAGGTCGGATGCAACTAGGGTACAGGGGACAGTTCGCAGGAGGCAGGGAGCCTGGGTCTCAAGGACAGCCCCAGAATCCAAGCCCCCTCAGGACCTACCCTGCACCCTGCTGAAGCCACAGACCGTGGCCCCTGCCCCCGTCTGCACAGCCCAGTGCCAGCTCTTTGCATCTGCCCCACTGAGATGATGTCAGGAGCAGGGAGGACACATGGGGGATGCACAGGAGCACCTCTCGAGCATCTCTCAGGGCAGGACATACCTTGAACTCATCCATGACCTTGCGGATGGCCTTTCCGCGGGCACCGATGATGCGGGCGTGGACACGGTGGTCAAGTGGGACGTCCTCAGACACCATCTGTTCGAGCTCGCCCACAATCTTCAGGATGGCGTCCCGGGCCGCCTCTGTGTTCTTCTCGTAGCCCGTGATGGTGATCTGGTCCTGGGGCTGCAGGACGACTGGCCATCAGGGAGGCTGTGGGCTGACAGGACCCGGTGGCGGAGCCTGGGAGCCGCATGGGGTGCTCAGCCTGGTGCTGAAGGGCGAGCGAGTGGGACAGAGCCATCCAGCCAGGAGAGAACCAGGCGAGGACACCGCTGCGGCCTGCTCTGCCAACCACGGCTCTGCCTCCCGAGGACACCGCCGGCGCAGGAGCACGGGCCCCATCTAGAAGCGCAGGCTCTGGGCCCCCAGCGTCCAATCTCTTAAGACCTGGGCTTGGAAAGAAGGCCCTGCACTGTCCTGGGCACTGTGCCACTGCAAGGTTGGCTGGTGGCAGGGACACCTGTCTCCCCAAGTGTCCATCCGCTCAAAGGTCCCCCAACACTCAGACAAGCAAGAGCCCAGGCTGCGGAGAGTGGGCAGAGCACAGGGAAAGGGAAAGCCACACGCTCGGGCACAGGAGAGAGCTGTGACAGAAGCACGACGGCTGTCACTCTCTAAGATGGGAGGGGACCCCACAACCTGAGAACAGAAAGCAGCACAGAGAGAACACAGGAGAGGGGCGTGGCCGGCCCCAAGACGCAGGGCCTGGCCACTGTTGAGATGGCACGGCACGGACCGGCAAACACCCCCGGCCCCCCGCCGCCCCTGCCCTCACCTGGCTCCCATCGTCCTTGTCAGGGAACTGGATGTTCACATCGTGCTCCAGGCGGATCTGTGTGATCACAGCCCCCTTCCGACCGATGATCTTGGGGTGGTATTTGGGGTCTACAGTGACGTTCAACTTAAAACTCCTCAAAGCCTAGAGTCCAAAAGGGGAGTGTGAGGCCCAGGACGGAGCTCAGCGGCGCTCAGCAGACTGCCTGCTTGTGTCTGTGCTGGCCCAGAGCCCCAAGGCCACCACACTGGCTGTCATAGGGATCCAAGGGCCCCAGAGGTGGCACACCACCCTCACAAGGGTGCTGGGGATGTCCTGACGGCACCCCAGCAGAGTTGGGAACAGAGGCCTGGGAGGAGGTGGTGTGGGGCAGGACATCACCCCTGTGGGGGGCAGGCTCAGGAGCTGGGACCTGGGAGGTAGCAGGGGACAGACAGCCCATGTGGGAGCACCCCCAGGCAGTGTGCTGCTTATTTAGAAGTTGGGGGCTAGTCCCTTCCTCAGTTCTCAGACCCCCCCGCACAGCACACACCACCACATACACAGAAGCCCCACTGAGGGACGCGGAGGGCTCTGATCCCTGCTAGCACGCAGTGGACGGGTCACCCCCCTGACAGGTCACCCACCTGCCAGCCCACTCGCGGGCTCCCCACAGCCCCTGGACTACAGTGCACACCCTTCTTAGCCCCACAATGGAGAAGCCGCTACAAGGGCACAGACTGGCCTCCCGGCAGCAGCCCCCAATCGGCAGCCCTGCCGTCCCCCCGCGGCCCGGCGCCCACGCGCACCCGGTCCTCCTGCTCGGCCTGCAGCTCCCGCACCCGCTCCAGCAGCCCGGCCCTGGCCCGGTCCAGGTTGGCGGCCAGGCCAGTGACGGCAATGACACCCGACTGCAGCTCAGGGGCTGGGACCTGTATGTTCACCTGCACGGGGGGGGGACACGCCTAGCTAAGCCGAGCACACAGGCACACACATGGGAGGTCACGAGCCCGCCACCCGCCTGAGCCACTGGGGTTTCACTGCGGGCTCCTGACAGAGAGGCGTCCAGTGGTCCACCGGACAGCACAGGGCGGAGTTGCTGCTTGAGGGACAAAAGCCACAGCGTGCCCACGAGAAGCAGCTGCCACCACCAAGGGTGAGCATCATGAGCAGGGACTGCAGAGGAGGGAGAGGGTGGCCCAGTGGCCACACGTCGCCAGGGAGAGACAGCAGGGCCCTTCAGAGGGTCTGCGCCTAAGCCACGTCACCTCAAACTCGTCCATCATCTTGCGGATCCCACTGCCCTTCTGCCCAATGATGTAGCGGTGCAGGTCAAACGGCACCTCCACCTCCACGGTGACAGGGACCAGCGCCTACGGAGGGACGGGCAGGTCAGGCACCGAGTGAGCTGGCAGAGGGGGCCTTGGGCAGCTGAGGGCTGAGCCACGTCAGCTGTGTGTGTGCCTGCGGGTGCATGTGTGCGATGCTGTCTGGGAACCAGGGACAAGGGAACGTGTGTCTACACCACTGTGGAAGAAAGTGTGTGAGAGCCACGGTACAGCAGAGCGGGTGCGAGCCTCCATGTGGGAGAGCGAGTGTGACAGCCAAAGTGTGAGAACACGTGTGAACCACGGCATGGGAACACGTGCCAGCTGCAGCAGAGGAGCGCGTTCCGGGCGTGGCGTGGCAGAACAAGGTGCGTCAGCTGCGGCCTCAGTGGCCATGAGCTTCCTGTTGGGCCCCCTTTCAGACCTGACCGAGCGCCACCCAGACCCCCCACAACCGAAAGGGCCCTGGGAGCCAGTGATCAGCGAGGCCTGACGAAGCCCAGCCCACCCTCCTCAGCGTCCGCTCTCAGAAGCAGACGGAAATCCCCGGGGAAGCGGCAGGGCTTGAGGCTGGGCTGGGAGGCCGCCCTGCGGACGTGCAAGGCACACAGATGGCGGTCACGGCCAGCACCGCCCTGCGGGACAGAGGCACAGGCAGCCTCGGGGCGCCCCTGGCCACTCCACCCGCCTCCCCGCCCTCACCTTGGTGACCCGCTTTCTCTGCCTGCACTCGCCAGCACCTCAAGAGTGCTTGGTTCTGAGTGTCCCTCCTTGCCACGCCAACGCACAAACACTTTCTTCTACGTGGCAGCACGCTACATTCACAAAAGCAGCCGCAAGTAGCAGAGCTCACACCAAGCCCCAGGCAGGTGGCGTCACTCACTTCCCAGGGGGCACAGGTGGCACCATGCTCCTGCTGGTGACGAGATGGCAGCAGGCCCAGAGGCCCGATGCCAATACTGCCCAAGAGGAGAGGAGGGCAGGGGACAGCTGTGGGGACGGCTGTGCAGTCTAGGAGGGAATGAGCTGGAAGCGGACCCCGGACTGCGCGCGGCCCCAGGCCCAGAGCACCGAAGCGGCAGACGTGCCCCCAGCCGGGGAGGTGGACGTACCTCCAGGGCTTCCTTGGCGGCTTCACATTTCTCCTTCCGGCCAGAGATGACGATGATGTCACACCTCCTTGGGGAACCAGGGTCGGCCTCTTTGGCATCTCTCCCCTCGGCGGGCTCGTCCCCATTCTCCTGAGCGGCTGGCTCCAGACTGTGAACTGGAGCCAAGAAGAAGCTGCAGGGGCCCAAGGGCAAGGGCCAGCACCCTGCACTCAGGGCTGGACCCACTGCAGCTGGGCAGTGGGCAGTGGGAGGTGGCCCAGACACAGGGCCGCCTGGGCAGCTAGGGGTGCAGCTGGCTTTGCCGTCTCCTCGCCTCTCACAGGGAGCTGGAGCGACCACCTCGTGGGCGAAACGAGAGCCCCGGTCAAGTGGACACAGGATGGGTGTAGGCTGAGACCCGCCGAGGAGGCTGGGACACTCTGGTGGTGAAATGGTTAAGGGCTATGGCTGCTCACCAAAAGGTCAAGAGTTGGAAGCCACCATGTGCCACTTGGAAACCATGGGGCAGTTCTACTGCCCCACAGAGCTGCTAAGTAGGGGCTGACGGCCGGCAGTGTGTTATGGGGGGAAGGAGGGGCCTGGGAAGGGCCGCCAAGCCTGGGCAGCAGGGGGGAGGGGCTCTGTGAGCAAGAACATAGCTCCAGGGCACCCCAAAGATGTGGATGGCACTGGCAGCCCCCTGGGCCTCTGAACATCAAAACAAACCAGCGAAGAAAGCGATGACGACAGTGGTCATGAGAGTGGCGTCTGGGGGCCATGGGCACGAGCAACGTGTGGCTACTGGGGGTGGTGAGCGGACTCGCGGGGCCCGCTGGGAAGGGCAGGGAGGGAGGCTGGGGGGTGGCCCTGGGGCTGCACGTGAGGGCAATGCCGTCCCCGGCGGGGCTGACAGAGCCAGGAATGACTGGGAGCGACAGAGACACGGCAGACTGTCTCTGACTCTCTCTGCAACTGGAAGCATGAAATTTTATACAAAGAAACAAAAGAAGCACGCCAGTGACGTGAAGCGGAGCTGACCGGGCTGTGTGTTCACCCAACACGCTGCATGAGGCCAGGCTGCTGACCCTGGGTGCCCTTCAGCGGGCCAAGGGTCAGCAGCTAGGACAGACAGACAGGGAGCCCAGTCTGTTTCCAGCCTTGGCATTCCAGGTGCCTCACCTGAAGCGTCCAGATCTCAGTACAATCGGGGGTCGAGAGGCCCGAGCTGAAGGGCCACCCAGGAGCCTCCAGTGACAGACCACACTCCCACAAGACAGGGCTCAGCACGAAATACCAGGACTGTGGGCCCACGGCCAGCCACCGTGTTCAAGTCCAAACACACACGCCACTAAAACCCCCTGCTCAGTGACCGTCACGGAGCTCACAGCACTAGCTTGGCCCTTGTCCCCCTGAGCCTCTCTGGCACCGGACAGACACCACCACCTGAAGCACAGACGCTGCCCAGCCTTCATCTCTGTAACTCTGAGAGCCACCGAGGTGTGGGCTGGCCCCTCAGAGCCTCTGAGCACATTGCCAGGCTGTAGCAGAGCACCTGCCCCGGGGGGCCAGGGATACACCCTGCGGGAAGGAGGGGCCCAGGGCTCCATGCACTCTCAGGCAGGGCGGGCACATCAGGACCCACCTGGGTTCTCGTCTCTGTCAGGGAACTTGATCTGCACACCGTGATCCCGAGTGATCTGCTGGATGCGGGAACCCTTGGGGCCCATGACCGATCGGTGGAATCTCTGGGGAATGGCACATTCCAAGGTCACCTGAGCTTCCTGGGGGCAGAAGGCAGAGAGAGGAGTTGAGCACGGTGACACTCTCCGGCTCCGTGCCTGGCACGCAGCTTTCTACACTGCTCCCTGTTAACTCATCCCAGGTGCCCCGTTTTTCGGAGTGAGCAAATGTTTTAAGGCACGAGTGTGGGTGGGGAGGGCAGGGCACCTCAGAACCCACGTGTGCACTGTCCCCAGAACACGCGGAATTGCCTGGGGACCCACCAAGTCCTCGATGATCTCCTGGATGCGCTTCTTGGCGGCCTCCACACAGTCCTTGGCGCCCTTCAGGGTGACCTTGTCGCTCTGCGTGCCGGAGCGCGGGAAGCTCACCATCACGCCACCATACTCTTCGGCAATCTCCCGCAAGACCTGGCCCCTCCGGATGACAAAATGACGGTGGTGTCTAGGGTCCACCAGCATGCAGTCCTCCACCACGTTGTCCTGTGTCAGGAGAAAGAAGGGACACCAGCCCCCTGCTGACTGCGCTTGGCTGCAGAAGGCCCAGCTCCCTGGACAGTGCCGGCCCTGGGCCTCACCAGGCTCTGGATCAGGGCCTCCAGCTCCTTCTGGGCCTCCCTGACAGCATCCTCCTTCCCTATGATGGTGATCAGGTCTGGGTCTTTGTCCTCGGCCGTGGGGAAGATGACGCGGGCACCGGTGCTGTCCCGCACCTTGCGGATCTTGCCGCCCCCCTTGCCGATGAGGAACTTGTGGTACTCAGGCTTGGCGCGGATGTCGACCGTGAAGCTCTTGGTTTGCTACGGAAACAGTCCCACAGGCGTCTCCCTGACCCCCACCAGACCACACCTGTGGGCTCTGTCCCCAGGACACAGAATGCATGTGGCTGCCCAGGGGTCGTCCCAGGCACAGGGCCAACCACACCTGGTGGCACCTGGGGGTTCCCCCGCCCGTCAAACTAACGCCACGCTGCTCCGGATCCATCACCCGTGCATGGCGTAAGCCATCAGCCTCTCCTGTCTGGCATGCACAGCTCGACACTGCCAGCCCTCCCACCTCCCCGTTCTGGATCTCCTCACACTGACTGGCACTCAGAGACCCTAGCCAGCCTAGCCCATGGCTGGTGGGCAGCACCCTCAGGTCCGGCCCCAAGGACCACAGTGTGGCACGATCCCTGACAACCACAGCAGCTGAGCGCTGTCACCGACCTCAGCCCTCCGGCCGAGCTCAACAGGGTGACACAAGGGCTCCTGAGCCCACACCATGGAGAACTACGAAGGGTGGGGCAGGAACAGGCCAGGTCTGCCAGGAGCCCGCGCGGTCCCGCGGCCCCGCGCTTGCTCACGGAGCGGTCACGCAGCCCCGCGCTTGCTCACTGAGCGGTCACACGGCCCCGCGCTTGCTCACTGAGTGGTCACGCGGCCCCGCCGGGTGGCTGTGTGCTTGCTCACGGAGCAGTCCTAGCGCTGCAGTCTGCTACTTGCTCATTTGCACTTGCTTGATTTGAAATACTTCACACAAAGACTTCCTTGTGCTATCAGAAAGGTACTAGGTTTGGCAAATCCAACCCAGAAATCGGGTAACTGGGTAACACACCCAAATCGGGGGAGCTTATAACCCACACGTGCAAGGTTTGCTCCACATTAAACACAAAATGAATTCACCCAACTCACAAGCTAAGGAAGAAAACTCCACTGATCACCACACTAGATGCAGAAACAACCCCTGGTGAAATCCATCACCGGCTCTGGAAAGGTCCCCAGCCGGCCTGAGACAGAAGGGGGCTTCCTGCACCTGATGACAGCCATCCCTGGAGACCCACAGGGGAGACCACGCTCAATGGTGGTGCAGGGCATGAGCAAGGCCAGGAGGGGGCTCTCACCACAGCTGCCCATCCCGCACAAGGGCACGGAAAGGCGTGAAGGGCACCCAGCTCGGAAAGACAGGCACCAACCCATCACTTTGGACCGCTTGGCTTCTGAAACACGAGCACCGACAGAAAAGCTCCCCCACCTCACGGGTTAGCCCACAGCCCACGGGTTAGCCCACAGCCCACGGGTTAGCCCACAGCCCACGGCACGAAGCAAGATCAAAGGCATTTCTAGGCACCAGTGACTCACAATAAGACCCTGCAACGAATCAAGGAGCAGTCACAGCAGCACGGAAATACTTACCTATAAATCCAACAGTGTGTGGGGACCTGTGCTAAAAACTAACAAGTCCCAGAGCAAGGTCACAGACCCAAAACAACGGACACAGACAGGCCTGAAGACCGCCCATCGCTGACAGGTCATTTCTCTTCCATTTCCTCACAGAGAACACAATCCCAATCAAGATCCCAGCAGGATTCCTCCTAGAACTCGACAAGCTGACTTTAACGTGTACAGGAAAACACTAGTAGTTTGGAAAAGCCAAACGATTTTCAGGAAGAATGAAGTCGGAGGACTCACACTGCTGATTTCAGGGCTCCCAGAACTCAGAACCGTATGCTGGTAAAGGCAGGACTCTCAACGCACGAGAATCATATTGAGAAACAACTCAACGCACATCCACGAAGGGGCAGACTCTCCTCTTATGTAAGTGGGTTCTCAGACCTGGAGAGACCCCTGGATGTCCGTCTACCCTCTGTCTCGGTCCACGGTGGCTGGCCCCCCACAAGGAGGAAGCAGGTGCCAGGCGAAGAGCCAGGGGTGGACGTGACTAGAGCGAGCACCTTGCCCCCCACTCCCAGCACACACACTCCACTGTCCCACAGGGTTTAGCTTCCCCGCCGGTGTGGGGGAAACCACTCCTGTGGCATGGCAGTGGCAGGACCAAAGAATCCCTGAGACGTCAGAGTTGTGCGCCAACCTGCCACAGAGCAGACGGGACCCAGAACAGGGTTCCGCGCAGTAGACACACCACTGGGAGGTGGACTCACCTTCTCCTCTGCCAGGTGCAGGAGCTGCTTCTTGGCCTTCTCCACATCCGAGGAAGGCCCTCTGATGACAACCGTGTCACTCCCGGAGCCCTCCACGGGGAAGTGGATGTGGACGCCGCCGCACTCCTCCATGATGGAGCGGATGAGGCGGCCCTTGGTGCCGATGAGGGAGTTGTGCAGCTTGGCCGGAATGGAGACCTCTACCTCAGCAATGTTGGCCTGCGCGCACACACGGCAGAGGGAGGGGAGGGCGGGCGGGAGGACCAGTCAGGGAGGTCAGCTTCTCCAGCACACAGCCCTGGTGCGGCTCAGGACCCAGGGACGTGGGAGCGGGAGGCAGGGAGCCTCCGTTACAGGACACACCCCTGATGGGGCACAGGGCTTGGGAACGTGGGAAAGGGAGAGGAGGAGCCCATCTTACAGGACACATGACCTGATGGGGGTGGTCATGGCTTAGAAGCAGGGTGGTGGCGGGGAGAGGGGGAGCCCATCTTCACAGGACACAGGCCCTGACTGGGCACAGGGCTTGGGAATGGGGGAGTGGGAGATCACCACTACAGAAACACGCCTGATGTGGGCCAAGGCCCTACACCTGAGAGGGCAGGGGCACGCCTAGCTCAGATGGAAAGCCACGACTCTGTAGCACAATGCAGGCTCCACTGCTCAGTCAGTTCTGTGGGCCACAATGCTCAGGCCAGAGCTCTGCTACCAGCCAAGAGGAAGCAAGAGATCAGGCTCACCCTCCCACCCAGAACAAGCAGCAAGACAGAACATGTGGAACAACGGCTCCGAGGCCTCAGGGACCATGGTTAGGGGCCAGCTGCCAACCAAGAGATCAGTGGTCTGTGTCCACAGCTGGCCCTGGGAGACCCAACGGGGCAATTCTACTCTCCCCCATGTGGTCACTCCAAGTTGGAAGCAACTCTACAGCACCAGGTTTGGGTTTTTGGTCTTAGAGACAGGTGACAAGCCAGGTAAGCCTGAGGACCACCTAACAGGGAGGAGAGAGAGCTGGGTGTCTGGGGAGACCGAGGTGCATCAGTCTGCATGGCAGGGAGCCACGGAGCAGAGAGCAGACAGAGCCCTCAGGACCCGGGGCCCACTCACAGTCACAGGGTGTGCACGGAGAAGTTCACCAGGCCAGCCAGGTGGGCACTCATGGGACACTGGGTGTCCCCTTGGAGGTTCTCACCTCAGCAGCAGGAAACCATGGCCCTGGACCAAAATGGCTCTGACCCTATTGGATGGGTCCGAAAAAGAGTAAACGGCTTCTATCAACTTCACAAAGCTCAGCAACACTACAGAATCCAGTATTCAACAAAGTGGCATTCATGACATCTGATACTGAATTAAAAAAACGCTAGGCAATCACAGAAAAAGGAAAAACTGACCCATAACCAGGGAAAAAGAAGAATCAACTATCAGAAAATAACCCAGAAGTGGCACAGATGTTAGAATCAGCAGACCAGAACATTAAAATATAATTGCACTGCACGTGGCCAAAGAGCTACAGCAAAGAGTGAGCACGCTCAAATAAAACCTACACTACCTCAAAAGACCCAAATTCAGCTTCTAGAAACGAGATGAAAAATATGCTAGAGACGACTAAAGGAAGATTCAACACTGCAGAAAACTAGCGAACTTTAAGAAACATGGAACAGTCCTCCCTTACCCCCCACTAAACAGAGCACCACTAAACTGCAGGACAATGTCAGCCAGCTGGATATATGTGGAATTACAGCCTATGAAGCAAAGGGGTTAAGAGAAAATATACTAATAATTACAAAAAACCCCTTCAAATTTGATGGAACTCTAAATCAACATATGCAAAGCTCCACAAAGAAACACGAAGAAAAACTACACCTGTACATAACTTGCTCAAAGCTGGTGACAGAAATTTTAAAAGCGGCTATGAAAAAAAGACACTCTACAAAACTAAGAGTGAATCAGATTCCTTGTCAAAAACAATGCAAGTATGAAAACAGTGGGATAAAAGTTGAAGTACCCGAAGAACTAAAAAACTGTCAATCTAGCAGTAAAAGTTCTTTACAAAGCAAAATAATAAAAAAAATTTCAGATATGCAACAACAGAATCCTTCACCAGCAGACTTGCACTACCAGCAACGTCAGAGTACATCCATCGGGCAGAAGGGACCTGGACATGGGAATCCACACAAAGGAATGGAGAATTCCAGAAACAACCACTTTGGTAAACAACTTAAAAAACAACAACAACAAAGTACCGACACCAGTCAAAGACTAAGTCAGCACTTAAAACGATGACAATAAAAAGGCGGAGTTTCTAACTGGTCACACCAAGGCAGGACCACAAAACATGGAGGTGAGGGCAGGGGATGCAAGGGGGTGACGCACAGAACACAAGGGTGTTACACCCTCTGAGTTAAGGGGTAACCAGAAAAATACTGAATCCAAAAGGAAAAGACCAAAATGGGAACAAAGAGCTGATGGGGCAAGTAGAAACCCAACAGGAACACGGCAGACCCAACCATGAAAGCAACCATATGAAACACAAATGGTCTAAACACCACAATTAAAAAGGCAGAGTTTGCAAACTGAATAAAGAAGTTACTCAAGAGAAACACACTTCAGTATCAGAAAAAGTTTCACAGCAAATGAATTTTACCCGGTACAAAGAAGAGGGATAAAGAAGGTCATTTAATGACAGTCAAATCAAGAGGATCTAACAAATCCAAGTATCTGTATACTTCAAAACAGAGGTTCAAAATACATGAACCCCCAAACAGAAAGCAGTAAACAAATCCCTCATCACAGTCAGAGGTCTCCATCCCCTCGTTCACTGACAGAACGAGCGACAGAGACCACTAACGTGAGACAAATGATGGGAAGGTGACCGCTGAGCAAGGCCTGGAGGAGGACGGCATCTTCTACATTACTATATCCTGGTCCACGGGGCTCCTGCCCAAAGGTATCTCGGGCTAGGGCTCCAGGGGCTGACCCCCCACCACCAAACACGGGCCATTACCAGGTCTTTCTGAATGGAAAGAATCCGGCTCCGAGCAGCTTCACAGTTTGCCCTCTTGCCTGTGATGACAATGGTCTCTGAATTGCTATTCTCGGCTGGAAGGTCGATTTTGGTGTTGCTTTCTTCACGAATCTGCAAGGAGAGAGAATGAAGCCAGCTTCCCATGATTAAGACACTAGTGATGCAGGGCTGGGAAGTAAGGGGTCCTGCTTCAAATCTAAGTCAGGAAGGTACAGGGTAAAGGGCAGGGAAAGAAAAGCCAAGGGGTAGGGGACAAACTGGTCACCTTTTTAATGTTTGCACCTCCTTTCCCAATGATGTTCTTGTGAAACTGTTTGAAGATTGGGACAGAAATCGAGTAGCTGTTTTCCACCTTAAAAACAAAGATGGTAGAATCAACCATTCATGCTACATAGTCTGATACCCCTTCTAACCCTAAAGGCAGTGTGGAAATACTACAGCTGCTGCCATCTAGCCAACGTGGCCTCAGGGTCTACCTCCCTCCTGACCAGCTGACCTTCTGGGTCTGTCACAGTAGGTGAGATAACTGGTCTCAGCACCTGGCACACCACAATCCAACAGGCTGTATGTGCCTGACAGAGTGGCAACCCACCTACGGTCATCTGTTGCACATTCTACAGCACACGAGTCATCGAGTCTGGCCAGGGACCCCACCACACCAGCCGGGTGTGAGTCCAAGGCACCCACAGAGCAGCCCCCAGAGAGCACACATCCAGATGCACAGCCCATGACCCTGAGGGAGCCAGCCTCCAGTGGTTGCTCACAGCAGCACATGAGCAGGCAGTGCTCAGTGGAGATCCAGCACTCACTCCACGCAGGCAGTCATTGGCGGAAAGCACACGTCACCTGTAGTCTTCCTTTGACTACCCTGTCACATGACCCCCTCTTCTCCCACGTCAATTCTGAGGACCATCCTAAACCAGTAACTACTGCCCCACCTGACAGCCAGCTCTCTCTCCTTATTAGGCACTTCTACACCTAGGTGTTTGCAGACAACAAGGGGCCTGGTGGAGGCCATGGAGAGGCACCTCCCCACCCAATCACTGCACTGGCACTGTGTCTCTGTGAGCTTCAGGACTACACACCTTCTGCCAGCAGCCCACCAGGGGCAAGAGTGTGGAGTCTGAGGACACCCCACCCATGCCAACACTGTCCCAACACTGCCCCGGAAGGGGGGTGCCTCCTACCAGATCTGCCACCATCTTCTGCATGTACTTTGTGCATTTCTCCACCTCGTTCTTGGGCCCTCGGAGTTGGACAATGTCACTTTTCTGCACTGGGTCTGGAAAGTTGATGATGACCTGCAAAAATCACCACAGGCCGAGGTCAGCGACTGGTGAGGCTGGGTCACCAAGGTCCCAAATGCCCACTGGACTTCTCCAGAAAGTGACTGGAGAGCTCCTCCAAGAGCTAGTACCTCTGGAAACTTGTCCCGGATTTCACGGATCCGTTCGCCCTTCTGGCCGATGATGGTGCGATGGAACCTCTGCTCAATGATCAGGTCCTTGGTCCGCTCGTTCTCCTACAGAAACACCAGTGCAGACACCCTGTCTCCGGCAGGAAAGCCAGCAGTGCCCTGCCTACCAACATGTGGGACACAGAGGCCTGGGGGCGGGGCGGGGAGCAGCAGCTCCCGGAACCGCCGCGCAGTCTGCTGTTGCTGAGCAGCGCGTGAGGTGCCGCCAGGCAGTACTCCCACAGCAGTGTCCCCTGGGACCCCTGGCCACCCAGGAGTCCCCAGTAGAAGACAGCTGCTCTCTACAACAATCACTACACCTCGTTTTCCACCTGCTGCCAACAGCCTCCCGAACACAGCATCAGGAAAGGATCGCGTGCCAAACCCAGCGGCCACATGTGTGTTCCCGGGGTGGTAGGAGCCCACGGCAAGCTGCTGGGGCTTCTGTTTCCACAAGGGTGAAAGGGGGCACTTCTGTTTGCACAGCCACTGCTCCACGGAGCAGAGAGCAATCCTCCTGGTCGCCTCAGGCCACCTGCTTGTGTGGACAGTTAAGAAGGAGTGGTTCCACACGGCATGCACCTGCATGGCTCTGCGATGCCCATTAAAATGACAAAAGGAACAGAGCTAGAATACAGGCGAAGAATGTCTCAGAGAACCAACCATTTCCAAGAATTTTGGGAGACAGGGCTGGACTGGCACAGACATGGACTCAGAAAGGAATAATCCCATGGACAGCAGACAGTGCGGGGCGGGGGCCCTGGGAAGCTGGCTGGCATCAGCACCAACAGGGAAGTGGAGCCTGGGCTGCAGGAGACCAAGCCAGGGGCCAGACATCAGGTGGATTGAGTTGCGTCCCCCCTAAATACGTCTATCAATTTGGCTAGGCCATGATTCCCAGGACTGTGTGACTGTCAGCATTTGGTCACTTGACGTGATCTTCCTGTGTTCTGAATCCCATCTCTACAATGTTAATGAGATTACTGGCAGCTACATTAATGAGACATGATTCACTCTGTAACATCCATTTTGTTTAAAGTCAATCTTTCTCGACACAAAGAGAAGCGAGCAGAGACGTGGAGGACCTCACATCACAGAAAACAAGAGCCAGGAGAACAGTGTGTCCTTGGCACACGGGGCCTCTGCACTGAGAAGCTCTTAAGCCACAGGAGGAGGGTGAGAAGGGCCTTCCTCCAGAGCCGACAAAGCAAGCCTCCCCTGGAGCTGGCGCCCTGGACTTGGGCTTCTGGTCCACCAGGCCGCACAGGAGCCCACGGCACCTCCGCCACAGCAGCACTGGACGACCCCGGCCAGACCCTGTCAGTTAAAACTGGCTCTGCAACTGAGAGACGCCCAGTGTGGACAGCGGAGGGCTGGGACAATGTGGGAGGGCCTGGGGCCCACCCCAGCAGCCACGGTGCTCCCCATGGGCTCTTGTGCTCCACCTTGCACTCCGGGCGCCCCTCTGGCTCCAGGGTGTTGGGTGCAGAGGCACTGCTCTCAGCCCCCAAGCCAGCTGCGCACAGCAGTGGGCACTGGGTGTCAGGAGACCCTGCTGTGCAGCTCCAGCCTTGTGCACTGCACAGCACTGGCCAACAGGGTGTGCTGGCCGCCTGGTGTGCAACAGCCCCAGCAAGGGAGTGGGCCGCCTGACTTGGGATCAGAGGTCCCGCCAGCCATGCCCCGAGCACCACTCCCCGCAGGTATGTGCCCCCGCTCACCATGCGCGAGGCCAGCTCCAGGAGCTCCCGCTTGGCCTGCTGCACGCCCTGGGGGTCACCCTCGATGCGAATCAGGCTGCTCTTCTCGCTGTCGGGGGGGATGCGCACAGACACCTTGTACTGGTCTTTGATTCTGTTTACTGTGGGCAAACGGAAAGGCATCTAGGCGAAGCAGGACAACGGGCCAAGTGGCCTGGTCCCTCAGTGTGGTGACCAGGCCCCAGAAGAAAGCCTTCCTGATCTGCAGGGCTGGCCGTGTCTTCACAGGTGGACCTCACAGGGTCTGTGTTTCAGGGAGGCCTGGCACCCTGAGGAGCAGACACGTTTGGGAACTGCTGCTCAAGTGTGAACACTGAGTTCTTTAACAAAAAAAAAAAAACAGGGCCCCTGAAAGCCGAGTCCCGTACAGCAAGAGCAGTGACGGCCCCAAGAGGTCCTGTTGGGTGCAGGGGTAAAGGGCAACGAAGTGACTCTGCACATGGAGACTCAGGTCCCCATCACCTAGAAACACCCACAGATGACATGCCAAGGTGTCCAGTGCTGCAGCCATAGCACAGACCTGGAGGACACCGTGGGGGCCCTCTCACGCAGCCCTGACACGTCAGCACAGGAAAGGCCCGAGTCCAGGCACGGACCTTTGCTGACTGGGTACGTGCTCAAGCCTGGCATCTCTCCAGCTGAAGGCCGGGCACCAGGGATGCATGGTGAGGCTGTGTCACTGATGGAGCCCTTCGCTGGGTGCCGACCCGCACCCTCACTGTTCACTCTGTCCCCCGCTCCTCTGTCTGCTCTCTGCTGTGTCACAACTTCACTGTTCACTCTGTCACCCGCTCTCACAAGGGTCCCGCTCCTCTGTCTGCTCTCTGCTGTGTGCGCAGTGACACAGCAAGCAGCAAACACACTCTGAAACAGAGGCAGCAGCCCGCGGGAGCCAGGGAACTCCTTCCTGCCCACCTTCCTGGCTAGGACAGCACTGTATCCACGTCACTGCAGGCTTGCGCTGCACCTGTGACCCAAGGGAGTCGCTAAGTCCATGGAGCAATGCCTGCTGGCACAATTTCTCCCCGAGCCCAGGTGTCCTCTGTGATCTCCAGGTGATGGCATGGTCAACATGGAGTGCGAACCATGCCTGGGGGTCCACAGCCAACTGGCCTGCCGGAGAGCTGAAGGCAGCACCCCCGTGGTGACACAGGAAGGGTGAGAAGGGAGAGTTCTGAGAGGGAGCAACAGCCTAAGGTGAAACGATATCCTCACAGCCCACCTAGGGATCAGTGATCCCCACAGACCAGCAGATGCCCCTGGAGAAGGTGAAAGCAGCCCCCCAGGACTCTCCTTTCTGAGACAGGGACCCCGGGACGCGGCCGAGAAGCGGCCCCACCAGCCCCACTCACTGTTGGAGCCGCTCTTCCCAATGAGGTGCCGGTGGAACTTGTGGTCAATGTGGATCTCCACGTAGTCCATCCGGGTCACCTGGGGGGCACGGGGTGCGGCTGTTGGGACAGCGCTGTGACCGTGGGCAGGACGGGCCTGCGGACTAGACAGAGCAGACCCAGGGCCCGGCAGCAGGAGTGCCTTGTGGCAAGGCTGTCTCTGGGGCTCCCTTGCAGGGCCCTTCTGCAGAACAAGGTGTCCTGTACCCTGGTTCAGGACACTCAGCACCTCTCCTCGAGCCTGCCTTTGGCCCAGCTGCCACCCTGCTGCCCCTCCAGGATGCACAGCCTGCTCCCTGCCCACCGGCCTGCAGGGTGTTGGCTGGCCCAGCCCAGGCCCCCCCACGGCTCACCAAGTCCTTGACCATGGCCTCGATCTGTCCCTGGGCCACGTTCACATCCTCCGTAGGGCCTTCCAGGGTGATCTTGTCTTCGCCCTCGGTGAACTCAATGTGAACCTGCTCGTCGCCAGGAACAAGGAAGGGCAGTTAGGCCAGAGTCAGCGTGGTCACCACCTCTAGGCACAGGGCCCTGCTGCAACAGCTGCACACCTGATCTGATTCAATTAACGCCTGGACAGGAGGGCCACACCAGTGGACACCATGCAGAGGCAGGAGGGACGGCCAGGCAAGGCCTGCTGTCTCAGCACTAACCCGTATGGCCTTATCAGCCCTTTCAGCAAGAACAGGAGGGCAGCGCCCCCCACCGGCCTGCCTTCAAACCACTGACTTAGAGCACAGCAGCACCTGGCCTACCCATGATGCAGTGGCCAGTGTCTCCTCCCTCGTTAGGACACCGACTGCTCTCTGGCTACCTAGAAGTGCTCAGTTCACATGTCAGAACCAGTGTCGCTGTCGGGGCGGCAGAGGCAGCCCAGTCCTCACTCAGACAACCACCCCTGCCGCTCCCCAGTCAAGCAGCAGATGGCACGTTCACCAGGGGAGACCCGACGTGTAACCAACCACACCCACGAGAACCAGGACTGTGAGCCCAGAAAAACCTAAGTGACTACAGAGTGAACGGGAAAGGACACCCAGCCAGAACAGGGATAAAACGAAGGCTTCAAGTTTGCTGGTGTATCTTTGTGTTCACATTCACGGGCAGCTCAGCCTCCTCTAGGAAACAGGGGCGATTTTAAAGGCAGGGAGCCAGGAGCCATGAACCACATGCTGAACACAAGATTTGCTTTCACAAGCTATCAATGTAACTGTATGAAGTTAGCACACCCGAGCTGATGAGTGGGACACCTCTAAAGGGGATTATTACACCTAGCAACAACACACACTCTCCCTGGTCACCAAGAACAGAAAAGGATGCAAATGTCTAAGGGCATCATTCTGCCCTTCCCCAGGGGAGAGCAGCTGTGTCCCAGACAGGACAGTGCCTTCTGAAGAGGGTTTCAGTCTTCAGAGCATCTGCCGGGGCAGCAGTGACAATCAGACACCTATCAGACACGGATATAAGCGCTGAGAAAAGGAAAAAGGACAGGAGACACCACAGCACCCACTCCGGAGCACCCTTCACCTTTGGCATCTGCTGGGTGATCTTGGCCAGGTTCTGTCCTTTCTTGCCGATGATGAAACGGTGCAGCCAGGAGGGGGCGGACACCGAGGACACAGTGAAACTGTTGGCCTGGGAAGACAAGGAAACACACACGGGCATCTGCCAGACTGCTCCTTCCAGCCCAAGCACAAGTGAGGCCCACCCTGCCAGGGCCTAGGACCTCTCCGGGGCCAGAGAGGGGCAGTCACCTTGGCGTACACCTCAGTCAGTGCCTGCCCCAGCTTCTCCGGCTCGCCACGAAGGATCACAGTCTCCGAGGCACTGTCTGAGGGCGGTATCTCCACGGAAACCCCAGTCCGCTCCAGGATCTCCTGCAGGGAGTTACCCTTGGGCCCGATGACGTACTTGTGCTGTGACTTCTTCACCTCCACTGCAATGGTTGTGGTCTTCTTTTTCTGGGTGTCAGCAGGCAGGGCAGTCAGAGGGGGTGGGCCGAGGGGACAGACAGCAGGCCAGCGACAAGGGGCCCTGGCGACGGCAGCTGGCCAGCAACAAGTGTAGAACCCCCAACACCGAGCATTCAGGAATGGGGAGCCCCTTCTCCAGCACCGTGGCCCTGCCTTCCCCTCCGGGCGCAGGACCCCGCCCCCTCCAGCGCCCACCTTCTCCTCGTAGATCTTCCTGATGCGTGCCACGGCCTGCGCCAGCTGCTCCTTCTCCCCTGTGAGGACGATCTCGGTCCGGCTGACGCTGGGCGGCGGGATGTTGATGCGTGTCCCCGTCTCCTGCATGATCTCACCCACGAGTCGATTGTAGGGCCCAGCAATGAAGGGGTGAAAGGCCTTCTCCACTTCCAGCCTCTCCACAGCACGTTTGTCCTGGGAAGAGACAGCAGCCTGATGAGACTATGGTTCTGGGCACACGCCAGTGCCACTCTGATGAGCCAGATGGGCAT
Organism: Heterohyrax brucei; assembly: GCA_028571685.1. Lineage (NCBI taxonomy): Eukaryota > Metazoa > Chordata > Mammalia > Hyracoidea > Procaviidae > Heterohyrax > Heterohyrax brucei. The sequence continues at coordinate 152,908,213 of CM053146.1, forward strand.
TTGGCATCAGTAGCAGGCCTGTGGCATCGCTCGCACCCCATCCACCTCTAGGCACCCCCCCATGCAGGAAAGCGAGGCCGCATCAAGCAGGAGGCAGGGTGTCCGCGCACCTGCTCAGCAGAGATGAGCAGGACCTCGTGCCGAGCCTTCTCGATGCCCTCTTTGGTGCCAGTGATCTTGATCTGATTGCTTGGGTCATCGGGGCGCGGGATCTGGATTTTGGTGGCAGTTTTCAGCTCCAGGTCCTGCAGTTTCTCTCCGTTTTTGCCGATCACAAAGCGGTGGTGTTCCTTGGGAATGGCCACAGTCGCCGAGGCCTACAGCAGAAACGGATTCAAGAAAATGAAACTGTGAACTTAGAAAGAACGACTCTTCCCTCACAGCATGCTCTCTGGCAGGAATGCTGTTCATGACGGCTCTCACCCAGGTGACCCCAAACTATCCTCTGTGACAGACTCAGCCAAAAAGTTGCCTTCTCAGGGAAGCGTGCCTTGGCCCTAGGCTAAGTTCAAAGTGCTACACTCCCACAGCCCTCAGGACTGGTCGTCACACCACTAAGTGAGGGTAGTTATTTGATCCAAGTCTTCCCAGACTGCTATCCCCATTGAGAGAGCAGGGACACTCAAGAACAACGCCTGCTGTGTTTTCTACCTGCATCAGACCCTAACACATGTGAGGAAGCAAGGACCACTGACTGCTCCATCGAACACATGCTGGGGAGCAGGCACCCACCGACTAACCCATCAGACACACCAGGGAGGAGGCACCCACTGATCACTCCATCAGGCACAGGCTGGGGAGCTGGCACCCACCAACCGCTCCATCAGACACCGACTGAGGAGCAGGCACACACTGACTGCTCCATCGGGCACAGGCCGGGGCGCGGGCGCCCACCGACAGCTCCATCGGGCACAGGCCGGGGAGCGGGCGCCCACCGACAGCTCCATCGGGCACAGGCCGGGGAGCGGGCGCCTACCGACAGCTCCATCACACAGGCCGAGGAGCGGACACCCACCGACTGCTCTGTCGAACATGGGCTGGGGAGTGGGCGCCCACGGACTGCTGTGTCCATTTGCTCTGGAGCCCTCCATCCCAGATAGGTGCTTTGTTGCTTAGAGACACCTCATCCTCCCGCCTCTTCCAGTAACAGCTCATTAAATGAAAGAAAATGCAAACAACTCCACACCTTGCCTGAGGCTGAAGAAAAGGGACTTCCTACAAGGTTGGAGAGACTGAGGTGGAGGACAGAGGTCTGTCTGTCTTTCTATGCTTTACAGAAAACAGACAAACACAGACGAAGGGCTCAGGGAAGGTGCCAATGCTCTCACACAGGCGCCGTCTGCTCCGTCACAAAGACCTCCCTCCTTCCCCGTGGTGCAACCTGACCAGGAGCGGTTTCAACCTTCTCAACAGAGGTGTTAACTTACAGCTGAGAGGCAAGGGGACCACGGGGCAGGCAGTGCTGCAGAGGCCTCGGCCTGTAGGGCACAGGGTAGAGCAGAAACACCAGCCGGCTGGTCTCCTTCTGGCCGTTCACAAGAGTATACCATAAATAAACCAGCCACAAACAAACCCAGTCACACACTGAAGCAATTATGAGCACGTGAGACCCACTCCAAAAGTGGTTCAGTGTCACAAAGTCCATTCATGTAACCACTGTACCTTTGATCTAAGGAGAGAAATCAAACTGTCACCTCCCACAAAATGCAAATTCATCAGAGAAAAAAAGGAAAAGCCTGCCCTGCGGGGGAAACCCTGCCCAGGTCCTGAGCCTCCTGCTGGAGGTGGCTCCCGCGCGGCACAGCACGGGCAAGTGCCGCCAGCTCAGGGGGTGACGAGAAGGGACACGGACTCCCACTGGCAGCTCACAGGTCGCCAACCTAGATACCCAGACTGGACTGTGTTCCCGGAGAGCAGTGACTTTACAGATAACTGCAGAGTGCAATGCAAGACTGATGAGTAACAGGTCACAGAGAAAAAGGCCAAGAAACACCTGGACTTAAGCCCAACAGAAGAGGTGAGATACACACAAGAAAACCAGGACGCATCCTTTAAAAGCTCTGTAAGACGATGCAAGTCAGAGATGCCCATTTTCCTAGAACCGATTTTTAAATAAAAGCATGCCACTTCGATGAAAACCCTGACTGTGTGCCTCCCGTGGTACAGCAAGTAGGAACCGCGCAGCCAGGAAAAGTGGCGCAGAGGGTGAGGGAGGCTGGGGGCACCAAGACGACAGCACAACCCAGATGCTACAGTTCAAGGCCGCGAGCCCGACTCACAGGCACCCGGTCCCCCAACAGGTCCCAGCCGCTGCTGTTGAACCACTCACAGTCACTCACGGCGACCCTAGGGGACAGAACAGGACTGCCACATGGGGTTTGCAAGGAGGGGCAGGTAGATCCGCAGTGCTGACTTTCTCCTTAGCAGCTGAGCTCTTAACCGCCGCACCACCAGGGCTCCAACAGACCCAAGTTACAACAACTCAGTACATGATAAAAGCCACATCTGCAATCACTGGGAAAAACGACCTTTCCAAACCAGTGTGGACAGCTGGACAGACACTGGGAAAAGAGCACAGTCATTTGGAAGGAGGGGTTACAAGGCAGGAAGGCCCTCACGGGTGCCTGGTGAAAGCAGACACAGCTTTTCCCACAGCCTGGAAGGGAAAAGAAACTTTCCTGACAGTGACACAAAATAATAAAGGATTAAACAGTTACACTACCATAAAATTTTCACAAAGAAAACACACCATGAGTGAGCAAGGTCACAAAACAAAGGACAAACTGGCATAAACGACTTGTGACTTACATTACTGATGAAGGATTTTAAAATGCCATGGTACACTGAACTCCTAAAAACTAAGACGACAAACTCACGAACAGGCAAAAGACAGCAACAGGCCATTCACAGGATGATAGCACTGAAAAGACGCTTCCCCTGGCTTGTCCAGGACTGCCAGAGCAAAGCGCGCTCTGTCAGTCTGCAGCGGCTGAGCCCAGCCGTGGGGCAGCCCGCACAGCCACAGGGGCAGGCACTCGGCAGCGGCTGGCGGCCCCGCTCCCGAGGGAGAGGATGTGGTGCCGTGTGCGTTGACCCTCCGACCCAGCTGGCTCACTTCTAAGAATCTGTCCCCAGACACACTGGGCAAGGACGGGAAACGGTGTCCACAGGAAATTTTTATTGTGAAATTAATTCATGAGAACAAAAGTCTAGAAACACCCAACTGCCATTGACAGAGAGGGCCCTAATAAATGAGAGCACAGCCTAAAAGCTCGCACAGCTGTGCAGACACAGAGGAAACCTCTCTTCACCGACGCACACAGAGACGGAGAGACGGAGAACACTCTTCACCGACACGTTGCATGGACGCAGGGGAAACCCCTCTTCACTGACACATGGACACTCCAGAAAATGCCGAGGACAAAAAGCAGGTGCAGGACAGGATTTGTGAAAGCCGTCCTCTGCTTCTCCTCCCAGCAATGTCAGGACAAGCCAAAGATGAACAAGATGACGCAGCAGGGAGGAGACAGTGAAAGGAGGCCGGCTGGAAAGGCCCAGGCTCCGGACGCTCTAACACACAGTTCTGACTTTGCAATCATAGAAACGTTTAAATAATTTGGAAACATGAAAAAGACACTGAAGCAAAAGGCTCCCACTGTCTTTCAAGACGACAGCATAACCCAGAGAAGACAGTCACTCCAAATGACTCACAGGTGCTGTACTCTAAGGAAGTCTTACAGTGCACCAAGAGTTCCTATTGCCAGCAGTGACACTGGTGTCACTGTTCTCAAACCATCACACACACAGCAACAGGAAGCCCTTCACTGCGCTGCTGTCATCAGGAATGGGGACCTTCACAAACCCAAGGGGGCAGACCTGAGACAGCACCCTGACCGGACACAGCTTGTACCCCTGCCTGCTCGTTCCCAGAAGCCCACTGTGCTGGCTCTGTCCTGACAGGGACGCCAGGAGCACCTAGACCCATCTGCACACGCAGTCCCTGAGGGTCAGGGTGCCTGGGCACAAGACTGTTACCCAGTGTGTGAAGACTGGCCCAGGCACCATTCTCTGCACGAAATGGAGCAGCTGAAGGGTGGGTGCCCACCGGGAGGGCCCCCCGACTGCAGATGAGGCATCGCAAGCACAGACAAGGACTGGATCGACAGCAGCAGGTCAGAGTAACAGCTGAGATCCACTGGTAGCCACCTCCTCCACATGCTGACTCGGGAAAAGGATCTCCTCCTTGACCTCCCTCTGAGGTTCCCCCTAGATGAAGGGAGGCTCTTTACAAAAACCCCGACTAGCGCAGGAGTGACCAACTAGAGCAGAAGTGACCAAGTCAGAAAACCACGACTGACAGCCCCAGTGAGCTCAGGCAACAGTCGCCAGCAGAGAAGTCAGCAAGTGAGGCGGCTGAGGAACTGCCTCACGGGACGGACGGGGCTGCAGGCTCCGCAACCCACTTGGCTGCTCCGTCAGCACAGGCAGGGCCAGCAGAGGTGCCCCCACTGACGGCGTCTCCTCACCAAACAAGCAAACTCAGTATAAAGGGACTGAGCCCCGAGATCTAATTGCCAGGGGCGTAAGTCATGACAGACAGCAGGACACATCAAACTCCAGGGTTCCCACCCAGTGTTGACACTTAAAAACCCAGGAGTAGAGACTTGAGACTATGACCAGATGCAACCTGTGGACGGATCTGAAGAGCCCCGTGGGAAGCCACCTGCAAGACAAGAGGGAAGCCTCAACGCAGCAGGGCTGACGTCAGTCAGCGACGGCAACTCCGTTGGACAAGTTACACACAGCACATGGGCCAGGACAGGCCAGACAGCGTGTCCAGAGTGGCTCTACCACAAGCCAGTGTGGGGTGGGGCGTGGGCTGGGGTCTCGAGTGCGCCCTCCCCACAGTGCCCCATCTGCTAGTCTGCTGGACTAGCAGACACCGTAGTCACAACGCTGAGTCATGTCCCACTTCACGACACTGAACATCGACAAGAACAGACAGGGTTAATGACCTTCCCAGGCCCTGTACTGAGGAAGTGAGACACAAAGATGGTGCTCCCACCACTGAGCCTCCTGGCTCCCACCCTGCGGTCTCGGACCCTGTCTCAACTGCGGCCAGTTGCCACAGAGGTCAGTGGCCAGCCGGAAGGACCAACTGGCTAGTTCATCTGTAACACGACATGCCAATTAGCTGCTCTGAGTGATCTTGACATGATGCCACCTAGGAGAAGGGCGTCACCAGCGACTTATTAGAACCATCCTCCAAGAAGCTCCACACACTGAGGCCAAGGTGCCCAAGACTATGGGAACTGTTTTAAAATATGCAAACAACTGTCTTTAGAATCTCCCTGGTCTGGACTTGTAAATCTGTAGTGAGAAACAAAAGAGCCAGTGACTTGTCACACAAAGCACTGGGGCATCCACACCCAGCTGCCTGCCACACCCTGGGGAGGCCCAGGCCCTCCTCGGGGTCCGGCTCTGGGATAAGCTTCTCCTGCTCCGTTCACTCAGCCAGCAGTGAGCAGCGAGGCAGCTGTCCCAGCAACCCACTGGACCCGGTGGCTCGGATGGTCCTGCGTCCCTGGTGGTGTGGACCCAATGGCATCTGACCACACCTGAGCTGCTCTGGCACAGCACTAGCAGGTCACACATGGCAGTGAGTGCCACGGAGGGACACTCACCTGAGTCTGCAGTCTGGCGACAATGTCCTTCCGTGCTTTCATGACGGCATCCAACTTCCCTGAGACCATGATGGAGAGGCCCTGGTCCTTGGCAAGGGACAGCTCCAGGTGGGCACCCGTCCGCTGCATGATCTCCAGGCAGATCTTCGCCTGCTCGCCTTCTCCGAACTGGTTCATGTCCTTGTACTTCCTCTCCTCCAGGGGCACATGGAACACCTGCCCAGACAAGACCCACAGCAAGGTGAGCAGGGAGATGTGGGTGCCCCACGGCAGTGGGGCGCTGCAGCGCCGCCCGCATGGGTCACAGCCTCCATCACAGGAGCAGAGCATGGTGGGGAGCAGTCGGTGCAGGAGGGGCACAGGGCACGAGCATCCCAGTACAGGAGGAGCAGGGCACAGTGGGGAGCAGTCAGTGCTGGAGGGGCATGGGGCACGAGCATCCCCGTACAGGAGGAGCAGGGCATGGTGGGGAGCAGTCGGTGCAGGAGGGGCACGGGGCACGAGCATCCCCGTACAGGAGGAGCGGGGCACGGTGGGGAGCAGTCGGTGCTGGAGGGGCACGGGGCACGAGCATCCCCGTACAGGAGGAGCGGGGCACGGTGGGGAGTAGTCGGTGCTGGAGGGGCACGGGGCACGAGCATCCCCGTACAGGAGGAGCACGGGGCACGAGCGGCTCAGCAGACAGGCCGACGGTGGACCCTGAGCTGGGCTAGAGGGGGAGGGGACAGCGGCGAAGGCGGGAGGGTCAGAGTGCTCAGCAAGGTGGTAGCAACATGTGTGGATGGGGTGGTCCCATCTGGAGGCTCCTGTCAGGTGACACAAGGAACCCCTGAACAGCTCAGGCAGGGCATGGTCTACGTGACAATGCCTCTCCTCTAGAAGAGAGACTGGCCGGCCCAACAGAGGCAGGGCGCGTGCAGAAACGACTCAGGTAGAAGGTAGCATCTGGATGAGACCAGGAAGTTACGTCCGGGACAGGTGTCAGAGGCACACTGGGGACCTGAGGGGGCAGTGGCTCTGAGTCAACAGTCCAGGAAAAAGGACTCAGCATCAGACCATGGAGGTGACAGCATCTTGGACCACAGCATCAGTCATGCTGCCAGCAGAGAGGACACGTGGGGCCAAAAGGAAACCAAGACACTAGAGTGGTGACGGAGGTGGAGGAGGACGTGCCCCCACGGTGGGTGGCTGTGTAGGAGCAGGAAACGGGGGGATCTCGCTGAGCGCGGGCGGCAGGAGCAGGTCTACAGCCGGACTGCAGACCAGGTTCCGGCAGGTGACAAACAGAACCCGATCACTCGACAAGTCCCACCTAAGAACCCAGCAGGGAGCGATGGGCACTCCCACAGAGCTCAGGCCAGGGCGGGGGCTGATACAGTTTGGCCCAGGAAGGGCCCTCCCTTAACACCCCCACCCCCAGGGGATTCCCCTTCCAGGTGCACCCTTCCTGGTATCTCCTGCTGTCTTTGCCGAGGGACAGACAGGAAGCACCCACCTGCGTGATGACAGAAGCCTTGATAGGCCGGATCCTACTGCCCCAGGCCCCGGCAGGCTCCTGGCTGTTCTCCAGGCACGCTGCCTTCTCAGGGAGAGGAGGGAAGGCATCCTTGTAGGTCGGAGGGTCACTTTCCTCTTCTGAATTTAAACTAGCAACTGTAACAGGGACAAACCAAGTTAACAGGAAGCCCATGGCTCTCTGTATCAGGTGAAAAACAAAGACATGAAACGACCCAGCGACAGGCTTCCCAGGCACCACAACCTTGCCCTCTGCAGTGATGGGACAGTGCTGCAGGCCAGGACAGGCTCATGGAGGTCCTCAGCCTGTGCCCAGGACTGCAGCGTACAGACTTGAGGAGAGACCATGTCTTAGACCGTGCCTCCCACATGAAGCTGGGCAGGGAGAGTGTGGCCGCCCCCTACCAGGGCGAGCTCTGTGAAGGCCAGCTTTGCCATCCAAGACGGCTGGGTCCTTGGGAGTCACCTCTTGCTGAACTGGAGAGCCACAACCACCACGATGCCAGCCCGAGTGCCCTCAACCGGCAGAACCAGATAGCGGGGGCCCTAGTGCTGCCCCCAAGAGGCCACTGAGGCAGCCCTGGTTGACTCTCCACATGGGCACTGTGCAGTATGACAGGCCCCTGTCATCCTCGTGCCAACCAGGCTCCTCCCCACCAACCAGGGGCCCTGGGAGGGCAGGGTGTGACTGTCCGCAGCCACTGAGTTCCCAGAAAGAAAGCACGGCACGCCCGTTGGGGGGGCCACCAAGCCCTCAAGAAAGCAGAGCCTGCCTGTTAGGGGCCATCTGAGTGTGTGGGAAAGAAGAGTAACTGTCAGGGTCCCCAGAGTCCCCAGGGCCACTCAGTGTCTGGTGCACAGTGCGCTCAGTGAGGCAGCACTGGACAGAGGTGTGAAGAAGAACAGGCTGACCTGCGGGCAGCAAGGCCTCCGTGTGCCTCCTGGTTCCAGCGCTCACCCGGGGCCCGGCCAGGCTGCCCACGGGCGCCAGTCAGCGCACTGCAGGGCAGATACGCAGCCCACCTCTTTCTGCATCTTGTTCCCCACCTACAAATGGGACACACCCCAAAGGGCCACTGGCTGACGCCAACGCCAGCCCTGGCCAGATGCCCAGGCTCACACTGCACTGAACAGCAGCCACACCTGGCCACTGAGCCTGAGATGTGTTTCAATTTCATTTAATTTCAACTTAACGCTAAGAATGGCCACTTGTCTCAGCTCAGAGAGCTTTTGAGGTTTGCTGGAAAACAACTCAGACATGCGCACCCACTCCTTCAAGCTACAAACGTCACGACACCTAAATAACAGCACGGATTTCAGATGAAAACCCTGCATTTGAATGGAAACGTTCCGCTGTGGTACAATACACACGCTGTCACAGAAAAAAGAACAGGACAATAACACCACTCCAGTTTTTAAAAAATTAGATGTGAAGGTGACCATGTTTTAGATAGAGTGGGCTAAATAAAATACAGGCCGTCTCTGGGCTACACATGTCTGAAACACAGCCCGTGGGTATGACAGACTCCTGTAGACCATGGCATTAAAAATGCGGGGTGCATACAGCGGTCCAAAATCACACACGGTGCCACTCTAAGACACATATCAATATACAATTATTACTCTAATATAACATTCAAGATTGTCATGGGTTCAACTGTATTCCCTAAAAAAATCTGTGTAGCAATTTAGTCAATCCCTGACTCCCAGTACTCTGTGATGCCCTCCACGCCGTAATCCCGCCCTGACTCCCGGTACTCTGTGACGCCCTCCACGCTGTAATCCCGCCCTGACTCCCGGTACTCTGTGACGCCCTCCACGCTGTAATCCCGCCCTGACTCCCGGTACTCTGTGACGCCCTCCACGCTGTAATCCCGCCCTGGCTCCTGGTACTCTGTGACGCCCTCCACGCCGTAGTCCCGCCCTGACTCCTGGTACACTGTGAGGTCCTCCACGCTGTAATCCCGCCCTGACTCCCGGTACACTGTGAGGTCCTCCACGCTGTAATCCCGCCCTGACTCCTGGTACACTGTGACGCCCTCCACGCCGTAGTCCCGCCCTGACTCCTGGTACACTGTGAGGTCCTCCACGCTGTAATCCCGCCCTGACTCCTGGTACACTGTGAGGTCCTCCACGCCGTAATCCCGCCCTGACTCCTGGTACTCTGTGACGCCCTCCACGCCGTAGTCCCGCCCTGACTCCTGGTACACTGTGAGGTCCTCCACGCTGTAATCCCGCCCTGACTCCCGGTACACTGTGAGGTCCTCCACGCTGTAATCCCGCCCTGACTCCCGGTACACTGTGAGGTCCTCCACGCTGTAATCCCGCCCTGACTCCCGGTACACTGTGAGGTCCTCCACGCCGTAATCCCGCCCTGACTCCCGGTACTCTGTGACGCCCTGCACGCCGTAATCCCGCCCTGACTCCCGGTACTCTGTGACGCCCTGCACGCCGTAATCCCGCCCTGACTCCTGGTACTCTGTGACGCCCTCCACGCTGTAGTCCTGTCTCTGTGACGGTAATGAGGGAGGATGTGCGGCTTTGGTGTCAGAGGGGCGGACTCGGTGTCCAAGGCTGTTCTGTGCCTTGAGGCAGTCTCCTGAGACATAAAGGAGAGAAACTAGCAGAGTGATCTGGGGACCTCTTATCACCAAGAAACCGTGGTGGAAGCTGAGCACATCCTTTGGAAAAGACAAAAGCTCCCGGTCCAGGGGAACATGGACAACAAGGACCTTCCTCTGGAACCAGCAGAGAAAGACTTCCCCTGGAGCTGAGACCCTGAACTTGGACTTGTACCTTACTGGACTGTGACAGATGACATTTCTCTTTTTAAAGGCAGCCACTTGTGGCACTTCTGTTAAAGCAGCACTGGATGACTCAAAGAAAGATGTTTTACAGTGCATCCGGAATGGTTTCTCTGATGTTTTTAAGCTCAGGAAGTACACTGCATACCGCGTCTACTCAAACAAACATTGGACTCATGTCAGACATGAGCCATACCCAGTTGCACAACTCACAGACAAACTTGGCGCAGAAACTGCCTTAGGAACTGAAGCTGTTCGTGCCCCAGGGACTGTGCACACATCACAGGTAACTGTGCCTCTTCTTCCCACATAACACCTGTGCTGGAGGGTTTCAAGCTACTGTTACAGCTCGTGTCCCGTTTCCGTCAAGGGCACTGCTTCTGACCTCAGAGAGCCAGAAGCCAGGCCTGGCCTTTGCCCACAAGGTGGGCTTCTTGGGGAGTACAGCCTAGGTCTTAAGACCACAGGGAAACAGGAGCTCTGAGAAGGGACTCCATCAGTCACCAGTGGCCAAATCTGGTTGGCTCTCTCAAACAGCGTCTGCATTTTAAAACTCACCGTGCTTTGCTTTACCTGTCCTTAGCTAGCCAGTCCTGCTCCTCGCCTATGCCATGTGAACACAGGCTCCTGGCCAGGCCCAACTACTGGAAGACCAAAGGCGCTCCCAGGAGGCCACAGGGCTGGGAACAGTCTCTGCGAGCGGCAAGAAGAGCACACCAAGGGTATCACCTTTGATCTGCTGCGGAACCAGCCCACTCCGATGTTCTGCGAAGCTCTCTTGGGTCAGGACTGCAACGGAGCTCATTGTTGATGGCACACCTACACAGAGTCCAGGTAAGCTGCTGCAACAGGAGGACAGAGAAGAAGAGTCAGAGAAGAAAAGTCAGGGGCACAGACTACGCAAGCGGCTACAGGAGACTGTTAGCCTACAAGTTTGGGCCCACAATTTTATTTTCTTTTACTAGCAAGCCCCACCTTCTATTTTCCTCACTCATAATCTCAGATACACAAACTCTAACCAAGCAATGAAAAAAAAACACACAAAAAGGGCGGGTCTTGGGTGACTTGTGCTCTCCAGGCACCCCTGCAACTGCAGGGGTGCAGCAGGCTCAGGGGATGCCGAAACACAATCTGCACCTGACGAGGGCCACATGCTCGCCACACCTGGTACCCCAGGGTAAGTGGGTGTCACTCACACACCGCCCTGCTTGCAGTCAGTGCCCACATGCCAGCTGCTGTGAGAGCAGACCTCCCTACTGGCGGGCGCCGTCTCAGTGCAGAGCAGGCCCGCGAGCCCTGAGCTTCCCTGGGTGCTGGGTGCCCAGACACCGCACAGTGCCTCTGACCCGTGTCAGCCTGGTCAGCTGCCTGCAGTCAGCTGCCTGGCTGCGGGGACACTTGCGGCAGCTCCTTGGGTGGGGGCAGGAGCCCAGGCCTGGCTGTAGGCTCCACCCTCAAAGCCACACAGGGCTCCGCTGGCCCAATTGACAGCCTGGGACGTGGCATGGAGCTGTGGCTCCCGTGTTGGGATACAAAGCCAGGCGGCCTCTCTGGGACCAAACCCCTGAGAGGACGAGGCGTTCTGATGATGGCAGTTAGCCTCTGTCCCCCAGGACCACTCAGTGACAGTCCTGAAGAGAACACTCTGTCAGTTACGCACCACACCCGTTCCTCGCAGCACCTGGGCAGGGTCTTGGGTCAACCGTGATTAATCACAGGTGCAGTTAGAAGTCACCTAATCAGTGGAGCTTCTGCACCATTCTATAATACACAATAGAAGAAACTGTCTCTGAAGAGCCCCTAGAAACCTGGGGAGCAGGGCTTCACACGGGGCCGGACTGAGAAGGCACAGCCCGGGAGCAGGGTGGCCGCTGACACATTCTACTCACCAGCAAAATGGTCAGTAGCCGGAAGGTCCGTCCTGGGGCGCCGGTCAGCCTGCCAGCGTGGGCTAGGGCAGCACAGGGCAGGGGAGGAAGGGAGACACGTTACTGGGGCGCCTTCTAAGCTCAGCCCCTCTTTTACTCCCCAGCCAGGAGAGGTCAAAATGTTATTGACACCTGCTTGCTAATACCAACGCTCAGGTAAGTTTCTTGGAGAAGAAAGCACACAGACGCTATGCCTTAAACCACGAGATTTGAACAAAGCCCAGGACAGTAAAACACGAGTACCCCCAACTTTCACACGACTTTTCTAGGGAGGTGGGGGAGTGACCCAGAGGGCTGTCACTTTGAACCTAACCATTTGAACGGAAACTGTCATTAAACTGATGGCATGCTCCTGGCAAGGCCACTGGTTCCCTGTCTGCCGAGTCAGAAGCCAAAGCTCCCACGAGGCTGCACTGTCACCACAGGCAGGAGATGAGTGGCCCAGCCCTGCAACCTTCCCAGGTTACCAGGAGCTGCCATCCTGAAAGGTGCCGGGGACACGCTGCTGTGCCTCCCTGCCACAGCCATTCCAGACTGTCAAGTCGCAGGGCAGGAAGGGACCTTGCAAGCAGGAAGCACCCCTGTGAAGTAAGAGCGCTTGTGTCCTCTTCCCTTGGGGGATTTGCCGGCAGGCGAGACCGCAGGTAGAGACCCCAAACAGAGCTACCCGCCTCAGCTATGCTGTGAGACTTGAAGGCAGACGAGGGCATGTATTTGAAATATCAGAACCAACGATGGTAACAAGGGCACTCCACCTCACTGGAGAACAGCACCCCAACAACCCTCCCGCAGAGACACGAGTTCAGGAGTCGGGCCACCCGCTGAGCTTCCCTCTGGCGCAGCTCCCCACAGCACCTTTGCACTTTCAAGTCCAACGACACTGCCCCATGCCCTCAGGCTCCGCCCCCACACGCCCTCAGGCTCCGCCCCCACACGCCCTCAGGCGCCGCCCCCACATGCCCTCAGGCGCCACGCACACACTCTGCAGGGTCTCCAGGGATCAGGAGTGCTTGGTTCTCCAGCAGTGGGGTCCTTTGGCCTCAGACCACGGCTCAAAACATTACTGTTTTGCTAGTCGATCCCTCAGTGTCCTCTGAGCAAACCCTTTCTGGAAAAGTTCATTCCAACCAGCCTCTGGATAAACCCCTACTCCAAATGGCTCAGGGCCAGGTACTCAGTACACCTACACTCTTGGGGACATCTACCTGGGAAAACCTGAGCGGTATCTGTCTTACCCGTCCTCTCACATGGACAGCAGGAAAGGACAGGGAGAGTGGCCCTCCAGAGAGCTCCAGACAGGTTAGACAGGATTTCTGTAGCAGTCTGTCTGAGCTGGAAACTCAGGGCAACCACAGGAGACAGACAGGGATCAAACAAGGGGTGCTGGTGGCTGTCTCCAATCTGAAGACTTTAGCAGCCTGGTGGCCCAGCTCTTGGGTGAGTCTCTAAAAAAGGCTGATACCTCAGCCCTCTTGTGTTCCCCGTCGCAGTCGCCCAGCCAATCCGCCCCTGCCACTGGTCACAGAAAGAGACAGCCGGCAATCCCTCAACTGCATCCTGTGCTCACCCCAGCTTCACCCAGTGGGCCTGACCACCCACAGCAGCAGCAGGGCCACCTGGGTGTGCCGGCGCCGGCTGTTGGGAGCTCCACCCGGGTGTCCTCTCCAACCAGGGCCTTCACCTGCCGTCGGGAGCTCCAGAGGCCAATCACCACAGAACAGCTGCCCGACATCTGCCCTCAGGGTCACACTGGGCCTGTGAGATCTGCTCCTGTCAGGGTGAGAGGCGCCTCAGCTGCCCCCACACCCACCATGTTTGAACACCATCGGGGCAGGAACCTCATCGCTTCTGTGGATGCCCACCCAACCTCTGGGGACTGAAAATGATATGCCCTACACTGCGCCACAGGGAACAGGTCTCTCTCTCCCATGTGAAGTCTGTTCTCCTACTTGGCCCACATAAGCCTCCCTCCGTTCCCGCCTACAGCTACCCCAGAATGGCTGCACATCACACGCGGCCTTCAGAGCCAGGGCTGCTCCATCAACCCAATGTCAGTCGTGACCATCCAAGGCCACCACTTCAACAGCTATTCTCAACCTGGACTTCAATGTCCTTCCAGCTGAGTGACAGCACAGGAGATGGAACCAGACCTAACAATTGAACAGCAGATGACATCCAAGGTCCTTATCTTCTGACCCTGAGCAACTGTCAAGAAAGCCACATAACCGGCAAAGTGTCACACTCGGTGCCAGCCAACAGACACCAACAAACGAGTCTGTGAAGGGAGTTTCATTTTCTTGCCTCCAAACGAGGAATTACTCAACGGTTGAGTTTTGGCAATTACCTACTGGAAAAGAAACATCTTCGCAAAGGTAACTCAGCCATCAGTAAACCTCCACAAGAATTTTTCTTCAGTCACAAATGGGAATCTCAATGCTTTAAAACTCAGCAAGACTGGGTCTGCCAGCCTCCCGCCCCACTGCCATCGAGACAATTCCAGCTCACAGTTACCCTAGAGGACGAGGAGGGCCGCCTGCAGGGTCTCCAGGGCCACCGTCTTTCTCCTGGGACTCCATACGCAAGGTGCCCATGCCCCAGGCTCTCCCTTGTCTTCAAAGTCACAAGCGTTCACCTTTTATCCCACAGCCGGCTTGCAAGGGAAAACTTTTTTCCAAGTACCCTGGATACCCACAGCCGGCACCATGAGACACTGTCAGGTCCAGATTTGTACAAAACCCGTCTTTTTCGGGGTTTGGTTTATTCCACCTAAGCGCCAGCAAGACTTGGCTCTTGGAAGTCAGCACCCAGCCCGCAGCAGAGTGACTTCGCGGATGCCACCTCAGCAGAGCCCTCCCCTAGCCACGGCTGCGGGGCGGGGACAGGCTTAAAGGGCCAGCACCCACTGGGCTCCTGAACTTCTCATCCAAACTGGGTCTTTTTCGCAATGTACTTTCCAACTGTCAAGCTGGGGTTTCTGCGTGTTGCACTACCGTGCACGCAAATCATCAATCGCCCTGTCCACACACACACCGATGACCAACACCCGCCCCCCACGGGGAGGACAGGCAGCAGGTGGTGTGACAACTCCGCGCCACTGGGTCTGGAGCAGACAGGTCTTAGTGCTCCCTTCGTCCCAAGAGGCATAGCTGGGTCGCCTGGCCTCGCCTCGGGGGTCCTCGGGAAGCCACGGAACTGCACCCACAATCTTCACCTTGTGGAGGACGAGAGAGGGCCTGCCCCAGGCTGGTGCCGACCTGGCCGGCCCACAGCACCGCAACAGGCTGCAACTGGGCGAGCGCCCACCCGCACCACGAGCCCCGTCTGCCCCCCAGAATCCCTCCAGACCCCGACGTCCCCACTCTGCCAGCACGGCGCGCAGGCTCACACGCAGGGTCCCAAGACAGCACAGGGCTGGGGGAGGCGGGGAAGGCACACGGCGCCGCGGGGAGGGGGCAGCGCCGCGGGCCAGCCGGACGCGCCAACGTCACCGACCTGGGCCAGGTCGGCACCCCTCCCCCATGGCTGCGGAGCCTTCCCAGCTGCGCTCGGCCAACCGGGGCCGGGGGGCCGGGAAGGAGATCCCCGGGCCGGGCCCTCCGTCTGTGTAGCGCGGGCGCCGGCGGCCGGCGGGGCGCTGAGTTGGGAAAGTTTCTCCCACTTTCTTCCCGGCGCCGCGGCCATGCGCAGTAGTGACACGTAGCCGGTCCCCCCCCAACCGCGACCGGCCGGGGCGCGGGCACTGCGGGGGGGGTGGGGCGGTGAGGGCGCGCGACAGGGTGCTGGTGGGGGACCCCGCGCAAGGAGCCCCTCCCGCCCATCCCCCGCGGGCACGCTCCACGTCGGCAGCGCCCCCAACCCCGCACCCCAAACTTTTCTCGCGCTGCCGACTGGCCCGCACCCCGCACTCCGGCCCCGCCGGCCCCTCGCCGACCAGCCGGCACCCCAGTGCGCCGCTCACCCTGTGCACGGGCCGCCCTCTCACTCGCCGTCCGTCGGTCCGTCCGCGCGGAGTCAGCCCGGGCGCTCGGAGGCGCGGCGGCCGCAGCCCGGCAGCTTTATAGGGCGGCGGCTCCAATCCCGCCGAGACACGTCAGGCGCTGTGCCGCCCGCCCCCGACGCAGCAGCAGCAGCAGCCGCCGCCGCCGCCGCCGCCCGGCCGCCCAGCCGCCCGGCCACCCTGGAGTCCCACCAGGGCCAACAGGGCTTTCTGCAGCTTTCAGGGATGGAGAGGCTGGAGGATCTAGGAAATCAACCACAGCCCCAGAAGGCAGAGGGCGGCATCCACACTAGAGCTGCCGAAGACAGGAGGACAGGAACAGGAGGACAAGGATGGGGACAGCCAAGATAGCACCTGCAGAAGCATGCGTCAACAATACACTCCTCCCCCCCCAAAAACTCTCAAAGGACAGTACAACCGAAATTAAGTGACTACTGTCCCAGTCACAGAAAATACCAATCCCCAGGTGACCAACGGGCTCAGCCCAGGCAGTTTCAGGTGGAGACAAACCCAACACCCTCAGCAACTGGCAGCCCAGAGTTTACTTCCTCAGTTTCCCTCCTCTACAGAACACCTCTGCCCACTCCCCTTCTCAGTAGCCAGCTGGCTGCTGGACACTGTCCTGGAGTCAAAGGGCTCCTGGTGACCCCACAGTGACCCACCAGCATGCTGTGGTCTTGGGCCACCCCTGTGGTCAGCCACAAGCTGGATCATTCTAACTGACGGGGTCTTCATAGCTAAGTGTCAGGAACATCAGATCGCCAGGCCTTTCTTCCTGGTCTGTCTTAGCCTGGATGTTCCCCGAAGCCCTTTCAGCACTGCAGTAGCCCCCAAGGCTCCCTGACAGGTGAGGGCAGGGGACCTGGGCCCCGACAGGTGAGCCAAGCTGTGCACGGGGTGACCCGGTGGCTGGGGACCCAGCCCCGGCTGGCAGCATGGATGGCGAGACGTCCACCACTGCATCGCCACTGCTGGTTGGGTCACCTTCAGAAGCTTAAAGCGTCCACCTCAACATTGGTACACGAGTGATACCTTTGCCTTCTGTGTGTCAGGCCCTGGCTGTGGGGCTCACGGGAGGGGGGATCCAACGCACTCACTGCTGGGGGTCTGCAGAGGCATCAGCCTGCACCCTAACAAGTGTCAGGCCAGCCACCCCTGGACAGTGAGAGGTCCGGAGGGGCTGCAGCCTGGACAGGAAGTGGCGGCAGGTCACTATGGCCTGCGCCCTGAGGACGGCCCCGGAGTGATGGAGACCTGGTGCGAGGTCTTGGGCAGCAGGGCCCTGACACTAGGAGGAGACAGTGGCTGGCACCACGGCAGCCGTCCTGTCAGGAGAAGGTGGTGGCCTGCATTATAGTGGGCAACAGCGGCAGACCCTGGTGGCTGGGCCTGGGGGTCAGTGTGAAAGGCAGCACCAAGTGTTCCCATGTTATCTGGATGTCGGGGTGACAGAAGGTGAGTCTTGGGGGCTGAGAAAGGTCTAGCATGGCAGAGGGGTGTGTGCCCCCCCCAGAGACCGGGAGACGGAAGACAAGCTGGAGAGCAGGCTATGAAAACGCAGGTGTTCAGATGTGGGCAGCGAGGTCTGGAACGGCCAGCGGGAGATGTCAAGTTGGGGACTGTGTGTGCCAGCGTGGAGGCTGGAGAGACCTGAGGCCAGCAGGACACAGCCACAGGGATGCCCCAGCACCAGGGGACATCTTCTGTGGAGACACCCGAGGTGGCAGAGGGAAAGGGCAAAGACATCATTGTCACTAAAACACCAAGAAGGCAAATCCAGTGCTGTCGAGTCAGTTCTGACTCACAGCGACCCAAGAGGGCAGAGCACGACTGCCCCGCAGGGTTTTCAGGGGCTCCTGCAGGACTCCAACTGCTGACCCTTCGATTAGGGTCTCCTGTGTGGAGCCTTGGCAGGAGGCCCCTGTAAAGCCGACAAGAGCCTCTCTTAGGGACAGGGTGGCTTTCTGACCTACCTCTGTGCTACTACTGCAGTTTGGGGTGACGTTCCCAAGGGGATACCCAACTAGCAACTCAGACTAGTTTATTTTTATTTTTTAAATCTTTTTTATTACGATTAAGTTAAAGTTTACAATCCAAGTCAGTCTTCCATCCCAGCTCTCTGCAGCTCCATCTGCTCTCCTCACCCCGGGACAGCAGTCTTTCTTTCCACTCTTTACTTCCAGTATCCACTCAACCAGCACTTGCCCCCTCCTCTCTACCCTCTCTTCTCCCCTCTGAAAACAAAAACCAGTTGGACAGCTTCACAGGAACCCGTACAGTACACACATCACTTGCATCACTGTGTGCCTGTGTCCAGTCCACTCTCTGTCTGAAGTGCCACCTTCAGCACCGGTTTCAGGTCTGGGCTCGCAGCAAGTCCAGAGGCCATGCTCTCGGTGTCCCTCCAGGCTGTCGGACATCAGTTCTGGTCAGACTAGTTTGTTAGTACTTTTTTTTTTTTTTTTTTTAAATTTCAGGGCCCAGTATTCTGGAGAGGGGGATGCAGCAGGAAGAAGTGGTTAAGACATTTGGGAAGAGTCAACAGGTCCACTGACAAGAAGCTTTCAGGGCAGCTGAGATGTCACCACAGGGAGATGGATGTAGTACCTCCAGCTCAGGGTGTCCTAAAGAGCTGGTTAAAAACGCAGCTGCTGGAAGTTCACGATCCAGTGATACACGTGTGATACACGTGTGATACAGACCATCCTGCCTACGTGCCGCTGGTCCTCCTGAGCAGCTGCTCTCCCAGCAAGCCTGACCACATTAACAACAATGATTTTACAAACAAATCTCAGGCTTCTGTTCCAGCAATATGAAAACTAGGTAACGCAGGAAGCTCCGGCTGCCCACTAATGGCATCATCAGCCCGAGACATGGGGCTCTCCGTCCTCGAGGGCCAGGGGAGAAGCTCTAGGCCTGTTCAAGGCAAGGGATGAGAACCAAGACACCCACTCCAGGCCACGGTCCGTAGAGGACAACCCAAGGAAGGCCGGCCCAAGGTCAAACAAGCAGCAAGTCCAGCAGCACTGGAAGCCTGCTGGGCACTTTCTGCGTGGCCTCTCTGCGGAAGGGGCATCTGGCAACAAGTGACCCCTGGCCAGCCCACCCCCACAGCCCAAACCTAGAAATTAACAAAAGAGAGAGCAAGCCCACTCAGGAGGAAACAGGCCTTAAGCCAGGCCAAACAGGATACGCACAAGGCAATCTTTCCTGTAGAGAAGCTGAAAGTCCAAAATTCAAGGAGCAGGAAAACCAAAATAGAATTAGACTCTAGAACTTCAGATGACACAACTATCACACTGAAATGATAAAAGAAAGTTTTAAATGATTAAGGATCTAAGACAGAAAAGTGACTCTGAAAACACAGAGGGAGAACCTACTGCAGAGCACACCTGCCACAGACGGGAGTGTGGGGAGGCTGACGCCCCCAACGGGCATTTTAAAAGACAGACTGGAGAACAAATGATGGCTTAGAAAGTTCTAGAATATAAAGATACAAAATCTTCCAAAAAGACAAAAAAAGGGGGGAGGGGAAACCAGCAAGATAATGAAAACTAACCCCCACCAAAACACACTACACCAAAGACAAGTGTAACCCTTAAAAAAAGGCTGGAGCACATGCGCAGGTTATCAACCAAAGAACCTAATGAGACTGAGGGCCGTGAAACCACACACACTGGAAAGCCAAACCCACTTGGGGAGTCGGGATCAACTCTGCAGAACAGGGTCTTGCCTACAGGACAGGGCAGAACAGCTCCACAGAGCTTCCAGGGGTGCCTGGTGGGTCTGAACTGCTGACCTTTTGGTTAGCAGCCACAGCACTTAACCACTGGGCCACCAGGGTTTCCAGACACACCAGGGGCCCACGAGAGAACCTGAGAACGAAATAAGGACACATTCAGTCAAAGGAACCGTTCCCATCAACGGATCACTGCAGAAAGAACTACTGTTTCCTAGGGTCACTAAAACAGCACACCACAAACTCCAGGAATGTATCTTTTCACAGCTGGAGGCTAGGAGGCTAGAAGTCCTAACTGGTCAGCTGAGCCTGCTCCCGCCAGGCTGCTGGAGAAAGGCCTCTTCTGCTTTCTCCTGACCTCTCCCTGGCTAGGGCTGTCACATAGCACCACAGTGAGTCATCACTGGCAAGGGATCAGGGCCCATCCTACCAGATGCGGCCTCAAGTTGATTTGACTGGTGACACCGTCAAAGGCTCTATTTCCAAACATAGCCCGTTCCCAGGTAGTGGGGCTTGAGAGACTAAAGCAGCCAGGCAGCCAGGGGAGTGCTTCACCTCTGTACCTTCAGAGCTCACAGCTACTAAGTAACATACGCTAATGAGCCGCAAGAATAAATTCCAAGGGAGTTATGTGTAAGACAGAATTAAAATATCAGGCAAGAATAATACCTATGGTGGGAGGAAGAGACCCAAGTGGCAATACGCTAGGACATCCTTTCCAGCCTTTGCTAAGGATGAAGGGTGTTCTCGGTGACCGTGAGGACAAAACATGCTCAGATGGGGTCACCAGCCCCGCTCCTTCCAGAGCCCGGTGGGTGCAGAGACGCACACTCCAGCAGAGGCGCCTTCCCAGTGACATCATTTGACATCACCAATTATTGAAAACTAAAATAGAAGGTGAGAGAAGTGAAAAAGAAGCAATAAAAAAACACAGAACACGGTGAAGGAAATGAATTCAAGTATGTCAGAAACAGTCACCTGGCCAGTGACAACAGACCAACTGTTGGCCATCTCAGAGAGCCCTAAGCAGACGGGAAACCCCAGCAGCCTAGAGGTTACGTGCTAGCCAGAGGTCAGCAGCTCAAATCTACGAAGTGCTCCTTGGAAACTGTATTGGGCAGTTTGTCTTTGTCCTTCAGAATCTCTTTATGTGTGTGGGGAAACCCCAGTGGCACAGTGGTTAAGTGCTACGGCTACGAACCATAAGGTCAGCAGTTCAAATGTGCCAGGCACTCCGTAGAAACTCAGTGGGGCCAGTCCTCTCTGTCCCTGACGGAAGTTTAGTTTTTTTTTTCTTTTAAACTATGTGTCTGTGAACTATGAGGACATAAAGACTGAAGATAAAGAGAGCAAGCATCCCAGGCGAATACCAACCAAACTGCAGTTGGTGATACTATTTTCAGATAAGACAGACTAGATAAGAAGCATTCTTAAGGGGAAAGCAGGTCAAGAATAAAAAATTTAATTAATTCTGATCATGCATGTACCTAAAATAGTTACACAACCTATACATTAAAAGCTGAGAGGTTACCAAAAGTTGACACATCCAGCGTTACAGGGGAGACTGACTAAAATCTCTTGGAAACATGGATTATGGACATGAAAACTGTATGGGAAATCCAAACACTACCACTAATAAATTTACTTTGCCAGACATGTATGGTTCTTAACTCAATGACTGGAAAAGACACAATCTTCTCCAGCATGCAAGAAACTTGGGCAAAAAGAAAAATCAACAAATAGAAAAGAATTAACACCATAACGATTACATTCTCAGACCACAACATAATTAATCAGAAGTCAACTTGAAATTTTTTAAACATCTGGAAATTTTAAAACTGGCTCCTAAATAATCCATGGACCAAAGGAAAAAATTGAAAATATTCTGAAAAGTGGACAAGAAAGCTATTATCATCCCAAACTTGTGAGATGAAGCACGCCTGTCACTTGGAGGCATGTTTCTAACCTGAAGTCCTCATCTCTGTGGAAAGGAAAAAATGAAAATTAATACATTAGCCATCCTCCTCTTAACTTCTCCTGAAATGAGAAAACAGAATAAGCATATAGAAGGAAATAAAGGTAAATTAATGAAATAGAAAACATATACTAAACCAAAAGCCAAAACCACTGAGTCTATCCAACTCATAGCAACACTACTGGACAAAGCAGAACTGCTCTACAAGGTTTCCCAGACAGCCAGTCTCTGTCAAAGCACACTGCCCTGCAGGGTTTCCCAGACAAACTGCGGCCGTACACCACCCTGTAGATTTTCCAGGCAGTCAATCTTTACGGAAGCACACTGCCCTGTAGGGTTTCCTAGGAGTCAGTCTCTGTGGAAGCACACAGCCATGTCTCTCTCCCAGGAGTGGCTGAGGATAAATACAAGCTACAGTGGAGTCTTTAAAAAGACCAGCAGTTTTCGGACAAGGATGATCAGAGAAGGGAAAAAGTATGAAGAGGCAATATTAGGGATGCAAAGAAGGACACAATACAGGCATAATACAAACTCTGAAAAATCATGCAAGCATTCTTTCAAGGAAAGTACTGTCACAAACTTGAACAGGATGAAATAGGCTATCTCTAGAAAAACAAGTTACCCAAATCAAGTCAATTAGAAGTAGAAAATCTGAAAAATGAATCCTCTGCACCTTGAGAGAAACAAATATAAAAATCATAACAAAAAGCCAGACCAAGAGGTCTTGCAAATAAACCCTGAGAGGAGTCTCCCTCACTCTGAGAAAAGCCCAGCAGGGAAACGGAGCAGGGCCCTGCCCAAGGTACTCAGAAGAAAAAGCTCAAAATCACTGGGGCAAATGGAACCCAGAAAGGTAAAAACAAAGGCCATACCATAACAAAGTTGAGTTTATTCCACTACTGCAAGGGGCACAACATTAAAAAGAGATGCAGTAATTCACAGGAACACTATCAGGGAGAAGAGCTGATCACCTCAAAAGGGTGAAATGAAGCTATCTCAACTACCCAGTACTCCTGATAGCAACCGCAGCTATAAGGAAAGGGGGTGTCTACCAGAAACCTCCATCCGCAGCGCTCACAGGGGCTCCCCGAGGGAGCGGGGGAGCACTGGCACTGAGTACGCTGACCCAGGGCCAGGTAGCCTGGACACGTGAGCAAGGCAGGAACAAGAAGGGGGCAGCTCGGAACACGGGGGAACAGCCGGCATTCACCGCACGTGCTGTCTGAGGAGGTGGCCGGGGCCATCTCACCGACACAGTGTCACAGCTCAGAAGTGCAGAAGGTTTGCTGGAAACAGGACTGCACACAAAATCCTATATTTCAAAATACCAGCAACCATCTATTAGAAGACTGTCTTATAATCACGAAAACAGAAGACACCTAGAAATAAACCTGATAAAAAAAATGACACACTGAGACTATCATACCAAGGGCTGATGGCACTGACTGGGTGTCTTGGCTGGTGGGAGACTGTTCTGCCCTGCAGAGTTCTGGGCTTACTGAGTTGATTAGGCATCTTTAGCCGACAGAAGGAGTAAAGACAGAGGGAGCAGCCCTCCCTGTCAGGGGGTCTTGCTTGTTGCTGTGATGCTGGAAGCTATCCAGTGGTATTTAGGTGCCAGGCGAGTCGCTCACGGTGGAGAGGTTTCAGCTACACTTCCAGACTAAGAGAGATTAGGAAGAAGGATCTGGAAGTCTACTTCTGAAAGGGATTGGCCAGGAAAAACCTTATGAAGAGCAGGAGAACACTGTGAGATACCGTGCCGGAGAAGGAGGCCCCCAGGTGGGAAGGCCCTCGGAAGACGACTGGGGAAGAGCTGTCCCCTCAAAGCAGAGTCGACCTGAATGACGTGGATGGAGATGAGCCTTCAGGACCTTCATCTGCTGAAGTGGCACAACTCAAAACGGGAAGGAACAGCTGCAAACATCCATTAATAACGGGAACACACAATGTACAAAGTATGATTCCAGGAAAATCGGAAATTGTCATAAATGAGACGGAACACACAAACACTGACACCCTAGGCGTCAGTGAGCTGAAGTGGACCAGTGTTGGCCACCTGAATCCAAAAGTCATACAGTCTACTACGCTGGGAACGAAAACTTGAAAAAGAATGTTGTGTTTGTCATTCAAAAGAACATTTCAAGATCCAGCCTTAAACACAACGCTGTCAGTGACACGATATTATCTATATGACTATATGGATGGCCAGTTAATACGACGATTATTCAAATTTCTGCACCAACCACTAAGGCCAAAGATGACGAGACTGAAGATCATTACCAGCTTCTGCAGTCTGAGACTGACTGAACACGCAGTCGGGGTGCACTGATGATTAGCGGCGACTGGACTGCAAAAGCTGGAAACGAGGAAGGATTGGTAGTTGGAAAATACAGCCTTGGTGACAGAAATAACGTGGGAGACTGCGCAGTAGAATTTTGCAAGACCTGCAAATATCTTTTTAAACCCACACAAAAATGGTGACTGTACAGAGGACCACACGAGATGGAACACGCAGGAACCAAACCGAAGACGTATGTCAGAAAAGACGATGGAAAAGCTCCACATCCGCAGTCAGAACAAACCAGGTGCGGACGGGGCACGGACCATCAACGGTTCATATGCAAACTCAAATGGAACCTGAAAAAAATTAGCACAAATCCATTAGAGCCAAAGTATGACCTTGAGCACATCCCTCCAGAGTTTAAAGACCATCTCAAGAACAGACGTGATGTGTTGACAACTAACGGCCGAAGACCAGATGAACTATGGAAGGACATCAAAGACATCATCCATGAAGAGAGCAAAAGGTCATTAAGAAGACAAGAAAGAAAGAAAAGACCAAATTGGACGTCAAAAGAGACTCTGAAACTTGCTCTCGAATGTCCAGCAGCTAACGCAAAGGGAAGGAGTGGCAAAGTAAAAGATCTAAACAGAAGATTCCAAAGGGCAGCTCAAGAAGACAAAGTATTATAATGACATGTGCAAAGAGCTGGAAATGGAAAACTAGAAGGGATGAACACGTTCTGCATTTCTCAAGCTGAAAGAACTGAAGAAAAAATCCAAGCCTCAAGTTGCAATGGTGAGGTATTCTACAGGGCAAATATTAAACAACTCAGGGAGCATCAAAAGAAGGTGGTAGGAATACACAGTCATTATACCAGAAAGAACTGGTTGATGTTCGGCCACTGGAAGAGGTAGTGTATGATCAGGAACCAATGGTACTGAAGGAAGAAGTCAAAGCTGCATTGAAGGCACTATCATAAAACAAGGCTCCAGGAACTGATGGAGTATCAACTGAGATATTTCAACAAACAGATGCAGCGATGGAAGTGCTTACTTGTCTATGCCAAGAAATTTGGAGGACAGCTACCCGGCCAACTGACTGGAAGAGATTCATATTTATACCCATTCCAAAGAGAGGTGATCCAACTGAATGCAGAAATTACCCAACAGTATCATTAATATCACATGCAAGTAAAATTTTGCTGAAGATCATTCAAAAGCAGTTGCAGCAACACATCGACAGCAAACTGCCAGAAATTCAAGCTGGATTCAGAAGAGGGTGTGGAAAGAAGGCTATCACTGCTGACGCCAGATAAATCTTGGCTGAAAGCAGAGAATATCAGAAAAACGTTTACCTGTGTTTCATTGTGCAAAGGCATTCGACTGTGTGGGTCATAACAAATTATGGCCAACACAGCATAAAATGGGAATACCAGAACACTTAATGGTGCTCTTAAGCAATTTGTATATGGATCAAAAGGCAGTCAAGAGAAAAGAACAAGGGGATACTGCATGGTTTAAAGTCAGGAAAGGTTTGTGTCAGGGTTGTATCCTTTCACTACACCTTTTCAATTTGTATGCCGAGCAAATAATTTGAGAAGCTGGGTTATATGAAGAATGGGACATTGGGATTGGAGGAACACTTGTAACAACCTGAATTACACAGATGACACCACCTCACTTGCTGGAAGTGAAGAGGACTTGAAACACTTACTGATGAAAATCAAAGACCACAGCCTTCAGTGTGGATTGTGCCTCAACACCAAGAAAACAAAATTCTTGCAACTGGACCAGTAAACAACATCGTCATAAATGGATAAAAGATTAAAGTTAGCAAGGCTTTCATTTTATTTGAGTCCACAATCAAGGCTCATGGAGGCAGCAGTCAAGAAATCAAAAGACACGCTGGCACTGGGAAAATCTGCTGCCAAGGACCTCTTCCAAGCATTGAAAAGTAAAGATGTCACCTTGAAGACTAAAGTGCATGCGACCCAAGCCATGGTATTCTCAATCGCATCATAAGCATGTGAAAGGTACACAATGAACAAAGAAGACAGACCAAGAACTGATGCCTTTGAATTGTGGTGATGGAGAAGAGTGGAACGTACCACGGACCACAAAAAGAACAGACAGACTTACTCTGAAGAAGTACAACCAGAGTGCTCCTTCGAAGCAAGGATGGTAAGACTGTGTCTTACGTTCTCTGGACATGTGGTCAGGAAGGATCAGTCCCTGGAGAAGGACATCATGCTTGGTAGAGTGGAGGGTCAGCGAAAGATGGACTGACACAGTGGCTGCAGCAATGGGTTTAGCATAAAAACGATTGTGGACATGGTGCAGGACCGGGCAGGGTTTCAGTCTGTTGTTGACAGGGTCATTGTGAGTCAGAACCAACTCGATGGCACCGAACAACAACATCATACGAAACTTTGTCAACACAGAAAAAAAGACCTAAATAAATGGAGAAGTGCCAAGTTCACATACAGAAAGAAAAAACCCACTGCTGTTGAGTGGACTGCCTCACAGTGACCCTCGATGACAAAGGAGAGCCGCCCCACAGTGTCCCCAAGGCCACTGTCTTCTCGGAGGCAGACTGTCGGGTCTCTTCCCAGGAGTAGCTGGAGGGTCTGAATCCCTGACTCTTCCGTTGAGGAGCCAAGCGCCTGACCAGCCAGCCGCAACACCACCGGGGTGCCTTGTGCTCACCCATAGACACCCTTCATCAGAAAGGCGTCCTCCTCCCAGAGAAACGCAACCTAAATCCCAAAAGCTTCTGTTGTTTTGTTTCTGTGGTGGAACTTGAGGAGTTAATTTTAAACTTTACGCAAAAGGCCCAGGGCCCAGAACTGCGAAGACAGGAGTGAAGAAAATCCAGGTGCGGGGAGCACCCGCCCTCCCGAACGCAAGGTGTCACAGCCCCAGCTGTCAGGGAAGGGGCCCTCAGGGTGCAGGGCTTAGGTGCTGGGCTTCTCACTGAAATGGCAGCGCCTCAGACTCAGTGGCCGCGTGGCAGGAGACGGACGCAGCCGAACCCGTGGGGGCCCCGTGGTGCACCTCTCTACTCACAAAAGGGGCTCCGAGTCAGAACCAACTCATGGCAATGGGTCTTCACAACCAAGCCAGCCTGGCACTGGTGCAGGGCCGACTCTGAACGACAGGCCCGCCAGCACCCAGGCCAGAGGCAGCCTTGCATCGTCAGGAGACTGACACAAACGGCCGTGGGGAAACGGACCGTCCGCAGGAAAATCAGGACACTCCTTCCTTCAGGCCTCTTGCGGCTGCAGACGCACACCTCCTGAGGTCAGGCCCACTTCCAGATACCTACACGAGGGAGAGGGCCACCCAAGCAAGATGAGACTCACATGCACTGCCAGTAAGAGCCAGCTACCTTCAACAACCCACCAGTCTGCGGACACCACACAGAGACCGAGGTGCACAGGCCACACGCCGAGCCTCTCAGCCTTCACTAGTGACCCGGCCTGCGGGCTCCAGAAGGGCAGCGGCCAGAGGCATTCCCTTGGCCGTGTGAGCTGGGGCTTCCCATCGGCCGTGGACGGCCTCACTCAGCCACAGAGCCACACTTACGAAGCTGGGGCCACTCGCTCGGTTCACGCCTCCGGGCTGGGCAGGCCAGCCGTCTCATCCCGGGGAGAAGAGTGAGGCTCTCAGCCCTTGGAGAGCTTTTATGATGAGGGTCATTCATACCTGGTGCCCAACTACCCTAAACTACACCGTGGTGGTCTGAACCCCACAGCAGCAGTGGAAGGCAGGCCCTGCAACTAGCCTCTCTAGAAAGAGCAGCCAGGAACACCCCTGGGGCAGCTGGAGCTGGGAACACCCGATGGCCACGGGTTTTTATATGACAAACAAACCGTAATGACAGCCCTCAACTGACATGGTGTATTTTCAGTCTTTACAGCCAGGTTTCTTCCTCTGGCTCAGAGACCATCTTTATTCTGCATGTAGGTCCATCCCCACCAGCTGCCCTCAACAACTGGCAGGTTCCCCCTCCAGTTGGCAGGTCCTCCCCCGCCAGCCATTTCCCCCCCTCAGTAGGCAGGTCCTCCCCCGCCAGCCGTCCCCCCCCAGTAGGCAAGTCCTCCCCCGCCAGCCGTCCCCCCCCAGTAGGCAGGTCCTCCCCCGCCAGCCGTCCCCCCCCAGTAGGCAGGTCCTCCCCCGCCAGCCGTCCCCCCCCAGTAGGCAGGTCCTCCCCCGCCAGCTGTCCCCTACAACCAGCAGGTCCAGCCCAAATTAAACAACAGCCAGGAGCCAAAGCCCGCCACATGCCACACCTCCGCCCTGCTTCTCCCACCTGTGAAGTCCGTCAGTTTCACTTCTTTTCAGGAAGTGAGAGAAAGGGGAACAGTGTTTTCTTCAATGACACCGTGAATCTCTTTTTCAGATTCAGGTTCGAAGTTATGTGAGAATACCGTCTTGTTGTGTGTCTGGCTGAGCCAGCAGGACAGTGCAGGCCTGTGAGGGCGAGGAGTCCGCCGAAGGACCTGCGGCTTCAGACTCTTGCTCGAGCACCACTTGGGTCACCCGGCTTAGGGGCTCAACTTGGATGTCTTGCATCTGTAGCTTTGGGGGCCTTAGCAGGAAGGTAATCTCAGTTAAAAACCATCCTGTGACAGGTTCCCCATTGCTGGGGACATTGGCACTGAGTTCCACCGCACGACACCACCCATGCCACTGAGTGGACACAGCCAGCGCTCCACTCGGCCACGTTAATGTCACGAGTACTGATGACATCCGCGCACACACGCCACAGCAGAGTAAACGAGAATGTGAGTTTACTCAGAGCCTGATACAGTAACACGTGCCAAACAACTGTATCTTACAATTTCTTTAAAAAGACTGGGGCAAACATGAGGTTCAAAAGGGCGAGTGGATTCCCACAGAGACAAGACAGTCTTCAGAACTGTGCAGGCCCACACACAGTGGCCAACGGGTGCTGAGGCCACTGACCCCTGAAGGGTGGCTCAGCTACGAGTCCATGCTGCAAGTCCTGGACACACCGCAGACTGTGGCCCAGCCGAGCCCACTGGCTGGGAGTCAGCGGCCCTGCCCGGGAGCACAAGTGCCCCACGGGCTGCTGGGGTGGCCTTCCTGGCGGGGACAACCGGCCACCTCTTCATCCTGAGGGGCGGCTGGCTAGGGTGTCACTGCTGGCTGGTCAGTTAGCAGCCGGGCGGTCACCCATGCTCCAGCTGCGAGCACCCCTCAGAGCTTGAGCACTCATCACCCAGAACCACAAGGTAAACAGTCTCCGTAACGATTTTTATCCTATTTATATTTTGAAATGATAACATGTTAGACACATTCAACAAGTGTATTACCGAAATTGATTCCACTCACTTGTTTGTACTTTCACAGTAGCTACCAGGGAATTTAAGACTGTGTTCGTGGCTTCTGTGACACTTCTACCGAGCAGCTCTGCTGGAGCTGCTAGCGGTCCCAAACTCTAGAAGTGGGATCTCACTCTGGAGTTTTTAATTTCATTAGTCAATTGTACACAAGCAGCCTTCATGGAAAAAAGAAAAACTCCAATCAGTTATCACAAATCTCCTGTTTAAAACGAATAAACTTACACTAAAGCTAAAACCAGACAGCTGCTGTCGGGTGGCCTGACTCTCCACTCCCCCGGGGCCCCGGCGCTGTCCACAGCGAGCCTTCCGGAGCAGCCCACCGGGCTCTTCTTCCTAAGTGCTCTGGGTGGGTTGCAACGGCCAACCTCTGGGTTAGCAGCTGAGTGCTCAACTATTTGCATTACCCAGGGACTCCACAGACTTGCATCAAAAACCCCAAATCCAACCCCTTTGCTGTGAAGCTGATTCAGATTCACGGGAACCCTTAAATTAACTCAAACACCAAACCCACTGCGACAAACTCGGTTCCGAATAGCGACCCCACAGGACTGAGTGGAACTGCCTCACGGAGTTTCCAAGGACAGCCTGGTGCGTTTGAACTGCTGACCTTATGGTTAGCAGCCCTGGCATTTACCCACCATGCCATCAGGGTTTCCTAAACTTACAGTAGGCGAGAAAAAAAAAATGCAGCCTGGGTGCTCATCAGTCATGAAAACACCTCTTCTATGACTAACGCCCAGAGCTGCGCTTCAGTCCAGTGCTCCTGAGACACAATTTCAAAACCTCACGGACAAAATGGGCAAAAGACACAAACAGGCCTTTCACAGAAACACAGGAAATATTTATTTAACCTGTATGAGAAATGGCAAAGCGGGCAGCAGGGTGGGACCCCACATCACAGCTCTCGGTCCGACAGGGATAAAGCTGACCCTGTCTGAAGAGATGTGGCCGGCTGGTGAGGTGGGGCAGTAATAGCTGGGGCTGTCTCTGTGGACAGCAACTTGATTACACAGTGGAATTAAACACACAAATTTTCTTTCGGATAGCAGTTCCTGCTTCCCAGTTATTCTGACACAGAAGCACAAGGCCAGGAGCAGTGGGCTAACCAATGCGGGTACAAGGTCACCGCTAACCGGCCTGTGTGTGACCCACTGTGACCGCCCACTGCCCGTGGGTGCAGACGGCCGGCTCGCCACTGCTCAGCTGACGGGCCGCCTTCCATGGGCCTGCACCGCGTCCCCCTTATGGTGCGCCCTCAGTGGGAGCTGGCTCCGTTTGTGCCCTGGCCTGCTTGTTCACGGCACTAGCCAAGCCAGCCAAGTGTCTTCAAGTTGCATCCAACTCATGGCGACCCCACGGCAACTTAAAAATCACGCAGAGTAACAGTAAGAGAGAAGCGTTTCTACGAAAATCAAGTTTGCCACTCGGGAAGACTCGAGGGCAAGCTGCTTAAAAAATTACCTGAGTTATGAGGCTCACCAGGCAGCTTCTGTCCAGATGCAAGATGAGAGGGCAGAGGGGACACCAGCTGGCTGAGTGGACACAGGAAACACAGGGCAGGAAGGACGAGTGTGCTGCCCCAGGCTGGGGTGAGCAGTCAGAGTGGCACAGCGGTGTGGGTGCAAGTTTTTGTGTGGCAGATTGAAGGGCAGTATCCACTTTCACATCAAGCACAATAATTTTTTTTTTTAATTATGTTAGAGAAATAGATCACAAAAATCTCGACTGCTTTGTTAGTGTCATAATTCTTGATCGACGTGGATGACAGTGGAGCTGAAAATCAGATGAAGTCTCAGTGAGCTCAGCTGACAAGTGTGTATGCTCCAACCGGCAGGCCCATTGCAAAGCGAGGTCTTAGCCTCCAGTCGAACGACTGCCGAAGGAATAAACACGCACGTCTTAAGAAAAAAGGTTTCAGGTACATCGCTTTTTATGACGCTCAGCTTTAAAGGACTTTCAGTTAACCTATCAACTGAACAGGTCAGTCAAAGAGGGGTTCAACCCAATGTGACCTCGGAGGCACGGGGCAACCCCACATATAATGGTTTTAATGTAATCATCTGTGCTGAAAACAGAGAGGGAGAGAGGTATGTGTCTGTACATCAAATAGCTCTAGAAAAGCCCTCAGGTGACCACGAAGAGCATGGAGCCCAGAGCTCACACTGCCAGCTGCATGGGGAAACTAGACTGACGGACCCGAAAAGACAGCAGCTGTACCATGAGATTGTGTATTGTTAAGCTGGCAGGGCTCATGGGAAAAAAGTATAATTTCATATACCACTGGCCAAAGTACGTTTTACCAGGTATACAAATTCCAGATGGACACACACGAGTGTCGGCGACGGCTCTGTGCAGGAGGCAGGAAAGCCATGTACTGTACGCTGCTTGTTTTTCAGCAAGTACGCTGCATCAGAAAAACACAGATGCCTCGGGGGGGAGGGGGCACAAGCAGCCCTAAAGGAGCACTCACTGCTGTACTCCACGACAGGTAGTCACAAGAGTCGATTTCTGTGCTGTCTTCTTAAACTGGAAACCCTGGTGGCACACTGGTTAAGAGCCACAGCTGCTAACCTAAAGGCTGGCAGCTGGAACCTACCGGGTGCTCCCTGGAAATTCTAGGGGCAGTTCTGTGCTGTCCTATAGGGTCACCATGAGTCAGAATTGACTCGATGGCAACAGGCTTGGTTTTTTAATCTTATTAGGCAATGCTATCAACCAACACTCTGAAGAAAAACCTTTTTTTGGTTCATTTCTTTGGGATAGGCTGATGATCACGAGAAGAATGAGACTTCGCATTAACCCATGAGCACTTTGGGAGTTGGGAGGGAGACACACAGCAGTGTCTTCAGGGATCTGGAGAGAATGTAGAGAGTCCCTGATCTCTGGTCCACCAGCACATACAGTTGGCAACAATGGGGGTGTGGAAACATGGTTTCATTAGAGTGGAGACAGGGTCTCTGAGAGGTACACACCTCCCCAGGAGAGGCCAAGGCCAAGCCCTGGGAGACAACGAGTAGTGCCATGCCCGCCAGTGACCACCTGCCTGAGATGTCACCTTAGGGTCCTCCCTCCATTCTAAAGTTCTCTGACCAGTTCTTCAAACACACACTTGGCTGATTCCAGGCAGAAATGCACCAGTAACCCACCCAAGGCATTGCTGGACCAGCATCTTGAGCCACAGAACAGGACAGCTCCTGTAGACAGGTATTCCTTGGCACAGGCCTGGGGTCCACACCCAGCATGCACCCTGAAATTGTAATAGCATTTCTGGGACGAGAAAGGCAGCAAAGGCAGGTCTGGAATGAGATCGGGGTGAGGGGGGAGGGAGCACTCAGAATCCTCCTGCTCAACTCTACATTAAAAAAAGAAAGAAAACCCTTTAATCTTCCTACTATAAATCACATAAAACTACAAAAAACAAAGTAATTCCAAGTCTGACCAAGAGTGACAATTTATCCTCGAAGACATTCTTCTTGCTACAACTTACACAGAAAAGTTCCATGGGCAAAATTAACTTAGTTCATGTTTACAAAAATCTTTGCTATGGATACAAAACTAGCTAAAGGCATGGTTGGAAATACTGGAGAACCTGAAAGATTCATCTTAGGGCCAGTCCTGTCCAAACAGGAATGTGATGCTTTTCTCCAAAGGTGGACATAAACGTCTGAGAAATTGGGCCCCCAGATCCCCTCCTCTACAGCATACTGGGGCACTGAGAGGGTAGCACCTACTTGGTGACACTGGGTACATCATGCCCCCTCACTCAGGCTGGCTCCTCACTTGTAAAAGAAGGAAGTAGGCCTCCATTTACCTTCCAGGAATACCCTCCCTACACATCTATGCTGGTGGAATAAACCCTACTGGAAGACCTTAATGACATAGCTGTCCCTACCACGAACTAATTCCACACTAAGCTGCGCTAATACAGGACGTTGCCTAGGCCAGCAAAGATTCTTCACAGTATGCTCTGTTAGACAACCTCAGTGCCGGACGCTGCTGATGGCACCGGCCTGTAGAAGGGGCACTGACGAGTTCAGGGGAGTGTAAGCTGGGGTGTCCACCTGCCATGAGCAACAGCTGGTGGTCAAAAGACAAGCGCTCAGTCCTGCTGCTGGCCAGCGAGCCCAACCCAAGACGGGCTGGGGAAAGGGAGCCGGCAGGAGGGCAGCCCACAGGCCAGACAGCCGGCACCGGAGGCAGCAGCGCCCCAGTGACCTGCAGGCAGGTAGCAAGCCCCCCAGCGGGGTGAGCAGGGGATAGTAAACACACGCGGTGTGAACAAAAAGCCAAGTCCACAGAGGGGAGACAACCAAGCCCAGGAGGAAACAGCTGTGCACGGAGTGCATGGCCAGAGGACAGCTCCTCACACACGCCACACGTATGGTCCCCCAGGTGTGTCAGGAAGGCAGGAATGACAAGGGGCAGCAGGGAGACAGAAGGCCCCAAAGAAGCCATGAACAGAAACAACCGAGGGGAGAGCACAGGAGTACGGCCAATGTCGCATGAAGGTGACACAGTGTACAGCTTTGAATCCAGAACCAGGCACACCAAAGAACAAGCCCTAGACATAAGCACAAAAATGGAACGTGTCGTGTTTCTCGATCTTGGTGCCGATTCCAGAGCAGGTTCAGCTACGGAGAACTCACTGTGCCATCTGTGCTCAGGGCTGGTACAGCCCTCTGTGTGTTTATTACACCCCAATACAACTTCACCTAAATAAACAAAATAAACTTCACTGAATAGCAAACGTCCAGAAACTTGAAAGCGGGATACTTTTACGTTGCTTTCTGAGTAGGACATGCGAGAACCAACCTGGGTGAACACTACGGCCATTAAGAAACAAAACAGCTTCCATGGTCACAGCACGATGACACACGTCCCCATGGCGGGGGAGAAAGGCACAATCACCCCTCAAGACGCTCGCTCCAGCACCTCCTCAACACAGGAAGGAAAACAGTCCTTCCTTCCTCTTTCTCTCCAAGACAGACAAAGTCACTGAAGGAAGCCTGCTTTGTGTGAGGGCGCCAATAGCAAGCGTACACAGAGTCAGGAGCATGGCACCCTGCCGTCACCATCGCATCCTGTGTAACAGTCCCAAAGACATCCAGGTCCAAATCTCTGAAACCTGTAGGTGGGATCTCATGTGGCTAAAGGGACTTGGCAGATGTGATTAAGTCAAAGATCTTGAGATGAGGAAGACTACCCTGGACTGTCAGGATGGGCGTCGAAGGTAACCCCAAGTGTCCTGACAAGAGAGGCTGAGGGTGATGTGACTTAAAGAGAGAGCGGCTACAAGGCAACAGAAGTGCAGAAGGGAGCGGCACACCTCCCTGAGAAGGGGGGTCCCTGTGCCAGGGTACAGAGGTGGACTCTAGAAGCTGGGAAAGGCAAGGCTCCTTGGAGCCTCCAGGAGGATCTAGCCCTGCCAACGCTGTCTGTTTGCCCCTGGAAACCGACTTCCAGTCTCCAGAGCCGGAAAAGAATCATCAGTGTTGCCTGGAGCCACCACACGTTTGGTAACCTGTTACGGCAGGAACAGGACACTAACACACCCATGAGAGAAGTGACAAAGGTAGCCATCATGATGGCTGCGCAGCCCATTAGATGACGTCGCTGAGGAGCTCTGTCAAGCAGGTAGTCGGGCTGAAGACATGCGACAACAGTCTTCATCTACTAGAGACCCACATTGGTGCACTGAGAAGTGACTCAAGCTGGAGATTTGCTTTAAAATACACGAAACTAAAAATGACTGGGCAAAACGTTGGCAGTTGTTTAAAATCAGTAATGGGCACATGAGATACCATTATTCCCTTCTATTCTGGGCAATGTATGAAAGCTTTTCTAACAACAAGATTTCAAAAAGGAGAAGAGTGAAGACCACTAGTTACTCAAATCCCCAGGATGCTGCCAAAGCTGTATTCAGAGGGTGAATCAAACCAGTCAATTCTCTTGTAAACAAGAGTCAAGACAAATGCACGAAGCATCAAAGATGGAAAGGAAATAGAGGGAAGAAATAAACAAAAGAAGAACTGGTGATACAGCAAAGCAAATGAAAGAAGTATTTGACTTGGTCAACCAAAACTAAAATCAATTTCTCTCAAAAAAAAAAAAAAGCCAGCCCAAAAAATAAAAGACAAAGAAAAAGTCAATGACAAAGGAAAAGAAAGACTGCAAGAACCAAACGATACGTAATGCTGGCCTGTTTCTGAAATGGTAGCAACTGTATCTTCTGGTGGCTCCCAAGGAAAAACAGGCCTCTCTTCCCCCACGGGGCCCAACAAATTATTTTTGTAACTCACTGGCATTAATTGGGTTCTGAGCCCATTAGGGGGCCAATAACAGTAGCCAAGGCGGCCAGTGGGATGTGATCTATCAGCCACAGGTAGCCCGGGGCCCCCATGCACCTGGGGACCATGCCACCCAGAACACATGACTTGTACCCAGTGGAAGGTATGGCCCTGGAGGAAAACCAGGGCACTGTTTGTCCCCCCAAAACAAGGAATGAATGCGACAGAGAAAAGAGAGAGCAATTATAAATCATTTTACGTGGGGGGGGGTAGGGATTTAAAACAAAACTTGCCCAATAAACCCCAGACTAAATTAAGAGAACAAAACACCCTGGCCAAATAGGATCTGTTCCAGGAATACACTAATAACTCAATATTAAGCATTATGCTGCTTTTATATTCATAGATCAAATGAGGGAAAAAATATGACCACTTCAAAAAAGCCCAGAAGACTAGTAAGATCCAGCACCTGTCATTTGTCCCATGGAATTCTACATCAGAAGCAAGTGGCTGTATAAGCCTATTTCCCAGAAGTAAAACCTACCTAGAGAAAAGCTAACTTTGCCTTATTAAACAAGTAACACAAAGCAGCAGCAAAACATCTGAGCTGTCCTCTGCCATCAACGACAGCCAGCACACAACCTGAGGAGCTGTGATTCAGCACCAAGACACACGACGGCTTGCAGGTAACTAGTCCTGGGGGACGGTCACTAACAGCCTGCCTTTCGCAGGTGACACAACCGTGCAGAGGACTTGGAAGCACTCACCAGGATCAAAGGCCACAGCCTTCTGTGTGGGTCACAGCTCAGCATAAAGAAAACAGACACCCTCACAGCTGGACCCACACGCGGTATTACGATAAAACAGAGGGAAGACGGACATCGCCCCGGATTTCATTTTACTTGGATCTGCAATCAACCCCCACGGAAGCGGCAGTCAAGAGATCGAGAGACACACAGCACTGGGGAGACCTGCGGCAAAGACCCCTCTGAAGCGTTGAAAAGGGCAGATGTCACTGTGAAGGCCAGGTGCACCCGGCTCACGCCACGGCAGCTCTACCCCACGGTACGTGAAACCTGGACAGTGAGTAAGGAAGACAGAGTAACCGCCGCCTTTGAATTAGGGTCTCGGTGAGGAGTACCGACTACCACGGACTGCCGAAAGAACCAACAAATCTTGGGAGAAGTACAACCAGAGTGCTCCTCAGAAGCAAGAATGGCATGACACCGTTGCCCCTACTTTGGACATGCAGGGGGACCCATCCCTGGAGAAGGACTCTGTGCCCGGCAGAGGGTCCGCGGAAGACTGGAAGACCTCGACACGATGTGTTAACACAGTGCCTGCTCCAGCCGGCTCCAGCACAAGCCCAACTGGGAAAGCGGCTCAGGACTGGGCAGTGGCCCCTTCTGCGGATGCAGAGTTGCTGTGGGTCGGCACTGACCCGACAGCACCTGGTGGCGCAGTGGTTCCGAGTCCGGCAGCAAGCCGCAGGTCAGCAGCCTGACTCCACCAGGTGTTCCCGGAAACCTTGCTCTCTTCTGTCCCATAGCATCACCATGAGTCAGAATCTACTCGGCAGCAACAGGTTGTTGTTGTTGGTGGTGGTTGTGTTTTGGGTCTGTGTCTTCTTGAGCCACCCGTGATGTCTTTGTTCGGCTTTCCCATCATCATTCCTTCTGTTTGCTTTAACCACGGAGCATGTAAGGGCGGGTTCTTTCAATCCACCTTGAGGACTTCTAATACAAGTAATAACTAGTAAAACTGAAGAAAATCTCAGTAAGTCAACAAAAATTTTACATGCACACACACAGGCACACCAACTAACAGTTTCCCTAGACTGGAGATAACTAATCTGAAAATACACTGAGGGGGAAGGAAAAAAAAGTGTTCTCAATGTCAGTAGAAACCATAAAATTCCAAGCAACAAGCCTGCCAAGAAACAGACAACCCAGAGTTCTCCAAACGACACTTTCCTGGCAGACACCTGCGAGGCTTGCGCGGTGGAGATGACACCACAACTCAGGCTGAACGACACACTGCAAAGACACCAGCACCTCCCAGCTCACCCCCACCCACGGAAACTCCTAAGAACACCTGTCCTGAGCTGAAGCACGGCCCTACCCAGAGACATCAGGTCCTAACTGATGAAACCTGCCAACGCTACCTTGTTTGGAGAAAAGGCCTCTGCAGATGAACTAAGAAAAGGCTCCTCTGCTGAGACTACCTGGACTGTCTGGTGGGCACCAGCTGCCACCCGCAGTGCTCCAAGAGGCAAGAGGGTGGAGACAGCATAGATGTGACCACAGGGGGAGACTGCGGTGAGGCAGCCACCTGCCAAGACGGGCAAGGAACGGTGAACACACGGCCCTGCCAGCATCTCGGCTGCGTGCTCTGGGCCTCTGAACCGCCAGAGAAGCAACGCCTGCTGTTCTGAGTCTGTGGCGGTGTGGCAGCAGCCGCAGGAAGCTAACCCACACCTCAGTGAACTTCCTTCTAAGACATCAAGCAGGAGACTCCCCAGACTTCTAAGATGAGCCAAGTGCTTGCTGTGGGGGGGGGGGGAATGGGGTGAACAACAAGGACGCATGCAGGTGTCTGTCGTTTGATACAGTGTCACCCCAATCAGCAAGGATGGATGGGCTAATCAATCAGCAATCAGAGTGGGACCAATTTGCTATACATTTTGAAAAACTGTACTGATTCCCCACTGCATGTCCTACTCCCAAATAAACTCCAGCTGATCTCGAGAGCTGGGTGTACACCGTAAAACCTTGCGGAGCGAGAACACGGAGGTACGAGGTGGGTGATGGTGGCCGTGACACGGGAGTAGAGAGAGCCCACGGCTGAGAGACTACGGAAACCAGAGACGGAAGATAGTGACTCGGTTGGCAGCAGTATCAGAATTTAAAATACTGGGGTGAACCCTATGCTCCCCAAGTACAGATGCTGTGAGAGTAAAGACGTGGGTGCGTCTCACACACACACACACGACATACAGGCATGGAGTCTGCAGGCTCTGCCCAGCAAGCGGCTCTGGAGGCAGGAACACCCCAACAACTCATCTGGTGCCCAGACCCTGCTTCCCTAAGGACAAAGTGTCAACAAAGGAGCCAGACCCCTAAGGAGACATGGCAGAGCCCGAGCTGAAAAGCCCAGAACCTCTTGTGCTACCAGAAGGCAAGGCTACACTCACAAGACAAGAAGAACCTATCAAAAGGACACAGGGGACACAACAAAGACCCCCTCCCCTCCCCAGCCAAATCTGGGACAAGTGGGCATCAGTATGATGATACTGAAGGATAAAAACCTAGTTAATGGCACAGAAAGCTGTGACCTGATCAAATTAAGTGGGCTGAGGTGCACAGATGGCCCGATAGCCTGGACGGTCCCCTGGGAACATGGCCCCTCCACTTGCTGCTGGCCCAGAGCTGAAGCCACTACTGAGATCAGCACTTCAGACAAAGAATGGACTGGGCCAAGGGCCACAGTGATGCATATAGTGAGTGTACTTTGTGGTTTAACATGTATATGAGGTGGTTGTACTGGATACTTTTCAGAGTGGAGAGGGGAGAGTGGAGAGCAGGAGACACGTGTTGGTTAAGCGGATCCTGGACGTAAAGAGGGAAAAAGACAAGTATGCTGTCACTGGGTGAGGAGAGCAGATGCAGTTGCACAGTGGCAGGTATTTGGGGTTTTGTATGGGACATTGGATTGCACACTTTCACTTAGTCCCAAGGCGCTACAAGAGACCAGGTGGGTGGTTCCTGTCTGGCAGTGATAGGCAAGCATCAGACACGGGCGTGTGAGGCCCAGGGCGGGGACAGGAGTGTGCTGTCACATCATCGGGACAGCTGCTGGTGTCACATGACAATGTGTGTGAACTCTGCACGAGAACTAACACGAGCGATGTACTCTCCCCTAAAGCGTAATTAAGGAAAAAAATTTTGCTGAGGAACTGAATAGTTTCTAAATTCTCTCTCCACAGTACAGTCACTAATTTAATTACCAAGCCTTGCCAGTGGTACAGCCCAGTAGGCACCACCTTGATTGAGCGATCCAAGTCTCCGTCACCGCTAATGGAACAGAGAGGACTCATGT
The DNA here is from genome assembly GCA_028571685.1 of Heterohyrax brucei. Lineage (NCBI taxonomy): Eukaryota > Metazoa > Chordata > Mammalia > Hyracoidea > Procaviidae > Heterohyrax > Heterohyrax brucei. The sequence continues at coordinate 152,947,895 of CM053146.1, forward strand.
GCCATCCAACAGGCTGGGGGCACATCCTGATCAAGGGACCCAAGTCTCCATCACTGGTAATGGGACAGAAGGGACTCATGTGCCATCCAATGGACCAGAAACAGAAGAATCCAGCATCTCCTCCGTCTCACTCTGGCCGAAGGCACGAAGCTGGAATCTAACCAAGAGGCAATATCAGACAGCTGGACACTTGGGACAGCCTACAAAAAACTGCCCTATAGCTACAAAAAGTGTCACGGCCAGGAAAGCTGAGAGGAGACCCAGGAACTGCTCCAGTCTGAGGGAGACTCAAGACCTAAAAGAGCCCTGGTGGTACAGTGGTGACGCTCTCGGCTGCTAACCAAAGTCTCGACAGCGGGCTGTCACGGTCTGCAGCAGACTGTCCCGTGGGGTCGCTGTGAGTTGCCGTCGACCGGACGGCAATGGTTTCAGAGACTTCACAACCAAATGTGAGGAGGCAATTCTGAGCTGGGTCCTCTCCAGGGAGTGCGTATGGGCCCGAGGGTCACATGGTGGCCGTGCCTTCACGAGAAGCCCCTGACCGGGATGCTTGTGCTATGTGTGGGAAACATGCCTCCCTCAAACGATTCGGAAACAACGGGCTGTGCAACTTCTCTGTCCGTGTGAGGGCAGTCCGCGTGAGGGCAGTCCGCGTGAGGGCAGTCCGCGTGAGGGCAGTCCGCGTGAGGGCAGTCCGCGTGAGGGCAGTCCGCGTGAGGGCAGTCCGCGTGAGGGCAGTCCGCGTGAGGGCAGTCCGCGTGAGGGCAGTCCGCGTGAGGGCAGTCCGCGTGAGGGCAGTCCGCGTGAGGGCAGTCCGCGTGAGGGCAGCGAACAAGTAAACGGAGGCTGGGTACAACTTTTTAAAATCATCTTTTATTGTTTTCAGTGAAAGTTGACACAAGCAGCGAGGTCCCGACTTGGCAGTCACCACACAACACCAGTTAGGCTGTGACCAGTGCGGGCGCACCCTCGTGGCTCCAGTGTCTGGCTCGCCTGTCCTCTCACACTTTTCTCTGAGCCTTAGCATACATGTCAGCCACTTGGTCTCACACAGATTTTTACTCATCGGTAATAATCTTTATTTTATGAGCCAATCTGTTATTTAACATGTTTTTCAAAAATAGTGCAGTCACAAAAATAATGTGCACACACACAACACATGAAAATGACAAAATGATGTAAAAAAAGTTCTGCACCGCGTATCTTGTGATGTAATTTCAGTTTCACTCAGCAGTCACAAAACGTTACCTCTGACTGTGTTTGTTTCATGAAGGTAGAAGCCATGGGCAGAGTTTGGCAGTACCTGCAGCAACTGGAAAATAACCATTGAAACCATACATCTGCTGGGTAGCAGTTCACAGCTGGGCCTGAGGGGGTGGGGGCCCCTGCAGCCCGTGAGTGTCCAGGTGCCTTGTGGTGGAGGTGGGTGGGGGCTGGGAAAGAGGGTCCTGTGTCCTGTGATGCTGGGCCCACGTGAACCCAGGTGTGGCAGGACGATGTGGGTGCACACCAACCTCTCGGTACCTGCAGCAGTCACACCTCCTCCCCGGCGTCTGTGTAGGTAGGACCCACGGGGCAGGAGAAATGGCTCATGCCAGCCTCACTGCTCGAGCACCGGCACCCCCGTGGAGCGCCCGCCACACTCCCAGAGTGGTCTCTCCAGCAGGCATGCAGACCTCCATACCTCCTGCGCTGGGGCTGACTGCCTTTGCTAGGGCTGTTTCCAGGGTGGAAAAATGATTTGTCTCTGCACTGGACAAACTGCCAAGCAAGAAGGAATTCTGCACGAAGAGGGGCCTGTTGAGGGTCTGCTGCTGGGAACCAAATCTCTGGGTCAACAGGCACCATGAAGACGGCTTAACACCACATCCACTGGACAGGGGAAAAAAACTGGTATAGCGCACTTATGAAAACAATGAGAAGGTTTTTTATTTCCTCCACAGTATGCAAAAAAAAAAAAAAAAAAAAAAAGGCACAGGCAATACCTGTACAAAAATACCACAGCTAAAAAGTGGCCTCGAGCCACCCAAGCTCCACTCCACGGCTCGCTTCCCTCCCGGCCAGGTCCACCGATCGCGGCCTCGCCACCATGGTGTCAGTGGGAGTGGGCACCAATGGTAGCTGGCTAGAAGAACCAGCCATCCAGTTCTTCCGGTCTCAGGGTAGAGGAGGCCACGTATGACAGTTAGGTTTGTCTCAAATGGCTACGCTGTGACTCTCAGTGGTTCGGCAGACACTGCCACTGGTCTCCATTTTGTCATCCGCTGTGAGCAGCTAAGAAGGTGAAAGGGGAGTTTCTTTCGGGGTGTGGCCTGCTTCCAGTACACACACAGGGTCTGGCCACGATGGCACTCCCTCCATCCCGCATTGCACTCATCATCCTCTAACCTGTAGTCCTTGGGACATGAGCCAGCAGATTTGGGGATTCAAGAACTCCCACATCCTTGTGAGCCCATGGCCCGACGTCTGTGTGACCTCGTGATTGGGGATGCATCAGCCTCTGTAACCACAGGAGTCAGGAGAAGGCTCCAGCCTGACGCCTGACCCACAGGTTTGGGACTCGCCGGCCTCAATTGCATGAGTCATTCCCTTGAAATCCACCTCTCTCTGTTTGCCCTGGAAACCCTGGTGGCCTAATGACTGAGTGCCACAGCTGCTGAGTAAAAAGTCGGCAGTTCAAACTGCCAGCTGCTCCTGGAAACTCTACGGGGCAGTTCTACTCTGTCTAGAAGGTCACTATGAGTTGGAATTGACTCAATGGCAGTGGGTTTAGTGGATTTTCTTTATATTACACACACACACTCCACTAGAAATAAAACACATCACTCAAGAGGAGACGGGGAATGACACAATCACCCAAGTCCAACCACCAAGAAAGTAGCAGGTTTCCTGCGGCAGTAGGTCCGAACCAGGGTGGCAACCCCCTGGATGCCATGTTCAGACGGAAAAGCATCAGGTACTCCATCTGATCTGGCCACCAATACTGATGACCCCACACTGGTGACAGGACAGCCACCAATCAGAGGCAGAGGAACCTACGACATATACAGAGACGGGTGCAGCGTCTCGGCTGGACGAGGAGGGAACAACGACATCAGCGGAAAATGACTTACAAGAGTCCCACACACACGCCTGCGACCTCAAGACTGAGGGAGTCAGAGCTGAGGACAAGCATCAGCACAGCCTGGAATTAAAACACGCGACTAGGAGGAGAGAGCTCTGAAACAGGCTCAAACTAAAACAACTGTCAACCAAGTCCAAGTCCAACAACTCACAAAAACCTCAATACTGCAAACATCAACTGGGGCAAGCCTTCATGGAGGGAAAGATCCCTCCGTCACCAGCCCCCGATAAGCCATGTCCCCCATAAAGGTCTGCCCCCAAAGCTACCTACACAGCCTGAGACCCAAAGATGCCCAGCCAGGAGAGACCGGGGTGGGGTACACACACTCCCACCCAACGGCAACTCCAGAAGCCAAGGGACCCAAGTGCCAGTCGACGGCATCCCAGAAGGTAAGGCTGGCCCTGGGAGCAACAGGCCCTGATGCTCCAGAAGCCGGGCACCTCTAAGAGAGTCAGAGGTCCTTCAGAGGTCCTCCAGAGGACCACCAGCACGTGGTCCTCCAAAGCAAAGGTGCTTCTAGTTGCCCCATCTTTTAGAAAAGGACTACACCGGCCTTCTACAAGGGACACGGACACCCACGCACACAAACTGGGACTTACAGGGGGTCCAGCCCTCCTCTGGACCCCAGAGGCCACAGCTGAGTCTGTGAAGTTGGGGTGCCCGGCACCTTCCTGGGCAGCCTATTTCTCAAAGACGACAAGCCTGGCGAGCACTGCAGAGCTTACTGTTGGGTGACAAAGAACTCTGGTCTCAGGCTGCCACTTAGCTCGAGCACGAGCCAGGACCAAAATCAAAGTTTTGTCTCAAAAGGAAAAACTGTATCTTTCAGGGCTCTCTCTGACACACACTGATTTAAGCCAATGCCACACAGATCACCTATTTTCTACTTATCAGAAAAAGTAAAGAAAATAAATGTAATTCAGTATAGAGGAGTCTGGAATCAATAAAATAAGAAAACACATTACATTAGAAGTGAAATTAAGAGCAACACACACATCTCCTCCCAAGCTCCGCTGGGGTCAAAGTCATGCACAGAATCATCTAACAGACGTGTTCGTGAGCCTGCACACGACCCCAACGTAAAGAACACGGGTGAATGAAGACAATTTTCAGATTCCACTCACACACTTCAGGGTCTTCCGTGTACAAGCTATGGGACATCATCAGAATGACATAGCTCATAGCCATCACACCGTTTCTTGAGAGAGGCAGAAAAGATCACTTAGGACCACAGTTTCCTCTTTTATTTATATTTCAATTTTTACAGAATACCAGTCAGAGAGAGGGCACCTAGATATCAACTTGGTGTAGAAGGGACCAGAGACCAAGTGCTCCCCTCGAAGAGAGGTTCCAAGATGATGCCATCCTAGCCCAGGCACTCCCCTCAACCTCAAGCTGGACCACCACACAAAGTGCCAAAAAACACCCCCAAATCATCTCTCCTAATCCCACACTGAGGGCAGTTTCCTCTTTCCTTCCCCCTTGTTTGTCTCAATGGCCATGGATGCTCTCTCTGGCTTCCCCACTCCCCAGAGGCCGCACGTTGCGGCACCTCTCCTCGTGGAGCCCAGCTCTCCCAGGCCTCCCCAGCTTTGCCCGCCTCCTGGGCTCCAAGCGGTTGCTACGCTGGTAGTTGCCACCGACGTACCGGTGAGAAGACTGCTTACCCATCCCGGGAGTCACTCTGGCCCAGGTGCTCCTTGGGCTCACTCAGGAACCAGCTCCTTCCTGTGAAGGTGGGCTCAGCCCCCAGCAGAAACAAAGCCTGCATGCAACAAGAGTCTGTCCTCACAAGGCCAGCCCAGGCTCAGAGAATCCTGCCCTAAGCCCCTGGCCAAGAGTGAGGCAAACCGGCCAGCTCACAAGCCCACGCAGCTCACACCGCATTCTAGAATGCCTGGCTCTGTGCCGATGGGCTACTGTGCCTGGCCCTCCAGGGAGAGATGCACAGGGATACTGGGCCCTGCTGCAGAGACCGGCAGTGGGAGAAGAGCCCACCTGCGCTGTGTCCAGAGACATCCAGGACAGGAGGACAGAATGTCCGGCTCACGGGGCCAATGAGAGCCATGAAGAAGGACAGGCTGCTCCTCTGTACAAGGGGGCCCAGCCAGGTCCACTGGCCCCAACCTCTCAGGACAAAGCCAAGAACTACAGCTGCCCGTCCCGAACACAGTCCCACGACAGAATGGAAGGAAACAGGAATAACGACAAAAGGCTAATGAAGGCGCAGACAGGGGGAAGGGAGGGCAGAGCACGCCCCTGCTGGGACGCAGGCCCTGCCTCGAGCCAGGCCAGGCACGTGCTGAGCACAGACTTGGATGCAGCTGGTCAACACCAGCACTCACAAGCAGCTGGAGAAGGTGTCCCAAAAAGCCAGAGGTCAAGGTCAATGATGTAGAAGAACATTCTGCCTCCAGCTCCTTCTCAGAGTCTCCAACACCAGCCTGGACTTGGAAAGCCACAGCACTCCATCAAAGGGTCAGCAAATGACAAGTACTCAGAGTGGCGCCTTTTCAGCCATTGACACTGTCGTACCATTCGCCAACCCTCCCCCACCACAAACACATGAGGGCCCCTGCCGTGACCAGGTTACTCTGCCAAGCCACCAGGTCCAAACCAAGGAAAGGCATGACCAGATCCACTGCTGTCGACTCCAACTCACAGTGACCCTACAGGACAGGACTGAACTGCCTCACAGGGTCTCCGAGGAGCGCGTGGCAGATCCCGACGGCTGGTCTTCTGGTGAAGAGCCACAGCTCTCAGCCCCCATGCTGCCAGGGCTTCCAAAGCACAACCAGTGCCCCCCAAGGACTCGTGCAACTACCCACCTGGGTAAGGTGAGACAGGCGAGACCAGGGCTCACGCCCAGGGTCTGCCCATCATCAGAGGGAGTTGCAGTCACTGAGGCAAATGGCGACCCGGGCACAGTGACAGGTGCTGACTACAAAGAGGGCCCCTGGAGGCGGGTCTCACCAGCATCCACTGCAGGAGCAGTCCTGAATGACTGGAGGGCCTTCAGGATTCCCGCGGGCTCACCTCCTTGCCCGAAATCTACTGAGTGGTACGTACTCAGGATAAAAGAAACGACTCCTGATGGCTAACTGTATATCCTGCAGCATCTGTATCTACCTGTCCTGCTGCAAAGGCCTCGGCCTGCAAGGACAGTGTGGATGGGACCCGAGGGCGAGAGCAAACAGTCTGCAGATGTGTCAAGGTTGAAATTTAAAACTGTCAACTTCTGACAGGTCCTGACTTCTGTGCCTCTGTATCCTCTCCTGAAGAGGAGCAGAAACAAACCCCCACCCTGCTGGTGTTACTGTGGCGACTCAGAGCTCACGTGCAAAGCTCACACTTCATCAGAGACTGGCCGGAGCAAGCGAGGTGATGAGACACCGCAGCAGCGCAGCCCCGACTTGGCTACCAGTTCACCCAAGTGGCTTCACTGCCCCAGGTTCTACTCTCCCTGATGACTGAACCCATCTAGCCACATCCAGGACTGACCCTGCAGACGAGCGCACTGCTGACGCTTTGGGTCAGGCGAGTCCTCCCCATGGGGCCGTCCGGAATGCCCAACAGTGCCTGCAGCATCCAGTGGTAACCATGACTGTCGCCAGGCACTGTCGGAGGCCCCGGGCAGGAGGATGGCCTCCGGGGCAGCTAAGAGGCAGGGACCCTGCAAGTAAGGCTGGAGCAGGTGGAGCCCTTCCTACCATGGCATCCTCAACCATGGCCCCTAAAACTGGGGGCAGGGAGCAATGACAGCACCAAGTGCCACCCTCCCAAACTTGGAAACCTCACTTCTGATCTGCTGAGCTGACTGGGTTCTAAACCACCAGAACTGGAAAATAAAAAAAGCTCTGTAAGCTTCCTAATCTTTAAGAAGCTGAAGTCCCACAGGTCAAGACACACCCAAGACACACCCAAGACACAGGCTCCTGAACTACCAGGCCAACACTGCCTGAGGTCTCCTGACACCCGTCAGGGACAGCAGTATCTGTCTGAAGTGGATAAACACCTCAGCCCTCTCGTCCAGCCACTGCCTTGCAGCCAGCACCTCAGACGGCCAACGTCGCCACAGTGCATCTTGCCACATCAGCCATCAGGATGCTCAAGAATGCCGAGACACAGAAACAAAAGCTAGACCCAAGTGTGTCACCATTGCTGACTGGAAAACCATTTGTTCCGGGCAAGGTGCACAGTGACCACTCACCATCACCCGCGCGCAGGTTCGGCTGCTGTATTGCTGCCTCCTGTGTCCCAAGGTCACACAGGGCTACTGCAGGGGGCTACATTCAGCTTGGTACTCTCTCAGGCAAGCGCGCTACAGCACAGGCTAACAAGAATGGGGTTTTTAGCATAAAAACATTATAAAATACAACTATAACAAGATAATATAAAAACTGGCAATCCTGCATGATTCCTCTCCGAGAAACAGCACCAAAATTACTGTTTTATCTCTGCAGTTTTTTTCTGTACATATATTAATTTGACGGCACTTGCCTTGTCATATTAAAATATGATTTAAATTACAAAGATCACATTGTATGTATTTTTCACCACTTGCTTATCACAATCGTCTTTCCAAGTTTGCACACAAATTCACCTCATTTATAACAACTGCAAGTTAGATAATGGAGTATGATAAAGCCCTCAAGGATGGACCTTGAGGTTACATTTTTTTTTGGTAACTATTCTGACTGATTCCAAAAGAATATCCTCTGCCCACTGGGGGCTGTACCTCCTGGGATCAATTCCTGGACACAGAATTGAATAAATGCAGGATTGCATTGACAGGATTGCCAAGTCAAAATTACCTTGCAATGAGGTCAGCTATTCAATACACTCCCACACCATCTGAACAGACCTGTCCTTACCCGAGACAGCAACGAAAATGGTCCTGCTTGGGTTCTCCTACTGTATGTGGGGAATTGTGATGCTCAAGGCACTGCTTTGGTCATGAGACTAAAACCCTGTTTCATGTTTACGGGCCGCCTGGATTTCTGGACTGTGAAGACCTACCTGTTCTCATAACCTCTGCCTATTCTCTACTGGGATGCATTTTTAAGACAGGGCAAAATTCTTCTGCCTAACAAGCCAGAAGAAATGCACAGAAGCAACTATAAACTTAAGTACAAGTTTATGAACTAAAAACAATATTGTTAAAGGGTCTTCAGGCAAAACTGATGAAAAATGACCATCCAAAATGAAACGACAGCCTTTTGGTTTTAAGTAGCAAACAGATGCATTAAAGTATTTGGTTGTTTGTATCAACGAACAGATTGAAAGGGTCTCAAAAACCTATTCTGAGTGCTTGATGAGGGGCAGGTGAGGGACAGCCACTTCCTAATTATTCACAAGTTTCTACTTAAGTGTTTATAACCACACAACGAACCAAGACGACGTAAGAATTGATGGTTCTGAATTGTGGTGGTGAAGAAGAATGTTTTCTGTACCAAGGACGTCCAAATGAACTAACAGATCTGTTCTGAGAGAAGCACGACCAGAGTGCTTCTTGGAAGCAAAGATGGCAAGACTGCATCTTACATAATTTGGACATGTTGTCAAGAGGGATCAGTCCCCGGAGAAGGACATCATGCTTGGTAGAGTGGAGGGTCTGCAAAAAGGAAGGCCCTTGATAAGATGATTGACACAGTGGCCGCAACAATGGGCTTACGCATAAAAACGATTGTGGACAGGGAGCAGTACTGAGCAGTGTTTCGTTCTGTTGTGCACCAGGTCACTAGACTTGAGGGGACCTAACAACAATCGGACAGATGAACCCCAAACTATCTGTTAATGCATTCTCTAATAAACTGGGGAGGCGAACCCCAAACTACCTGTGAATGCCCTCTCTGATAAACCGGACAGGCGAACCCCAAACTACCTGCGAACGTGTTCTCTCGTCAGCTGACACTTGTCTCCTGGAACGCCTCACGTCATGATACATTTATACCTTCAGGGAAAGCCCTTCTAATACACCTTCTGAACGCCACATTTTCCGGCTGGGGTTCTGTGGCTGCTTTTCTGTTTGGTCAAAACTGTCTACACAACACACACCACAGAACTTTGAGAGCCGAGCTGTGTGGCACACTTCTTCCAGGAGCTTAAGGGAAGAGCCGCTGTTCAATCATTTACCCCACAGGATGGACACACACAGAACAGGACACACCAGACACACGCACGACTCGCAACTCCAAAACCGTGTTCTCTCCTCAAGGCCCTTTGGTGAACCATTTGAACTGGGAAGCACTGAGGGAAAACACACCCAACCCACTAACATCACAAGTCACCCCTATGGACACCGCGCAGTCATCTGAAAACCCTGTCCAGGTGAGAAGGTCTCAGACAGGGCTGCCTCCAGGGCACGAAGCCCTCTACAACTTGGTCTCGGCCAACTCGAGACGTCAGCAGTATACCAGGTTCTCAGCCTGTCACCCACAGCTGCCACCAACCACCGATGTCACGCCTCTCCTCAGCAAGGTAAATCGGTCGCTCTGGAACGTGCAGTCCCGCTGAGCGGCCGTGGAAAACCCTGGCTCACCCCCTCCACCAAGCTCGGGACCACAGGGCATCGTTGCGTTCGCTTCCCTCTGTTTCTAGTACTGCAGTTATCACACTGTAACTTTCCTTTTTCAAGTGATTCTTCCCTACCAGACTACAAGCTGTTTGAAGAAAAGGTAAAAAGTCTACACTCGCGTCCTGCTCAGCTCCTCGGAACCTGCAACAGCATGGTGCACAGCAATTTTCAGTAATATTTTCTGAGTTGAACTGCTGAAGAACCCGGGACTGAGACTGAACTCAGACGTCTAACTAGAAGGTCAAAGCAGCAAAAGCAAACGGGGGGCAAGCCCACTGAGAAGCCAGCTACTCCCACGGGCGAGGGCGACGGGAGGCAGCAGCCTGGGCATGGAGGCGCTCTCCTTATCCCCAGGTGCGCGTCGCCCCAGTGAACCTGATTTGTGGCGGGGGCAGCGAGCTCGTCAGACAGTGCCCGGCACAGGGCCCGAACGAAGAGACGACGGCAGTCAGGGAAGCTCTGACGCTGTGTGCGGCGCCGCTGGCTCTCAGATGCTGTCACGCAGTGATCACTGCAGCCTAAGACTCGAGGAACAGATGGCTGGCTTTCTGACTCACAACGCTAGGAGCACCCGCAATGGGAACGGCTCTTCCCAACTGGACGCCACCTCTCCAGGGGACGGTGGTACACACCGCGAGTGCGGCCTGGTGCTCCAACGTCCCAGACGCGCCCCTGGCCACTACGCCTCAGCCTGTGTGTCCACCACCCCGGGTTTGCCTGTCAATAAACATTCAGCTTACGGGGCATGTCACCTCAGACAAAACCCCAACTCTGCCTCGTCCCATCTCAACAGCTCTGGAAGATCTGGCAAGTGAAAAGCCATTCTTAAGCCGACGCCAGGCAAATGTAAGGTCATCATCCGAGGCCGTAAACTCTGAACCTGAGGCCAGACCCAAAGGAAGGACAAGTCTTGCCACTAAAGTGTCATCTATATTCCCTCAGACGTTCCGTTCCCCCGTAAGTACCGTTTAATGGGAAAAAAAAAGTTTCCCAGCGTTTTTCCACGATATACAAACACCAGGAGCCCTGAGTACCTGGGCAGCTTCCACAGAAGCCGGGCACACAGGTACCCTTACAAGGCTCCCGGCAGAAACTGTCTCCGGTCCCCGCCGCCTCAAAGCACGTTTCCTTCGAGTCCCGGCTCATCTAGAACGGCGGGCTGCGCGCGTCGTATCTGAGCAGAGGCCGCAAAGACCGGACGGGCACTGGGGCTCCAAGGCCCCGGGAGGAGGGAGAGGCTGCCCCAGACGCCCGGCCCGCGGCGGCCCCGCTTCCGTCCCGGGCGGGCCTCAGCGGCGCGCTTGGCCCTCCCGTCCCCGACTCAGGTCGCGGGGGGTGGTCCTGAGGGGCGCTCCTCAGACCTCACCTCGGGACCCAGGCAAGGGGAAACTCAAGGGCCGGCGCGCACCGGGCAGGCGCCCATGGGCCGCGCCCGCTCCCCACCCCTCGGGCGGTAGGGCCCAGCCCCGGGCGGAAAGCCGCCGCCGGAAGGCCAAGTCCGCCCAACTCTATGATCGGCGACGTCACCACGAACGCCACGTGACGTGGGGGCACCAATCGAGGCGAGGCGCCCGTACCATGGAGACGATGGCCGTGGAAGCTAGACAAGCCACGCGTGGTGGCTCTCCTTCCCCTTCCCGGCTCCGCTCCAGCGCTCGCAGCTCGGTGCTGCCGCCATCTTTCTGGAGGAGAGCACTAAAGCAAAAGATCCCCTTCCCCGGAATCCCTCCACACTTACCGCCACTTGCCCTCCCCCGTCCACCTCCCTTCTCCTCAGCGGTCATTCAGCTCCTACTGACGAAATGCCCTTCCCCCCTCTATCCTAGCTACCACAAGGCAAAGAATCACATTACCTGTTCCACTCTTATTAGCGTAAGGGAACCAAGCTCATAAGGTAGAAACTGTGGCGAAACAGGGACAAGCCGCCATCTTGGTAAAGGAGAGCCGGCTACGGTTGACCTCCCCCCCCACCCCCCAGCGTCTATATGGCCAACCGTCGTGGGAGGGGCACGGCGCCTGCGCAGAGGCTACAAACGAGGTCTGATCTGCGGCTGCGCACTCCGAGGCCAGCGAATGGGGGAGGGGGAAGACAGGGCGCGCCTGGCGAGGACTGCGTTGGCGGGGGCGGGACGACGTGGTGACGCACTGCGGGGCGGGTCCGAGCGAAAGGCACGGCGGCCGTTGGGCGGGTCCGGGGCTCGGTCAGTCGGCGTCTGGCCTTCTGCTCTTCCGCCGGTGAGTGTCTGCTCATTGTCCTCCAACATGGGGGGATGAGCAGCCCTCCCGACAGCATACGGAGAGGGAGTCCCGCTAGCTTCGGCCCTTGAGGAGGTGCTCGGCCTTGTTCTGAGGGCGCGCGGGCGCCGCGGTGGGGGAGGGGTGGCAGGGCCGCGTGCCCCTCCCCCTCCCGGCCCTTCCCTTCCTCGGGCCCGAGGGTCCCTGGACCTCCCCAATCGTGTCGCGGCGGGTGCACCCCCACCCTGGTATCCATCGGTTCTCTCGCATCCCAGGCGTCGAGCAGACCCTGCTTCCGGGGGCGCGGAGGGTGCCCGAGAGGCTTGCTCGGGTGAGGTGGCCCCTGCGCATCCCGAGGCGGGGCAGGGGCGGGGCCAGAGGGCGAGGCTGTGGCGCGCCTCGCGCGGGGGACGGAGCGGGAACGCCCGAGTGGCCCCACCGCACTGAGGGCGCCAGCCGTGGCCCCAGGATGTCGGTGGCCACGAGGTGGGGCCCACCCGGCACATTCAAGGCCTGAGGCCATTTTGTAGTCACTCCGCTGGTGCTGTTTTCTCGGGGATGTTCAGACCACTTTCGCGGGTGCTGGGTGAAGGAAGTCCCTGCGGGAGTCGTCGCTACTGAATGCTGCCGCCGGACCGGAAGCCAGGGGCAGGGCCGGCGGGCGAGGCCACGCTGGGGAGGGGGCTGCTGGAGGCAGACCTGTGGAGCCACCCTGAGCCGCTTGGGAGGCAGCCACGAGGCCGCTTTCCTTTCCCGCCCGGAATTCGGTCGGCACCCCCAGGCCTGCCCTGGTGTCCTCCTCCACCGATGCGTGACCCGACTACTGCCTGCTCTCGGGCCACCTTCTGTGTCTTTTCTCTCCGCCCACCTGGAGCACAGTCACCTCCCCACTGTCTGCTGTGTTGTCGGGGCCCGGTAGCCCCTGTGTGGGCCGTTACGGCTCTTGTCCGTGGTGTCACTGGGTCCTTGGCCATGGGAGGGACAGAGGATGTGATAGTGGTGCTCTCTTTGCCTGTTGACTCGCTTACTAAGCAGCACAGAGTACGTCCTCGCTGTTCCTTGAATCAGTCGAATGGTGTCTGTATCTCGGACTACGAACGTTTGTAGTAGGTCCTTTTGGGGTCGCTTGCATTGGGCGATTCTGTGCACTGCCCGCCAGTCTCACAGTCTGGACTTCCTTGGCCCTTAGGTGCCAAGACCACGTGGAAGTTGTTGTGTGGAGTATGGAAGACACACTGCCCGTTTCCAAAATTCAAAGACTTTGGATTCCAAAATATATGCAGCGCTAAAAGTGAAAAACCAAACGCACTGCTGTCGAGTCGATGCCGACTGACCAACCTTGCAGGATATCGCACAACTGCTGTGTGGGGTTTCCAGGGAGCAGCTGGTGGGTTCAGCCTCGACTTCCGGACAGCTGCTGAGCTCTTAACCACTGCACACCAAGGCACCCACTGAGCGCTGAGGGTTCTGGGTGAGGAAGTTCTGGGGCCCCTTTGAGTTCTGAGGATCGCGCTGATGCGCATTGGAAACACTGGGATAACAGGTCCGTCAGTGAGCATTTGTTCCTCTCGTGGTGTCCAGTGATGCAGATGCTGCCAGCAAAATAAAGTGTGTATTTACTGCGAGACACGTGGTTTTAGGGAGTCTCTGTTTCCCCAGCTCTCTTGTTTTGAGAAAGTGGTTTATTAGGTGTGGTACTGGGATTAGGTGCCCTGTGTAAGAAGCAGCCATGGGATGAGCACGAGGAACTTTTTAAACAGTGTCTCGCATCTAGAATGAGTGCAGCATAATGGAATAAAATTTCTCTTTCAACCATGTTTTTGAGATTGGGGAAATCCAGGTGTTCTCCACCCATGGTTTCGTTAATGACAGTGCTGGAGGTCTCTGGCTGGATCGGGGACTTGTCAAGGAAACCGGCTGGCTTCAGAAGTTCAAGCCCTCGTCCAGCTTGTGTTTCATGTTGGTGGTCAGTAACAGATGGGCAGCAGGTCATGTGATTACAGCACTCACAGGGCAGAGTAGAACTGACCCATAGGGCTTCCAGGCTGCACTTGGTGGTTCTGATCTGCTAGCGTCTTGACCACTGGCCCCAGATCTCCAGCAACTTGTAGTAGATCCAAGAGAATGGATGGCAGGAAAAACTTAAAAAAATTAAAGCTACTTGGCAATGCCAGTTAACCCTTTGTACTCGAGAGGTGCCTCTCTGGCGCCACAGCAGTTCATGCGATAACTTGGGAGGCGCATCTCAGGCGACTGAGTGGCAACAGTTTTGACTTTGATTACGTTGAGCCTCCAAAAGATGAGAGCGCAGGCCCGACTGCATCTTTAGTGGTAGTCTGAACTTGACAGTCACAGCAATAGGAATGTTTCTTTCGAAGTCGCTGAGCCCTGTAAATGTGGATAGTGATCAGATCAGTTCGAGTGAAGGTGAGTTGGATTTTTTGTTGGTGAACGATGACATCACCTCTACACAAAGCACTGGGCAGTAAAACAAACGAAACCAACGGCGAGACAACAATGAAGTGAGAGGCACGAGAAGGCAAGAGGTCAGAACAACAGGCGGTGACTGAAGCGATAGAGATGCCGCAGAAGATGCCGAAGGTTCTGAATGGGTGCGGTGCGGAGTCCGAAGAAGGGCCATGGGAGCAGTCTGTGTCCGGTGAGAAACCCGCAGGACTGCAAACAGCTTTCGGTATAAAAGCCCTGGTGGATTTTTTTTAAGCTGTTATCTTGAAGATGAAATAGTATCTGAAACAAGTAATGAAGTGGAAAAATAGTTGGAAGGGAGGATCTTGTTATTGAATATGATGTGGCAAAGTTGGCGTAATGTGACAAGGGAAGAATTCTGGGCATTTTATTGCAGTAATAATAAATACGGGGACCACGCGGTTGGCAAATTTGGGAGCAATATTGGTCAAAGAATAATGTCAGCTATATTGCTTTTTATTCAGAAACATTTATGAGGGAGATTCAATCAAATTTTCTGGATGCTTCACTTGAAAACAGTTTCAACAGAAAACACAAACCCGAGAACACATTTGCAACTAGGACATTGCTTTCTGGATTACATTAATTCTAAATTTTTGAATAACTTTACACTTGGAAAACCAATTTGTATGGAAGAATCCATTATGAAATTCAAAAGTCGAATTTCATTCATCATGTGTAATCCAAGGAAACCAAGCAAATGGGGTATTAGAGTTTACACAATAGCTGATTCAAATGCTGGGCTGTGTTTGTGGTATTCTGCCCTATTGTGGAGCTTTTGCAACAAAGCAGTTGGTGAGACCTAATCTACGAGTTTCCACGAGAATTCCAATACACCTTTATAAAGCGTTGCTAGATAAAATTCCTGGGGCTCGGGCACCATGTGTTTGCGGGTCCTTGTTATACAAGTTACATTTTGGGTCAAGAGTTAGGCTGAAATGCCATTTAACAGGAATGATCTTAACAAATAGAAATGAATGATCAAGTGAAATAAACAAAGTTCCTAAAAAAATCCATGGTAGCATATCACTGTACTTGTAGCGTAGAAAGATAAAAGGACCATCGCTTCTTTGACCACTTAGGATAACACTGAAATGACTACCATAATAAGGATTTTATAAGTTGGTGTGAAAGTCAATGTCAGGAAACCTAATACTGTAATAAGTTACATAAAATACATGGGTGGCATTGATCGAGCAGCTCAGTATGCCTCGACGTACTCTTTTCTGTGAAAATCTTTAAAATCATGGCATAAAATATTTTTCTGCAGCTTGGAAATTTGCTTGATTAATTTATACACTCTAAACTACAGAAAAACGCAAGGAAAGACCAGTTACTTGGGCTATGTAAAATCTCTTGGTGAGCGGTTGAGAGGAGAATGTCGCCAGGCTCATGATCTAGCAACCACAGACATCAGTGAAACCCCACTAAATAGAAAGCTGCACGTTGTTCTGAAAGGGGAGAAGGAAGATCGAAAGGTCTACTCTGACTGCTGTAAGCCTGGCCGTAGACATGAAACCACAAGTTACTGTGGTACATGGCCTGGCAAACCGAGGATGCGCCTCGGATTGCTTTGTAAAATACCACACGAGAAACACACTTAGAAGATTCTGTTTTGTGAGATATAGAAATGTATAAAATGTTAAAATATTTGTGCACATTTGTTAGAGTATAATACGGTTTTAAAGTAGCTGTGAGAATCTTGCCTGATATGCCTAAAATCCTCTCGAGTTGCTAATTCGCCCAAGCGAGAAAGTCCTTGCTCCCATCACAGAATTCTGTGTTTTCCCACTCTTGTGCGTTCAGGTAGGTCTTGAGTAGGAAGCAGCTCGTAAGCAAGAGTGACAGTCAGCTTTCCTATGAAACACCACAGCTGCACTCAGCAGTTGAGGGGTGAGCACAGGTGGGCACAGGGACAGTACTCCCGGGGTGATGTGGTCAGCACTCACAGAGGATCTCTGCAGTGGCCAGTGGCCTGGGATTCAGTGAACTGAGAGAGAAAGAGGTGGTATTTCAGGGTCAGTGCTGTGGGAATACAAAATGTGGTGCTTGCGATAGGTGGTTATTCTTCCGTGTGCATGGCAAGGCCATTTTGTCTAATTAAAAAAGGAATGCCACACTGCTAGGCATTCCAGTTGGAATTGTATCAAGTTTACGTAATAATTTGAGAGAACTAAAAATTATTGTCCGTGTGGAACTTGTCTTATTTCTAAATTTGTTACTAGGAGTTTTGTTTTTTATTGTAGTGGACGTGTTTTCTCGTGCCATCTTTGATGTTGTATTACAGGTTGTACCTGCCAGTCTGAGTGTTGGAAGTTAGATTCGTCAGGCGTCCTTGGACACTAGTGCAGTTCTGCTCTGTCCTGTGGGGCTGCTCTCAGTCAGAACTGACTCGAAGACAATGGGTTTTATGTGTATAGTGGTTAACTGCTATCGTAAGCTATAGCTGCTAACCAAGAGGTCAGCCGTTGTTGGGAGTTGTCGGTCCTGTAGGGTCTGTATGAGTCCGAGTTATCTCCATGGCAATGGGCTTTGGCAATGGGCTTTGGGGTGATGGCCATTACAGAAAGAGACCGTCAGCTTTCTTTTTGTCTGTCGGGTGTCTGGTTGCCTTGCCAAATCCTTTCATATTCTTAGTAGATAATTGAGGTTTGTGTATATTCAGTCACATAAGCGAGAGGTTTTACTATATTCATCAAACTCAAAAGTATTAAATAATTACGGTGAAATTTGCAATCTCTGGATTTTATTGGGATCCTGATTGAAATTAACAACAACAGCAAATCCTGAGACAGAGAAGCATGAACACTGCTTGGACTTGATTATGTTAAGTAATTGGTGTTAACTTTCCTTAGGTGTGATAATAATGTGTCATTTCTAGGAGTCCTGTTTGTAGAACTGCATGTAAGAGTGTTACAGGTGGAGGTTATGGTATTTGCCACAGTGTAAGCCAGGGAAGGAGGAGCGGGGGTGTCCAGTGGGACAGTCTTAGTCCAGAACTGACAGTCATTGGGGCTGGGTGGGGTGGGGCTGGTGTCACTCTCCTTTTTCAGGGTTTGAAATCATTACAGCAGTAGTAGGCATCTTTGCCTAATTAATAATTACAATTCAGTAGTGTTCCATTGTTGTGAGAGGAACATTTGCTGTTGTTTTTTAGAAACAGGCTGAGTTACTTTTAAGCGTTTCTTTCTGTGCGTAGTAATCGTCTATTCTTTTTATTAGGATTGGTTGCTGAATTTAATCACATGCTGCCACAGCATTTCTATGATACGTTTCCTTCTGTGTTGCTGTAACAGCTGGTATTGAGAGATGCTTTTGGTGCATTTCTGGAATCTTAATTATTAGCGAGTTGTTTTACGTAGAATATTCTAAGTCATGTTTATGAACGTAACTGAGCTGTAGTTCTTTGTTTTATTTTTGGTATGTTTTTATCTGGATTTGTTAAAGTTATACTGTCTTCATCAAAAAAATTGGAGTGCTTTTCCCTTTTTTGCCGTTGCTTGGAATGTTAGCTGACATTGGAGGTGTCTGTTCTCAGTTGGGTGGAATTCAGCTCTGATTCTGGCTGGCTGTGGCTGTGCTTTTTTGCTGGGGTCTTGAATCAGCTGTTCAGTGATCAGGTAGTCCAGTTTTTTAGCTCTTGGTTCAACTTTGGAAACTTACAATACCTGGGAAAGAATCTGGTGGAAGGGGGTGCCAGTGTCTGTGATTATACCTTTTTTTTTCCCCCTGTTTGCTCTTTTCTCCTTCACTGTTGTCAGGAGTTGTGGAGTCCTCTACCTCTTGGTGACCCCTGTGTAGGACAGAACAAAACAGTACTCGGACCTATGCCGTAGTCAGGCTCTTGTGCTTCTCCTATCTCATTGAAGGTCTTCCTCTTTTTCACTGACCCTCTGCTTCTCCAGGACTGATCCCTCCTGACAGCATGTCCCAAGTGTAGGGGGTGGTAGCCTCACTGTAAACAGAAAACCTGGTTGCAGCTTCACGTTGCCCGTTACCAGAAAGCCAGACACAGAGCTGGGCACGGCTAGTGATCTGAGAAGATGGTGGGTTAGCAACCTAAAACCTGCGTTAACATCTCAAGCCAGAGGTTTTTATCAGAAGGTGGAAGGGTTACAGAAACATAGGAGGGAGATGTTACTCAGGTGCAGGGTGGCAATGTGGAGTTGCTAGTCACAGGTGGGTTGTCCAGGAAGTGGGATGTTACCTGGGCAGTGGCCTCAGGTCCCTGGGCAAGGCCCAGAGTCACAGGGTGAGCCAGAGTTATGAGACATTGTTAGAGGGGCTGTGATGTTGACAGTGGTCTGTTCCCTGGACAATCTGGAGTCACAAGGCGGGTGATATTACCATCTTAGGCTGAAGAGTTTGGGGATCTTTAGGTTGGGTCACAAGGTGAGCCACAGTTGTGGGGGTTGTTAAAGGACCTCTGATGTTGTCTGTCTCAGTGACCCTGGGCAAGATCTGGAAAAATAAGAAAACCCGTTTCCAGCTTAATTACATAATTTTTTATAGTCAGCCTGAGATCAGGCAAGGACTTTTAATCAGTATTTTACAGTTATTAGCCCCTTCCTCACCATCCTTGCTTCTTAGGAGCACTCTGGCTGTACTTCATCCAGGACAGATGTGTTGGTTCCTTTGGCGTTTCATTCAGTGTTTTTCTACAGAGCTGTGGTTTATGGACGTCGCTCTTTAGTCTTTATTACTCACAGTCCAGCTCTCGCATGCCGGTGCCAAGCCAAGTGCTGTCAGGTCCGTCTGTGCAAATTCATGTTTATGTTGAGGTGCGGTTCCCGCTGGAGGCCGGGGTGCGGTTCCCGCTGGAGGCCGGGGTGCGGTTCCCGCTGGAGGCTGGGGTCTTTGATCTTCAGCAGTGTCTCCAGTCCTCCTGACTTGCATTAGGCTAGGCCGTGTCATCTGCATACACAGGCTGTCAGTCATCCTCATTCCGGATGCCCTGTTCTTCATCCAGTCCAGCTTCTCAGATTGTTCAGCATGCTGATAGATGAGTGGTGAAAAGATACAGCGCTGGCACCCAGCTGTCTTCACTGAAACCACATGGTATCCCCTTGTTCTGTTCACACAACTGCCTTTTGGTCTATGTAGAGTTTCTGTAATTGAGTTTGTGAAAATTTGCTTCAGAGAATCAGCTTTTGGATTTATTTGTCTTTCTGTTTGATTTTTCTCTTTCTTAATTCCTTTTTCATGTTTTCTTTTGAATTAGTTTACTTCCTAATACCTGAAGGACCAAGTTTTTGTATTTTTGGTGTTTTTTAATAACAACACTGCCTTTTCTCTGCTTTCTGGGTAGCTTGTGGTTTGCTTTTGTTACCTTATTTGCTCCCAGGTCTATCTGGGAGTGTTCCAGATGACTGAAGATTATTTTCTAACGTTTTTTTCCCCCAACTTTTACCAGATTATGATCTGAGAACTTCAACTCTAAGAGTCTCTTCTGTA
Organism: Heterohyrax brucei; assembly: GCA_028571685.1. NCBI lineage: Eukaryota > Metazoa > Chordata > Mammalia > Hyracoidea > Procaviidae > Heterohyrax > Heterohyrax brucei. The sequence goes on from CM053146.1 coordinate 152,967,772, forward strand.
ATTTTAGATTTTCTTTTATGATGTGTGTGAGTCAGAGTTCTCCAGAGAAGCAGAACCAATAGGGATGGATGGGTAGATAGATGAATGGATGTGCTGATCTTAAGGAATTGGGTAGCACAGTTCCTGGGACTGGCAAGGCTCACATCTGAAGGGTGTGCCAGCAGGTCCTGTGTCACATGCTGAGGCTGAATGTCTTTCTGGCTGGGGAACCTTAGTTTTTGCTCTTAAGACCTTGAAGTGATTAGGTGAGGTCTGGCCGCATTATTGACAGCGACCTCCCCAAAGTCCACTGACTGTAAATGTTCATCACGTGTGTCTGCAATTACTTCCACTGCAGTATTTAGACTTGTACTTGAGCAGACAGCCAGGCCTCCCAGTCCAGCCAGGTGGAGGCGTAGAGTCCGCTACAGCATGGCAGGTGCATGATAATTTTTTTAAAAATTTCTTTCCTTCAGTTTGGTCTGTTGTGTTGAGGTTCTTTGTAGGTGTTGAATTTATTAACTCTGGTGAAGTTGAAAGCAGAGGGGATAGATCAGTAAATGGCAAGCATGGCCTTGGTAATAGAAACAACACAACAGATCGTATGATAGAATTTAGCAAGACCAACGATCTCTTCATTGGAAGTAACCGTTCTTCTGGCAACGTAAATGGTCGCTGTGTGTGTGTACCTCATCAGCTAGAATTCCTAGGAATCAAACCAGCTGCATCTTTAGCCAGAGATGATGAGGAAGCTCGGTGTCATCAGTCAGCCCAGGCCAGGGGCCAACTACCAGTAGGCCCTCAGCTGCTGCCACACAGGTTCCTTTGAAGCTGAAAGAAATTAGAACAGTTCCACAAGATTGGTTGTGAATGTGACCCACTTGGATTTGAAGACCATCTCAAGAACAGATTTGACACACTGATGAAGTATTGCAGTGAAATGTGCACATGCCCAGAGCACAAATGCCAGAGGGGAAGAGCACACTGTGTCCCTCAAACTGAAAGAGCAGAAGAAAAAACGGAGGCCTTGTGTTGCAGTATTGGAAGAGCCTGAGGTATGAAAGCGACGCAAACCCACTGCCATCAAGTCGGGTCCAGCTCAGCGACCTTAGAGGTCAGAGTAGACCTATGCCATAGAGTTTCCAAGGAACATCTGGTGGATTTGAACTGCCACTCTTTTGGTTAGCAGATGTAGTACTTAACCCACTATACTACCAGGGTTTCTAAAACGATGCAGGAACCATCAAAAGAAGATGGAAGGAACAAAGAGACTGTACCAAAAAGAATTGGTTGATGTTCAGCCATCTAGGAGGTATTACATGATCAAGAATCGATGATGTTTAAGGAAGAAATCCAAGTTTACATCGAAGGCACAGTGTGAACAAGGCTCCCGGGGTTGACGGAAGGCCAGGTGAGGTGTTGGAACGGGTGGCGGCCAGGTTGCAAGTGCTCACTTGGCTGTGCTAAGAGATTCGGACGTCAGCTGCCTGGCCAGCGGACTGGAAGGGATGCGTATTCGTGCCATTCTGAAGAAAGGTGATCAACACGATGTGAAAATGATCAGCCGGTCTCATTAATATCACATACAAGTAAAATTTTGCTATAGAAAATTTAGAAAGGCTGCAGCAGTACATTGACGTGGAGCTGCCAGAAGTTCAAGCTGGAGTCACAGGAGAACGTCGAAGGAGGAACGTCACTGCTGCTGTCAGCTGGATCCTGGCTGAAAGCAGAAAACACCAGGGAGATGTTCAGTGGTGTTTTCCTGACTATGCAGGAGTGTTTGATTGTGTGAGTCATAACCAGTTGTGGGTAACATTGTGGGGAATGGGAACTCAGAACTCACTTGTGATCGTGAGCAGCCTGTACATAGACTAAGACGCCAGGGCAAGGACAGACTGTGTGTTTCAGAATCAGGAAAGGTGTACCTCGGGTGTGTAGCCTTTCACCATGCTTAGTATGTTCAAGAAATAACCCGAGAAGCTGGGCTCTTGTGAAAGAACAACGAGAAGTCAGGATTGGAGGCTGGCCTGTTAGCACCCTGAGGATGCAGGTGCCACAGCCTTGCTTGCGGACAGCACGGAAGACCGGAAGCTGTGACTGATGGAAGTCAGAGGTCACAGGCACCGACTGAGTGGGGATGACACCACAGCAGGAAGAAAACAAATCCTCACAACTGGGCCAGTAGGCACCAGTATGGTAAATGGAGAAAAGATGGAAATTGTCAAGAATTCATTTTTTGTGGGTCCACAGTCAACACCCATGGAAGCAATAGTTAACAAAATCAAACAAGGGGAAATCTATAAAAGACCTCTGTTAAAGATTTTAAAACCAGGAAGGTTACTGTGAGTACTAACATGGGCCCAACCCAAGCGATGGTGTTCTCAGTTCCCTCACATGCATGTCAGAGTTGGACAGTGAATAAAGAAAACTGAAGAACAGTAGATGCCTTTGAATTATGGTGTTGATGGAAAATACTAAAACATTCCATGGACTGCCGGAAGAATGAACAAATGTGTCATTAAAAAAGTACAGCCAGAATGCTCCTTAGAAGTAAGGGTGGCGAGACTTCATTTCACATGCCTTGCACATGTATCGGGATGGATGAGTCCCTGGAAAGGGATGTCATGCTTGGTAAAGTAGGGAGTCACCCAAGAAGAGGTAGACTCTGAGCAGAATGGAGTGACAGTGGCTGCGGCAGTGGGCTCCAGCACAGCAAGGACTGTGGAGGTGGCACGGGACCACGCAGTGTTGTCAGATGGCTGTGCGTCGGGACCAAATGGAGGGCAGTAACAGCAGGCCGTCCTCCTCTGGCCTGGTTCGTGCTGTGAGGTCTGACCGTTCAAGTTGGCAAACCTGCCAGGGAGCACCTGTGTCGGCAGCACTGTGTGAACACCTTGGTGAGGGCTCACAGCCTCGGTGCACCCATGCCCCACAGCTGCGTTCACGTCCCCGTGGGGCAGTGCCCTGCTGAGGGACATTCGTGATTGTTGTTGCATGTTTCTGTGTGCCGTTGCGAGAGTGTCAGAGCTTAAATTAGCACAACAAGTTAATGTTAAATTTCTTCTTAAACTTGGCAAGAATGGAAGTAAAATCAGGGACGTGTTCCAAGTTTATGAACATAATTCCACGAAGAAAACAGCAGTGTAAAAATGGATTAAACGGTTTTCTGAGGGGAGAGAAACCATCACTGAGGAGAGGTCAGGGCAGCCAGTGATAAGCAGAACTCATGAAAACGTTGAAAAAATTTGTTGAATTCTGCTGAATTCGTAGTCGTCTGACTGTGAGAAGCATAGCAGACCGAGTACACATAGATAGAGAACCAGGAAAATCTGAACTGAAAACCTGGGCACGAGAAAGATGTGTACAGAAAGGTCCCGAAGGAGCTCACTGATGAGCAAGAGCAGGAGTCCGAGTGCGCCACTGCCACCGGGGAGGCAAGAGGATGTTTGGGGCCCTGTCATCACTGGTGAGGAAGCGTGGGTGCACCGAGACAGCCCTGACACAAAGTGTCAAAGTGCACAGTGGAAGTCTGCCAGTTCTGCAGACCAGAACAGATCCCTAGGTCCAAATCAAGAGTTAGAGCAATGTTGCTAACCTTTTTTAATACCAGAGATTGTTCATTAGGAATTTGTAACAACCGGACAAACAATGAAACAGGTTTACTATTTGGAAGTGCTGAGAAGGTTGCTGAAAAAGTTAGGTGTGAAGACGACCTGCACTTGTGTCCAGCATCTCGGGGCTCCTGCATCGCGACAGTGCACCAGCTCACACAGCACTGTCTGTGAGGGAGTTTTTAGCTAGTAAATAAATGACTGTATCGGACCGCTCTCTCTATTCACTCGATCTGGCCCTAGTGAGTTTTTACCTGAAGATAAAGGAAATATTGAAAGGAAGGCGCTTGGACAGTATTTAGGACATCAAGGGTAAAAACAAGGACAGCTCTGATGGCCCTCCAAAAAGAGTTCCAACATTGCTTTGAAGCCTAGGCTAGACACTGGTGTCGGTGCATAGCTTCCCAAGGGGAGCACTTCATAGGTGGCCGCAGTGACATTCAGCAGTGAGATATGCGTGCGGGAAGGGTGTAGTCTGACTCTTAAATTGTACATCTGTGACATTCACCTTGTGTTTTTCATGGTCTTTGCTTTATTACCTGCCACACTTTTTTGTTTATAAACGTTCAGGGGTTGAGGGTTCCCTGTTCTGTATGTATTGTTCCTTCTGTCACCACACGTGACAGCCCTTTGGTTGTGTTGAGCTGTGTCACCCCGACTCTGAGCTTGGCTGACGCGAGCAGTGCTGCTCCTCGGTGTCTGCTCCGGCCTTCTGGCCCCCAGCCTGGCCCTTTGTTTTCAGCCTCTGTCCCTTCTTTGTTTGAACTGTGTTTCTGCCACACAGCATATAACTCGACTTGCCTGTAATGTATTCTGTCTTTCTTGAGAGGAGAACTTGGTACTTGTATGTTTAGATCGATGACTAATCTTGACTTCTATGCCTCTCGTGGAGACTTCTGTCATGATTTATCGTTACTGTTGATTTCTTTGTTTCCTTTTCCATGTTTTTTTTGTTGCTTTTGGTCAAGTTGCTATGTTTTTCTTTGGAGCTTGAGTTCCACTGTCATCTCTGCTTCTTTCACCCTTACACGCTGTGTTAGTTGAAAGCCAGATGCCTACTGCTCCGTGGGCCAGGACCACCTTTACCCCCCAGCGGTGCCCCTTCTATTTAGAACACTTGCTGCTTTGCTCTCCCTGCCCCACTCCCCAACTCTTAGGTTTGCTGAGGGGGTTAGTAGTTTCAGTTCTGGGCTGTTCATTTTTCCAGGTATGCCTCCTGTAAAGGGCACTGATGTCCCTCCTGAGCAGCCCACTTCTGGAATTCTAGTTGATGTGCAGCCCTTGCTCCCGCTCTGCATGGGAAGGCTTGCTTCGGTTCCGGCTGTTTCCTGCCCTCTGCCCTTTGTCCTCTCGTAGAACTGTGCTGTGCTGTCGGCAGCGAGGCATCAGGGCCCTCCTGCCAGGCTCTCGCCTCCTGCCAGGCTCTCGGCTCCCACCGGGGCGTCCTGCCCCCTGTGCTCTTTCAGTGTCCTTTCAGATGTCACACATTTGACCTGCCAAGTCCTAATTTTAGTCTCTGTTTTGGCTTTACTTTGATTCAGCTACCACCGTTCTAGTCTGAAAATCATGTGTTTCTGGTGGAGAGGTTACTTTCTTTCCCTTCTCGATGGCACTTGGCTTGACAAGTAGTGTACTTGAGTCTTGGCTGTCCGAGGCTCGTTTTGTGGTCCAGGGTTGTCGTTCTTAGACTGTGCCTGCCTGGTTGCCTCCTCGTGGGGGTGAGAGAAGGGCGGCAGGAGTGGGCCACGGCAGGGAGCACTGGGAAGTCTGTCCGTGATCCATCCTCACGCCGTCTGCCCTGCTGGACAGTGGGCTGCTGCAGAGATGGCAGGTGAAATCTGTGAGGTCAGCTTCTGGAGAAGTCAGTGGTCAGATCCTGCTTGTGGCTCAGCTGGGGTGGCCCAGGCCACACAGAGGGTGGCTGCCTGCGTTTCTCCAGAGGTGGCCAGGTCCATTTTCCTTGAAAAGGGAGACTGGAGAGTTCTCTTTTCAGGAGTGGTGAGTTTAGCATTGAGAAAAATGGGGACAGAAGAAGGGATAGGAACATTCTGATAAGGTTGTGAGGTCAGCAGAGCTGATCTGACTACAGTCCTACATCTTGACCTTGGTACCAAGGTCGTCTGACACAGCTGCGTCCCAGAGCTCCGGGGCCTGGGAACTTGGGCAGAAAAGTGCCCTGTGTTGCTTAGACTGCCATTTGCTTTCTGACGTGGTCCTTCCGTCCTTTCTCGCTTGCCTACAGGTGTGCCCCACTTCCTCCCAGGCAAGGTCATGACCTAGTTCTGAAAGGCCACTTGGGACCTCAGATGGCACTTGCCAGGTTATGGCTGCATGCCTTCCAACCTCCTTGGAAGGTTTCGTAGGGGGGATTTACTGAGCTCCTGAGATTGGGGAGGCGCGTGTTTGTCTTCGTAATGTTCCTAATGCCTAGTGTACAAGAAGTACTGGAAGAAAATTTTGAACACTGAAAACAATGGAAAAGATGTATGGGTGTACATGTAGTTATGATTGCTTTCATCAGCTTCTAGTTTCACTCTAATTCGTCTTTATACTGAGATGCTTATTTCATATTTCTGGAAAAGTATTTGATGTAACTAAGAAGCTGCGACAAACTGTTAATGATACCACATTAAGTGCGTATGTTGGTGTGTGCATAACATGCACACAGGTGTATGTATACATGTACATGTATCTGTTTTTCAACAGGTTGAGGAACCTCCACTCAAGATGTCTAAGGTAAGAGCTCGCACTGGTCTGAGGTGAGGGGGGCTGGTGGTGGGTGGGGTCTCCAGTGTTGACTTAATTTATGGGATTCATATTTTTAGTACAACTCGTATTTGATTTGTTGAGAGTAGAGGGGCTCTTAGTCATTACTCTGAAAGCCGTGTGTGTTCATTTTTGGTTTTCATTTTCGTGTGCCTCGAAGTACAACAGTAAAAATCCTTCCTGCCTCTTTGGATCATTGCCAGGAGACCAGTCCAAGTCATCATTGAAAATCTAATAATGGTGAAATTGATGGGGCTCTTAGACCTGTTGCTTGACTGGGATCCGCCCCTGCAAGTCACCCCAGAGCCTAGAACCCTGAGATAGTTAGCAGAGACATGCTGAGGAAAGCAGAACTTGTGGTTAGCTTGGCAAGGTTGACGGCTGCTCTGTTTTCTTTATTTTTCAGTCATTGACAGTGCATCTTCAGTTTCTGTACAGGTATTTTCAGTTGTGGACATAGTGTGGAATACAGATAAACAGAAATCCGTTTTCATCCCACCACTTTGATATAATTGCTGTTACATTTGGTGGATGTTCTGCACATACTTGTGTTTTTCATTTTTAATTCCCTGTTTTCAATAAGTTTTTTTCAGTGTTGTGCAAAGGTACGATTCACTTGACCAGTTTCTTTTTCACCCGGAGTCCCTGCGTGGTGTGAATGGTTGATGCCCTTGGCTGCTACCCCAGGGTTGGAGATTTGCCTCATCAGAGGCCTGATGATTGGATCCCAACCCCTGGGACCCTTGGAGCCCAGCTCTGCTGTGACACAGATGGGGTCACCATGGAGTCATCTAACTTGGTGACAGCTGGTGTTCTTTTTTTCCCAAGCTAAAGTACCATGAAGTATTCTTTATGCCAGAACTTCTGGGAAATCTGTCTTAATGATGATAACTGATGTGTTTTCTTTTCCCAATATTTTATTACTGAAAATTGTCAAATGTAGAAATGTAGAAAGAATTTTGCAGTAGTGCCCATCTGCCCTCTGCTGAGGTTCGATTTTAACTTGCTTCACGGCATCTGCGTCTGTCATCCCACTCGGCGCTTACCCACGAACATGAGTGCTTCGCCGTAGTCAGCTGTCCCTCCCGTCCTCGGGCTGCTATTCCAGGCCCTGGCATCCCCTCTGTGGTGCGGCTCCGTCCTGTGCAGCCAGAGGGTGCAGCAGGAGAGGCCGCGCTTGTGTAGGTGTTTCCCAGCAGAAGCCTGGCCTGTTGGCTGAGTTTAGCTGAGTGCAGGAGAGCCGCTGTCTGGTGTGGTGTTGCCTTACAGGCTGGGCACATCTACTGTAGCCCCGTAGACCCTTCTCAGGTTGGAAGTCAGAATTGCACTAGGGTAAATTAAACATACATCTCTAGGTGTTACTAAATTGCTAAATACCGATTGGCATCGTTTACCAGAGTGGTTTTTCTCTTCTCTAATACTTGTTCGTAACTGTATGCTGTCAGTTTTATAATAAAAGCTTGACTTTTTGGAATTGCTGATTCATTTATTTTTTTTTTTTTAGTTTTTCAGACCTAGCAATACCTGTGTTTGTTTTAAAAGGAACCACTAAGGTGTTCATTGACTTTTTTTTTAAATCTCATTGTAGCAGCAACCAGCTCAGTTTATTAATCCAGAAACACCTGGCTATGTCGGATTTGCAAATCTTCCTAATCAAGTTCACCGAAAATCAGTGAAAAAAGGTTTCGAGTTCACACTAATGGTTGTTGGTAAGAAACTAATTCGGTAATAGATTGCTTAAGCATTTTATACTTACTTAGTAAACACAGTAAAATTTTATACTGTCCCACAGTATGGTGGTCCCTGTTCCCACAGTTCAGAATATAGTGTGAGTGACAAAGCTAGAGGGAAAATTCTTTGTTGGGAGAGTCACCTAACTTGGGAATTTGGAAGAATGTGCTACTTGAGAATTTCTCCTGAGTAGGGTTTTTTCTGCCTGTGCCTTACTTTATGTAGTAACAGTTTCTACAGTGGTAACCAGAATTGGGAACTGCCCTGTCATGGAGTGAATGGGTCTCCCAAAGATATCTGTCACCGTGGTGAGGTTGTGATTCCTGGTACTGCATGACTGTCCACCGTTTTACCACGGGATGTGGTTGTCCTCCGTGCTGTAAGTTCTGTGTCCATGGTGTTAATAAGGCAGATTACGTCAAGGAGGCTCAGCTCCATCTGCAAGAGTAGTTTGTGTCTTATGTTCTTCTCTTCAGAGATAGAAAAGAAAAATGGGCAGCGAGATGGGGGACCTCACAGTGCCCATAAAGGAATGTCAAGGACAGAGTGCATCCTCTGGACCCAGAGTCTCTGCGCTGAGAACCCCTGGACCAAGGGAAGATTGAAGACAGGGGTCTTTGTCCAGAGCAGACAGAGAAATGCTGCCCCTGCACAGGAGCCCTCAGGTGGACGTTGGCCTCCTAGACCGAGAGAGGACTCGGGTTTGGTGCAGCGCCTGCCCACCTGGGGTACGGCTGTTGTGGAAGCACTGGACGACCTGGGGCACCTTGAATTGGGGCCTGTAGTCTGCTAGACTGAGAGGCTGCGCTGCAGTGGGCCGGCCACTTGTGCTGTCCCTTTTAGAGCAGCACCAGGTGGCTAAGGCAGCCCCGTGACGATCCAGTCCCCCGATACCCCAGCCTTTCTTTGTCCCTGCACGCAGGCTGAGTGTCCCTGTCCTGTGATCCTCGTGCTCCCCTTGTTCAGCCCTGGCACCCAGCACGTGATGGGAGGTATGGACACGGGAGGACTGCCATCCAGGGCAAGGGAAAAGTCCCTATTATGTGGCATTTGAGAAAGAATCGGCAGTGTCTTACTGCTTAAAAATTGGCAAATAAATACACATGAAGGTGTCCACCCCCAGGTCAGAAAGCTCTGTATCTCCAAATGTTTGAGCCTGTGCTACGTGCTGTCTTGTTTGAGTCTGCATTTCCAAATGTACTGCTTCAGCTTAGAGTCGGATCTGAATCTTCTGTGGCAGGGTCCCTGGTGGGATTTCAGAGTGCGGGGGAGGTCTTCACCTGCTCTTGTGTTTTATCTCGGCTACAGAACAATTTATTTTTTATTAAACACTGAGTAACATTGCTTTATGATTTCAGTTAACAACCCCACAGCAGGTCGGCACACTCTCTTCTCAGACTCAGCTTCCCTCTTGTCAGCTTTTCTGCCCCTTCATGCCTCCCAGTCCTTGCCCCTGGGCTGGCATGCTCCCTTCGTTGTGTTTTATGGTTCTGTCCAGTCTTGGACAGAACATCACTGAGCTGGAAGGGTGTCCAGGAGCCATAGTCTTGGAGTTTCTCCAGTTTCTGTCAGGCCAACAAGTCTGGTCTTGCTTTTTCAGTTAAAGTGTTGTTCTGCACTTTTCTCCAGCTGTATCCAGGACTCTCTGTCGTGCTCCCTGTCAGCACAGTCAGTAGGGAAAGCCCTGCACGGTCTAGCTTCCTGGATTCGGTCTGCTGGAAGGCATTGTAAATGTGATCCATTACAGAATGTCCTGTTACGACACGTGAGCTCTGTGGATCGTCTCATTCTCTGCACTTTGTTGTTGCTCTGGTGACTTTCTTAGCATGTTTGCATCACAGTTCTCAATGGCTGTGAGCTTACACTGAACCACATCTTGTGGGTCCCTTCTCTCAGTAGTGTTGTGATCTCAGAGACCCTGAGTGAGGTCAGACACCTCGGAGAACATGAACTGGAGCACAGCTGGCTGCTCCCAAGGTCCAGTCCATGCTGGTCAGTTAGTAAGCAGGCCACTGGCAGACACGTTTCAGAAATTCTTCCACCTGAAGAACTATCAGGTGCTGTTGAGTCTGTTCAGACTCATAGTGACTGTCATAGACTAAATTATGACCTCCCAAAATTTGTGTAGCAGTTTGGTGGGGCCTGTTTCTCAGTGTAGTGTAGTTGTCTACACTCTGCATTTCTCAGGCCAGAGGAACTATAGAAAAAACAAGTCTTGAGATACAATAGTGAATAATTCTACAGGGGAAACATTAAATGATGCAGGAAGCATCGAAAGAAAATGGAAACAGTATACAGCATCGTTATACCAGAAAGAACTGGTCGGTGGTGTTCCGCCATTTGAAGAGGTAGCTTATGATCAGGAGCTGGTGGTACTGAAGGGAGAAGTCCAAGCTGCATTGAAGGCACTGGCTAAAAAACGAGGCTCAGGAATTGACGGAATACCAATTGAGATGTTTCAGCAAACAGATACAGTGCTGGAAGTTCTTGCTCGTCTATGTCAAGAAATTTGGAGGACAGCTACCTGGCCAACCGACTGGAAGAGATCCATATTTATGCCCATTCCAAAGAAAGTGACCCAGACAAATGCAGTGATTACGAACAGTGTCATCAGTATCACACAGAAGTAACGTTTTGCTCGAGATCATTCAAAAATGACTGCAGTAATATTGACATGGAACTTCCAGAAATTCAAGCTGGATTCAAAAGAGGACCTAGAGCCAAGGATTGCATCGCTGATGTCAAATGGATGTCGGCTGAAAGCAGAGAATGTCAGAAAGATGTTTACCTGTGTTTCAGTTGACTGTGCAAAGGCATTTGACTGTGTGGGTCATACTGAATTATGGCTCATGTTGCAGAGAATGGGAATTCCAGAACACTTAATAGTGCTTTTAAGGAACCTGTATGGATGAAGAGGCAGTCTTGGGAACAGCACAAGGGGACACCGAGTGGTTTAAAGTAGGAAAGGTGTGCTCAGGACTGTCCCCTTTCCCATTCTGCATGCCAAGCAGATACTCAGAGAAGCCGGACTGTGAAGACGAATGTGGCGTCAGGTCGGGAGGCCGACTCGCTAACAAGCTGTGTCATGAAGATGAGCGACACCCGCTGTGCACAGTGTGGAAGCAAGATTGTCGTCCTCGGCAGGTCGCTGTGTTCGGAGAGTTCTGACATGGGCAGGTTGGACAATTCACAGAGCTTATTAACTGGAAACCTGCTATGAACTCTATTAATCAAAGAAAGCCTCACCCATTCTCCACATTTATGAAGAGGGTGGGTCACGTCTGATCCTGCAGTGCAGTAGAGAACACAAACTCTGAGCCTCACAGACGTGGATTCACTCAGGGCCCAGCCCACGGCCGGCCTTGTGCAGGTTCCCTTGTCTGTCAGGTGACATGGCGGTCCTGCCCGCATAGGGGTCGTGAGAGGCACATAGCGTCATGTTGGTTCTGAGCAGTGCCAGACCTCGGGGACCTCCAGGGACTTCTCAGACACTGCTGTCTGGAGATGTTGCTGACAGCGTTTTTGTTCTGTCTGTAGGGGAGTCTGGGCTGGGAAAGTCAACACTCATCAACAGTCTGTTCCTGACTGACCTCTACCCAGAAAGAGTCATACCTGGAGCTGCAGGTGAGAGCCCGCCCTGCTGTGCCTGCTGCTCTGTGTGAAAGCAGGGGGAGAAGGGCTTTGCTCTGTGTGTGTGTGTGCATGCCTGGGGCAGCGAGCTTGGTTGTCGAGATCTTCAGGCACACATGCATCCATCCTTTCTGTGAAACAGTGATGAACAGTCTCCTGTGCTATACCTCTGGTAGGGACATCAGGTAGAAAGCTCTATCCTGTGACATGCTGTAGACGTGGATGTGGTCTGGCTCTTTGACCTGCTGCCCGAGTGCCCTTTTGCGGGACACCAGTGCCCACGTGAGCTTGTCAGGTGGACAGCCAGGGCACTGAGTCAGGGCTGGATGGGCTGGTACAGCACGAATGAAAATTCTTGACTGATATGCCCAGAGTCAGCTTTTAAGTGAGTTTGTAAGTTATTTTTGTCTTCATTGTCCCAGAAACAGAAATAGTTGTTTCTAATCTTGACATCTTGGTCTTCCCTGGGGTCACATTGACCTTGGCCTCAGTTTTTCCCTAGCGGAGTTGGGGTGCTGTTTCTATAAGCCTCATGGTAACATCTGAGGACCCTCCACAGCAAGGGGAAGAGGCCCCGGAGTGCGAACACCAACTGTTGGTCTTTCTGACACACTGCTTTATTTTTAAGTTGTGCACTTTAGAAGACTCCTTTCTTTTACAGAAAAAATTGAGAGAACTGTGCAGATTGAGGCCTCCACCGTGGAGATTGAGGAGCGCGGAGTCAAGCTGCGACTGACAGTCGTGGACACGCCGGGCTATGGCGACGCCATCAACTGCCGGGATTGGTGTGTGCTGCTGACGTCTGTCTGTCTGTGCGTCTTAGCATAGCGTGTCTGAGCTCATAGTGTCTGTGCATAGCTATGCATGGCTACAGGGTGAAGGTAACCTGACATCAGAAGTGAGACCACTGGGGTTCGCATCAGATGGGGCATTTGTAAATACGGGGCTTTCCGGAGAGTCAGTCTGTTTTTCTCTGAGACTACTCCCAGTGGAATCTGAGGTTGCACAGCTGACCACCTTTCAGCGCTGTGTCAGGGAAGTGGCGTGATTTGCCAGGACCGGTGGACGGAGCACTGTGGGGCAGGCTTCCTGACCTATGCATAGGAAGAAATGAAGCCTGGGACAGAGTTGCTTGAGGTGGTCCTGTAGACAGCTGCCTGCTGGCATCCCATTGACAAATGAGGAACTTGAGCTACAGGGGACAACAGCAGTCGGTCCTGTCACCCTGCAGGAAGGTCCCTTTTGTAGCACAGAATCTGGCCCTGGTCCCCAGGAGCATCAAATTTCAGCTTTTCCAGCACTGGGTGAAGAAGGAAGAAGGCAGCTCATTCTCCTGCTGCCTGGGTCATGGTCCTCTTCTCTCTCCTGGCTGTACTTCAGCGTCACACGTGCTCCACCATTCCACACCCGAGCACACCTGTCCCTGGTGTGTCACTATGTGTGGCCCCCTCCCCGTGTGTCACCCTCAGGCTCCTTGTGACCCTTCCCACCTGCTGACTCAGCACTGAGACGAGGTGACATGTCATGGTTTTGAGGAACTGAGGAGTCAGTTGTCTGTCCTGTCTGACCAATGGGTCCTCAGGGTATGTGCCCCTTGGCACCAGGGAGCAGGGCTTGTCATATTGTTGGAGCTGGGGGGTAGCCTGCCAGCCTGCTGCCCCCTGACGGTAACCGTTGGTGTCTCGGCTCAGTTTTAAGACCATCATCGCCTACATTGACGAGCAGTTTGAGCGCTACCTGCACGACGAGAGCGGCCTGAACCGGAGGCACATCGTCGACAACAGGGTGCACTGCTGCTTCTACTTCATCTCCCCCTTCGGCCACGGGTGAGTGCGCCCTCGGGTCCGAGGCCGCCGTCGGGGGGCTCCGTGGGTTCCGAGGACAGACGCGCTCACTGGGTGCCCTCTGCCTCCTCCTGAACTGGTGACACGGGACTGCCGCTGTCAGCCTGAAGCCCCTGGACGTGGCCTTCATGAAGGCGATCCACAACAAGGTGAACATCGTGCCCGTCATCGCCAAGGCCGACACCCTCACGCTGAAGGAGCGCGAACGCCTGAAGAAGAGGGTGAGCCTTCCCTCGGCCTCCACTCTGTGAGGGCGGAGAGTCCTGGACCTGGGAGGTGGGGGCGCTGGGGAACGTCCTGCCAGTCTGCTGGGGCTTGAGGAGGCAGGGCTGTTGGCCCGACTCTGAGCTTCAGGGTGGTGGCTCTGCGGGGTCCTTAGCATGGGGTGGACTCACGGTTACACTGGAGTGCTGTGCCTTCCTGCCAAAGTGTCAGGTTACTGGTATAATTGTCCTGGTCACGTAAAGGCCGAGCCCGGAAGATCGGGCAGTAAGTGACTGACTGCGGCCTGTGCTCCTCATCGTGGACTGTCTTGTTTAATAGAGACAGACCTCACTGTAACGTGCTTGCTTGCAGATATTTGTGTGTATCACAGGTGGAAAACTTGTGACAGCCCTCTCAGGCGAGGCTGGTGCTGCTTTTGTCCCACAGCACGTGCTCACTTCTCGTCTCTGTGTCACACCTTGCTAATTTTTGCAGTATTTCAGACTTTGTCAGTCTTACTGTAGCTGTTGTGGTACTTAGTGATTAGTGATCTTGGATATCATTGTAATTATCTGGGGCTACCACGAACCATGCCAAATTTGTCTCCCTCTCCTTGGCCTGCGTATTCCCTGAGATGACAGTACTGGAATTAAGCCAGTTAATAACCCTACAGTGACCTCTGAGTATTCCAGTGAGAGGAAGAGTTACAGGGTTCCCACTTTAAATCCAGCTAGCCGTGCCCAAGCTTAGTGAGGAAGGCTGGTGGGTGACAGGTGGCCAAAAGCTAGGCCTCTAGCGCCTGACAGCTGGGTTGTGACTACAGAGGAAAAGTTCCTAAAGGAAATGACAGGTGTTTATCCAGTGACCATACCAGTGACGTGGGAATGAAACAGCCTTCTTGCTGGGATGGGGAAGGTTTTACGTGTGATCTGGATGGAAGGTCAGACCAGCCCCAGTGTTCCCTGAAGCTTAAAGCTAGTGCAGAGCCGGGCTCTGACTCGATCCCTTCGCTCCTGTGAGGCTGAGCGAGGCGAGGGGCCTGCAGGGGAGTCTGAAGCTGGCAGGGGCTGGTGTGTGAGTTTGAAGTGACGAAGCCGTGTCCGTAACAGGGCATGGCAGGGTGGAGCGGTTGGTGCCAGGGGCAATGCTGCAGCGAGGGGTCCCGGGCCTTGCTGAGGTGACCCCTGAAGGTGCTACACTACACGGCACATGGTCAGTGTAGGGCGCAGCTGAGCAGCTGAATGAGATGCCGTCTAGGACTTAGAGAAGAGTGGGTAGGGCCTGACTCCGAGCTTCAGAGGACAGGCGACTCTTCACAAGGGTGAGTCCAACTGGCTGGTGACGGGAAACCTGTACTCAGCTCTCCTACCCGACAACCCTTGGGCCCTTGAAGAGTGATGCGAAACCTGTCCTGTGCACTGCTGTCAGCAGGACAGCAAAGCCGGGATGACAGCACGTCTGTTCATGACACGCACTAACCCTTGAGGCCCACCGTTGAGACCTGCAGCTCAGAAGGAACGGTGCCTTTGAGAACCAGGCTGCTCAGTGACCCCGCACCTGGTCCCCCAGAGTGTGACGGAGGCCTGCAGGGAGATCGGCGTTGCCCCCTGCCACCTTCGCGCCTGCCAGCGTGACATCCGTTCTGCAGCCCACAGATCAAGGGCTCGTTTCAGCGTTCAGGTCTCTGCATTGAAGAGATCCATCTCGCAAGGCTGTGACTCCCCTAGGCGGGGGACTTGTCGGATGGATCTGGGTGGGGTAAACGAACAGCCTTCTGGGAAGGATCCACATTCTGGATGCCGTGAAGAATGTTTGTGATTCGTGGGAGGAGGTGAAAATACAAACATGATGGGCTTGGAGGAAGTGGATTCCAGCCTCCTGGGTGACCTTGAGGGTTCAGGACTTCAGCCGGGGAAGGACCTGCAGAGGTGGTGGGGACAGCAGGAGAACTCGAGTTACAAGTGGGGCCTGAAGAGGGGACTGAAGTGCTGCCATCTCATAATTGAACTTGAATGGAGGAGGAGTAGTTCTTACAGATGAGCAAGGTAAAGGGTCTGTGGGGACAGAAGGTGATGAGGAGTGGCTCACGGGTGAGAGAGGACGGGTTTCTGGAGCTGGAACGTGGCGAGGAGAGAGGAGACGGGTATGGAGACAGAAGGTGACGAGGAGCGACCTTTTACCGATGAGCCAGGACAGGGGTTTCTGGAGACGGAAGGGGCTCCTGGGGAAGGTGCCGTGCACACGGCTGGGAGGACAGCAGCGGGTCCCGGAGGCCACGCAGACTCGGCTAACGAAGTGAGAGAGCAGGGTCAGGACTGACCCTAGTTCTGAAAGTTCTCCTGTCGGCCAAACACTGCCCAGCAGTGTCACGTGTTCCCTGCGAGGAAGGGTCAGTCAGTGCGGCAGACCTCACCATCGCCTTATCTCAAGAAGTCACCTCAGCCACGCCAGCCTTCGGCTGCCACCATAGTTAACCAGCAGCCATCATTGTCAAGGCAGGGTTCTCCACCAGCAAAAAGTGGAGAGTTTGCTGAAGGTTCAGACACTGGTTGGCATTTTTGACAATTAAGTATTGTTTAATCAAGAGATGTACATTATGTTTTCAGACGTAGATGGCACTGTTGCACCCTAAAGAGACTCCCACCTGCTGCCATCCAGTGAATCCTGACTCAGTGACATGCAGAACAGAGTACAGCTGTCGCATGGGGCTTCAAAGGAGGGGCTGACGGAGTCAAACTGGTGACCTTTTGGCTGGCAGCCAAGCTTTTAACCACTGCTGCCAGGGCTTCCCAGTGTAGTACAGAGATGGCGTGTACGTGCACTGCGAAATGAGAAAACTGCATGACAGCTGTGTTGTGATGTTTGCTTTACCATGGTGGTCTGGGCCGAGCCCATGGTGTTTCTGAGATAATGCAGCCCTTTAAGGGATTTATTCTGGATGTGGTGGGGACCCTGGTGGTATAGTGGTTAAATACTACCTCTGCTAACCAGAAGGTCAACAGTTTGAATCTGCCGTGCCCTCTTCAGAAACTGTGGGGCAGTTCTGCTCTGTCCTGTAGGGTCACCATGATTTGGAATTGACATGACGGTACTGAGTTTAGCTTTTCTTTTTCTGTACGGTGGTCTGTGAGTTAGAGTTGCCGGCAGTGAGGTTTTTTAGTGGCTGATAGTTATAGACTTCTGGAGGTTTTTTAAGCTTGCGTTTTGGGTCTTCGAGTGTGAGTTGCTAGTTTGAGTCGACCCACCCTCTTGCCTGTCCTTGTCTCTCCCAGATTCACTGTTGCTGCCCCTTTGCTCCTAGAGCAGTGGGTACATTTCTACTCTAGGGCCTTGTCACCAGTGTACCCTTTGATACCTGCACAGCAATCTCCCTCACATGGCACAATTTCATGCCATCTCTGGCTCAGTCGAGCACCACCCACAGGTCCCCCTTGGTGCACTCCTTGTCACAGCTCCTCGCTACCTGAGGTTGGGGTCTTTGTTCTCCAATGTGCCTTTGGCACAAAGCAGTCACCATGATGTCTGTTGGGGAGTCACAGACACAGGTAGTGCTCACCCCGTTTTGACCCGTGTAACTCAGGCAGTCTCTTAGAAACGTGACTGTTTTTGAATAATGGGTACGTTTCCCACCTGCAAGATGTTTGTTACAACTGACGTCCCCACTCCTTGGAACAAGCCTGGATATGCTTCCAGTTTTTGAAAAGTATTTCTCTCTGAGAAACAGAGCCATCTCTTGCTGTAGTGTGTGGTTCCTGCCGTCCCGTAGGAGCGGAGACCTGGGCTTGCCCTGCCGTGGTGTCACTCCTGTTGGAGCCATAGCTCTTCTGTAGGGGTCTCAGTGCGTTTACAGCTACTCTGTACGTTTGTAGACTTTTGGTCTGTCATTTGGCAAGTGATTTCTCCTGCTTTGACTCACTGTTTCAAGTGCCTGCCAATTTTTAAGAAATACTTGGGCCCTTGGAAGATTTCTGTAAGCACAGATGTATTTATGCTTGAGACTAAGTAGACTAGCAGCTCTGGCTAAAGGAGACAGTGCATTTGATCCCTCCTTCCATTAACTGTTGGAGTGGGGGCGGACCCCAGCATCAGGAGACTGCTCCGTCTCTGTCTTGTGTCCAGCACTGGGGCCTTGCTGTGTTACGGGGTCTGGGGTGAACTGGAGCCCTGGAGCAGCTCCCTGTTTCATCTCAGGCATTTGAGCCACCTCTCCAGCTTATGCTTCACTTCCCTGTGCCAGCTTCACAGTTACAGTCAGAGCTTCCTCCTCCATCCTGTCCACACTTGCTTTAGGCCACCAGCTGCATGTGGCCTGTCCTGCGCTCGGCCGTCTCCTGTGACAGGCACCTCTTCCTGGAGCATCACTCCCTTGGCCTCCAGACCTGTGTGCTCTGCGTTCCTGCGCTGGTGTGCCTGCCTGCCCTGACTCCTCTCAGAAAGTCACTTCCTTCCTGGTACTCTAATCCTACACCAGCTGCTCCCCAGGCATCTGCTCCATGTCCGTGTGAGTGTGAAGCAGAAGGGAGCTGCTCCCCGACCTCCGCACACACCTGCTCTCTCAGCTCTGGTGTCCAGGCTTAGAAACGTGTGGTTATTTTTTGAGCCCTCATTCTCTCTCTCCTGTCCGTCAGTGCTGAGTAGTTGCCTGTGAAATCCCTCAGTCAGCCCCTTCCTGGTTTCAGGGCCCTCTGAGCATCAGCAGGGGCAGGGTGTCCAGCAGACCAGGATGGGCCGTGGCGGGAGGAGCCTGACCGCCGTGAGTTCTGCCCACCACCCAGTCTTCCCTGAGGATGAGATGGTGCTTCCTGCTTAGGAAGGAGGCTTTATGGAAGAACTGAAAGTCAGATTGGAGAAGGTGGGCTGAAGGGCCTTCTCTGAGTCCCAGAGTGGTCCAGGTCGGTCTCTCGCCTCCTGTTTCCAGGATCATCTCAGTGTAGGGATCCCATATCCAAGCATACTCCGCTCCTGGCTCTTCTTCCTTGTCGGCAGTGGAACCCTCTTTCCAACTTTGCAGATGGCTCCTTTCAAGCCCAGCCGAATGTCCAGACTGACTGATGCCGTGACAGGCCACGGTTACCTCTGCGCGTTCCGCACCCTCCCCACTCATCTGGGTGGGAGTTAAGATCACTGCAAGAAAGGCCACCTGCAGGTGACCTGTCACACTGGGTTGATGTGTGGACGACTCACATGTCCTCCTGGTGGGCTTGATTTTACTGGACTGAAATGACATGCCATTGGCTGAAACTGCTCTTGGTCTTGTCATTCTTCTAGATTCTGGATGAAATTGAGGAACATAGCATCAAAATCTATCACTTACCTGATGCAGAGTCGGATGAAGATGAAGATTTTAAAGAGCAGACGCGGCTTCTCAAGGTAGGAATGCAGCACTGGCACGCAGCATGAGTGACCCATTAACTGGTTTGCGTTCTCAAAAAACGGAGTTGTCAGACGGCACCAGCTCAGGATACCTGGCCCTCCAGAGACCATCCTTGCAGTTCCAGTGACAACAGAAATTTTACTTAAATATACATGGAATTGTCACTGCTCAGGTTTTTATTGCAAGTAGAGTTTGTTTTCATGGTGCGGGAAATGTCAGATGTCTCCTAGTGATGTACAGAGTATCCCGCTCTTGGCACTTAGGCCTGATAGCAGACAGTGATGTGCTGAGTATCTGCTAACAGCGTGTCCCCGGCGAAGTCGGGGTTCCTTGACATGAGGCCTGTCCATCTGTGTCTCTGTAGGCCAGCATCCCGTTTTCTGTGGTCGGGTCAAACCAGCTGATTGAAGCCAAAGGCAAGAAGGTCCGAGGCCGCCTCTACCCGTGGGGGGTGGTGGAGGTGGAGAACCCGGAGCACAACGACTTCCTGAAGCTGAGGACCATGCTCATGTAAGGCCCTGGGCCCTCAGCGCCGCGCTTCTGCCCCTCGGGGCTTCTGGCTGCTCGGCTCTGCCGCTGGCCCCCCATGGCCTGTGTAGGACTGTCGTCCCTGGTCTTGTCTTCTGCCTGTGGCTTAACGCCCGACCCCAAAGATGCGGAGATGAGGCCAGTCCTGTGCTGGTGAGGTGGTGGCCTGCTGGGTGCAGGGAGCACCTGACAGTCTCTTCTCTGAGCCCTGCTGGCTGTCTGCTGCCGCCTCTGCCTCAGGTGCTCACTCTGGGTGTCCCTGCCTGCTTCTGCGTGGCCTTCTTCTAAAGACAAATTCCACGTCTAGTAACATGCCTGCGTGGCTCTTGCTCATGAGTAAGGATGCCAGAAGAGAGCACCACCTAACATGCGTGTAGTACCCCTTCAGTCAGCGTCTCCGGGTGGCCGGTCTGGATAGCCATTGTGATGAACCAGGAAGAGCCCTGTGTGCCACATGGGCATTGCAGTGAACTGAAGTGGGTGAGATTGGGGCCGCCGGGTGTGACTGACCATCCCATGAACATCACAGGCCACTTGCAGGCCTCCAGCACTGGGGCCTCTAGACAGGGTGCCCCTTGAGTGTCACCTGTGCCTCTGTTGAGGAGCCCTGGTGGCGCAGGGCTTCATGTGGTCGGCTGCTCACCGAGAGGTCACCAGGTCAAAACCATGAGCAGCTCTGAGGGAGGGAGCTGTCGTGGCCTATTTGTACAGATGGCCTGTGAAGCCCTCTGGGATTCTCTTAGGGTATGTTTCCCAGAGTGAGGGTGAATGAGGGGATACTTGGCCATGCCCCCGCCCATTTTCTTGCATTCGGGGTAAACAGAAACCAGAATCTAACCCATTGCCATTGAGTAGGTTCCAACTCAGCAATGCCACAGGGACCGAGTGGCTTAGGGTTTCAGACTGCCAGACTTTGGGCTGGCGGCCGAGCTCTGCACCGGCGAGGATTGGTGTGAGTGAACAGGGCTGTGTGAGAGGCCTGCTGCCCTTGGAGGGCAGGTGTGTCGGGGAGAGCTGCGGAAGGAGGGGGGCGGGTGGGGCGGGGCCATTTCCCAGGGGAGCAGTAGGCCCAGAGTAGGCTTGTTGTTGGACCCCATACACGTGGGCCTCTCTGTCCCTGACGCTTGCCAGCTCTCAGTGATGTGAGAATTAATTTTGAAGCTTCACAAGTTGTAACTGTGGAAGGTAGGTATGTTCCTGAAGTTTCTTTAGGAAAGTGAGTGCTGTTTGGGGTGTTGTGTCCCCAAGCCTCTTCTGGTCCCTGTGTGTGCTTGGCTGGGCAGTGCATGGGGCCCTCAATGGGACCCTCAGTGCTATCTTGGCAGCAGGTGAGAGACAGGCCTCACTCGTTGTCTCCACAGTCACACTGCTTCATCTCAGATTTCTGGCGGGTGTGCATACTGCTGACCCAGAATAGAGGGTGTCTGGTCGCTGGGGTGTCCTCCGTGGACTCAGTCGGTGGCTTTTCCACAAAGATATTATGTGTGTGTGTCGCAACGTGTGCTCAGTCATGTGGACATGTCTCAGCCCTTGGCTCAACGCAGGTGTCGTTTTCTCTTTCAGAACTCACATGCAGGACCTCCAGGAGGTGACCCAAGACCTCCACTATGAGAACTTCCGCTCTGAGAGACTCAAGAGAGGCGGCAGGTCATCCATCCCCTCCACTGTGGGCCGTCGCCCTGAGTCATGTCCCCCTCCTCTGGGCTGTCGCCCCAAGTCACGTCCCCTTCCTTTGTACTGTGGCCCCGGTTCCATCCTCCTCTATGTGATGGTGCCCTAAGTCACATTGCCCCCTCATCTGTATGCTGTGGCCCCCAGTCACTGTGTCTGCCTCACCCTATCCATGTGGCATTTCCTCGAGTCATGTCACATCGTCTGTCCGTCCAGCTCAGCTGTCTTGTCCTCTGAGCAACATGAGTTGCTTTCACGCTCCAGAGCTGCTCTTGGAGACTTGCTGGTTAAAAAGAGGTGACCTTGGTAGTTGGCACCTAAAGAACAGGTGGAGAAGAAAAGGCTAGGGACGAGTTGGGTCCCTTATGGGTCAGCCCTCCATCCATCAGTGAGGAGGGTGGAGTGGGCGCTGAGCTGCAGCGCCTTGCCGGCTCCGGGGCTGGCCTCAGTGAGCTGCTTCTCAGCAGCCACAGCTTTTCCTCTGAGGTCTCTGTTCTGTGGCCTCGCAAAACCACGTCTCTGCGTAGAGCTGAGCTGAAGTCACTCCAGCAACGGGGCATCCTTTACCAAAGGTGTCATCTGTGCTGTGGTGTGCGGGATTTACTCCTGCGACAACGAGCTGGTGGGCTGGGCCTCGCACGTCAGAATCAGTCACTGCTGTTCCCTTGGGAACCCAGAGCCAAAAAGGCTGTGGTGGCAGCGAGAAACTGGACTCTGCAGCTGGCGGCACCGCGGGCACAAGCGGGAGGCGGGCATGAGTGGGCTCGGCCGCCGCTGTGCTGCTGCTCCCTTCGTGCAGACGTGCAGGTCCTGTTGCTCCCTGGAGGGGCCTGTGCCGCCGTGTTAGGGCTGTCGGTCGCCTGCCTGGGCAGGAGGTGGCCCCGGGCCCCTCCAGCTGCCCTCACGGTGCAGCGAGAGTGCTGTGTGGCAGCACTGTGTGGTCGTGCCGTGGCAGTGACATGTGCTGTGAGGAGTGTAACTTACCTCAGAGCGCTCCTCAGGTGATGTCTTACCTCCTGAGTAGGAGGGGACAGCGAGCTGGGCCCTGCCTGGAGAGAGGACAGGCCCTTGGGTGCAAGGAGGGGACGAGGAGGTGGGGGGACTGGCTCTTGTGTGCAGGGAGGCAAGAAGGAGCTGGCCCCGCCTGGAGGGAGGAGCAACTCTTGAGTGCAGGGAGGGGATGAGGAGCCAGCCCCCTGCCTGGAGGAGGCACGGGCCTTTGGGGTTGGCACTCTGTGCTGTCGGCCCTCCCATCACGGTGTAGTCCCTGCTCACTTGTTGATGTTTTCAGTGAGAAAAATAGAAAACGGCTGTAACTTGAAACAGGAATTTTCTCAGCGTCTTGAGTGGGTTTTTTTTGAGGGTTCTCAGAAATTGTCAGCTGTAGTGGTTGCAGTGTGGTAACTGTACTGTCTTTCAACTCTCAGGAAAGTGGAGAATGAGGACATGAATAAAGACCAGATCCTGCTGGAGAAGGAGGCAGAGGTGAGTGCAGGCAGCTGTCTGACGGCGGGCCCTCTGTCGTTGACGTCCAAAGTGGTCATTTGTAGTTCACTCCTTTCCTTAATTTTCTCAGAAGGGCCACAGTATAGATAAGTAATCTGTTTCATTGTATTTGTCAGTGTACACAATGGTGTATTTACATGTGTGTAACACATACAGTAGTTTATGCTGTTCTCTCTTAATTTGTCCATGTACACAGTGGTGTAATCTATACATACATGAAACAGGGTGGTTTACATGTGTTCCCTCTTAATTTGTCCATGTACATAGTGGTGTATCTATACGTGGATGAAACAGGGTGGCTTACGTGTGTTCTCTCTTAATTTGTCCATGTACACAGTGGTGTATCTATACATACATGAAACAGGGTGGTTTACGTGTGTTATCTCTTAATTTTTCCATGTACACAGTGGTGTATCTATATACACATAATATATATAGTGGTTTATGTATGCTTTCATTTAATTGCTTTTGACAGCTTAACCCAAAAAAGTGTGAACAGTGAGAATTTGGCACAGTGACTGGTGTGTGTGGGATTCAGAAATCAGTGGTTTTCCTGCATAGAGACAACAGACAATGTGCGGAAGGGAATCTGTAAGAGGCGACACTGTGGGACTGTGCTGTGGTCGGGTACCCGGGCTTTCTTGGTCCCAGCGTCCCTGTGCACAGCAGGGAACGCTGCCCAGCCTTGCACCTCCCTCTCGGCTGCAGGTGCGTCAGGGTCTGTCACTGCACCCGCTCTGCCGGCCTGTCTCGTTGAGGCTCTTCTCTAGCACTGACCCTCTGCCGAGCTTCTACGGGGACGAATTCCTCCTGACACGCATCCCAAGCATGTAGGACCTATCTCAATAGAAAACTACTGAGAAACTTTTAAGAGATTCCCAGACAGGTGTTTTAGGTAGGAAGACTCAGTGTAAAAGTGACATCTCTAATGTCACCCCAGAAGTCTCAGCGAGGTGCGGTGTGTGTGCGCCAATGAGCTGTTTTCTGTGGTGGAGTCCTAGCCGAAACAGACCCACTGCCATCGAGTCCGCTCTGACTCAGGGCAACCCCAGAGCGCAGAGTGACCCTGCCCTGTGGGGCTGCAAGGGTGGCTAGTGACCCAAACTGCCAGCATCTCGGTTACCAGCTGACCTGCCAACCACCAGGCCGCTGGCCCCTTCCAGCGGAAAGCTTGACGGTATAATTCTGACTTGTATTTTGAAGAATAAACAGGGGGAAAACAGAAAGTTCTCTACAAATGGACTTAGGAGAAGACCTTTCCATTACTGAGTATGAAGCAGAGAGCAGCCATTAGGACAGTTGAGTAAATAGAAATAGATCCCAAGTGTGGACAGTTGCTCTGTGATAAGAAAACCATACCATACCCCCAGCCGTCGGGTTGATGCCGACTCATAGTGACCCTGTAGGACAGAGCAGAGCTGCTCCATAGCGTTTCCAGGGAGCCCCTGGCAGATGCGAACTGCCAGCCTTCTGCTGAACAGCAATTGTACGCCACTAGGGTTTCCTCTGTGATGAAGGTGACACTCAAATCTGACGGACAGGGTTGGCAAGCAGTATTTCCCGAGGGGAAAAGTGGATAAGCATTTAACCCTTGAGCAGCTAGCACCTGGCTGCCAGCCACAAAAGCTGGGCATTTCTCCCTCCTATTCCTGTCCCTGCTGGGTGTCCCCAGTCTGTGTCCACCTCAGATTAAAAAACACTGCTAACCACGTTTTGGTTCTCTTGCTTGTTGATGTTTTTTATTTGAATTGCATATTCTCATCCCTCAGTGTACCATTGAGATGGCACTGTTCTTGCTGAGTTCTAAGAGTCCCGTGTACGTTAGATCTTTGTCACAGTCTAGAAAAGCCTAGAAGTTACCGTGTAGGACTCAGGGACCGAACGTGAGATGTCTGCGCTTCCCTGCGTTTGCAGCTTCGCCGCATGCAGGAGATGATTGCGAGGATGCAGGCCCAGATGCAGATGCAGATGCAGGCGGGGGACGGCGACGGCAGCGCTCATGGGCACCACGTCTGAGGTGAGGAGCTGCTCTCGGGTCTGGTCACTGAGCATCTCGCGCCCCGGGGAGGAAGGGTTTCCCGGAGAGTGGGAGCTCCTCCCCTGGCTCGGTGCAGGGTCTCCTGGAGAGGCAGGGTCAGGGTGTCGGGCCTTCAGCTCGTGGCACTGCTCAGAGCACAGGAAGAGAGGGACACATGGGGATGTTTCATGAGAGCATCATGGGTCATTTTCTCTGTCCTTTATTTTGAAGATTTTTCATATTTTCCAAGCTTGCAAATGCGGTTAATAAGAGAATGAAAATTATACTTTAAAACCACGTTTACTCATTTATTTGGAAATTGGTTAATGCTGAAAACAGAAAGGACAGTGGAAAGATGTGATGAGCAGTTGGTAGATGAGCAGTAAAGGGCAGTGACGTGAAGGGGGCACGGCGCAGGTCCAGGGGCCCAGGGGCCGCAGCCTCCAGCCACCCCGCCCAGCCTGCTCCCACTCCTGGCAGTCAGAGAGTCCCCAGAAGTCTGGTCTCATTTGTGCCAGCCTCACTTCTCAGATCCACAGACTTCAGGACTAGTCGGGGCGAGTGTCCCCTCCTCGTCCTGTGGATGGTATGGGCTGCCCTCCTGGATGGACTGCTGCCTCCCCAGAGGAAGGAGTGAAAAAGTCCGTTCACGACCCAAGAGTCCAAAGGAGAGGGGTCACTGGCTGCTGTGGTGACCCAGACTCCTCGGGGAAGTGCAGTGAGGGCAGCGCACGACATGCCGTCTTGGCAGGTCTGGGGACAGGCTAGCGGCGGGAGGAACGCCACTTGAAGTGGGAGGCTTCTGGAGGCAAGGCAGCTCTGCAGCCGGGGAGGGGATGAGGGGCTGAGCAGGTCTCACTGGCACGTGCCACTAGGTAGGAGAGCTGGAAGGCAAGGAGGCGAGAGTTGGACAGCTGACAGGCAAGACTCCTGCCAGGTGAGTCACGCGGGACTGAGAGGGACGTGCTGGAGAGTCAGTGGCCACCAACACAGCGCCTGCAGGACTCGCTGTGCAGTGCAGCCTGCACACGGACAGACACACACACAGGTGCGGTGAGGCAGAGTCTGTCACTGGAACCCTTGGAAGGAGCCTTGCGGGGCGTGCTGAGTCCACATGGGAGCCGCTGTTGAGGGCTGCACTGGTTTCCTTGGGATCCCGGCACCTTGTGAAGTGGCACAGCCCGGTCGGGACCAGCTGTCCCTTGATTGCAGAGGCCAGTGCTGCAAGGCCATCTGGGGTGACACTGATGGGAGCCACAGGAAAGAAGAGCGAGGACTTGGGGGTGGGCCTTTGGGGTCCTGCTGGTTTCTGTTTCGAAGCTTCCATTACTGAGTTACAGAGACTTGAGATGCATGAAATAATTTCCACCTCTGTGCGTTCCGATCCTGCTGCCGGCTTCCGGGAGCCTGGAGAGGGCTGTTTTGTCTGTGAACTGTGTCCCACACACCTGTGTCCCACACACCTGCTCAGCGTGTGCCTTGTGTCAGTGGTGAGAGCAGAGAACCCGGCAGCACTCCGATTTCAGTGTGCTTTGTTTCCTTTTCCAGAAAACACTGTCGCAGATACAAAGAAAACATTCCGGATGAGTCACACAGTGGTGTCTCCCTGAGTGGACACGTGAGCTCTCCACGTGACAGTGTCTGCTGCTGAGAATGCAGTTTCTTTTTCTACGCTTCTTGTGGATTTTTCCCTTTTCTTTTTTTGATATGAAGTACTTCAACGTGCATTGCATTGCTATGTTACGCTTTCTGTTTTGTGAGGTAAAATTTTCATTTTTCTTCCTTCCTCATCAACCACTGAGGTGGAACGGTTTCCAGGTCAGCTGGGGTGGAGCTCAGCAGCTGGGCATGCTAGGTCAACATCTAGAAGCAGACTCAGGTTGGCCCAGATGGTCCCAGCTGGTAGAGACGCCTACCTGGTGCCAGGCTCCTTACGACACAGGTGCCACGTGGAGACTCGGAGCTGCCTTTCTCCGCGTCTGCGCACACCAGCTGAAACCACTTTTGCTGCTACAGTTCTGTACTTCTAATCCACTTACCTGTTCACCTGTTTACCAAGTAACACAACTATCTAATGAGAGATACGTGTTTAGACTTAAGTAGCTTTTTTTAAAGGCAGACTTTTAGAGGTGAATTTTACAAAATCTCTGGATCCTGGCACTAGGTAACTTTTGAAGCCATTCTTGCAGAGAGCTTGTCACCAGCCCTTCTGTAGTGCTTTCCATCGTGGCATTGACACAGTGCTGCGGGGGAGCCAGAATCACCCTGTGCTCCAGTCCCCAGACCGCCTCCGACAGTCTTCATGCACTCACTGAGAAGGACCGAAACTATTTTTACTCAACTAATTTTAAAAATAACTTTGTAAGGAAAATTAACATTTGACCTGTTTTGAAACCAACCTTTTGTACTTTTGTACTGGACTTTTAGTACATTTTTCTGTAATCCATGTGCAGAGATCCTCTGCAGCAGCTGTAGGCACACTTCGGTGAACCCAGATCTGCCCCAGGGCACTGTCCTGTCCCAAAGACGTGACCTCAGAGGCACCTGTGTCCGGGCACTGTCCAACCCCAGGTCCATGGCCCTGGAGGCTGCTCTAAACACAAACCTTACTTGGGACACTGTCCTGCCCCAAAGACATGGCCTTTGGTTTCAGAACTTCCTGAACTCAGACCTGTCCCCAGGCACTGTCCTTGAGGCCTGTGTAAGCCCAGACCTGCGACCAGCTCCCAGGCCCAGAGGCAGCCAGGCATTCCAGGTCTCAGCTTTTTCCAGTTTTTCTGTTGGTGGTTCCACAGTGGGAGGCAAAGAGCAGTGGTCAGCTCTTTCCCTTCACCTTATGGACTCCCTTCTCCCTCTGCTAAGCATGAGACATGTCTGTGGTGACAGCCCGGACAAAGCAGGCAGTGGGGGCAAAGCTGTGCAGAGCCCGTCCTCACAGGCCCCCTGGGTCATGCCTGGGGGTGCTGAGGCTCCGGGGGTGGCTCCTGTCAGCATTGCTGCTGCTGGAAGGAGATGTGTACCTGGACGGTGGCACATGGAAACAGGCCAGCCGACCAGAGGAAGAAGCGGAGGTGCTGGTGCAGAGTTTCCACTTTCTTTCTTGGGAGGAGTGGAGAGAGCAAGCAACCTGACGAGTTTTGTTTCCTGCCTTTTTGTTTCGGCCAGACAAAAAGTGAGATGGTTCAAAATATATTCATCATGAAGCTGTACCGCTTCAGGAGCTAGTGTGCTCCCCTGGCTCTGCCCTTTCTGGTGGAGTGGCGGGGAGTAGTGAACGCTGTGCGGGCAGGTGGTTTAGCTGGACCCAGAGGTGCCCATCCCTTGTAGTGCCTCTCATCCAAGTCACTCGTGTGTCTGTCTTTGGCATTTATTAACTGACCGTTGCTAGAGAAAAGTAGAAAGCATTTGCAGAGACCATGAGCCCTGTGGAAGTTGTGTCTACGTGCTGCTTTGGCGGAGCTGCCGACGGGCTGGCCCTGTGGGCCTCAGGGACCTGCGTGGTCTCACTCTTCACTTCCTTTGTTGCGGCCCCAATCTCCGTCCATGCATTTGCCCTCAGATCTGCCCCTTCACTCAAATATCGTCTCTACGTATAGACGTGTATTTGGAAAACACGTATTTTACACAGCAGTTTTGTATTCATTAAAACTAACCTTTTAATCAATAAAGCACAATTGTTCAGATACTCGAAAAGTGGGTCTGATGATTGACTTTGCATGAGGGAAAGTTCTTGCCCTGTGAGTGCCAGGGCTGAATTGAGGGGTTCTTTGCATCTAAGATCTGGTACTGGAGAGCCCCAAAGGGTGAAGCTGGGGAGGAATGACACACAGATGCTCTGGGCCTCCAGGATGTGACAGCAAGGGGCCACCCTAGGTGTCTGTGCTCACGAGTCAGAAAACGCAGCCGGAGAACCTCGTGGTGGAGATGGTGAGGGAGTTTTTTTTTTTTTTTTTCTTTTTTTTTATCATGATTGAATGAAAATGTACATTCCTATAGAAATTCGCATGCTGACCTGTATGCGCTGCCGCTGCTCTACCTGCCCGCTGACGGCACACCCCTCCTCCGCTCCGCGCGTGCCCTGTCCTCCGACAGCCCCCCCCCTCCTCCCCACCGACTCCCCTTTTCTCCAGCAGGAGATCAGCAGGATGACACCTTATAGACACACAGAACCATAAAATTCCCAGAAGATAGGGTCACTGTGTGTTGCCAAGTCCAATCCACTGCTATCTGAAAAGCTGACCATTATGCTTTGTGGACAGGGGCCATGCTCCCAGGGGATCCCCGAAGCCCCCAGACCATCAATTGTGGTGTTTTAGTGGAGATCTCAGGGTGTACCTGTGTTTATTCTCTTGCCGCCACTGAGACTCAACTTTGTGAGCTCGCAGTGGAGTATTTCTGAGAGAAGGTTGCCAAGGACAGCTACCCTTTGCTTCGACCTGCGCCCCAAGCGGCCCCCAGTCTGCACTGCGCTGGAGTCTGGGGCTTCTGCACCGTCGCTGGTGCAGCGGCCCACCCCTTCCTGCGGAACCCTCTGCGTGAGAGTCGGTCGTGGGCCTGCCGGAGGCTGGTGGAGAGGGAAAGCGTGGTTTAGGGGCGGGGTCATCCGCGTGGACGCAGCCGCCTCAAGATCACAGGGTGTGGGCGCCCCCATCCGTGGGTACCCGCTGCTACTGCAGCCCAGGAGGCTCGAGATCTGCTCCGGGCTGGTGCCGTGGAAGAGGGAGAGGCGTATGCTTTGGGGATCACGTCTCCGTTATCAGGCCGCCGTCCTCTCCGCAGACCGCCATCCCCGTCCTTCACTGCCCTTGGCCCTATCCTGGTAGGCTAGGAAGGTGCAGGAAGAAGGTAACGAAGGCCGGGGGGCGGCCAGGACTGGGCAGCGAGGTAGCCGAGCGCTAACTGTGCTCAGTGCCCTGTCCGCCCCGCGAGGAGTCCCCGCCTCTCCCCGCGCCCAGACGCGGATTCAGGGACGGCCCCGCCCCACCCGCTAGGCCAGCCCCAGCCCAGACCGGTGTGCCGAGGCCACGCCCCGGGGTGCGCCCCGCCCCTCGACCTCCGTGTCCGCTCCGGATCCAGCTCCGTGAACCCAGGTCCCGCCCCGGAAGACACCCCGCCCGGCGAGCCCAGACCCCGCCCTGGAACGTGCCCCGCCCCACGACTGCAAACCCCGCCCATCGGAGCCCGGGCGGCAGTATCCCTCTCGCCCCGCCCCTTTCCTTGTCCTTTCTCCAATCAGACGTTGGAGTCTTGCTGTCGGACCGTGGGCGGGAGGCTCCGCCCCAGAGCCCGAGAAGACCAATCGGAGTCGCGTCCGCGGGGCGGGGGTGGGGCGCGGGGACGGCCCGTGGGCAGTCGGGAGCAGGAGGGGTGGGCGCGGGCCGGGGCTGCGGTCGCAGAGCCCAGGGTGCCGCGGGCCGGGCGGCGAGGACTCGACGGCCGGCGCTAAGGCCGGGCGGGCACGCGGCCCGCGAGGAGGGCCCGAAAGGGCGCGCGGGCGTTGGCAGGCCGGCGCCCAGGGCGGGTCGCCGCAGCGGCGGTTGCCTCTAGAAGTCCATTCACGGAGTGTGGGCCTTCCCAGGACGGCCGTTACAGTTTGAGCCCTGGTGAGTCTGGGGCGCTGCCATCTGTCGAGGGTTTCGAGTGGGACACGCCCAGGGGCGGGCGGGGGTCCTCCGTGGGGACTACTGAGAGGAGGGCGGGGGTCCCGCGTGGGCCTGCCGAGGGGAGGGCGTGGGTCCCGCGTGGGCCCGTCGAGGGGAGGGTGGGGGCTCGCATGAGGCCCGCTGAGGGGGAGAGTGGTGCTCCCTCATGGGGACGGCTGAGGGGAGGACGAGGATCTCGCGTGGGCCTACTGAGGCGAGGGCGGGAGTCCCGCATGGGCTCGCGGGGGGGAAGAACTGGGATCTCGCATGGGGACCCCCGAGCGGAGGGCGGAGTCCCGCATGGGATGGCCGAGGCAAGGGTGGGGGTGCCGTCCATCCCGCGGTGCCGGCCTGGCGCCCCTGTTAAATGGACTTTGAAGGCGGTGAAGTCAGTGTGCTTAGCCCTGAGGCGGGGGTCTTCCCAGGAGAGCTAGGAGTGGGGCCCAGAGCGGCGGGAGCTGCTGGGAGACGCAGGCGCTGGACTGGCTCCCTGCAGTGGCGGTGGTCAGAGGAGGTGCAAGGATGTCAGAGCCGGGCCAGAGCTGTAAGGTGTTCAGTTCCCACGTGGGTTTGGCGGGACCTCTCCTCGGTGCTCCAGGGCTGAGTGCCTACTGGGTGACAGCAGAGAGCGAGACCGGAGGCGGGAAGGCCTTGTGTGACTTTAATTTTCTGCCCCTGCCGCTGTTTGGGGTGTTGGTGAGGCTGCACTCAGGCTGCTGTTGGACTTGTCGCTGAGAGGAGAGAGGCAGTGCCTGGTGGCTAGACCCATTTTAGAGAGAGGAGATTGAGGCTCGGAAGTGGGCAGACCGGTTTGGGATCACACCTGGGGAAGTTTGCGAAAGCCAGTCACCTCAGTTTTACCTGTGCTTGACTGTGACACATTCCAGAAGCTGTGTGGACTAGGTGCTGTCCAGGTGGGGTCCTTACCTGCAGACCCTTGCTTGCTCATTTGTATAAATGAATATTGTTTCTGAGTAGACCATCTGTTTTTTCTGTCCTAATTCTTTGCCGAAAGAGGAAATCAATAGAAATCACATTAAGGTACCTGCCTCAGCTTCCTTCTGCGTAAAGCAGCGTTAAGAATTCCCCCGCCTCAGGGTGGTGTGAGGACTCAGGGCTGCTAGAAGAGCTTTCAGCACGGTGCGCTACAGGACGCAGTAGAGCTGCCCCGCGGAACACCTTTTGGGTTCACACTGTCCCCTTTGGGGTTAGCAGCCCCGGCACTTGACCGCCGCCCCAGCAGGGTTTCCGCAGATGCCTGGCCGCAGTAGGTGGCTGAGAAGTGCCTTGTCATTGTTAGCTATCTTCATTTCTGGCCCGTGGGGGCCCGTGTGTGCAGAGTAGAGCTGCCCTCCACAGGATTTCCAAGGCTGTGACCCCTAAGAAGCAGATCACCAGTCACTGTCAAGGTAAAGTACAATCTGAGTGTCCAGTAGAAGCTTGGCCAGATATTTACAGAAACAGGAGCGAGAATTAAACACAGTAATGAGGTGCTGTTACTCTGCTGGGAGTGACGTATAACTGAATTGCCGAAGCATATTCATGTATGAGTAATTCTTCACGTGCCCGCTGAAATCCATATGGCCTCCCAAAATTTTGTTTTCTCCTTTCTGTCTAAGCAGGCCTGCTTTGAGTCCCATCAACATGGTCCGTACACCCAGTGGGAGAGTTGTTTTACACCCCTGGCCCTTTCGGCTTTGTCAATGCTTTTCCTGCACATGGCATGGTGCTACATGTGCAAGGAAAGAAGCAGCAGCCACTGGTTATGTTCGGTGCCTTGTCGCGGGCCCTGCTCTCTTCTCAGCTCTGGGGTTTTACCGTGCCAGATGCAACAGGGAGGTAAAAGGTTGAGGATCCCACAAAACTTAGTATGATCAAGATCAGAGCCACTTTGTTTCTGAGGAGCAATCAGTTGGTGACAAGCCTGTGAACTTGGTTAATCTTTTTGGTACACAGCAGTGTATGAAAAAACTACAATACTCTGCTTTTGAAATCCCCCTTCTAAGAACAATCCAGTGTGCAAACTCTGTTGTGTCAATATGATAGAGCACTCCTCTGCCAGTAGAAATGCTGTGACAATCCCATTCACAGACTTCTGTAAGCAGAATTTGAACCATTTTGATCCAGGGAAACATGCTGTTAAAATATGCCTTAACCAAAAAAAGCAAAAGAGTATGTACAGAGGACTTAGTGTTGTCAGAATGAGGACAGATGTGGACAAGGCTCAGGAGAGAGTGACATGAGAAATTTGCGTTTTAGTCATGGGATTATTTTCTCTAAAACTGATACTTTATAGTCCTTTTAAAGTTCTAAACCAAAAAAGTGCCATAAGCTTGTAGTACACAGTCCTAAATCTTCATCCCCCCCCCCCCCAGCTCATGCTACATCTACTTTCCCAGAGGAAAAATTTGACCCTGTCACAACGCAGCTTCAGAACCTCTCTCTCTGTAGGATTTGTCCAGACCCCTTAGGTTGGCGCCGGCATCCATGGCAGCCCAACCCCAGCCCACGTCCACCCTCAGGGTCCAGGCCGCCGCCCTGCTTCCCTTCTGTCACTGTTGCAGCAGTCCTGCAGTCTGTGCCTGTGCGCACACCCTTGCTGCCACCCAGAGCCCACACTGCCCCTCGACCCACCCGAGGCGGCCAGGAAGCCCCTTCCTCACCGTTAGTACTATCCACTCAACTCCTACGGGGCTGAGGTGGCGCTGCCGGCTATGCGTGTGCCTCCTCTAGTGAAAACTCCCCTCGTGGGCCCTGGGCCTGGCATGCCACAGTCCCTTAGGGCATCCTAGAGTCAGGGTGGAGGTGAGGCTGCTCAGTCCCTTAAACCATCCCGGAGAGGAGCCCTCACCACGGAATCAGTGGGGTGAGGCTACTGGCAACCAGTGCCGGAGGCCTCACCCCTTTGCTCTGTCCTTTGTTGGCTACGGAACCACCAGCAAATTTCTTAACCCTTTGGACCCAGAGTCCTTTGTCTGTAGAGTGGGATGATGCCAAGCCCACACGGTGGTGAGGAGAGAAGACACGTGGGGACCACTTGGGAGGTGAGAGCTGTCGCAGTGTGTCCTGGAACCTTCCTCAGGCCTGACTCTTGCCCTGCTCTCCTGGAGGCTTACCTTGTTTGCAGCCCCCAGCTGTCTGCCTGCCTTGCTTTATTCAGTGTCCCCTGCCCCCATTCAGCATGCTCCCTTCTTTATCTTCTTCCACAGTAATCTCCTCTAAGTCCCCATGTCCCTCGGCCTTTAGAATTGTGTAATACCGAATGTGTGCACACTCCGTGGGTGTTGGAGCAAGCGAATGAGACTCTGTTCTGTGCCAGGTTTTATGGCGCATGTAGCTTATACTATCTGGGGAGGGCATCTCTTTAGGAAAAGAGAATACAAAGTTATAAATAAAAACTCATTTGGAAGGTGGTCTTTGTTTAGAAGAGGAAAAGTAATGTGAATTGTGGGTTTGAAAAAGCTGACCAGTAATGAAAACTTGACTAACTCCAGGAAGCCAGTGCCTTTGTTCTTAATCACCTGACACACGTCTATGTATTGTTGCATGTGAGGCTTATGTGTTTTAATTGCCTGTTGGTGTGACGCGAGGGGAGAGAAGAACTCAGCAGACCCTTCAGCGTGGTGGCTGAGATCTGTTCTTTTGTTACTGTCAGGTGGGATACACAAAACTTGTAATTTTGCGGGTAGACCTTTTGCTCTTCCCTGCTATTACAGGTTTGTGTCCTAGAAAAGCAGACATTCTGATGAATCCTAATTTTCACAATGCCATTTGAGAACAAAAAACACTTGTGACCTGGTTGTAATTGTGTCTGCTACGTTATCTGTTGCTTTTCTAACAGGAGGGAACTTGTTTTGACGACTGAAAACCAGACTCCCAGCTGAGAGTCTAACACATCTGGTGGGGAGCTGTCCACATGCTGGCTCCTGGCTCCCAGTGTTTCAAACCTGGTGTCTTCTCCGCTGCCCATGTATGCCCTGCATCACGTGCCACAGGGCACGTTCAGGTTACTGTCAGAGAACCCTGGTCTGCTGTGGGGGCACCGGCTTGCCCACAGGGTCCACGTCCACTTTGACCTGGCGAGTGGGCAGCAAGGGTGGCAGCGCTGTGAGAAGCCACACCTGCACCATCTTGGTTGCTGGTCACCTAAATAGATTCAGAAGGACCTGCAAGTAACTAGAATGTGTCATAACTCCAGACCAAATGTGTCTCTAGCCCAGTAGGTCCCTAACTGAATCCCCAAAATATAAACTGCCCCTCCAGAGCTAGAGGATGGTGGCAGAGGCCAAGCTGGGGTGGAAAGACAGCAGTCTGAATGGATTGCAAAATATCCTTTTTAAATCTTACAGAAGCACATGACCATGTGAACACTTCATTTGAGCCCTTTTCTGGGACCCTGGAATGGCCGGTACGTGTGAAGGGCCCAGAAACTTCCGCCAGAAGAGCTTTATAGTCTCACCTTGCTTGCTGCCATATAGCCAAGTCGGGGTGTGGGCACAGGGGTATGGATGTGGGGGCTCTCCTTCCAGTGGCCTTTCAGGTATGGTTGGCAAGGTGGGAGAAATACAGTAAGGTGAATTGAGAAATGGTCCAGACTTTATTAAATCTTTTGTCTTCTTTGTGACTAAAATCCCAGTTGTTTCAGCCATAGTTAATTTTGTATTTTTGGAATATGAGTGATAAGGGAGCAGTTGTAACATCCAAACAAGAAATTTATCCTGGAGAGCGTAGTTCTGAAAGCAGAGCAAGTACAGCCCTTAGAGAAGAGACAGTATGTTTGGGTGACCCATAAGCCAGGACATTTAAAGCTGATTGCACCAACAGAATACAACAACACATCAAGAAAACAATCCATCATGACCAAGTGGGATTCATACCAGGGATGCAAGGCTGGTTCAACATCAGAAAAACAATTAATGTGATTAAATACATAAATAACACAAAAGACAAGAATCACCTGATTTTGTCCACTGATGCAGAAAAGGCATTTGATAAAGTCCAACACCCATTCATGCTAAAAACTCTTAGCAAAATGGGCATAGATGGCAAATTTCTCAACGCAATAAGGGCCATTTATACAAAGCCAATTGCCCACGTCATACTGAATGGAGAGAGACTGAAAGACTTTTCCCTTGAGAACAGAAACTAGACAAGGTCACCTCTCCTACTCAACATTGTACTAGAAGTTTTAGCCAGAGCAATTAGACAAGACCAAGAAATAAAGGGCATCTGCATCGGCAAAGAAGAAGTCAAAATCTCCCTGTTTGCAGATGATATGATTGTATATGCAGAGAATCCCAAAGAATCTATAAGTAAATTACTCAAACTGATAGAAGACTTTGGCAGTCTCAGGATAGAAGATAAACATAAGTAAATGAGTAGGATTCCTTTATACCAACAACGAGACCGTCAATGAAGAAATCATCAAATCAATACCATTTACTATAGCCCCTAAGAAGATAAAGTACCTAGGAATTAATCTAACCAGAGAAACAACCGACCTTTACAAAGAGAACTACCAAGCCCTTACTACAAGAAACCAAGAGAGACTTAGGTAAATGGAAAAACCTACCCTGCTCATGGATAGGAAGACTTAACATTGTGAAAATGTCTATTTTACCCAAAGTAGTCTACTTACATAATGCAATCCCAATACAGGCTCCAGCGTCTTTTTTTAATGAGATGGAGAAACAAATCACGAATTTTGTTTGGAAAGGGAAAAATCCCCGGATAAGTAACGTACTATTAAAGAAGAAGAACACCCTGGGAGGCCTCTTATTACCTGACCTTAGAACATATTACACTGCCACAGTGGTCAAAACAGCCTGGTACTGGTATAAGAACAGACAGATTGATCAGTGGAACAGAATTGAGACCCTAGAGATGATACCATCTGCCTATGAAGAGTTGATATTCGACAAAGGCCGTAAGACACTAAAATGGGGTAAAAACAGTATCTTCAACAAATGGTGCTGGCAAAATTGGATATCCATCTGCAAGAAACTGAAACAAGGTCCATATCTCACATCTTATACAAAAACCAACTCCAACTGGATAAAAGACCTAAATATCAAACCTAAAACGATAAAGCTCACCCAAGAAAAGGTAGGAACAACAATGAGAGTTTTAATACACAATGTGGACAGACTCCAAAATCTGTCAAACAAACCACAATCATCAGAAGAGAAAATAGATAAATGGGAACTATTAAGAATCAAACACTTTTGCTCATTCGAAGACTTTATTAATAGCATCAAAACAACACCTACAGAATGGGAAAAAATATTTGGCAACTCTATGTCAGACCAACGCCTGATCTCCATAATCTATAAGATACTACAAAATATTAATAGCCAAGCGAAGCCAAGTGCCATAAGAAGAAGATAAATCATCCAGTTAAGTGATGGGCAAAGGAGATGGACAGATATTTCTCTAAAGAGGAGATCTAGGCTACCAAAAAACACATGCAGACATGTTCCCGATCTTTAGTTATAAAGAAATTCAAATCAAGACTACAATGAGATACCATCTCACCCCAACAGAGTTGGCCATGATCCAAAAAACACAGAACAACAAATGCTGGAGAGGCTTTGGAGAAAGTGGAACCATCCTACACTGTTGGTGGGGTTGCAAAATGGTCCAGCCTCTTTGGAAAGCAATCTGGCGCTTCCTTAAAAAAATGGATATTGGTATACCGTTTGACCCAGTAATTCCACTACTTGGAATATATCCTACAGAATCAAGGCCTTTCACACCAGCGGACACATGAACCAGAATGTTTACTGCAGCACAGTCCACGATAGCAGAAAGGTGGAGTCAACCCAGATGCCCAACAACAGAAGAATGGATAGGTAAACTGTGGTATATATACTCAATGGAGCACTACGCAATGATAAAGAATAGCAATGACTCCAGGAAACATCTCCTAACCTGGTTTTAACTGGAAGACATTATGTTGAGTGAAAGTAGTCAGTGACAAAAGGAAAATATTGTATGAGACCTCTACGATAAGATCTCAAAAACAGACTTGTGTGTTGAAGAAAAGACTCTTTGACAGCTGCAAGGGAGGGGGGGGAGGGAGGGGGGAGGGTTTAGATTAGATAGTTGCTAGAAATCTGGTTGGGTGAAACTGGTGATAGCACACATTAGAAACAAGAACAATATTAAGTGGACTTCAGCGTAACTTGAATACTCCTTCCGTGTTAACCCAATATTGCAAGGATAGAGTAGCTGGGACAAGGGGCAGGGCACCATGCTCTTAGGCGAAATCGAGGCCAATTGCATTTTGCTAAGAGGGCTCTCTGCACCCCACGTTGGTGAGTGGCATCTGGGGTCTTAAAAGCTGCCAAGCTGACATCTGAGGGCACAGCAAATGGTCCCAACTCAGCAGTAACCGATGCTCACTGAGGACCAGAATGACATGGGATAAAGACAACACAGAAGATAGAGAGACCCACATGAGTGGGTGCCTATGTCGACTTGGGACTGGAAGAACCAGATGGTGCCCAGCCACCACCAGTGATAGCCACGATGGAGCTCACTAAGTTGAGTCTCACTGGCAACACAAGAATAAAAAGGGGTGCACTGTGAGATCCCCACTAAAAGACCTCAATTGATGGTCCAATGGTTTCGGGGTTCCACTGGGAACGTGGTCCCTGGCCCTGATGCTGCCCTTGTCCATAAATCATAATGAAGGTCCACTCTTCGGACAGGAATGGATTGGACTTGGCGATGCAGAGTGACCATATGTTGGGTGTACTTTATGGTTCTATACATCTATAGGATGTCATCCTGCTGACCTCTGGCTGGAGGATGGAGAGTGGGTGGAGAGGAGGGGAAAAGAGAATGTTGGGAGGATGAGACATGTATGGAGCAGAGAGGAATAGTGTGCTGTCACCAGATAGGGAGAGCAGTGGAAGCTGCATATAGGTGGGCGTGTACATTTATACAGGAATGTACATTTTCACTCAGTCATACTAAATAAATAAGTTAATTAAAAAAAGAAAAGCTGACTGCACTTAGCAGAAGTCTACAGAAACATCACTTGACTTCAGCAGTGAGACATACTCATCCCTGTGGGCATACCAAAAAATAGAGAAAATTAGAAAGAAGAAAATTAAAACCAGCTCTCTTTCCTGTCCCCAAAATGACACTCCAAGTCTTTTTAAATGCATGGATGTAGAGTTCTGATTTGGGGAAGATGGCATAAGCACACTCCACCCTGTCTGTCCTGCTGATGTGGCCATTATAGCTGTGGGGTGTGGTACAGAGCAGCCCTCTGTGTGTTCTGGAAAGTGCGTAGTCACAGGCACACTGAGCTCCAAGACTGAAATTCCAGGTACCACTGAAACAGCAGTGGCTCCCCGACTTTCTGCTGCTGTATCCCCTGCCTGACTCCAAGAAGAGGCAGGAGAAGCCTCTAGTTTGGAGAGGACTTGGGAAAGGACTCAGAGAGACCCGGGAATCATCTCTGCGCTTTCTCTCCCCTCCAGGCAGTTGTGTGGAGGCAGGAACCTGCAGACACCTAAACGCTTGCTCGGAGGGAGGGAGAGTTCTGTTGCTTTGAGTCCCTCCTGCAGTTCGCCCAGCCCTGGGTGCAGCCACAGGGTGCGGGCCGAGCAGGGACAACTAAGGGCGCCCTCCTAGCTGGAGAAGGAGGAGGACTCCCGGCAGCTAGAAAGGACCCTGGGGAGACGGCAGAGGGAGGAACCGAGGTCGGCGGCCCCACAGGGCTGTTGTCTGTGAGCTCGTGGGCTCATCCCTGAGCTGTGCCTGCTTGAACCTGATGCTGAACAGCTCACCGAACACTTGGAGACCCAAGCTAAGAGATGGGCCACCGCCTTGGAGTCAGGCTGGGCACAGGGCGGTGCTCCCTGGAGCGGATCTCAAGAGTACTGCCATGGCTCTGGGAGGGAACTGGTCGTGAAGCCACATCACAGAGGGCTGGGGGGAGCTTGCGGCCAGACCCTAGCCAGGTCTGTTGCCTGCTGAGACAGACATAAAAACATTTCCATAGGATTTAAACGAGACCCCTCCCCACCCCAGAGAAAACCCAGACCCCTTACTGTCGAGTCAATTCAGACTCATGGTGGCCCTATAGGACAGAGGAGAGCCACCCCATAGAGTTTCCAAGGAGCACCTGGTGGGTTTGAGCTGCCGACCTCTGGCTGAGCATCCGTAGCTCTTCACTACTGTGCCACCGGGGTGTCTGAGCCAGAGCCGGGCCTCCCAGCCCCACAGTGGCCAATGTGTCCAGGGTGCAGTCTGCAGCTCCTGAGCCTGTGGTGGACCGGGAAGACAGCCGGCGAACCAGACAGCAGATGCCGAGCCCACGTCTGTGCCAGAGTCACCTGACCATCCGACAGAGACTTCCTGATGGGCAGAACGTGGACCTCCAAACCTTCACCCCGAGCCTTGCTCCTGAGAAGGCAAAATGAACTTTGTGGATGTAACTGAGGGTATTCGTCAGCCGACCGTAAAGTGGGAGACCGTCCTGGATTATGGCCCCTGGCGCACAGTGGGTAACTGTCGGGCTGCTAACCAGAGGTCAGCAGTCCTGTCGGCCAGGCCTCCTGGTGTCGGCCAGGCCCACCTGGGAAACTTGAGGAGCTTCTACTCTGTCCTGTGGGGTTGGAATTGACTTGATGGCTGTGGGTTGAATGCACATTTTTTAAACAAAGTTTTTTTGTTTTGTCCTTTAATCTTGAAGAATTTGCCCCTGGCCTTAGCGCTCACTTGTGGTCACCTTTGTACCAAAACAGCACACAGGGGAAGCCTCTGCCTTTCCTGGGGATTCTGACCTTAAACGAGGCAGCGTCATAAAGGAGAGAAACCAGGCTTTTATCCAGTCCCTCAAATCTGGTTTAACTTTCCCTTTACAGGGTTTTGTTTTTAATGTAACTTTGGATGCCTGAGGGTCTAAAACACGTCCTTAAAAAAAAGACAAAAAAGGTTGAGTGGTGCCGACTGCGGTGGCCCTGTGTGTTACAGAGGAGAGCCCTCGCGGGGTTTCTGTGGCTGTGGCCTCTGGGCGCAGATCGCCAGTCCTCTCTTCCTGGGCCCCACGGGGGCTCCGGGCCTTCAGCCCCTCGCCGGCAGCCAGGCACGAATGTGCGCACCGCTCGGGGACCTGTGGAGTGAGAGCAAGATCTGTAGGGTTCGCAGACAGTGGTCGTGCTCGGAGGCATCTCTTGTGGCCCAGTTGTCTTTGCTCCTCACGTGGTGCTGGATTTCTCCGGAAGAGAGATTCCTTTTCTGTCAGGTGCTTGGCCGTTGTTTTATGTGGTGAAGGAGGCGGGCTGGGAGAGCATGATTTCGTGAGGTTTCAGTTTGGGGATGCTGTACATTAGATGGAATCAAGAACACATCTGTCTTTGGTTTGTGCGGTCACTGGCTGTCTTATCACAGATTCCTAGGAGTCAGGAAGGGTCTGTTTAGTCCCCCTGCACTGTTACAGGTAGGGAAGCGGGAACAGGCAGGGAGAGAGTCAGCCTGTTTGTGGCAGAGGTGGGATTAGAATCTGCATATTCTGGCCGGGTTCTCGAGCACTAGGCTGCAGCACCTTGTCCCCACTGGTGCCAGCCTTCATTTGGTCTTTCGTGTCACAGCTGGCTGGACACCTTGCTGTGTCCATAGGCAGCCCTCCTGGCAGCAGAGGCTCTTGAGATGGATGACTGCGCTTCCTGGTGTTTGTCGGATACTGTTGCCCTGGTGTGTCCTCTCAAGTCCTTAGGCTGTGAACAGGTGACCTGGCTGTCCATGGGGGGCCCTGCTGGGGACATGGCTGCCACACCAGCTGGGTTTTCTGTGGCACTCTGCCCCGCTGGCTTCCGCTCCCAGGACGAGCGTCCCCTGGTCCTTGGTTTGTGCGGCTTGGCACACTGCTTTGCCCGCCAGCCCTCCAGCCTGGGCCAGGCCAGCTGTTTGCATCCATTCTTGGGGTCCTGGCCTTGGAGCCCGAGTCCTGGGAGGCACGCTGCCTCCTGACATTGACTGAATCTTCTCACTCTTCCTAAAGTGCGGCAGTCTGCTCAGAAGGGGTGTGAGCAGGGCCTTTCTGTGCCTCCCTGGCTGCAGAGGAAGTCCAGCCCAGAACTGAGTGGTCAGCTGAACGTCCCCCCGCCTGTCAGCGGTGGAAGTATGCACTCCTGGCGCTGCCGCTGGTTGTAGACACCCTGGGCACGGTAGTGCAGAGAGAGTGACGGACGCACTGTCGCTCCCTTCGGTGGGCCGCTGTAGCAGTTTGCTCTCTGCCCCAGCGGCCCGGCTGTGGGCCCCGCCTCTGCCGCTGTGCAGTTGTGCGTTCTCTGGCGGGTTTGTTTCTGAACTGGGAAATGGAAACTTGCTGTGCTGGGTGGTTTTGTCATTGAAGGGGAGTGCACGCACGGGGGCCTGGTTTGTAGCAGGCGGCGAATAACTGCTGACGGTCTCCGGTTCCTGCCGGAGGGACTGGTCCTGCCCATTCTGCGGAAACAGGCGCCGACTCCAGAAACCCAGTTAACTGGCAGACAGAGCATTTGCGTTAGGTATCAGTTTTCTGTTGAGGGCTTGACTTTCTAGGGATTCTTAATGTTACAGCTGGGTGATCATTAAATGGGGCACGTCTGCCATGTAGCCGGAAACAGACAATGTTCTGGAGTAGGAGCCACCTGCGGCCTCGTGGGGCGGCTGCCCGGCAGGGAGCTGGCACCTCGGGTGCACCCACGGCTGGGACTGGTTGGTGGAGGCTAGCACTGGAATCCCTTACGTGAGAGTCAGGGTCAGACACAGCTAGCATCTCTAACCCTGGGGCCCCTGACACCTAGCAGGGATGAGAGTTGGGATCAGACAGAACTGGCTCCTTTGAGGTGCATTCCCTCAGCTTTGTTTTAACTGCTCAATAAAATTTTGTGGAATTGGAATAAGAAAGCTCATATTTATGGTCCTCAGAACCCTCATGTGGCTCATGTTAACAATCAGTGGCATGAAAACCATTCTTTTCTAAAAGTATTGCTTTGTGACTGTCGTTGTTGTGTTTTTGTTATTGTAGCCCTAGAATGCATGGTACACTAAAACAGCTGGTGTCTTCTTTGATGCCAGTGACATTTGTTAAGGAAATACTTAGCAGTCATTTACAGTGGTGACTTTTTGCCATCAGGGGTCACACAGCCTGGCAGGCAAGCGCACTCTGAAGACGACGGGTGACAGACTGCTGACCTGAACCGCAGTGACCCAGACGGCTTCTGTGTGGTCAGTGAGAGAACCAGGTCAGCGTGCCCTGGAGTTTGGGCACCCTGCTTGGGCAGGGTGGGCGTGGGAGGGAGATGTGGCAGAATCGTTTTGCTCCATTGCTCACGTTTCACTTTTCGCAGGAGTTCTCCCTCTCTCTTTTCCCCTATGCCTGTGTGGCACCATGGAAATGCCCACCGTGGCGGGTTTGGAGAGCTTTCCGCTGTTAGCGAAGGTGGAAGTGTGTGGGAGGAGTCGCTTGGCAGTGGGTCACGAGAAGCTCTTAGAACGTAACTCAAAGCTTGGTTCATGGGCTTGTCCTAGTGACGACACACAAGTGTGAAAGGGACGAGCCGTCAGGTTGACACACCGGGGAGCAGGACAGAAATCGAGGGATTCCACAGGGCAACTGTGAAACGACCCAGGAAGCA
The DNA here is from genome assembly GCA_028571685.1 of Heterohyrax brucei. Lineage (NCBI taxonomy): Eukaryota > Metazoa > Chordata > Mammalia > Hyracoidea > Procaviidae > Heterohyrax > Heterohyrax brucei. The sequence goes on from CM053146.1 coordinate 153,010,913, forward strand.
TCACAACAGGATAGAAGGGTTACACAGTCATTATACCAGAAAGAACTGGTTAATGTTCAGCCACTGGAAGAGGCAGCACATGCTCAGGAACCAGTGGTGCTGAAGGAAAAAGTTGAAGCCACACTGAAGGCATTGCCAAAAAACAAGGCTCCAGGAATTGATGGAGTATCAACTGAGATATTTCAACAAACAGATGCAGTGCTGGAAGTGCTCACTTGTCTGTGCCAAGAAATTTGGAGGACAGCTACCTGGGCAACCTACTGAAAGAGATTCATATTTATACCCGTTCCAAAGAGAGGTGATCCAGCTGAATGTGGAAATTACCGAACAATGTCATTGATACCACATGCAAGTAAAATTTTCCTCAAGATTATTCAAAAGCGACTACAGCATTATATTGACAAGGAACTTCCAGAAATTTGAGCTGGATTCCCCAGAGGACTTGGAACCAGGGATATCATTGCTAGTGTCAGATGAATCTTGGCTGAAAGCAAAGAATACCAGCAAGATGTTTACCTGTGTTTCATTGACTATGGAAAGGCATTCAACCGTGTGGATCATACTAAATTATGGCTAACATTGAGGAGAATGAGAATTGCAGAACAGCTAATTGTGCTCTTAACAAATCTGTATATGGACCAAGAGGCATTCGTGCGAACAAACAAGGGGATGCTGCATAGTTGAGACTCAGGAATGGTGTGCGTCTGGGTTGTATCCTTTCACCATACCTTTTTAATCTGTATGCCGAGCAAATAATCCAAGAAGCTGAATTCTATGAAGAAGAAGGAGGCATCAGGGTTGGAGGAAGACTCATTAACAACCTGCGTTGCACAGACAGCACCACCTTGCTGGAGACGAAGATGATTTGAAACACTTACTGATGAAGATCAAGGACCACAGCCTTCAGTATGGACTGCACCTCAACATCAGGGAAACAAAAATCTTCACAACTGGACCAGTAAGCACCATTGTCATAAATGGAGAAAGGATTGAGGTGGTCAAGGATTTCATTTTACTTGGGTCCACAATCAATGCCCATGGAAGCAGCAGTCAAGAAACCAAAAGATGCATTGCATTGGGAAAGTCTGCTGCGAAGGATGCCTTTAAAGTACTGCAAAGTTAGGATGTCAACTTGAAGGCTAAAGTGCACCTGACCCCAGCCATGGTATTTTCAGTTGCACCATATGCATGTGAAAGCTGGACAGTGAACAAAGAAGACAGAAGAATTATTGATGTCTTTGAATGGTGGTGTTGGAGAAGAATGTTGAATGTACGATGGACTGTCCAGAGAACCAACAGATCTGTTCTGGAAGGACAACCGGAGTGCTCCTTGGAAACAAAGATGGCGAGGCTGCGTCTTACAGACTTTGAGCGTGTTGTCAGGAGAGATCAGTCCCTGGAGAAGGACGTGATGCTCGGGAGAGTGGAGGGTCAGCGAAAAAGAAGACCTTCGATGAGAAGGATTGTCACAGTGGCCACAGCAATGGGCTTAGGCATAAAATAGATTGTGGACATGGCACAGTAGTGGGCAGTGTTTCATTCTGTTGTGCACAGGGTCGCCGTGAGTCGGAACCAACTGGACAACACCTACCAATGACAGCAGTTCTCTTCCTGCTGACACAGTGGCTGCAGCAGTGGCCTGAAGCATCACAAGTGTCGGAAGGGCACAGGACCGGGCCGTGATTCTCTCGGTGGTCCATGAGGTTGCTGTGAGTCAGCACCGACTCCGTGGCACCCAACAACAGGGTTAGAAATGCAGATAAAAGGAAGCCAGTATTGTTTAACTCCGGCTGAGAGTTAGCCTGCCTCTCTTAAAACCAGCAGAGACCATCCAGAGGTCACTCTGGATGTCAGGCCTAGGGGACTTTCTTGGCCCTCTTTGATGCCCAGGGTCATAATGTGAAGTGGCGATGACGCTGACGGGCCACTCGGAGGGTGGCTCGTGGCAGGTGCTGTGACAGCACGGTCCACAGGTGTCTGTTGACACAGGGTTGCTTGTCCTCAGGGCCGTCACCCGCGCTGTCATCCGGCTTGCTCTCGAAGTCACCCCCTTGGTCTAGAGTGATACCCAGGTCACCGTGGTGAGACACCAAATCAGAAAGAGTGACGAGTGGAAAGCTGGCAAGGAAGGGATGCCCGTGGCCCTTGGTGACTTCCCTGTGTTTTCTGCTTCAGTCGCTTTCCTCTTTGCCTGAGTCAGAAGAGATGGGGGCGGGGTCCCCAACTGTTCCCATCAGGCTGCGCGCTGCCTGACAGGTCGGGAGTCGTCACCTGTGTGATTCAGACATCCTTGGTGGGAAGCCCTTAGAAAGCACTGTCAGGACAGGGCTGGTGGGGAGCCAGACACCGGTGGGGAGCCAGGTGCCGGAGGTGGGCTTTTGTGGACAGGAGCCTCTGGGCGGCTGCTGGCTGCCTGGACCCTGGCTCGGTGAGGGGAGGCAGTGCCTTAGTGAGCTCCTCATCCGTGAGCCTGGTGCGTGGGGGGCACACTGCCTCGTGAAGCGCTACGAGTGACCCCGGGGTGTGAGGCGGTGTGCATTCTGTCCTCTCCAGGTACCTGTAGGAGCAGATGATCTCGTTCAACTGGTTTTTAATGTGATTGCAGAGTTACTGCAGTTGCAGAGACAGCGCAGGCTTCCTGGGCAGCGGGCTGTCGTTGACACTGTCTCACCACCTCAGGGGCTGCAGATGACTCCAGCCTGTCTTCCTCACTCGGAGCTGGGGGAGCATGGGAGAGACTGAAGGGAGCTACAGAGCCCTGCAGATCCCAGGGACACGCCTGGGGGCCCAGACCCCTGCTGGGGTGAACACGCTGGAGCCCGGACGGGGCCCGCTGGTGACCATGGCACAGACCTCAGTCCGGGCGCCGGAGAAGCGCCTGCACGTCCGGGTGAAGCTGCTCGATGGCGCTGTGGAGACGTTCGACGTGGAGGTAAGGGTTCCGGTGGGGTGCGGCCTGTGGGCGCCCGGTGGGTGCCCGGTGCGAGGGATGAGCTCTGGAGAACTTCACACTGTGTGTGTGTTGCGCTTCTGTTACAGTCACGTTACATCTGGTAAATGTAAAATAATAGGGATGTGTTGTAAGAACTTGAAGTGTCTTGGAAGCATGTTTTCTTAAATCATGCCTTGGTTAAAAGTTTACAGCTCAAGTTAATTTCTTGTACAAAAACTGACACGCACCTTGTGATGTGACACCAGTCGCAGTCTGTAGAGTGTGACAGCGCACTCCCCCTTCCCACCCTGGGCTTTCTGTGTCTGTCCAGCCAGCTCCTGTCCCTTCTCCCTGCCTTCTCGTCCTGCCTCTGGGTGGAAACCGCCTGTTTGGTCTCGTGGACGTGCTTAAAGTAAGAACCACCCTCCTCAGGAGTCTCAGTGCGTGTTTTCTAGTCCAGCACAACCTTTGAGGAGCCGGCTTCAGGACTGGTTCTAGCTCTGGGTTAACAGGGCGCAGTCATGGCTTCAGGGGTACCTCCAATCTCAGTCAGACCCTTTAAGTTTGGTCTTTTTACGTGATGCTGGGGACCATCTAGTTCTTCTGATCTCAGGCTGATGGAGTCTGTGGTTATGTGGCCTCTTTTGTCTCTTTTGCTGGTGTGTTCTTGTGTCTTTGTTATTCTTCGTTCTCTTTTACTCCTAGTGGGCTGGGTAGAAGGGTATTTTGCGAAGATCAGATATTCTGTAGGAAGTTCCGTTTTGCTGATGAGACTCACAGATGGATCAGCTTGACCAAGTGTAGCTCTGATAACACTCAGTGAAGTCCCTGAGAACAGTGACATCAGTTTCTCCTTTTAGGTTAGAAAGTGGTGAGACTTCTGTCTTTAAAATTCAGACACAGATTCAGTGCTTCCGTTCTTCACCTCTTCGCAGAGGTGGCTGGATTGAACGCGAGGGCACAGACTCTCAGGTCTTCCTGGCTTAGCCACTGGTCCCCTGGTTGGCTGGTGGTCACTCACAGCTGTGTGGGCAGCTTCCTGATCAGTGTATGGGAGTAGTCACAGGTGTGAGAATTCAGCAGGCAGCAGAAAAGAGTCCAGTGTGAAAGGTACCCTGCGTAGTGTGAATGTAGAATTCGTTTCCAAGGACAGCAGTAGTAAAGATCTTCGTACTGAAAATTCTCCAATAACAGGTGGTGCTTATAATGTTGGTGACAAAACGATACATACATGTGTATGTGTGTGTGTAAGTAAACCGTTCTACTTAAGTACATGTACACACAGGAGTACAGCTCCTGAAGTGGCGCTGTTTGCTCTCTGGAGCTTCGGCGGTGCTGGTTAGGCGCTGATGGCTCAGACCCACCACCCTGAAGGGCAGTCCTGCTCTGTCCTGTACAGTCACTCTGCGTCAGCGCCAACTCGATGGTGGCAAGGAGTTCAGGGTTCTTTCTTTCTGTTTTTTTTAAATTCACTTTCTTAGGCCTTGTGATACGTTAGAACATGTTTTTCTGTTTTGCTAAATGGTACTTCTTGTAAAAAATTGTTTGCCCATGTAATACGTGAATACACTCTGATATTTTCATGTTGGTGTAAGACAACACCTTTAAAAGCTTTTTCTGCTCTCTACTTCTGTGGAGGTAAGGATGAGAGAGGGCACTTTGCTGCTGCGGGAGGTGTGTTTGTTCTTGGGGATTTCTGTTGACAAGTTAGGATGGTGCACAGAAAAGGAGAGGTTGTGGAGCTATGGGCAACACTGTGACGACACCTCAGGGCAGGTCTCTTATGCTGTGGGCCCAGCGCGGCATGGGAGGGGCTGTCCGGGGGGACTGCAGGGGGCTGTCTGGAGACGCCTCCCAGGGTGGAGTTCAGGGTGCACCAGCCTTCCGTCAGGTTCTGGGGGCGGGGCGCGTGTGTGTGTGCGCGCTCGTGTAAGCATGCTAGCGTCTGTGTGGTCACGTATCTGTGCATGGAAATGGCTTATTTATAGTGAATGACCAGTGTTTAGATTTGTAAAGTTACAACTTACAGGAGCTTGAGTGCTCCTTTGAAAGGACTTGTTTGAGGAGAAAACTCTGGTGGCTTAGTGGGTAAGAGCTACCACTGCAAACCCGACAGGTCAGCATTTCCAACCCACCAGGTGACCCCCGGGAACCCGGGGGGGCTGTTCTGCTCTGTCCATTAGGGTCACTGTGAGTTCAGAATCGACTCAGTGGCAGTGGGTTCGGTTGGTTTTTATTTGAGGAGGAAATGCAATATTCCGCCAGGCAGTGAGGATGGAAACTGGTAGGGCCTGTCCGTCGAGCTCCCCGCAGTCACCTCTGGCGTTGGGAAAGCTGGGGCAGCCTTTGCTGAGTTGATGGTGTGAGACAGGCCACTGCGGAGCTGGCGGAAGGTGGAGGATCTCGGACGGAGGTGCCACCTGGAGGAAACAGGTGACAGGTCTGGGAATTCCACCGAGACCCAAATCTCTTCAAGTCACACGTGCAGCAGGCATTCCACCGTGTAGCCACCTATGAGACAGGTGTTTGCTGTGGCTGGGTTTACTACTGTGAGATGTCACTGTTTTAATTATGCTATCTGAAGTTTACATTTAAAGTATCATTACTGATTTATTCTCAGTGATTTTTATGAACTAAACCTGGTACCTAGAAGAAAAAGCACCAGTTTATTGTTTGAGTCATAAATAAGATGTGTTTCCTTTCTGAGAAACTCAGTTTGTCTGACTCTTCGGGTCATATTATGCTTAAGGGAACCAGAGATACCATTCTATATGTAATACATTGAGGGCTTATCAAAGTTTTAATAAGTTGAGTTTATTATTTCTATTAATTAAATATGATCCTCATGTTTGGTTTTTTGATTTATCTGTCAATTACCAGAAACTAAAGAATTTACTTCAAAGTAAGTGAGACAGTAGGAAAAGAAAACCAAACCCAGCGCCATCTAGTTGATTCCAACTCATAGCAACTCTACAGGACAGAGTAGAACTGCCCCATAGGAGTTTCCAGGAATGCTTGGCAGATTTGAACTGCTGACCTTTTGGTTAGCAGATGTAGCACTTAACCACTATGCCACCAGGGTTTCCAGTGAGACACACATGTCTGTAAATACAGAGACCGATTTTCTCCAGGGAAATGGCTTAAACAGTTGTGGGGGCTGACAGGTCCAAATCCACATCAGGCCAGAGACTTCCATAGGCTTAGGATCCAAAATCCAGAGGTCAGGTTACAAGAAGGCCAGGAGAGAGGGGATAAGCAGGCTCTGCTGAACTATCGCCTATATTCCGGAGGCGGACCGTACACACCCCCTTCCCCCGTCAGGGACTCTCCCTTTCAGCTGACGGGCTGATCACATCAGGTCATGTCTCTAAGGTCGTTGAGGTACGTTACGTGGCGTGACATCGTATCACATCACGAGACCCTGAGAGTCACAGCCTGACCAAGCTGATAGGTGAATAACCACCACAGCCCACCTGTTGTCACCTTGGCAGCTGTACACATCGCCTCAAGCTGCATGTACGTTCCTGATGTAGAGAGTTACAAAGCCAAACTGATGCCCAATGCCTGATCCCTTTTACATCTTGTTTTTATAACAGTGGTGTAGCAGGGGAGATAACAAAACAAAGGTGTTTGTGCATGCCCCACATACACACACATTCTGTATGTGCGGTCATGTACTGCTTAACGTCCACAGCATGGTCATGTGGTTTGGATGTTGTGCAAACATCAGGTTGCATAAAGGCAGTCTCCAGGTTACAGATGTCCGTTTTACATTTAATTGGTAGTTGTGAAGCATCCTCTGTAAAGCATGTCACAGGCACCCGCCACAGTGTCCAGGCAGCGTCTGGCCACGTACACATCTGTAGTCCACCGTACATCCTCTGGGTGACAGCCGCAGGCTGACGTGGCGGCAGGGCCGCTCTGCTGTCCCCCCTGCAGGAAGAGGCACCCTGGCTGCTTGGAGGAGTCATTGCCTGAGCACCCAGGGTTGGGAGGTATTGCTGAGACTGCTCCCTCTGCTGAGCGCATGCCCAGAGCCTCCCCACCGTGACCTTCACGGGCTGCCTTGACCTTCAGGGGGCTGCAGGGCTGCGTGCTGGGCAGGACCCGGTCAAGAGCTCACCTGGGGCATCCTCAGCGGGGACTGCCTGAGCCCCACTGCTACATAGGAGCCCCATGTCCCCACAGACCATCCAAATCACAGATGTCATGGGTCACGCACCATACTGTGGGCATTAGAGCACCACGTGACTCTGTATTAAAAATAGTTCAAGACAACAAACAGGAACAATTTTAGGACATGTCCCAGCGTTATTACTGTCAGTTACTACCTCATATTCAAGACGCTTTAGTGTATCCAAAAGTGCTGCTTTCACGTTTTCTGTGCACAGAAAGGCACACTACATACGATACACAAAGACAGACATTTGCTTAGTACCCACTGCTGTCGAGTCGATTCTGACTCCTGTTGACCCTCCCGGACAGGGTAGAACCGTCCCTTAGAGTTTCCAAGGAGTGCCTATGGGTTTGAACTGCAGACCTGGTTGGCAGACGTGGCAGCCGACCTCTGTGCCGCCAGCGTGACTGAAGAACCTTAAACATGAGTCACGTGGGACGGTTCTGACTGACATACCAATTCGACTTCCCGACAGACCTGGGAACAGAACTCGTTCGTAATCTGGAGGCTGCCTGCCTAACCCTGTGGGACTGCGGACATGTGTGTGGCCGTGTGCGGCCGGAGGAAGGTACATGGTGCGTGGCTGGAGAGCCCTGGTGGCCCCCTGGGTGAGCGCTCAGCCGCTGACTGAGAGGTGGGTGTTTGCGTCCCGCCATCCATGCTGCAGGAGAGACGGGAGAGATGCTGGCTTCCGTAAGGACAACAGCTGTGGAGACCCCACGGGGCAGCACTCGGTCCAGTAGGGTCACGCTGAGTCGGAATTGACTCAGAAGTAGTGGGTATGTGTGTGCATACGTGAATATGCACACGTACGAACATGTATGACGACAAGAAATGCTCCCATCAGGTACAGTCCTTGTGTCGGTAGCCAGTTGTGTGCTCGCAGCTGGTGTTTCCAGCCACCTTCTTCCGCGTACCCATCTCCAGACTTCTCTTGCCCTCAGCAGGTGCCTCGCCGTGGGTCCTTGCTTGGGGGGTAGCCCGGGCCTCGGTTCCTGAAGAGCCTGGGCGTGAGCTGTCCTGTCTGCGTTGGTGGCTGGAGGGCTCCCGCTCCCTAGACTCGGATCTCAGCCGATGGAATCGTAGACCACCCAAGGAAGCCACTGCCTTCCGAACATACTCGCCTTCCCCTCCACTGGACAGCCACAGTCCAGTCTCCTCTGGGGGTTCGGGTCAGTAACACCAGCCAGTGTGGCAGCTCCCTTCTTCGCCTGTTGATTCAGAGGCATAAGAAGCCCAGAGTGGCTGTCACTCCAGTCTCTGTTTCTGATTCTTGAGCCCCTCCACCCCTGTCCACCCATGCTCTTCCCTCCTGTGCTTGAAGAGGACGGAGACACAGATTGGAGTCCAGTGGGTGGTGGTGTTCGGTCTGCAGGTTGACATAGACATAGGCTGCAGGGCGGTGGGTGCACTGCACCCTGCAACCTTTGTCCTGCAGCGTCCTGCTCTGTGGCCCCTGTGTCAGTGGCCTGAGTCTCGGTGAGACCCCTCCTGCCCGGCACCCACATGCTGTCCCGTAGGATACACATTCTAGGCCCACGGCCATTGCTGTCCTCACTCGGGGTCTTCAGTACTTGGGCAATGCCTCACTTGGTTAATAACATCTTGAATGAATTGAAACCAAAAATTAGCTTGGTTAGCGTATTTTCTTTCAAGTATTTTGTTTGTTTTTAATTTTTTTATTGTGATTAAGTGAAGGTTTACAATCCAAGTTAATTTTCTGTATGAAACCCCGAGTACCCGCCTCTCTGCAGCCCTCCCTGTCCTCTCCTTCACCTGTTAGCTCCAGTATCCACTCAGCCAAGGCTTGTCCTCGCTTCTCCATCCTCTTCTTTCCCCCCTAAAAAGAAACCAGTAGGACAGCCTTATGTATGTATAAAACCCTAAAGGTGTGCATGCCGCCTGCATCACTCTGTGTCCCCAAGTCCCGTCTGTTCTGTGTCTGAAGTGTGGCCCTCAGCACTGGTTTCAGATCTGGACCAGCAGCAAGTCTGGGGGTCGTGTTCCCAGGGGACCCTCCAGGTTGTCCGACCATCAGGTCTGATCTTTTATTAGAGTTCTTGATCTGCACACCTCTCTTTTTCATGCTCTGTCCCGAACTGCGTGGTGTCACCTGTCAGGGCTGTCTTCGGTGGTGGCCGGGCACCATTTGCTTCTTCCAGTCTCATGCTGATGTAGTCTCTGTTTGGGTTTTTTTTTTAAGTCATATATACATCTATTTTTTTTTGTTTAGTAGGTGTGTTTTTGTAATCTACTCATTAAATTTTTTACACCTACATCTTCAACAGTAACATCTGTAAATTTGGGGTTTTGTGTCCTGATGGTATACTCAGAAACAGCTGACTTCCCTGCACAGATGGTTGTGAAATGCTGCCACTGTGTGTGGCCATGCAGAATCCCCTCAGCTACAAGGGCTGTGTGAACTTTAGGGAACGATGTCACATGTGAGTTGTTCTTGGACTGCTCATGTTTGGCTTTGGCGTGAAGGCACCCTCGTGGTAGCCATGCCTCTGTCTCAGCAGGTGGGGTTTTTCACCTCCTGGTTCTGCTCAGCAGGTAAGCCGGCCTCTGCCCTCTGTGCTGGGTTTTCTTCTGAGGGCTGCGCTCTGCACACACTGAGCCGACAGGCCAAACCTCATTAAGTCTTAGGTCAGAGGACATGCTGCAGTGACGCTGAGTGTCTCCAGGGCCCTTGCTGCTGACGGAGACACCTGGGCAGGCTGACTGAGCATCAGAACTGTTTTGTTTCCGCAATTTCTTTCTGGATCCAGGTAACACATGCTTGTTCAGTTCTTGCCGTCTTGTCAAGATTGTTTGAAGCCAGGACTTGTAGACACTGAAGGGTCTGCTCTTTTCTGCTCAGTGATGGTGAAGCGTTGTAGGGTCTAGCTGAGATGAAATTTTCAAGTTATTTTAATGACAAAGAAGAAGGACTTCAATTCAGAAGTTACCTGGGGTGATGGCCGTGGCTGACTGACGCCTGTCTGTGAGGTGGGTCCCCGTGCTGGGAGGGCCGGTCCGGTAGGGAGGATTTCAGCCCAGGGCCCTAAGGGTCCCGGTGCCAACAGAGTGAACCTGGCCAGGAGGAACTGCTGAGAGCAGTTGTTATTGTTTTTCCAGAACATTTTAAAGTTTTGTTTGCAGTTGTGATTTAGAACTAGGAGCGTTTCATTGATGCTGCATATTTAAATCAGTATTTATCTCACTTGTAAGGATCTCTGTGTCTGTAATCACCCTTGTTCATGTAAGCTGCTGGCTGCTGGAAACAGACAGCTGGGATTTTGTAAGGTGAGTGAGACCCACTTACTGGTTCTTCATGTTGGTTTGTAATCAGGCTGAAAGGGTTCTTGTTCTGTGCGGTGCGTTGACCGCAGCATTGCAGACAAGGGGGGTGAGTTCTGTGAGGAGACTCGGGGGATTCAATTACAGCGTATTTTCAGTGACTCTGACATGCATTGATAGAATTTTAGCTACCCACAGGCCATTTAGTGACCAGTGTTTTGATTTGGTAAAGTTCTGACTTGTGTTTAGCTGATGAAATAACTGAACCCTGTTGCTCTGAGGTAGGAATCTGGTCTGTCGCCTCCCAGTCTTATCTCTGCGCCGCTGTCAGGGGAGCAGTCTGGAAGCCTGGGGTCAGCTCCCAAAGGGCAATCCAGGAGGAGAAATGCGCTTAGCTAGAAGCCCGGTCAGCTGAGAGGAATGTCCAGAGCCCAGCTGTGGGTGTAGGGAGGAGCTGCCGGGCGTGTGGTGACAGTCCCTTAGAGAGGCTGCTCTGGATGCTTCTGAGGGCAGGACGTTTACAACAGGCTTGTATCAATGCATAGTTTATACTATCAAGTTTAGGAGTTAATTGAGAAGGTGGTATTTATTGGTTAAAAAGAAGAGTTGCGCTTGCACGCTTTCAGCCTTGTGGGAAACTTCACCCCTGAGGGTGAATCTGTGCCTTTGCTGGGGTGGTGGGTCAGTTTCTAGTAAACATGAAGGTTTTTAAATTACTGTTAATCTGCTTTATCATGTTCTTTTTTTTAACATAGTCAAAACATTTTAGAGTAGGTTTCTTTCTTTTAAGTTCTGCAAAAGCTCCAGCTGAAATGTGTGATATGTAGGACAGATCCTCAGGCACGGAGCTCCACGTTCCCAGACTCTCAGTGCTGTTCTGGTGTGAACTTCATGTTTCGTTCCTGGCAAGGAAGAAATAGTCAGAATTCCGGAAAGTTTCAGAGCCAGATGTCTGTCAATGCACCCACACGCGCACCCTAAATGTGGCAAAGGCACTGCCTCAGAACTTATTTTGGTCTGACCTCAGGAGAAAAAGTTAGTAATTCATCCTCTGAAATGTAGAGATAACATACATTTTCTACAAAAGAGCTTATGTACTTCTGCCATACACAGCTGTTATGTGACCCTGCCCTAGGTTTTCAAACCTGTTATTTTGTCGTGGAAAAGTGATCCATTTCTTTGACGCTGGCGCCCAGGAATGTAGCCTGGGTGGTGCAAGGCGGGGTCAGGAATGTGCTTCCTCTTCGTTACCCGGCTGTGGCATTGAAGCACGCCAAGCAGATCCCTCACCGAGCCGCGTGTGTGTGCATGCACTGACACACATAGGCGCACACACCAACAAGCACACACCCAGACGAGTGGTGAAACCCTCGCTGGATTATAGAGTGGTGATGACTGATGATACAGTTAAGCCAGCAAATGGGAAAGGGCAGAGTGATGCTGTCCTGCTGGTCTTCGATGGTGCACAGCATGCGATGGAGGGAATCCCAGCAGAAGCTCACAGGAGGGAAACGGGCCTGCCGATTGTCAACAGCGCAGGTCCCGTAGCCACAGCGTGCAATGGAAGGAGTCTCAGCAGCGGGTCACAGGAGGGAAACGGGCCCCTTGGCGTATATGGCTGGTAAGCCGTTGTTGTGCGTCTGAGAGTCCTGGCAGTTAATGTGACTTAGCTGACCTAAGCAGCTGCCCCAGGAGAGCTGGGGACACAGGGTGGTGGAGAGACCCCCAAGGAGGCAGCCGATAACCTCCCTGACTGACACTGAGCCGGATAGCCGAGTCCAGAGCTCACACTTGTGGCCACTGCCTGTGTCCAGTGCACCATGTGCTCCAGGGCTCACTGACGCAGGTGCCATGTTTAATCAGGAGAGAATTGGGTTCCGTCAACCTAAGCTGCATGGGTTGCAGGTGAGCTGGTTCCCAGAGACCAGGTTCTTTTCCACAAGCCTTCCCTCAGCTGCCCGGCTCATACTTGACTGCCCCTGCCCGGCTTTGTTCCGTGTCCTCCACCCGTGTCGGTGTCTTGTAGCTCTGGCTCGTTCCAGCGCTTCCAGACTGTACAGCGGGTGACCCCCACTCCCTCCCCGGGATGGACAAGGAGGCCCCTTCCAGTACTTGGTGTTGTAAGTGGGTGCCACAGCATGCCCATGTATGCGTGTGTGCCACTCTGTGCAGGGATCCTAGGTCATGCATCCCTGGCATGGGCATTGTGGGCGTGGGTGTCCCCATACAAGCCTCACTTGGATGCTGTGGAGTGGCCAAGCACTTGCTGGCTGCGTGAACCTCTTTCCCTGTGTCCCCATCAGTCCCTGATTTTCTGGGCTCCTTTCTCCGAATGTGTCACAGCGGCAGTCTTCTGGGGGCTCTCACTGTGTGCACTTGGCCCACTCTGGCCACTGGCTGGCGACACTGCGTTCCGTTCTGCTCCTCCTGCTCCTGGCTGGTGGTAGGCCTTCTGAGCCCCTGGGGGTGGTTCTGAAGTGCAGCCTCAAGTGAAGCCACTGAGAGTATCTGTAAAGCACACTGGAGCCAGTAAGAACCCTGGGGGCTGACCTGGGTACCCGTATTGTTCAGAAGCTGCTCGGGGGGGGCCCAGACAGGTGGGAACCAGGGGCTCTGAGGAGACTAACAGGTCCTGAACCGTCTGCCCTCCTGCCTGAGCCGACCAGTCTGTCTGGCTGCCGTTTGCTTCAGTCCATTCCCTGTTGATCAGTCACCTTTAGCTGATACCATTTCTTCCTAGCTTCACTTCTCCCCCATTCATTCATTCGTTGGACAGGACAGTCAGAACCTTCTGTCCCACACATCCGGGAGGCACAGTGGTTTCCATGACTCTGTCCAAGCCTCATGTCCTCCATGGAGTGTCTGCTAGTCACCAGACCACTCTCTGCAGTGCTGATAATTCATTTTTGGTGTTAAGGTAGCTGATTTGGGCACAGAGCCAAAATGGTAGACTAGACACACGTCTCCTTGATTCCATCTGAGGACTGTGGCCTAGAATAATAAATGAATGGTACAATGTGGACATTCTGGGAGCCCCAGGATCTGACACAGGGTTGTGAGATTGGACTGAGTGACAGGAAAGGGGAAACTACATCTGTCGGAGGTGAGGCAGCAGCATACTGAGTCCTGCTTCTGGCAACGCATCACTTGAGGGGACTGAATGTATGAATGCCTCCTTCGTTACCTCAGATGTAGGGACCATGTCCGCTGAGCCTGTGAGTCTGGCACACTAATGTGCTGAACTACCATGCTTAAATGAACAGCATACACTGCAGCAGAGTGACTATGCTTGGGAAAGCCATATCTTGAGAGCATGGCTGCCAACCAAGAGCACCACTGACCCTCCTTCCTGTCTCCTCTGAGCTGCACCATAGATGCTGACTCACTGCAAGAAAGGCAGCTCAGGTGGGACACCATCTTGGTCACCGGGGAGGTGGGAGGCAACCACGCCTGAGGTTTTGGCAGGGACTGATTCTCATGCTGAGCAACAATGTCTGTCAGGAAAGTGCTCCAGCAGAAAGCTGTTTTTGAGGCAATCCTATTTAGAGATAATGGTGGGGCCTGTTGGCCAAGGATGGCAGTGTTCCTAACCCCTTCCTTCCTTGAGCCATGATAGAGTCTGGGGACAGCCCACAAGACACTATCATTGTCAGCCAGGTGGTGGGACCTGCCACCCCTGAGGACCCAGCTGCTCTCAGTAGCTGTCCAGTGCCTCTCCCAGCAGTAAAGCAGCTTTTAAAATAAAAGCAGCTGGAGAACAGTGACAGGTGGCTGAGTGGGCTGGTGGCATTTCCACCACCCTTAACTGAGCCACATCATACTGTCAGCCGACAGCCTTCCAGACCACTGTCCATAAGTACGGTGCCATCCTTGCCAGCCAGACAGCAGGGCCTGCCAATCCTGAGGGCCTGGCTACTCTCGGTGCCTGCTGGACTGTGCTCCTCTCAGCAAAAAAAGCAGCATTTAGAGACTGCAGCGGTCCTGGGCAGCTAAATGTGGCAGCATCCTTGTCTCCTCCCCTCCACAAGCTACACCATAAGCTCAACTGACGCGATGACAGAGAGTCACCACAAGTAACTCACCACCTTTAGCAGCTGGGAGGTGAGGCCTGCCGTCACCGAGAGCCCAGCCGAAGCCAGTCACTAGAGAATGCAGAGACGGCTGGTGACCAAAGCTAGCAGTGTGTGTATTCCCTTCTTAGGACTATGCCACAGTTCCTGTTGGTGTAACACTAGTGAAACTGGACAGCTTCTTGGTGGTGTGAAGACAACAATCAATATCTAACCATTTAAAGAAAGAGACCACCATGGCTCTGGAAAACTCCTAAAATAAAGAATCCAAAAAACTTCCTAGAGGAAGAAGCCTTTCTGGAATTATTGGAGGTAGAATACAAAAGAATCATGTATAGAGTCCTCCTTAGAGATTGAACAAAATGTGATAGAACAAAATGAAAAGTTAAGTAAGCTATATGCACTTCTGGAACATCAGTGATCTGAAATCCAGCAGATCAGTAATAAACTTACAGATTTTGACAATTAAGTGCAAAGCCAAAAGAGCAGAATTGACAAGTTGGGAGGCAGAGTTAGTGAGCTTGAAGACAAAGCAACTAACACCAGCATTTATAAGGAGAATTCAGAGAAAAGAAATAAAAAAAAAAGAAGATTCATTAAGAAATGTACCTCATATGGCAGCTTGCTAGCTTTTAAGACACCAGACACCACTCACCACTATGAAGTGCAGAAGACTCTCTTAGCAACAGACTACTTATGCCAACTGGTCTCAACGTCCCCTGAATACATGTTTCCAGATCCCCATCCCTGCTTTGCTATCCTTTGAAATACTAGGTTGTGTTTAGAAAACCTTTCAGTTTATAAAGTCTAGGTAAGCTGATCTACTGTCTCCTGTGTGCTGTCACTGCTTCCACCTAAACAAATTTCTGTCTACTATCTAATTAATCTACACCCAACCCTCTGCACTCCTCCCCACCCGTAGCCATCAAAGAGTCTTTTCTTCTGTGCATAAGTCTGTTTTTAAGTACTTATAGTAGGGGGTCTCATATGATTTGTCCTTGTGCTGCTGACTGATTTCATTCAGCATGTCTTCCAGTTGAAACCAGGTTATGAAATGCTTCCTGAAATCATCATTGTTCTTTATCATTGCATAGTGTTCCATTGAGTATATGTACCATAGTTTATCGTGTGCTGATGGGCATCTGGGTTGACTCCATCTTTTTGCTATTGAGGATAATGCTGCAATAAATGTTCCTGTGGGTATCTGTTCACATGACAGCGTTATTTCGGTAGTACATATTCCAAGCGGTGGGATTACTGGTTCAAATGGTATTTCTATTTTTGTTTTTTTAAGGAGGTGCCAAATTGCTTTCCAGAGAGGTTATACCATTTTGCAATCCCACCAGCAGTGTAAGAGAGTTCCAGTCCCTCTGCAGCCTCTCTAGCATTTGTTGTTTTGTGTTTTTTGGACCATGGCCAACCTTGTTGGAGTGAGATGGCATCTCACTGCAGTTTTGATTTGGATTTCTCTAATAACTAATGATCATGAGCATCTCCTCATGTGTCTTTTGGCTACCTGTACATCTTCCTTGGTGAAGAGTGTGCCCATCTCATTTGCCCATTGCTTAAATAGGTTATTTACCTTTTTCTTATTGATATTTTGCAGAACCTTGTGGATTATGGAAAGCAGACGTCAGTCCAACATGTAGTTGCCAAATATTTTTTCCCCTTCTATAGGTGGTCTTTAAACTCTCTTGATAGAGTCTTCGGATGAGCAAAAGTGTTTGCTTCTTAGTAGTTCCCATTATCTATTTTCTGTTCTGTTGTTCGTGCTTTGTCAGACTTTGATGTCTGTCTAAGCCATGTATTAGAACTTACATTGTTGACCATATTTTTCTTGCATGATCTTTATCGTTTTAGATTCGATATTTAGTTCTTTGATTAATTTTCAGTTAGTTTTTGTGTAAGGTGTGAGATATGGGTCCTGTGTCAGCTTTTTGCAGAGGGATGTCCAATGTTCCAACACCATTTGTTAAAGAGATTGTTTTTACCCAGTTTACGACCTTTGAGTCTTTGTTGAATATCAACTGTTCATAAGAGGATGGTGATATTTCTGGGGTCTGTGTTCTGTTACATTGGTCTATATGTCTCTTTTGTACCAGTACTAGGCTGTTTTGACTACTGTGGCAGTGTAATAGGTTCTAGGTCAGATACTGTGAGGCCTCCCACTGTGTTTCTCTTTTCAGTAGTGCTTTACTTATCTGGGGTTTCTTCCCTTTCCAAACAAAGTTGATGATTTATTTCTCCATCTCATTAAAAAATAACACTGGACTTTGTACCAGGATTACATTATATAGGTAGATCGCTTTGTGTAAAATAAACATTTTCACAATGTTAAGTCTTCCTATCCATGAGCAGGGTAGGTTTCTCCACTTATGTAAGTCTCTTTTGGTTTCTTGCAGTAAGGTCCTGTAATTCTATCTGTGTGGGTCTCTTGATTCTCTGCTTAGATTTATTCCTAGGTATTTTACCTCCTTGGGGACAAGAGTAAATGGTATTGATTTGGTGATTCCCTCTTTGTCAGTGTAAAGGAATTCTACCAATTTACTTATTGTTTATCCTTATTCTGATACTTTGCTGAACTCTTGTATTAGTCCCAGTAGTTTATTTACAGATTCTTTAGGATTTTCTGTGTATATGATCATATTATCTACAAATAGGGAGATTTTTAATTCATCTTTGCCATGTGGATGCCTTTTATTTCTTTGTGTTATCTGATTGCTCTGACTAGACCCTCTAGAACAATGTTGAATGGAAGTGATTACAGTGGGCGTCCTTGTCTAGTTCCCATTCTCAGGGGGATTTCTTTCAGTTTCTCACCATTCGGGATGATGTAGGTGCTTGGCTTGGCATAAATGCCCCATACTGTATTGAAGACTGTCTCTTCTATTCCTGTCTTGCTGAGAGTTAACACGAATGGATGTTGGACTTTGTCAAATACTTTTCCTGCATCAACTGACAAAATTAAGTGATTCTTATCCTTTATTTATGTGGTTGATCACATTAATTGTTTTTCTGATGTTGAACCGGCCTTGCATCCCTGGTATGAATCCAACTTGGTCATGATGAATTATTATTACTTTTGGTATGTTGTTGAATTGTACTGGCCAGGATTTTGTTGAAGACTTTTGCATCTAGGTTCATAAGTGATATTGGTCTGTAATTTTCTTTTCTGTGTGGGGTCTTTTCCTGGCTTTGGTATCACGGTTATGTTGGCTTCACAGAATGAATTTGGGGGTATTCTGTCCTTTTCTATGTGGTAAAACAGCCTGAAGAGCATCAGAATTAATTCCTCTCTAAAAGCTTGGTAGAATTCTCCAGTGAAGCCATCTGGGCCAGGACTTTTTTGGTTGGTAGTTTTTTGATGACTTTTTCAATTTCTTCTTTTGTGATGGAGTTATTATGCTGGTCTACTTGTCCTTGTGATAATTTTGGTAGGTGATGTGAATCTAGACATTTGTCCACTTCCTCCAGGTTTTCAAATCTAATAGAGTACAGTGTTTTGTAGTATTCTATTATTTGACAATTTTAATTTTGGTTGGGTCTGTTATGATATCTCCCATCTCATTTCTTATTTGGGTTATTTGTTTCCTCTCCTGTTTTTCTTTTGTATGCCAATGGTTTATCAATTTTGCTGATCTTTTCAAAGAACCAGCTTTTGGTTGAAAGTTTTTCTCCTTCAACACTTTTGAAGGTGTCATCCCACTGCCTTCTTGCCAACGTGGTTTCTGCTGAGAAGTCAGACAAAAGCCTAAAGGGCTTCCCTGTGTAAGTTAGTTTTACGTCTCACTGCATTTAAGAGCCTCTCTTTATGTTTCATTTAATTAAGCTTGATTATAATATGTCTTAGTTTCTTTCTTTTGGGGTCTGGTTTTTATGGCATTTGATAAGCATCTTGAATACCTATGTTCTCCTCTTTCATGATATCAGGGAAGTTTTCTGTCAGCAGCTCTTCAACAATCCTACCAGCAATGTAGGAGAGTTCCAGTCTCTTCACAGCCTCTCCAGTATTTGTTGTTTTGTGTTTTTTGGATCATGGCCAACCTTGTTGGGATGAGATGGTATCTCATCATAGTTTTGATTTGGATTTCTCTAATAGCTAGTGAACATGAGCATTTCCTCATGTGTCTTTTGGCTGCCTATGTGTCCTCTTTGGTGAAGTATATGCCCATCTCCTTTGCCCACCACTTAATTGGGCTATTTTACCTTTTTCTTGCTGGTATTTTGCAGTACCTTGTAGATTATGGAGATCAGACGTTGCCCCAACGTGTAGTTGCCAAATATTTTTTCCCCTTCTGTAGGTGGCCTTTTAATTCTTTTGATAAAGTCTTTGAATGATTCTTAGTGGTTCCCTTTTATCTACTTTCTCTTCTGTTGATTGTTCTTTGTCAGATTGTGAAGTCTAAGTTGTATATTAAAACTTCCATTGTTGACCCTATTTTTTCTTGCATGATCTTCATTGTTTTAGGTTTGATGTTTCAGTCTTTTAACTAATTTGAGTTAGTTTTTGTGTCAGGTTTTGGGATATGAGTCTTGTTTCAGTTTTTTGCAGATGGATATCCAGTTAATTATTCCAGCACCATTTGTTAGAGTTTTTTTACCCCACTGTACAGTCTTAGGGCCTTTGTCAAATATGAGCTGTTCATAAGAGGATAGTGGCATCTCTGGGGTTTCAGGTCTGTTCCATTGGTCTGTATGTAAGGCGAGGCCTCCCACTGCACTCCTCTTCTTCAGAAGTGCATTGCTTATCCGGGGTCTGTACACTCTTTTTTTTTTTTAAGAAAAAGAAAACAAAACTTTAGTATTGTTTCACAGAGGACCTGTCTGCTCTGACACACACTGGCAGCGTCTCAGCCCTGGTGGGAGGTTGTCCTTTGGGAAGTTGCTTCCTCCCTGCACACATGGCCCCAGGGCCACCCTGCAGCTCTTTGGGTCCAGCTTCTCCCGACTTTGAACCAAGAGCCACTCTGAGCCCCTTACGCCTTTTTCTTTGGATGGAATTTATCTTTTAAAAATTCCTTTTCCACTGCACAAACACCACATGTTCACTGCAGAACAGAGCAAGTCATGATGGTCTATGACCCAGAGGGACTGCCCAGAGAGAGGGCCCTGCCTACCCGTCTGAGCAGCCTGGCTTTTATCACCCGGCCTGGGGTCAGGGCAAGCAGCACATCTCTGTAGCCTTTCTCTGGCCAGCATCTTGAGGCCTGGGAATGCTGCAGCCGTCTGTCCCCTGTGCTGAAGTGCTGAGCCCTAGGTCGTGAATGTTCTCTTTGTACTTGTTCTTGAGAAATGATCAATAACTAATAGTTTTCTGTTTTCAGCCTTTCTCCTCAGTCACTGTTTGTCCACAGTCATCTTCTTTCCTTTGGGTAAGGAAGTCCTGAGTCCCAGGACTGCCTCAGGAACGGGTGGTGCAATATGGACAGTGTGGATGGTGTCTCTGCTTGCTTTGTGTTCACCCTCTAGTAGGGCAGAAAATAAAGTCAGTCACACTTTGGGACCACCAGAGAGAGACGACAGGGAGGGGAGTAGGAAGTACTGGGTTTTCATTCTTAGCGGGGACAGGCAAGGGACAGAGGAGCTCTTGTCTTGAGGACAGCCGGGGGACGGAGGAGCTCTTGTCTCAAACAGCCAGCACAGTCTTAAGGGGACCATGCCTGGCATGTCTTCGGACTCACCAGAGAGCTTGAGGAAGGAGAGTGGATGGTCTTAGAGCCACAGGGCCCAGAAAGAGCATGTACCAGAGGGAGCAGAGCTCTACCAGGGGCCTCAGGGCAGTGTCCTGGTCTTGTTGAGGTGACCACTGTCATCAAAGCCAGCCTAGGGCAGAATGGAAGGCTGTTGGGCTGGTTGCTGGGTGGGAGAAGTGGCTCCATCCTGGCAGTGTTTTGAAGGTGGAGCTTGCTGCTGCAGTAGACGTAGGCAGGGTCTTAGAGACACCAGGTGGCCAGGTGACATGGGAGCCCTGAGAGAGACACATGGAGCAGGATGCCACAAGTTCTTGGAGGACATGTTTCTGATGCTTCCTTGACGTCCGAGTGACGAGCCCTCACGGCGCTGTGCTGGTGAGGGGTGTGCTGGTGGCATGTCCCCCGGCTGGCGGCCAGAGGCTTGGACAAAGTGCAGCACTCAGAGCTGCCTTCCTGTGACCTCCCGGGGCTGCTGGCGTGCTTCTCTCCAGAAGCCCTCGTGCCTGTCTCACAGTGACCGACATCATCGCTCCCCATGTATGAGACAAGGCCGTGTGGCCTCTGTGTCCTCTTCTCCTGGGTCACAGACACCATGAGCTTAGTTTTTGAGAAATATTGTGTGTATTAGTATTTGAGTGTGGTAAAGTCAGATATTTTGTAGCAGAAGAAAAGCCTTCTTCTCCTATTAAAGCGATTTCCTTTTAAAACAACTCGGACATGACCCTGAGGCTCTTGACGTGCGTTGCATGGTGTACACGTGAGACATGGAGCGAGCACTCTCCAAGAAGATGTGTGTCAGACCACACAGGATAATAGAAATGTATGCAGAGTGCAGATTATATTAAGAAGCAAACTTGTAAATTATACCTAAACCTTAACGGTCGCCGTGTGTTGGATCCAACTCGACGGCACTTGGCTGGCTTGGCTAAACTCTGATGTCACATGAAATTTAACTCGTTAGCATGTTGGTATAAAGAGTGAAAATAGGTATCTTGGGAGGCTTTGATCAACTCTGCTGTGCACACGGAATTTTATAATAACTCTTCAGTTCTTATTCCTGTGATGGGATTCTATTTGGCCAACCAACAGCGCCAGAGAAGGGAAGCAGTTCCAGAAGATCGTTACTATAAAGGGCGTTGTGGAGAGAATTCAAGTTCCTGTACTGATGTTACTTCTTCTCAGTTTAAAATTTATCGTGCTATTTTTAATTATTTAAGTCAGGTGGATTTTCGACTGCAGTAAAATAATAATAGTGTCAGATAGGGTTTGTTTTTATTCCACTCTAGACAGACTTTTAAATATTTTTTTCATTATAGAAATAACATGCTCACTATTGAAGCAGAAAGAGTCCAGAGGAAACCAGTGAAGTGACCCATTCTCCCCACCCAGAAGTGAGCCCTTTGCATGCAGTCTGACATTGACCTTGTGCTGCCGGACTTGCCTCTGCACTTGGGCGCGTGCGCACGTCCCCACGCCACTGCTTTTATCCACGTGATTCTGACACACTGAGAAAGCAGCCTCCCGTTCCCGAAAGTGGTTACCATCCAGTCAGGGCTGACTCACAGTAACCTGGAGGGTCAGAAGAGAGCTGCACCCCTGGGCCCTCAGCGGTTGTCTTTCCAGAATTAGATTGGCAGGCCTTTCTTGCAGGGGGCCTGGGCAGACCCAGACCCAGCCTTCCGCTAGCCTGGTGGACCCCAGCCGCGGCCTTCTGTTAGCAGCCAGGCACAGAGCCATCTGCGGGGCTCAGAGCTCCTGGTTACTGACGTGTTTTTATTCACCTTTTCTTACCTCCTGTCGTTTTTGTTTTATGAGCATCGGTACTGTTAATGAAGCAAAAAACTGCACCAAACCTGTTGGCCTTGAGTTTGGCTCAGATGGGTGGGTCCTCTGGCAGGGAGGACACACAGGGTGTCTCGCAGCCGTCTCTGTGCTCGTAGCTGATGCAGGGGACACTCGGGGTGTCTCGCAGCCGTCTCTGTGCTCGTAGCCGATGCAGGGGACACACAGGGTGTCTCACGGCCGTATCTGCTCACAGCCAAGCCTCCCTGTGCTTCTGCCGGCCCTTCTTGGGAAGCTGGCTTCAGGCCCCTGTCCCCAGGCTGCCGTGCCTGCCCACCTGGGGCGCCACACGCAAGTGCAGTGTTTCTTCTGCTGACAAATTTAGAGGCTCAGGTAGGGAAATGGCTGTGCAGATGCCTGTGGGGGCCTCTGGTTGTCCCTCTGAGCCCTGTCCGGCCACCCTGAGCTTGCTGCCCTTGACACTTTGCCGTAGTTGTGCTCAGCACTGCAGCTGGGACATGTTGTCAGAGGACCCCTGTAGATTTGGCTCTTCTGTCCCCAGTTTCGGAAGGCTACTTTCCAGGCTGAACGTGGGCAGCCTCTGCAGTCCGTGAGCACATTGCAGAGGGTGCCTTTGACTTAGCAAGGCTGGGCAGGGCGTGGAAACGGCACTGGTACTTTGAGTGGACAGAAGGAAGTGGGCACGGTGATGCGCGAGTGACGGGGCGACTCCTGGTCGGGGTAGAGGGGACAGGGAGGCCTGGGGAATGCAGAAGTGGCAGCTCTAAGGAGGGGTGTCACCTCTAGGACTGAGAGAGTCCCCCCAAAGGGGCAAACCTGGGAGAGCCCTGCCTCTTCTAGGCCAGTACTCAGTCACTGCATGGTGGGACGCTAACTGAGGAAGCACAGGAGCAGCTAGCCGAGAGCTGGCTGTCCCCTGGAGGGCTGGCCAGACACCCCTGGGTGGGCGGGATACCTGCACACCCCTGGCCACGCAGTGTCAGCAAGAGAGCCAGGAGCCCAGGAGCCCAGGAGCTGAAAGGGGAGTCCCTTCCCTCAGTTCCCAGGGGCATCGCGTGTCGACGAGGCCGGAGAAGCTCTGACGGAGGCCGTCTGCACAGCACACGGCGGGGATGGGAGAACCTGGGTGGACAGGCAGCAAGTGGGTAACTGAGACGATTTTCTTTAGCACATTAACAGAAACTGTTCCAGGGAGAGCTAGGGCCCCCAGGGGCTCTGTTGTTGTGTCAGCTCATTTCATGCCCACTCTTGTGCGGATCGTGGATGCACGCGGTGACCTCTCGTCTGAGAACCCTGTACTTCTGCCTGCAGACACAGGGTCCGTGCCCTGACAGACAGATGTAGCCGTTCTGCTCCTGGGCTCTGAGACATAGCCTCGTCCTTCCAGCACTTTGTACAGTTTGGAGTCCAGTTCTTGTGGGCAGCGTCTTAGGAACACGTGAGAACCTCCACTTTGAAAGTGCTGATGGCCTTTCCAGAAACCCAGAATGAAGGCAGTTTCAGTTCCCTGTGGTCGCTCAAGCCTGTTCCCAGTGCACAGTATCATGTCACAAAGGGAGATGGGTGGTCGCTGTCTTTCCAGACAAGAAGACTGAGTAATGACGCTGGTGGCAGAGAGAGGGATTTTCTCCCAGGCGTAGGTGTCTGGGTGGATGGAGGAGTGATCATCTGGCAAGGGATCTGGAACTGGGCTCACGAAACAAGCTGAAGGACAAAATCAAGCTGTTTTGAGAAGAATTTTCCCACAGTGCTTCAGACAAAGAATAAAGAAGTACTTTGTTGGCTAAACTTTTCGGGCCTGTTTTCATCAAGACGGAGCTTTTAATGGCAGACGTGCATTGTTAAACAGTATGTCTCGTGTCCAGACTCAGAGGACTTCAGTACCATGACCAAAGGGGAAGACACAAACCTGGAACGTAACGTTGTGTCCTGTCGTCTGCATTTTGTGTGTCTGGTTCTTCCTGGCGCGCCTCCTCCGTCCGCTCGGAGCCCCCTCGCCGTGCCGTGCCCGAGGCGGCTCTAGGAGAAGGTGCCCCAGGCACATCAGCAGCCTTCCGTGCTGGCTCCTCGAGGTCTCCCGCGGCTCTGTGACAACAGGGCGGGCGCTGCAGCCCCACGGATGGCGTGTTCTTGTGACCAGAAGGTGGATTTTCCATGGAGAGGATGGGAGAGGGTCGGAGTGGACATGAGGCATCCGACATGGCACCGCTGAGGAGAGGCTGGCGGGGACGTTTTCCGTCCTGGCCATGGTTGCGAGGATCTGGAGAGGTTAATGGCCTGGGCCCTGAACGGTGTGACTTGGACCAGTAGTGCTGATCTTTTCATGTCTTACTCACATGTTGGTAGGAGAAACAGATTAGTGGGTACCACCTTGGGGAGCTAGTCCTTCTGTCGTAAAACAAAGGGACCCTCGTCTCACCTGTCATCTGTCTCCTTCTGGCTGGATGGAGCTTACTGCTCTTTTTAGACATTGCTGAAGAGAACGGGGGGCCCCAGTGGTGCAGTGGTTAAGGGTGACGGCTGCCCAGCCCCTCAGACAAAAACTGAACTGGGCTGTACGTCGTGAGGGTTACAAAGTCAAGGTGTCACTGTAAAGTCTAAGGTGTGCCTGACCCAAGCCGTGGCATCTCAGTCACTTCATATGCACGTGAAACTTGGACAGTAAACAAGGAAGACAAAAGAAGAATTGATGCCTTTGAATTGTGGCGCTGGAGAAAAATGTTGAATGGACCATGGACCGCCAAAGGAAACCAGCAGATCTGTTCTGGAAGAAGTACAACCAGAGCGCTCCTTGGAAGCAGAGATGGTGAGACTGCTTCTTACATACTGTGGACATGTCGTCAGGAGGGATCAGTGCCTGGAGAAGGACATTGTGCTTGGTAGGCTGGAGGGTCAGCACAAATGAGAAAGACTCTCAACAAGATGGATCGACACAGGGGCTGCAACAGTGGGCGGAAGCATAAAAATGTCTGTGGGCAGGTTGCAGGACCGGGCAGGGTGCAGGACCGGGCAGGGTTTCGTTCTGTTGTGCACAGGGTCGCTGTGAGTTGGAACCAACTTGACGGCACCTGAAAACAAACATAAGACATAAAATAACACTGGTGAGGAGTGTGCTTTTGGCTTAGAAAACTCACTGGGCAGCTCCTGTCCGGTCGTGACGTGAGAAGACAGAAGGGGACAGGGGCTGGCTGAATGGACATGGGAAGTACAGAGTGGAGGGGAGGAGTGTGCTGTCACAGTGTGGGGTGAGCAGCTAGGGTCACGTAATAGAGTGGTGTGTGAGCTTTCAAAAACAATTTTAAAAAAATTAATGACTTAAAAAAAGAGAGCAAGCCGTGGCTACTAACCAAAAGGTCAGCAGTTGGAACCCAGCAGGTGCTCCTGAAAACCCCGTGAGGTGCTTCTGCTGACCTCCAGGGCTGCTGGGGGTTGGAACCTGCTCAAAGGCAGGGAGTGTCACTCTTGGTTTAAGGGGATCTTGACCTTCATTTTCCCACGGCCTGTCCTAGATGGCAGCACTGGGGGCACATGCCCTCTGTGCGCAGCTTGGCCATGCCTCCTGCTGGTGCTGTGGTGGTCTCTGTGGGCTGGCCACCTCTGCGCACTCTCACAGCACCCCTCCCTGGAACCTCTCAGGGTACAGGCCAGCATTTGTCCTTCAGGTGAAAATGCCAGAGCCCACGTCCCCACTGGACAGAAAGCCAGGGTTCCTGCCAAGGCCAGCCTGGCTCTGTAGCCTGCGTGCCAACGACTGTGACAAGAATGTTCTTTATGACAAAACCAAAGAGGTGGAGGTCCCCTGGGAAGATACGCGGCTCCTGTTCCAAGAGCAGAGAACGACTGACCTTCAGGTCACATGGTGGTTAGGCTGTGATGGAGGCGGTTCGGTCGCAGAAGGAAAGGTCACAGGGCAGGAGGCAGACAGCTCTGTGACTGACTTTGCATTTCATGATCTTGAACATTCGTGCTTCCTTATGTTTAGCCAAGATCTGGGCTGCCTCAGAAGACAGGCTGGCCGTCTGCCTAGAATGCCCGCGGTCCTGGAAAACCCCACAGAGCAGACGTCTGCTGTGGTGCACGTGGTGACCGGCAGTCAGTCAGCTCAGCACAGCTGGGCCTTGATGTGTCTTTTCTCCCAGACAGCTGTTGGCATGTGCACGGCTCCGTGCTGTGCTCCTTGCTCTTAGCAGGACGGCTTGGTGATCTCCCCACTTCAGATGGCGTGAGTGCCCTGGTCCTCCTGACCACAGTCCGCAGTTCTCCATCCTAGCCTGTCAGTGCCTGTGTGGTGCGGATACACCGAAGGTGTGCAGTCTGTCCTGTGCGAGTGTGTATAGGGTAGTGTCCCTCGTCTGCTGTCACAGCATCGTCGTGGTCGCAGTACACTGTGGAGTCCTGACACATTCTAGGCGAGGGATTACTGCCACCACGAGGGGACGTCCCCACTGGTGACGGGGCAGCGCCCGCTGGCCTCCACCAGGCTTGTCGGCCTGCCTTCCACCCTGCCCCAGTGAGTCTGTAAGGGAGGAGTGGTGTCCCCATGGGGTTCACCCGCACGTCACTAATAGCAGTGCAAGGAGCCTGTGTGTGTGTCCTGGGGTCACTCGGGTTTCCTTTTTGTTGACAGCTTTCCTCTTTAGTTCTTTGTCTTTTTCTTTACTCATTTTAGGTTGTGGTGTGTTCTAAAGCAGTTCGTCTGTTCCGTGAGTTGCAAATGTTTCCTGTTTGTCTTTGAAGAAGTAATCACGTCGGTGTTTCTCTTTATAAAGACGTCTTGTCTCTGTGTGTCCCATCTCTGAGGCCTCCAGGTGGGACTTGCAGTTTCAAGAATGTGCCAAGAGTGACCTTCTTCTTACCCAGAGCAGGAGACAAAACAGCCTCCTTGCAGTGTTTCGGGGATAGATTTCTGTGTTTAAGTATTTCATTCATGTCGAGTTTGTTGTGCAGTGAAGTGTGATGTAGGGGTGCAGCCTGATTTTTTCTGGATGGATGCTCAGTAGTGTTTCTTGGATGACCTGTTTTCCCCACACTGATTGAAGCGTCACTTGTATCAGACATTCCAGTATTGTGTATGTGTCTCTCTCTCTCTCTATATGTATATATATATATGGTATGTTTCATCACCTCCCGGTCATGGGTTTGTCTGTGTCCACATTCACAAGCGCCAAATGTTCAAACGACATTCTGAGATTTTTCAGTAATTTTCCTATCTGTTAAGGCCAGTCCTCCCTTGTTTTGTTTTCTGAAGTTTTCTTGCCTGTCCTTGCGTGGTCTTCAGAATCAGCCTCTTGCGTTCCTCAGGAGTCCCTCTGAGATATCAGGGAGAGCAGCCTGGGGTCAGCAGGCTGGTTCGGTGGGGCACTGTGAGTACCCAGCTCGATTCCTGGTGGGTGTAGGTGACTCCCAGGGGACAGAGGTGGGTGTAGCGCTTGCTTTCCTGGAGAGCACTCGTACGTGTTCAGATGATCAAGTGCGAGCCAAGGTAAAGAAGGGTTTCTGTAGCCTAGAGCTCCGGAGGCATTAGACTAAAAGCACACAAACAGTATACACAGTTCATAAGACTGTGTGTGGGAAGTAAGCTGATGCCACAGTGGTTGTGCGCCTTTGCCATCTCACTCTCTGAAGCCCCCTGGTACTTTTTCTCACCCGTCTTTTGCAGCCCAAAGGCAGCGGCCAGCTGTTACTGACTCAGCTGTGGGAGCGCCTGACCTTGGTCGAGTGTGACTACTTTGGGGTAGAGTTCCAGAACGTCCAGTCCCGCTGGGTACGTGAGACTGCTTCTGTCCGCTTCCGGAGCAGGTGGAGAGATGCTGTGAGGGTGTCTGGATTCACACTCCGCAGAGAGCCTGTGATCACGGAAGGAAGGAGGGGGCTCGAGGCCTTGCCTGCCATTCACCTCCAGAGCCGCTATTGAAACCTTTCATTTATTGACGTAGAGAATTTGTTTGCCTTTCTCTAAGCTGGAATTCACGTCCTCCTGAAGTCTGCCCACTAGCACGTGTGTCAGAGATACCTATTCTCCCTAAGGGATCAGAGCAGCCTACAATGTATACCTTCAGGGTAAATCCTCAAAGGGGCCTTGGAGCCCAGGGCCCCACTTGGGTGGCGATGGACAGCTCACCGTGACGAGGTGTAGCCTTCACGGTGCAGAGCTGTGGTGGCTGTGCTGGCTCGGTCTGTCCACACACTGGGCCCCCTGGGGCACCTCTGTGTGGAGACCTGGCAGAGGTGGCTCCTGTGTGGCCCTTCTCAAGCACATAGTGCCCCTCAGTGCAGTGGCCACTCGTTGGCTTGTTCTTTAAAAATAGAGTGTACACCAAATATTAGAATCATCTTTGGGGCCCACTCTGGCCGTGTAGCCCTACCTCTGGGAGTCATGGTGGTGCCGTGACCCAGCTTGGGGACCGCACTGCTTCCTGAGGCTGCTGTTGCGTCTGAGAGAGGGGAGGGGGCGCGGGCACGTGTCCCTGCGGCGGGCCCTGCCATGGATTGGGAACAGGTTTCTGTCCTTTGGTGTTTCGTAAACAGAGGGTGGTTGGGTTTTGGGGGTTTTTTATTTGCTTGGGTTTTTTTTAATGTACTTGGTCCCCTTTTTTCAATCCTCTCTAGATCTGGCTTGAACCTATGAAGCCCATCGTGAGGCAAGTACGAAGTGAGTACTTCTGAAAACCTTTAAAACTCTGTTCATTTAAGCAATTTTGTTCTTGAACATCCAGATTGAAGTCATGTCCACACGTTCATTAAGCCACTCTGTGGGGTAGCGGTCCGGTCCCCACCAGCGGTAGATAAGCATGGCCTGTGTTTGGCTGCTCTGTTTAGAAGTGACAGGAAGAGCAGGGTCGTCACTTGACCTCAGGCAGTGCTGGTACTGCCTGGGTGTGCCGTGTGGTATCAGCTTGATGTTTACCCCATACGCACAAAGTAGTGTGTGCTTTTTCTGTAACATTTTCAATGAAACAGTACCATCCTGTGGTTATAGGCGTATCTGTTGTGTAAACATAACTTATTTTTGTTATTCAGTGTTCAGTTTTTTAAATGACGACCTGTAGTGATGCTTCTCAGTCCCTAGAGGAGGAAGAAACTCTAGCTGCTGGCGTTCGCCCGAGACCGTTGAGGGAGTCGTGGTAGTTGTTCGTGGTGCACCGATGAAGCCAGGACCATCTCAGATGCCGTGCCCTTTAGCAAGACAGCTCCCTTTTTTGTGTGTGTGAAAATTCCAGCACAGCATCATTATAAAATTGTAGTAAAGCGAAGCTCTTTAGATCCCCTAGCACGTTCTTGCCTTTCCTTTACAGTAACCAGACTATTTCAGTTCCGTAGCTAGAACAGCCTGCAGTGTATCATATACACTAAAATATGTAAGGATTTCAGAAACAATCTTTGTTTATTATTACTACTACTAATAGTAGAAATAGTTTTTTATTTTTTAATCCTAAGTTATGAATAAGAGTGGAGCATAGGGCATTTTTAGAAGCTGTGAAACTGTAACGGTGGATGTGGGAGGGGACACGTGTGTCAGGACCTGCAGGACTGCAGAGATGGTGGGTGCGGGAGGGGACACGTGTGTCAGGACCCGCAGGACTGCAGAGATGGTGGATACAGGAGGGGACACGTGTGTCAGGACCCGCAGGACTGCAGAGATGGTGGGTGCAGGAGGGGACACGTGTGTCAGGACCTGCAGGACTGCAGAGATGGTGGGTGCGGGAGGGGACACGTGTGTCAGGACCCGCGGGACCACAGAGCACTGAGAGGAGCCCCTGACCTAAGCAAAGGGTCGTTAACGGTGATCAGTTGTAGCAGACACACCCCAAGGATATGAGATGCTAACAGTGGGGGAAACAGCATGCTGGCGGGGGGGTACTTGGGAACTCTGTACTTTCTGCATGATTTTTCTGTAAACCTGAAAGTGTTTTTAAAAATAGTCTATTAAAAATATGAACAAGAATGTGTTTTAAAAACTTTATGCAATTTTCTACTTGTTTTTAGATTTTTCTTAAATAATATTGTCTGCTGGTAAAAAGGGCATGGGGGTGGTATCAGACCTCCTCTTCAGAGTCGAGATTAACAGCCCAAGGCTGATTCCTATGAGGCAGTTCTGACACCAGCTGTCCCTCCCAGGACACTACTGCTCTGCTGGGTGTAACAGTTCATTGCAGTGACCACACAGAGCTTGCAGACAGTACTCATGATTATGGGTTTTTTGGGGGAAGTCATCGGTTACAGTTCAGGTTCAGGAACACTCTGGACACAGCTCTTTCATCAGGACGCCCCCGCCCGTCGAGCCGTGCTCACAGGCAGGCCTCCGTGGCCGCCAGCTCCTACCCTGCTCGGTCAGGTGTCACTGATCTCTTTTCGCTGGCTAGTAAGTGCCTGGTCACACTGTAGTCCACAAGCAAATCTCCTGTCCAGAGGCACGCAGCATTCTTGTGCCCTGGGCTGGGGAGCCCACCGTGCCGTCTCCTGCTGTGGCTTCTCTGCCAGGCTTGCTCCTCACTGTCTGCGTGGCCCAGGAGCTCCCGGGGGTGCCCTGTGTGCTCACAGTGGCTCACGGCTGCTGGTGATCGGGGGGATGTCTCTCCCTACCTCCAGAACGGCTCACTTGAAGCCTGGGGGGTGGTGAAAATGACCAGTCCCTTTGGTGGACTGCAAGCGCTGTCTTCACGGTGCTGCCCAGTCAGTTCAGTGGGAAGTAGGGGACCACGGCGAGAAAAGAAACTACCCGCTGCCGTCGGATTGGGTCTGACTCACAGTGACCCTAGAGGTCAGGGTAGGGCTGCCCCGTAGGGTTTCCAAGGCGAGCCTGGTGGATCTGAACCGCTGACCTCTGGGTTAGCAGAGGTAGCACTTAACTCACTCTGCTACCAGGGCTTCCAGAAAGGCCACACAAAAGTAACCTTTCCCTCTGCACTGCTCGATACAGCAGGTTCTGTGTTTTTCTTTGATCTGTGTAGTTGGTACTCAGGACTGATAATTGCATGCATAGGAAATATCTCGTTATCTTACTGCCAAGGTCTGCTTTGATTGTCCATTTGAAAGCGCTAACTTAGTTATACCATGATGTATGGAATAAGGAAGTGTAAACGTTGACTGTAATTTTTGAAGTTTTAAATATTTTGTCGTTGCAGGGCCAAAGAATGCATTGCTCCGCCTAGCTGTGAAGTTTTTCCCACCTGACCCGGGTCAGTTGCAAGAAGAATATACAAGGTAGAGAGTGTGTCCTGAGCCAGGCCACCTGCACAGGGATCCTCGAGACAGCCTGTTACCACCCCTGGTGCCTTGCTTGCCAGATGCTCGGGGTGGGCATATGGGAGGAGTGACTGGGCTGCGTGGGCGTAAGGGCTGTGACCAGTGTATAGTGACTGAAAGCGTCTGCCACCTGTGGTTCTGTGGTGGCCGGGTGTGGCTGTGATGCCGCAGGCTAAGCCCTTGGCACTTCTGATGTGGTCAGCCGTGGTCTCCATGGTGGGCGGGATTCAGTAGAGCTTCCAGGCTGGGCCAGACTGGGAAGAAGGGCCTGGCAACCTGGCTGTGAAAAAACGGAGCTGCAGAAAGCAGTGGGGAACCTAGTCTGGTGTGGTGGTGGAAAACAAGCCCCACGGGTTAGGAGAAAGAACCCATAGCAAACCTAGAGGACAGAGCAGAACTGCCCCCTAGAGTTTCCGAGGAGCGCCTGGCTGATTCAAAGTGCTGACCTTTGGGTGAGCGGGACCAGCGCTGCCCCTCTGTGCTGGGCCCTCAGGAAACAAGTGGGGCAGAGCTGCCGTCGCAGAGCACAGCAGACCTTCGTGAAGGGCTTGAGTAAGCTCTCGGGACCTTACTTTGCTGAGGAAGTGCAGCTCCAGATGAGAAGCAGCAGCTGTAAACATCCATTAATAACTGGGCCATGGACTGTACAAAATATAAATGTGGGAAAGTCGGAAGTCATTAGAAATGAAATGACACGCGTAAACGTTGACATCCTCGGCACAGTGAGCCGAGATGGCCTGGTGTGGGACGCTTAGAGTCAGACCATCCTGTGGTCTGCTCTGGCAGGAATGAGGGGTGGAGGGGAATGGAGTTGCGTTCTTTGTCAGAAAGAACATTTGCCGATCTGGCCTGAAGTCCAACACGGAGAGCGACAGGGTGATACCAGCACACTGGAAGGAGTGCAGTTAGCGTGACGATGCTTCAGATTCCCACACGGACCAGCAAGGCCAAAGGTGAAGAGAATGGACATTTCTACCAACTTCTGTAGTTTGAATTGATCAGACATGCATTCGAGATGCCCTGATCGTGACTGACTATGATGCAGACGTTGGAAACAAAGAAGGATCAGTGATGGACACAGTGCCGGGACTGCACAGCAGGACTGGAACACTGCCTCACTGCAGAAGCCTTTGTTTGGCAACGTGAATGGTGACTGTGCCCACAGACCTCGCCAGACAGGTGACGGTGCATGCGGACCTTGCCAGGGTAGAATACACAGGAGCCCCATTGACTGTATCTGTGGAAAGAGGTAGTGGGGAAGCTTGGTGTTGTTGGGACAGGGACAGGGCCAACAGTGAGGGACAGACCGTCAGCTGCTCATACACCAGTTCAGGTCAAAGGTGAAGAAAATCAGAACTGCTGTGAGAGCCAAACTGTGACCTTGAGTATATTGCACCTGAATGTAGAAACCACGTCAAGAGTACATTTTTGTGCACTGATCACAGGGACCGAACACCAGATGGGCAGTGGAGTGACGTGAAGGGCAGCGCATGTGATGAAAGCCAAGGGTCACTCGAAGGACAGGAAGGAAAGAGAGCTGATGTCAGAAGAGACTCTGAAATGGGCTCCTGAAAGTAGACTAGCTGGAGGAAATAGAAGAAACAGTGAAGTGAAGGGGCCAGAGGGCTCAGCATGTGGCCAGACAGACGCAGTGACTGTTGGAATGAGACGTGTGGAGACCTGGAGTTAGAGACTCGGGAGGGCACGTGCGCCTGGCACTTCTCAAGGCGACGGGATGGAAGAAAACGCAGGCCTTGAGGTGCAGTGCCCCTCTGTGGATCCAACCCAGAGCAGCACAGGAGGCAGCAAACAGTGAAAAGAGTACGGAGTCACTGTACCCCTCAAAGTTGGTCAGTGTTTAAGCATTTCGGGGGGTAGCATGTAATCGAGAACCACTGTTACTGAGGGAAGACGTCCAAGCTGCATTGAAGGAAATGACGAAAAACAAGGGCCCCACTGAGGTGTCCCTCCCGGTGAGGGCGGCGCTGCAGGGCCCACTCGTCTCTGCCGGCAGATTACGAAGAGAGCATTCTGGCCAGCTGCTCAAAAAGGTTCCATATTTGTGCTCATTCCAGAGAAAGGTGACCCAACCACATGTGGAAATTATCACACAGTGTTATTCATGTTGTCTGATGATATTAATACTGTTTGATAATATACAGAAAAGGGCCTAGAACCAGGCATATCATTGGTGATGTCGGATGGATCTTGGCTGAAAGCAGAGAACACCAGAAAGATGTTTACCTGTGTTTCATTGACTGTGCAGAGGCACTTGACTGTGTGGGTCATAACAAATTGTGGCTAGCATTGTGGAGAGTGGGAATCCCAGACAGCTTGACTGTGCTCATGAGGAGTCTGTGCGCGGGTCCAGAGGTGACCACTGGGACAGACAAGGAGACAGCACGTGGCTGAAAGTCCGGAAGAGCGGATGTCGGGTTGGCACTGTTACACCCTACTTTTTAATCTGCATGCCGAGAATAACCTGAGATGAGAAGCTGGGTTATACTAAGAAGAACGGGGCGTCAGGATTAAGGATCATGTCCACAGTGTGTGAGGCACAGTCTCGCCGTCTTGGCATCCAGGGAGCACCTGGCTGTGCTTTTCCCGGCACACATCTGTTGGTTCTCTCGGCAGTCCGTGGCCCAGTCAGCGCTCCTCCAGCATCACAACTTGAAGTCATCAGTTGTTCTTTCGTCCTCCTCCGCTGTCCAGATTCAGTCCGTGACCATCACTGTGAGTTCAGGCTGACTTGACAGTACCCAACAGCAGCAGCAGCTAACTCTGAAGATCACTCGAGCGGTTGAAGCAGTGCATCCACAGGGGACTCAGAAGGTGCGGGACAAAGGGTGTCAGCGCTGACGTCAGCTGGGCCCTGGCCGAGAGCAGAGAGCACCGGGAGCGTGGTCACTGTCAGCGCTGACGTCGGCTGGGCCCTGGCCGAGAGCAGGAGCACCGGGAATGTGGTCACTGTCAGCGCTGACGTCGGCTGGGCCCTGGCCGAGAGCAGGAGCACCGGGAATGTGGTCACTGTCAGCGCTGACGTCGGCTGGGCCCTGGCCGAGAGCAGGAGCACCGGGAATGTGGTCACTGTCAGCGCTGACGTCGGCTGGGCCCTGGCCGAGAGCGGGAGCACTGGGAACGTGGTCACTGTCAACGCTGATGTCGGCTGGGCCCTGGCTGAGAGCGGGAGCACCGGGAACGTGGTCACCTGTGTTTCACTGACGGTGCAGAGGCGTTGGGCTGTGTGGACCATAGCATGACAGCCAGCACTGCGGAGAACGGGAGCTCCAGGTGATGTGCTCATGGGGAAGCCATGCATGGATCCAGATGTGGTTGTTAGACCGGAACACGGAGCTCTGTATGGTTTAAAATTGGGAGTGGCATGTGTCCCAGTTGTGTCCTTTTGCCATGCTTACTGAGTGTATTCTAAGCAAATAGTCTGAGAAGTTGGACTGTGTGAAGAAGTATGGGGCGTCGGGATTGGAGGAAGACTCATTAACAACAGCCGTGCTTGTTGAAAGTGAAGAGGCATTGAGCCACCGATGAAGGTCAGAGACTTCAGTATGAATTACACCTCAGCATGAAAGAAAGATCCTCACAACGGAACCAACAAGCAGTGTCACGACAAACAAAGAAAATAATGAAGTTGCCAACGATTTCCTTTAACTGTATCCATAGTCAACACCCATGGAAGCAGCAATCAGGAAATCTTTTGGGGCAAGTCTGCTGGGAAGGACTTCTTAAAGTGCTGGAAAGCAGAGATGTCCCCTGAAGGACCAGGGTGCACCTGGCTCAAGCCGTGGGGTTTCCAGTTGCCTCACGTGCATGTGAAAGCCGCACAGGAATAAGGAAAGACAGAGGAGAACCGACAGCTTCCCACCTGGCGCTGGCGAAGAGGACTGAGCATGGCACGGACTGCCAAAGAGCCGGGCAGCCTGTCTCGGAAGAAGCACAGTGGAAGAAGGGAGGAACCCGCACGCTGTGGGCACGCTGTGGGCACGCTGTGGGCACGCTGTCAGGAAGGAGCAGGCCCTGGAGAAGGACGTCCTGCTTGGTAAAAGAGGGCCAGCCCCCCAAAGGAAGACCTTCCACGAGGAGGACCGACACAGTGGCTCCAGCGCAGGAAGGCCCGAGAGGACAGCGCAAGGCCAGGCAGGGCTGGGCGCCACCGTGCACGGGCCTCTGTGTCAGGAGCAGCGTGACAGCATCTCGTGATAACGACAAGAAAAAACATTTCGGCTCATGGCTCCTACGTGAAAACAAGTGAAGTGGGGTCTGGAAGAGAGATGTGTGGTGCGAATTGGAGAGAGAAACGGGACGGGAAGGTCTTGTTGACCTAATGTCCTCTAGATGAATGTGGATTTCTCTTCTCACATGAAGTCCTTAGGAAGCTTTGAGCGTATGTTTATTTCTTTATCAGCAAAAATATACTTAGTTGGTCTTCTCTGCTGTAAATGCATGGTATAAAAATATTTAGGTAAGTTCTTCTGTACTACTGTTTTGAATTCAAGGTGGATTATTTGCACAAGCAATTGAAAGAAATTCTGTTTCATCTTGTCATAGGTTCATGGAGGGTTTTGTTTTTGTTAGATTTTTATGTACTCTGCATGTACCAATTTTGTTATAAGAAGAAAGCAGGAACCTCAAACCAACCCAAAGCACAAGATTGGAAGTAAACCAGAAGAGAACGGTGGTGCTGTGGTCATGGTCGTTGGCAGTGGTAGCCAGAATAACTTTTTGGCCTTCTTGCTGAAAACGCATCCATTATTGGGTCATACATGTTTGGGAGCCTTTCTTAAAAAGGGTTCTGCAGGTTGTGGGGGCGCTGCAGGACCACCATGGGTCCGCCAGAGGGGGCGCAGTGACCGCACCAGTTCAGCCTGTCCTTCCAGATGAGGAGGCCGAGTGCTGGGGCCGGTAGATACGCTTGTATGAGTGGACACGTTTTCTCCTAGCGCATCTGAAATACTTCACGTTTGAGAACAGCTTTCTTGTGATGGAATCGCTTTTAATGAGGGACCGGAAACTCAGTGGTGTCACGGTTCAGGGCTGCAGCTGCCCACCAGCTGCCAACCAGAGCATCCGCAACTGGAATCCACCAGGCGCTTCGTGGAAACTGCGTGGCAGTTCTGCGCTCTCCTCCAGGGCAGCCCTGAGCTGGAGTCCACATCAGCAGGTTTGGTTTGGTTGGTGGGGGACCAGCAGGGTTACCCGCCCTTAGGCTTCTGGGCCCGAGTCTGTGAACGTGTTCTGGGAAGTCACTTTTAGTTAACCCTTTCCATTATTATGTTGGAGCATTCTTTTTTTTAAGTGGAGAGCTATGTGTTTGTGGTAAAATTAAGAACTTAAAGTTTTGTGAACAGTGAAGATTCCCCTTTGCTATGTACACACGCATGCCCTTAGCAGCTAGGAGTGTGTCTTCCAGACGAGTGTACGGTTAATGTGTGCAGAGACATGGGGTGTTAGAGCCATCGCTGTTCCACAGAACAGTACCGGACATAGGTATTGGACAGTAATTGGTTTTTCTCTACTTCCCAGCATCCCGTGGGCTTCTCTCCATGTTAGTGTATGTGGCCATCCCCTAGTTTATTTAGTCATTTTCATATCAGTGCATGTTTAGATTGGTATAATGCTGCAAATAAACACCTCTGTCCACGTGTCTGTGTGAACTTAGAGAATATTTCTGCAGGAAACAGTCAGAAAAGTAGAATGGCCAAGTTACAGGGTGCTCACGTTTCGGGTTTTGGGAGTGTGCCGAATGTTGGTAGCTGCGGTGTGGGAACTGGGGTGAGGGCAGGGGCTCTGTCCCACCACCACCTGTGTCCAACCCCAGGAGCAGCACCTGGGGCATAAAGATGCTCATAAACTATCTGTTGGCAGAACACATGAATCCGTGAAGATTCCGACTGTCCCCTTTGACTGCACCCCCGCGGTGGCGTTCAGAGCTCTGCCAAGAGCAGCCCTACCAGTCTGCGTCAGCACCACCCGCCCGCCACTGAGCTGGGCTCAGGCTGGGCTCGGGGCTGGCGCTGCCCCGCCCCAGGAGCCAGCACCCTGCAGCCGGCGGCCCAGGGGCACGGGCGGCCCAGGGGCACGGGCGGCCCAGGGGCTGACGAGCTTCCTCCCTGGAGGCGGCGCCGCCGGCAGCACGTGAGGCAGTGCGCTCTCTCCCAGGAAGGGCCAGCTTGTGTTTTTCCCTGTTAGCCTCAGAATGCTGCGTGTCTGCTGAGCACTCTGCCTGATCTGATGTGTGTGACTCAGCTGTGCTGGCGCGGGCTGTCCTCTGACCTTCAGTTGTGGCTGCTGTAGCATGAAGGGCCTTTTGTGAGCATGCCCTCAGGCCACCGTGCTTCCTGGGTGCTGTCCTATCGAGGCCCACTGCCGTCCTCTCTGGAGGACTGTCGGCACCGGAGCTGACCCCTGTCATGCTTTCAATCGCCTTCTAGGTACCTGTTTGCCCTGCAGCTCAAGAGGGACCTGCTGGAGGGGCGGCTGACCTGCAGCGACACCACCGCCGCGCTCCTCGCCTCCCACCTTCTGCAGTGTCAGTATCTCCGGCGGCGTGGTGATGGCCCGGGCCCAGATGGGGCCTCTGTGGCTGACACACACTCCCACCCCAGCTGTCTGGGCTGAGCCTGAGATCAGCTCCTGTAAAGTGGCGCTCCACCCAGCAGAGGCCTCTGGGGGGTCCGGGGGGAGTGGCGTGGAGGCCAGGCTCTGCAGCGACATCCCGTGGGGGTTGCTGGTGTGCATGTCTCCCCAGCTACACGTTGTCAGCCTGACCGGGGTCCACACACCCCACAAGCCTCCCTGGGCAGAGCGGCGTCCTCAGGGACTGCCCAGCTCAGGGTCAGACCTGGACGGAGAGAGAAAGTGGCCCTCCGTGTCCCACGCAGGGTCAGAGGTGGCTCCCAAGTGAGTGGGGCTTCACGCACAGCTGAGCTCACAGGGTGTCAACAGAGGGTTCAGAAGGCGGGGGCTCCCTTGGCCCCGAAACCGTGACTGTGGGCGTCAGTGGCAAGACGGAAATGCCCCTGGGCTGCAGGCTGGCCGTGTTTCCGGAGCCTTGGGGCCTGCGGGTCTGACATCTGAGCACAGGGAGGGTGGGAGCAAAAGCCTGGGGATTTTTAGGAGTTTCGCCTGGTACATGCTCTTCAGTAGCAGGTGTCGTCTCAAGCCCCAGCCTGCTGTAGGGGCTTTGCTGATTGCCACTTGGATTTTTCTCACTTGGTCTGAGGATGCCTGGTGGCACGTGGCTTTGCCTTGTGTTGTCTGGAGCTGCCGTGGGTGGCACCCCATGGTGCGCGCCCAGCGGGTCAGTCGTTTCGTTAGACTCTCCTCTGCAGCCGTTTGTCCAGCTGTATCCTTCCTCCTGTCAGTGTCACTCCGTCTGTAGGAGACTCAGGAGGCAGGACCGCTGAGAGAGCCAGGTGGGGTTCACAGCAGGCCTCTGCTGGAGAAGGCACCGCTGAGCTGAGCGGAGCGAGGTGGGGGCAAGGCCCAGGCGGGGAGCAGGTGGCCCGCCCACGTGGGT
Organism: Heterohyrax brucei; assembly: GCA_028571685.1. NCBI lineage: Eukaryota > Metazoa > Chordata > Mammalia > Hyracoidea > Procaviidae > Heterohyrax > Heterohyrax brucei. The sequence goes on from CM053146.1 coordinate 153,049,650, forward strand.
CCCTGTACGCGGGGGGCGGGGGGGCGGGGAGCAGCCAGCCAGTCTGTGCTGTGCTGGTCGTTTGGCCCCTGTGTGCCAGAAAACCTGGAACTCGCTGGTGGGTGGCTTTGAGGGGCTCCGTGGCTTCCACTTCTCTGTAGATCTGAGGTGGTTCCAAAGCAAAATTTTAAATTTGTTTAGAATTTTTTTGAAAAGTAGCAATTTAAGTATTTTTGTTTGAAAAAGACCTGTAATTGTTGGTCTTTACTACTGTTCTTTAAAGAGCTTGCATTGTTAGGTGCCCAGGGTGGGGGTCCTGACCATCTCGCCACCGTGCGTGCAGCACAAAGAGGCACGGCTTGGACCTGCACCCGCCCTGCGGTCCCTCACGGTTGTAACCCTGGAGCTTGTACTTACAGCCCCTATCAGTCTCCTTGAGGAAATAAGAAATATTGTTTGTAAAGACATCTGAGAGGTTTAGAGCACGGTGTCACAAGATGAAATGCATTGCCTGGTTGTGACCCTGAGATGGCATGTGGGGGCCACGCGCTTTACAGCCCGTCAGCACTCGCACAGGGGGCGAGGTTCAGTTGGCCTTCTGGACTCCACCCGAGCTTTGTCCTTCAGAGTCAGAAAAGGGCGCTTTCATGGCACCCTCAGTTCTCTTTTTAATAGCAGAAAGTATGTGCAAAAATGAAACACAGAATCTTGGATTTTTAGGGTTGTCACTGTATCATGTAGCTACAGTAGCTTTGTATTTAATTTTTGTACTTCGGTTTATGCGTTTGCACGGACTTAAACGTTAGAATTAACTCTGTTATCCATCGCAGCGGAACTAGGAGACTATGACGAGACCCTGGACCGGGAGCACCTTAGAGCCAACGCCTACCTGCCAGACCAGGAGCGCTCCCTGGAGAAGGTGCTGGAGTTCCACCAAAAGCACACGTGAGTCTCTCAGGGCGGCAGGACAGCACATTCAACCCAGGGGGCTGCTGGAGTAGCTAAAGTGACAGTCCTGCTCCCCAGTGTCAGGTGAGGGGCCCAGCGCTACCACACCGCATTAGGAAAGGCTAGGGAAGACCCCAGGAGCCCCTAGGGGCTGGACCATTTGGCTCTTTGCAGCGGCCCTGGACACATCCAGGAGCCGTTTTCCCACTGAATCAAGTGTGCAAGGAGTTTCCCATAACTCGGGTTGTGTTGTACAGGTAACTGTGTGACAGGGACAGGCGTGGTTTGGAGTGGAGTGGGAGAGACGCTCGTGCCAGGCTCCTCAGCGTCCACTTGCACCAAGAGAGTTTCTGCTGGCAGCTGTCTCCGCGACTTGCTGCCACGTCCTGTCCTGTGTTCTCGGGACTGTACCGAGGCGGGGAGGAGAGGAGGGGCCCAGGGCTGACGCAGATGGAAGAAGTGCGGAGGGCAGTGTGGGAGGCGGAGGCAGTGGCCGGCAGCATGGGTGCTCATGAGGTTCTCATCGCCACGGGACATCACCTCTGGTGACTGCTTGCCCTGACTAGTGGCGTGCTGAGAGGCCAGCTTACTGTGCAGGGCAGCCTGACAAGGACGAACCCTCCTGAAAGCCACTGACTACCCACCAGTGGCTCCCTGGGGGTGGTCTCCCACGCAGGTGGCAGCTGGATGTCTGTGATCCCTTTGGCTGTCTCGGGGGTCTGCTTCCCTCTGTGAGGGGGTCACTCTGCTTTTGTTGCAGGGGCCAGACGCCTGCCGAGTCGGATTTCCAGGTGCTGGAAGTTGCTCGGAAGTTGGAGATGTATGGAATCAGGTTTCACGTGGCTTCTGACAGGGAGGGGACCAAGATTAACCTGGCCGTCTCCCACATGGGCGTCCTTGTGTTCCAGGTACCCTGGGGTGGCAGGGAGGGTCAGCTGGGCCAGCTGCCATGCCTGGTGGGGGGAGCAGAGGGTGTTGTCGATTGTGGTGTGGTTTTCATAGATGTGTAGTCGCTAAGTTCTTGTGCCTGTGAACAGGGTCTTGGAGCAGGCACTTACATGTTTTGGACTGATGCCTCACCTGGCAGAGAAGTTTCTCAGCCCTCTGTCTAGCCTGTGTGACTGTCTTGGCTGTCACAGGACCCCATCCGCAAGGCTGCTCATCGCTTTCAGGGGTCCAGCCCATTTTCAGTGTGTCCACAGGGTTAGGCAGCCATTGTTCCAGACATTTTCATCTCCCCCCAAACCCTGTGCCTGTCAGTGGTCACTCTCCACCCCCCACCCCCAGCCCCCATTTGGTAATGTCCTTGCACTTGCTGTGGCTTTGCCTGTGGTGGAATCTCACAGTGAAGGATAGTCTCCATCCGGGCCCTCTCACTCAGGTGATGTTTTCAAAGTTCATCTGTGTTGTAGCTTAGCACCAAAGAGGTTTTTTCTGTTTTTTTCTCTAAATGTCTTTGAAGGGAAAGCGTTGCTTCTCGTGCTGTTGGCAGGAAAGAGTAAATGGTGTGACAGTGAGAAGGAGGAGAGGAAACGCAGGACCCCTGTCAGTGATCTAAGAGTTTATTTCAGGCTGTTTCAGATTTACAGGAAAGCTGCAAGGACAGCACGGAGAGCCCCCCACCCTTCACCCCGAGACCCCCGGTCGGTGCCGTCAGTTGCCCTGGTGGTGCTGCTCTCAGCCCGGGGGTCTGGGACAGGGTCAGGCATTGCTTGCGGTCCTTGTGTCTTTGTAACTTCTTTCCGTCTGGAGTGACTCTTCATTTTGTCCTGGATTTTCATGACTGCGACATTTTGGAAGATGACTGGCCAGACATGTCCCAGCGTGTCCCTCAGTGTGGGCTGGTCTCATCGTTTCTCGTGACTGCCTTCTCAGTTACGCTTCTCTGGCAGGTGGATCACAAAACGAGGCTGTGTCCTCATGGCTTCAGCCAGGTGCCAGAGGAGGCTGCCCCGTCCTGGGACTGGTGGCCGCCACTTGGTCAAGATGCTGTTTGCCAGCTTTCTCTACCACCATGTCCCCTGCTGTGCCTTGTCCTCAGTAACCCGTCAGGCACTCTGACACCACGTTGTCACCCTGGCCCGCTCCACCCCCACTGCAGACGGGAGCCCCTGCCCGGTGACGGCCCGCCGCTGCCGGAGAGGCGCCTGCCCTTCCCTGTCGCTGTCGTTCTGGACCTGGGGTGGTGCGGCCGTCGGGTCCTCGTCACAGCTGCCACAGCGGACTTTAAAGTCGGGTGCTTTCAGTCACGCTGATCTCACCTGGATGTCCCAGACGTGACCCGCTCTGCCATCGGCGTGGCGTGTCCCCGTGCTCTTAGCGTGCACCCTCACTGCTTTCACCCCTGGATGTCGCGGCTCGTCTTGCCCTCTGCCCGCTACGCCCAGGGTCACGGCAGTCCTCTCAGCGGGCGGCAGTCTGGGGACCATCGGCCATGGGCTGTGTGTGCCCGTTGTTTTACGGCTGCCGTGTGCTCTCAGTGAACAGAGCTATCTGCACCCACACGCACACACACCCACACGCACACACACCCACACCCCTACTGCCTTTACCTGTGGATCTGTATGTCTCAGGAGCTGTGTACAGGCCCTGAGCTCCAGTACCACCGGGCCCACCCCCGCTTCCCTTCCTCCTCGGTGGCAAGCCGGCCCCCACCCCCTGCCCTGCCCATCACCCTCCTGCCCCACTGAGATCCCCACCTTTGCAAGGGGTAGCAGTCTGTAAGGAAGCATTATCAAATTACTTCTCTTCTAAAACATATAAACGGGCATGTTCAGTCTCTGGGTTTATGTAATCATGAAGCGTCAAGCAGGTGATGGGGTTCTCTGTCACGCCATGTCACGTAAAGTGCGGTATGCTGCATGTGAAGCCTCGTGTGCGCCAAGGTGACGGATGTGCTCTCAGTGCGTGTCTCGTACCTTTCAGGGCACCACCAAAATCAATACTTTCAACTGGTCCAAGGTCCGCAAGCTCAGCTTCAAGAGGAAGAGGTTTCTTGTCAAGCTCCACCCCGAGGTCCACGTGAGTACTCCCCGAGCACTGTCTGAACTGTGAGAGGCTTCATTCGCCGGAGTTTTCAGCCCTCAGATCGCCACAGCATGAGGCAGGCAGGAGCTGGAAGGACAAGACTCGGAATTGGGGTCCACACAGTTCTGGGGTGCATCGGAACCCCCTGCAGGCTTGCTCCAGCACCCGAGTCCAGGCTCCAGGAGTCTGGGGAGGTGGCTGTGTGTCGCACATGTCCCTGGGTGCACCCGGAGCCAGTGGCCAGAGTGCTGTCAGGGCTGTGAGGCTCCAGCGAGAGTGTTTCCCTGAGAGCTGGAGCCCATGCTGGGGGCCACCCCCTGTCTGAACTGGAGAGAGCCTCGACACTCTCATGGCCTTCCAGTGACCCTAACTGAGGAGACTATAGTTATCCAGAGAAAGGAACCCTGGTGGCACAGCAGTTAAGCGCTCAGCTGTGGACTCAGAGGCCAGCAGTCCAGTTGTGCCCCCCCGCCTCCCCTGCACCGTGTGCCCCACTGTTCACCAGGAAGCCGGTGCTTCAGCATCCCGCCCCGCACCGTGCACCCTCCTCCGTGAGGGCTGCAGCCGTGGAGACAGTGCGGGGCAGCCCGCTGCGTCCCGCTGGGAAGGTCTGCAGTCGGACCGCCGGCTGCCCCTCGGAAGCCCTGTGGGGCGGCTCTGCGCTGTCCTGTGGGGTCGCTGTGAGTCGGATAGGACTCGGCAGCACTGGGATGGTTTCTCTTAGGTACAGGGTCCCTGTGGGCTGGAATTAACTCTGTGGCAGTCGATTTTCTGTGGGCGTTGCTAGTCCCCAGAGGTGCAGATGGTTAGGCGTTCGCTAGTGGCCGAGCAGGTGAGAGATGACCCTTGCGGAGGCTGGCCAGGGGCAGGCCCGGCGCTCTGCTTCCACCGCCCTGGAGGTGCCGGGGAGCCACCCTGCTCTGCCCTGCGTGTGACCACAAATCAGAATGGATTCGCCAGCCACTAGCAACAGTGAAATGGTTACATGTGGGGAAGTGGAGAGGGAGACGGTGACGCGGCGTGGCAGGAAGGATCCCGTCCGTTCCGTTGCTTGGGTGGCTTCAGATTGCTGCATGTCCTCTGTGCAGGGGAAGGGGGCACCTGAAAAGTAGGCCAGCTGAGCCATCGGAGGGGACACTGAAACGAGCACTTGTCCCGCTGTCGGCTCAGACCCACCTTGGGGCCTGGAGATTTAGAACCTGGGACTAATCTGAGCAGGAAGGGCTGTGCCTTGGCTTTAGTTAGACGCCGGAGCCACCTGCTGACCTGTGTGTATCTGTGAAGGTCACCTGCTGACCTGTGCGTGCCCCTGGGGTCACCTGCTGACCTGTGCATGTCCCCAGGGTCACGTGCTGACCTGTGTGTATCTCTGAAGGTCACCTGCTGACCTGTGCGTGCCCCCGGGGTCACCTGCTGACCTGTGTGTATCTGTGGGGGTAACCTGCTGACCTGCATTGTGATACCAATCAGCAGTCGGCCACGTGGAAGCATGGCGTGTTCATTATCCACGGATCTCTTCTGTGGATGAAATGAAAGAGGATGGAATACTGAAAATGTGTGTTTAAAGTGTGTATTCGAAAAGCTGCTTTTGTGCCTGTGAGTGAAAAATGTTTGCTGCATTTATTCTGGGAAGATGTTTATTCTGCTCGACTCACCGAAGCAGCTGCCGGTTAGGACAGCACGCTGTCCCGGCTCAGCGCTGCGGCGGCTGTCAGTTAGTGGTGTGCTCAGAGCCACATCGACAGCTGCACTCGGCAGAGCTGCATTTTGTTCTCTGAACGCTTTGATTATTAAGAAGAAATGCAGAAGGGATGGTCCTGCAGTCTTTCTGGAAGGTAGTTGCTGACGGGTCAGAGGGCTCAGACACGTGCCTTGTCTTTGAGCGTGTAGCTGTTTCCAGGACTTCGTCAGAAGGGATATCTAGTGCCCACCCAGAGATAGACCAGCACACTGTCCTCTTGGTGATGGTGATGAGCCTAGAAGGCTGTGTGCCCTGGACATCCAAGCCCCCAGGTGTCCAGAGAGTGGGAGACTGGTCGGAAGGAGCAGGCGTACATCACCTGGCCCGGAGAGGTGCCGTACGTACGGGGTGGGGAGGGCTGGTCATGCCGGAGCTCACTGGGCGCCCAGTGTGTGGTAGTGAGGGCTTTTTGTGTTCTTCTCTACGTGGGCTTTTGAATCTATCAGGAGGAGTAGGACTTGGAAATGGGTAAATGGAACCAGAAGTCTTTGAATACAACTTTTAGGGGAAAAAAAGTATAGCTTCCTATTAGCTTTGACATTCTGTTGTCTGAAGTGTTTTCTAAATTTAGTTTCTTGTCCAGTACTTTACTCTTGAATTAGTTACTTAAACGTTTATGTTTTGTTTGCAGGGTCCTTACCAGGACACTTTAGAATTTTTGTTGGGTAGTAGAGACGAGTGTAAGAATTTCTGGAAGATTTGTGTGGAATATCACACCTTTTTTAGGCTTCTGGATCAGCCTCAGCCAAAAGCTAAAGCCATCATCTTCAGCCGGGGCTCCTCCTTCCGATACAGGTAGGGTGGCTCCTGGGGTGTACTGCCTTCTCGCCATGTGACACATGGGGAAAGTAGGGTGGCTCCAGGGCTGTGCTGACTTCTCGCCGTGTGACAGGTGGGGGAAGGTCACCCTTGGTTTGAGACAAGAGTGTTTGTAAGATGTTTCAGAGAACTTCGTATACAATCTAGCTATTGTAAAATGCAGTAACTGGAAAAACAGCAAATACAATATAGGAAAAAGGCTTCCTTTCTTGCTTACACTTGCCAAATGGCTTATACTTCTTGGAAGTATAACTTTAAGTAGCTGTGTGTGTGTACCTGTGTCTGAGAGAGATTGGCGAGCCTTACTTTTCATTTTCTTAAACTGAAAACTTACTGCTGTTGGTTGCTCTTATCTTTTGTAAAAATTGGAACCTTTATTCACAGTGGAAGAACTCAGAAGCAGCTGGTAGATTATGTTAAAGACAGTGGGATGAAGAAAATGCCTTATGAGAGGTAAGGTCTGTGTTCTTACTGAGGCAGTGCATGTATTTCTAAGAGGCGTGTCTCAGTATCTTTAACTGTAGCTGAATGAACATGTCAAGTGCGTGTGTGTTTTGACACTTCAGCTGTCTTCTTTAAAGATAATGGATTTGTAATAACTTTTTAAACCTTACCTTTTAGTTTCTACGAAGTCTGTATGGTTTAGTTTGTAATATGGTAAGCTCTCCATCTCGGATTGTACACTGTTGCTTGGCAGGTCAAAATTTTCCTTCAGTTAGATAATTTCAGCTCTCCTGGGGTGTGTGTTTGTCATTTGAATTGTCTTTTTTCCCATTTTCCTCTCCACTCCTGGTTAGACCCCTCATGACACTGTGTCAGAGCAATGTCGACCCCCATCTCCCCACATCTGTGCGTGGGTTCTCAACTCTCAGGAGGAGTGGGACTCGGCAGCTCACCGCTTGTCCTCTCTTTTGCAGAAGGCACAGCAGGACGCGGATGTTGGTCCGAGCTCCGGCTGCTGAGGTGCCCCGGCAGGTCAGTCCTCGTCTGTTGGAAACGAAGGTGGTGCCGCTCTGGGAGCAGCTCCTAGGGGGCAGTGGGGACGGGCCCCCGACTGCTGACTGACCGCTTCTCTGTCCACTCCCTATCGGTGTTGCAATTTTCCTTTAACATCTTCTCCACTCACTTGCTGACAGGTGGCTTAGAATGCTTCTTTTAACCTTTTTTTTAATCAGCTGCATTCTTTTGTTGAATAGCTGACAATGTTTCACAAACCAAAAAAAACCAAACCCATTGCCCTGGGTTGGTCCTGACTCCCAGCGAGCCTGCAGGGCAAAGCAGAGCTGCTCTCAGGGCTCTCCAGCCTGCGGCGCTGTGGGAGCAGGCGGCCACCCTTTCCCCCAGAGAGCGGCCGGCAGGCCTTTCGGTGAGCAGCCAAGCTGTGCTGCACCTCAGAGCTTCCTAGCGTTGTCACCAGAGTCTGAAAATTAGTGACAGCTTTTAAAGCAGCAGTCATGTTGCTGGGACTCTGTTTTCAGAAAACCAGAAACAAACCCACTGCCACTGAGTCCATCCCAACTCCTAGTGACCCTGTGGGACAGAGCAGAGCTGGCCCCTAGAGTTCCCAAGGACGCCTGGCGGACTTGCAATGCTGACCTTTGCATCGGGGCCATAGCGCTTAACCACTGCACCACCAGGCTTTCCATGTTCACAGAAAGGAGTCCTAAAAACCAGGAGACGCTGTACACCTTGGGATGTGTGTCACAGTAGTATTTGTAATACTAAATAGCCACCATCCCTGATGGCCGATCTGGGATTGGGAGAGGATTCCGAGACCCAAGGAAGTGCTCCACCCACGGACTCAGGGCCACAAGCAAGTCCCAGAGCTGCGTGCAAGGAACGTGATCCTGGCTCTGATTTGGAAAACTAGTAACTGTGCAGGTGCCCAACTGGGTGGGGCCCGGGCCCTACAGTGCCTGCGTCATCTCTGGGTGGCACAGGTCGGTGTTCTGTCTTCCCCTGTGAGCTCTCCAGGTTCTCTGCGTGTGCACAGCGAACACCTGCTTTTTGTTCTCGGGGCAGCGAGGGAGCTGCTCGTAGAAGAGCTCAGAGCTCACAGGCGGCTGATGCAGGCAAGGGCTCCCTTTGCCAAGCCCTGCTCACCTGGTAGAATTCTTAGTAGCTGTGGAAACACATCTCTGGGGGGTGGGTGGCAGCTGGGAAGGTCCCGCTGTTGTGTCGAGGGGTGGCGCGGGCACCCATTCACGTAGGCCCTTGGGGCAGTCTGCCAGGCCTGCCTTAAGCTCTGGGGGCAGCTCTGCTGTCGGTGTGACTCGGAGTCAGAATTGCCTCAACGGCGCTAGGTTATCACAGTGACACACACACCGACAGGCCACAGAGGGCACCTGGCAGGAGCTCGCCACAACGTGCTGGCAGCTGCCCGCTGTCACCGAGGTGGGGCACAGGTGACTGACGCCGGCTCCCTGAGACCCCCCTGGACCTCCCATTTGTGTAGTCACGGCCACAGGCCACGTGTGGGTGTGCAGAGGCTCGTTGCCAGGTAATGCAGCCTGTGCCTGTTCCATGGCACTGCCAGCTGCACAGTGACAACTGTTGGCCCCCACGGGGTGACAGGTGGTCACTCGTTCATCTGGGAAACTGTGACTTCCTGCTGCTCCTCAGTCGTGCGCCCTGTCCCTGCTGCTGTAACTAACAGCCCTCGGTGCGGTGGTTCCACTGTGGACTCCCCATCCTCTCGGTGGTGGTGTGTGCGTGCATACATGGGACTGTCAACATGTGACACCCAGTGACTGCAGAGTACCCAGCTGGGTGCTGTGTCGGGCTCGTGAGGGAGGCCAAGGCATTGGGAAGCATGGGTGTGGGTGGCCACCTGCCTGTGCACCCACTGCTGCCTCTCCTGAGGCTCCTTGGGACCTCTTGCCTTCCACATTTGGGGTCCTCTGGTGCTCACCAAATGCCTCAAGATTTGTGTGCACTGATCCTGGCGAGGAGCCCCCCAGCCCCGGGCTGTCACTCTCTGACAGTCAAGGTGTTGGTCACATGCTGGCAGTAACCCCCGGCAGACGCCCTCCCAGCGTGACAGCCAAGCTGTGTAGGGCTGACCCCACGTACACGGGGGCCCCAGGTGGGTGGAGAGGGCCCTCCCTCGCTGTGTCCAGCTGTGTCCAGCCCTCGGCAGGAGAACAGGTTCCTGAGATGACAGCATGCCGAGGAGGCGTGTGCTGCAGGTGACCTGGTTGTGCACCCTGAGGCCCTTCTCGTTATGGGAGCAAGGTCCTGCTGTAGGACAGGACAGAGGGGTCCTGGGGCTGGAACAGACCTGCTGGGGAGGAGCTGCCCCTCTCCTTCCGGTCAGACAGCCCTCTCTAGAAGCTCTGGTAGAAATATGCAGCTGGACACTGTCGTGTTCTCTCAGCCCTGCCACCCTCTAGTGGTCCTTGGTAATTTTTTGTGTTCCTTTTTCTCTCCTGAATCTCGATCCCCCAGAGCACCTCCTTCACTGAGAGCCCAAGGACTCCTGCTGCCCTGTCTCCAGCGAAGGCCTCCTTCTGTTCAGTGCCTGCCTCCCTCGGGGCCCTGGTGGGCCAGCCCGATTCTGAGGATCGTGGCTCTTCCCACGTGGACCCCCACCTGCCCCTTGCCAAGAGTGGGGCTCCAGAGAGGAGCACCGGAACCTCAGCAGGCGGCCCCGACACAGCCCGGCCCCTTGAACCGCTGGCCCCCGAGGCCTGCCCAGGTGCTGGCTTCTGTCACGCCGGGCGGAGCTGTAGTCCCACTGGTCCGGTAGCACCCAGTAGCGGGGCCTCGGGCCCAGATGCAGGGAGGGCAGGCAGGGAGTGCCCAGCTGTCAGCACCCGTGCCCGTGGTGAGCACGGTCTTGCCCTGGGCCTGCTCCTGTCTGATGGGGAGTGCCGGCACAGCCGGCCGGGGGGCCAGGGGCCTGCTCTTTTCACATTGACAAACCTGCAGCTGCAGGTGTCCGAGGAGTTCATTGACGACGACCCGGCGGAGGTCTCCTTCTTCGGGGGGGGCTCTGAGGCGTTTTCCTGCCCGTACGGCTCACTGACCACGCAGGACAGGCGGGGGCCTGCCCTGTCCCCAGAGTCCCCACCCTTGTGTGATATGGACACGTGCCCACACCGGGGCTCCCTGCAGTCCAGCCCAGATAGGTACTCCACTGAGGCAGTCGACATGGACGTGGACGACGGATTTGAGTTTGAGGAAGAAGGTGGCTGCCACGGCGACGTGCGCCCCTCAGACACCTGCGAGCTGTTTGAGGTGAAAGCCCAGGCCAGCCTCATGCAGAGCCTGCTGAGTGCCTCGGAGACCAGCTCTCTGCGTAACAACCGCTCGGAGAGCAGCTCCCTCAGCAACGTGCCGCTGACCAGCGTGCTAGCCGGCCAGTCCGGGGCCAGCTCCCTCGTCAACTTCCCCGCCTGCTCGGTCCGCTCCGAGGGCAGCTCGGCCTTCCACTTCTCAGATATCCTCGACCAGCTGGAGCAGCTCAGCTGCCCACCCACAGCCACTGAGGCCTCCAGTGACTCGGACACGGACTCGTGGGCCTCGGAGGCCGAAGCGCTGCCGGAGGCCGGCCTTTTCTTCAGCAGCCCCTTCACACAGGCCCCTGGAGAGAGGTTCTCCTTTGATCTGCAGAATAATTTACAGATTGTGACTCGGGATGAGCGGATCGACAGAAACCCCTACTGACTACTGCCAGGCCACCCCCACCCGCTTCCCGGCCACCCCACCCCCACCCCTGCTTCCAGGTCACCTACTCCCCTGCTTGGTGTAGCTGTGGCAAAGAGTCTGAATAGGCCAGATCTCCAGCCCTTTTCTAATTCCGTGATTTATCCTATGTTTTAGAATGTCAAAGAATGAAAGTTCTCACTGTGCGGAACAGTAAAAACTGTGAATCAGGTTTGAAGTAGGTGCTTCTGGCTGGCCTCGCAGAAGACTGATACGTTAACCTCTGTTCCTTCGTGGTGGGGCGCTTACTCCGAGTCAGTGAGAACTGGGGCTGTGCACCCTGAGTGTCAGATGGGGCTGCTCCTGTGGGTCCTCCGTGGGCGGAGCCTCCTGGCCGCCACCTCATCGGGTGCAGCGCGGAGCCCACAGCGGCACGGGCGGTGCCCTGCCCCAGGCTGGCCCGGGCCGGAGGCTGGGGCCTGGGGTCACAGCCTAGCTTGACGCAGACCTGGCGTGGACTGTTGACCGTGGTCCCCAAAGCGGTGCACCGCCAACAACCACGGGGCCCCGAGAAGCACTGCTGTGCAGGCCCCCAGGTGGCTGCGTGCGGTTGTCCTCCGCGTCACTGAGGTGTGAGAGGCGTGGCTGCCGCAGAGGCAGAGCCCAGCCCCCAGACCTGCTGGGCGTCGCCATGTAAGCCAGCACCCAAGCCGTTCCCTTAGATGGTGAAGAGGTGGTTGATGTGGACGGCAGTCACCTGGGTGCTCCCTGAAGGGGCGGGGCTGCTGCTCTCTCTTGGAATGAGGCTGTTTATAGATAGCAGCTGTCATTTCTACCTCAGAAAACTCCGTGTGTGTCAGAGTGAAAGCGTGCTTCCCAGGATCCTCGGTGCTGATTTTTCAGGCAGTCACCAGGCCTGTCTTCCAAGGTGCCTCTGTGTGGACTCAGACCGCCAGCCACAGGCACAGAGGGTGTTCCTTGTCTGCCCCGCCTGGGGCTCGGTTAGGGTGTGGGTGGGTGGGTAACCCAGACCCGTAGCCGCCTCTGACAGCTTTCCTAATTGAGCGGTTCTGTCTGAAGCAGAGGGAAATGAGGAAAGTGTGGCACCCGGAGCCGTGACTGAGCCACACAGGGACTAGGGGCCCCAACAGTGGCCCGCGTAGAGGGTGGCCGTGTCCAACTCACTGATGAAAGTCACCCTCAGAGCCCTGGCGCAGATCAGGTGCTTAGGAGCAGGATCGTGTTGTGTGCGTGGTGCCCACTGGACCACCACGTGGCTGGTGCCTCCCTGAGGGCCTCTAGGACATCTCCATGGGCGTGTGGCCCACAGCCGGCCCGGCAGGCACTGGGGAGGTGGTGGCTGTCTGGTTTCTTTCTGTCTTCTGGTCACTTCCAGTCTGGTCTAGTATGTGGGGTCTCCGGGAGCAACTGTGACAGCTGTAAACGTGGCATCTTCTTCCCTCTGCAAGGGGCTTCACACTGCGGCCTGGGTGGAGCCCGGAGCGGGCCTTGGGGCCCTCACGGGAGCCTGGCACACCCAGGCTCCTCGTGCCTTGTTGGTGTTGGTGGGCACAAGCAGTTGTTTGCGGCGCCTTCTGCTGAACTGTCCTCACCTTGTAGCGCCTTCGGCTGGTCCCCTGAGCCAGAGCCCGTAGAGCACTGGGTCCCTGTGGCTCTGCCCCCTTCCTGCCAGGCTGGCCTTCTTCACCCGATGAGGAGGATGGTGGCATGTCGGGACAGCTGGCAGGAAGGGTGGCTCAGTGAGGAGCCACTGGCTGGAGCTGGACTGGCTCCCCCGTGTCCCTCACCTCACTTGGGGCCCTGTGCTGGGGGACGTGCTGTGCTCACGTCTGCACATCTGCACTGTCCTGCCCAGCCTCGGGGTGCACATGAGGTGGCCTCACTCTTCCCAAGCACCTGCTCGCTGTGGCCGTCCTGTGAGCCCTAGCGGGGTCTGTGCGGTGCCCAGGGAGTGTCCAGGTGGCAGGTCAGACGGGGTGATCCAGGCTCTGTGCGGGGTGCGGGGCTGTCTCCCTCCTGCAGCTTCAGGAAGGGGGTCTGCTCTGAGAGTGGGTGGGGACCTGGGTCCTCGAGGCACAGTGCCCTCTCCCCGTCCGTTCTGGGAGCTGGGGGTCAGTTCTGTCCTGGTCTGTTGGATCACTGGGTGGTTTTTAATGGAGCTCCGTTTTCGGAAGATGATGGTCCAGCAAAGAGTTGAAAGTGGAAAGGCGTGCAGTGACCGATCACCTCACTCGGTGTGCAGTGTGCCCCGTGCCTTCTCTGTCCGCATCTCCTGGTTGTGCTGATGCCCTAGGCTGATCCCTGACGTCCTGACGGCTTGCCCCGTGTGTGGGCACGTGCCTCTGGAACTCAGCAGCACCACGCTCTGTCAGCCCGTGACACTGTTGTCACACGAAATGCAGAAGTTCTCGGTCTCGTCAGATAACCAGAACCCGCTCCGATGTTCCCCTTGTCTTTGAAGTGCCTTTTACCGCTGGGGCGTCCACGTCGGGATCCAGATGGAACCCGCCGCAGCAGCTGCTGGTCTTCTCTCCTCCGCCTCCTTTCTCTTAGAAGAGGCCCCTCCCACACAGACACACGCGCCCTGTAACCTCGTAGGCTTGTCGGGGAGGCGGTCCGTGGTCCCACGGCTCACCTGGCTGGCTGAGGGCCGGCGGCCTCCACACAGGACAGCGCAGCTAGAAAAAGCCCAGCATCAGGACACTCCGTCCGGAAGCACAAGTGACGCTGCGATGTGCGGATTCCGAGTCATCACTGGTGGCGAGCTCTGGAGCAATCATGAGTGCTTTCCTTGTCTGGAACCCCTGGTGGCACGTTGGTTACGTGCTACACCTGCCGACCAGAAGGTTGACAGTGGAAACCCTCCAGGCGCCCCTCGGAGACCCTGCAGGGCAGTTCTGTCCTGTCAAGGCGTCTGTGAGTCGGAATCGACTCGACAGCACCGGGTTGTGGGGGCTTTGGATTTTTTTTGTCCAAAACGTTGTTGATGTTCTCCAGGGCTCCCACTTCTCCTTTCCAGTGAAGCAGTTGACTGAGGAGTCCTGCTGGGGTCTTCTCTGCCCCTGTGCCTGTCACTTTGGGGCGATGTGCCCCAACCAGAAGAGCCAGGGGTGGGGAGGCCCTGAGGAGTTAGGACCAGAGGGCAGCTCTGCCTGGCGCACGCCTGGATCTCCGGTTTCAGCAGTTAGTTTAGGCGGTGCGATGGCTGTCGTCCCTGAATCAGAGACGGGTTGTGACGCATGTCAGCAGCTGAGCAGTTGGGGCAATGCGTTCTCGGCTGTCCTTTGGCCAGAGGGCTCCTGCTGTTGGCCTGGCACTGTCCATCGAGAGTGTGTTTCCAGTATGTGGCCCTGGGGCTCCCGTGGCACTGTGGCCCAGCCCCAGCCTGGACGCGAAGCCTGGGACAGCCTGACGGCAGCGTGGCATGGCTGGTGGGCAAGCACTCAAGTTGGTGGGGGTGCAGGGCTTGGGGCCACCCTTGCTCTGCCGGGGCCTGTCCACCAGCAGGCCTGGCAAGCAGTGCCTCCGAGCTGTCGCACGCCTTGTGTGGTCCACGTATATCCTGGACGGCCTCCCGCAGCAGCTTGCTGTGGCCTCAGTGGGTGCCATGCCAGTGCAGTGCGGGGGCCTCAGGATAAGAGGTTCTCAGAAGGAGCTTGCCATCTGTCACTTCCTGCAGCCCGGGGGTCAGGGCAGGCAGATAAGGCCTTGGTCCCCTACAGCCTGAGGCCGTTGGATAGCGCAGCCTTTCCCACAAGTGTGGCACAAACCCCACTCTCTGCTCTGGGTATTTATTTTTATTAGGTATGAAGTCTATTTTTGCATATAAATTTGAAATGTCCAGGTATTTTATATAAGCCAATGTATAAATATTTAAACTCTAAAAGCAGTGTAGCCAAGCATTACTAAGATGGCACTAAATGTCTGTGACAGCACATTGCATTGCAGTGCTTTTTAAACATCACATGTTGATAGGTGCTTTTTATAAAATTCTGTAAGGAATTTTGTGAGAATGAAATGAAATTCAGATACCCACCGTCAGGCACATTGCCAGTACCCGGGGCGCACAGCGGCACGCAGAACACAAACTCTGGATGGAAGCCTCTGGGCCCGTTGGTGAAGTTGTTCTGCAGAGGGGGACCGGTTCCACGTGGCTCTGTGATGCCCAGGCCTGGAGGCTTCTGAGGTCAGCTGCACCAGTGTCCCACGTTGCTGGAGCTACCATGCTCTGCCGGCATCATGGTCACACTGTGGTCACATGGTGCACAGTTGTGGTGTGGCTACTGATGCCTGTGAGTGTTCTCAGGACCCTCGCTCCCTCCCGGCTTCTGGAACTGAAGACAGAAACCCTTCTTAGCATAACTGCTTTCTGAAGGAGGGCAGCCCGCGTTTCCGGCATGTTCAGACCGAGAGCTCTGTGGTTTGTCCTTCACTCGGCTGTGGCTTCATCCCTGGGACCTGTCCTTTGTCACATGCATGCTGAGGGGCTGCATATACGAGACGCCGTCACAGACAGCTTGGGTGTGGGGCTACTGCGGCAGCCGGGTCCGCTCTGCACCCCGAGAAACTAGGAGGAGCAAGCCAGGGCATCCGCACCCTGAGAAAGTAGGGGTGAGCTGGGGGAGCCCTCTGTACCCAAAGGTGTGTGTTCTTTCAGGAGTGTTTTCTTTGTCTGGTTCGTGGTACTTATAAACTTGGTTTACTATTGAACTTACCTTTTGTAAGTCTGCAGCTTTGTACTAACTCAGAACTTTTATAATTGTTTATCCAATAAAATAAGGAAATATTTACAAATTAAATGATGGGCTTTTCAGCTTTCTTTCCCTCTGCTTGTTTATGGTTATAATTTAAACAAGTTAAAGGTCATTTCAGCCATCGAACAAGTCCCTGAAGGAACTACCTGTTCATTCTGTATCCTTACAGACGCACCTTTCCCTTCCTGGATGCCAACCCCCAGGTCCCCTGGCCCTGAGCCCTGTTCTCAGCTGGTGTGGAGGTGGGCTGTGTGGAAGGCCAGTGGACAGGGCTCTGCTCTTCTGCTCATACCTGCCCTGTGTGGCCTGCATGTGCAGGTGTGCAGTGTACAAGGCTGGTGGGCCCTGTCCTACATGACCTGTGGCTGGACGTGATGTGGGCAGGCTTGGTCAGCTGTCTGCGACGACCTGCATGGCTCGGCATGCCATGTACAGACTTGGCCATACCTGCTCAGTGTGGCCGGCATGGCCTGTGTGGCCTGTGGGTGTGCTCCCTGACACAGCCTGCGTGACTGGGCGTGCCACAGGCTAGCTCGTTCAGCTGTGTGGGCCTTGAGGGTCTCTGTCTGCAGCGTCGGTGACACAGACTGTGGTCCTGTCCTCCAATCACACAGGAATAGGTGCTGCCGGTCGTGATTATGGAGCGAGGAGACTACTGCCGGATGTAACCCAGCCTGCTTGAAGGCACCGTGGAAAAGCCAGGGGGCGACGTGAATGAAGGGCCCTGACCCCAAAGTTCAGCCTCACTCATGGCCCAAACAGGTTTTACTCTGGCCTTGAACATCAGTGTCCCCTGCTGCCTCGCTGAAGCCCACCACACTTCCCAGGCCCTGCTGGTGGCCCTGGACCCAAACCCACCAACACGGTGCTCAGAAGCGGCCACCACCAGGCCCCTCTGGCCTCCCAGGTGGCACTGGCTCTCTGTGACCATGTTCCTTGTCTTGCCCTGTGTGCTGAGAGGGGTGCAGGGCAACCTCACGGGGCGCAGCAGCCTGGCTACAGCCTCTCGAAATGCTGCACGTGGGCAGAGCGATCAGTGCGGGAGGAGCCTGCCACACCCCTCCTGGAGTGGAGTGGCCGGCAGCAGGGCTGTGGACCCTGGGTGCGGGAGCATGTCCTGGCTGGAGCAGAGACAGCGAGGGACAGGGGAGTAACCGGACAGCACCTGAGGCGGCACGTGGTGGGCATCTTGATTGGAGAAAAAGCTTTAAGGCGTTTCTTTTAGATCTGTGGTGGATGTTTCAAGGCCTCCATGTCTCTGAAGCGTGCTGACGGAGGCAGGTTTCTTGATCTCATGGACTTCATTTGCTCAGACTGTTCCTGGCCTGGCTGGCATTGCTCCGGCAGTTGCCAAGATGCTGAATTTGGGCAGAGCGCAGGTGACTAGGGCCTCAGGCCCCGCATGTGGCATTGCAGTGCAGCCAGCCCACGGCCCTGCAGCCCAGGCACGTCCACTGGCATAAGACAACACACACCAGGCAGAGGACTCGCGGAGACAGGCGGTGCCCGAGTGCCACACGGGTGTGACTCAGGAGGTCTGTTCTTAACGAAAAACGGCCTCGTTCGTTTAGAGAACAGAACAGGAGACAGACACACAGCCCATCGGGACCCTCGAAGTGTCTGTGCAGTCACCGCCCTGAGCTTCCCATGGGCAGCCGCTGGCCGACAGCTGCCAGGCTGCCACGGGTGAGCCAGGCCAGTCCCAGAGAAACGGCCTTCTGCGTCAGGACAGTGCAGCTGGTGACTGGACCTCCTCAGCCTCCACTCTGCTTCCCACTTGGACATTAGAGCCAGATTCTGTGACCCCGTGGTCCAGGAGCAAAGCCCACAGTGGCTGCTTGTGACCCATCGGGCTCATGTCCACGCAGGTGCCGTGGACGGCCCAGGGCTGCTCCTCTTTTCTGTGAGCCGGCCATCCACTTCACTTTCTTCTCTCAAGTTAAACTGCACCCGGGACCTTGAACTTGGCCGCTCAGCTGCTGGTCTCTTCCTCCACTCTCAGCAGATGTTTCTGAAAGTTGTTCATTATGGTTTCAGGGAAGATGCTGAAAGGCGCTAGAGACGAGTAAGTAATTTGCCTTCTGAATTTAACCTCCTTCATCACCTCATGGTGTTGGGTGCCGCTGAGTTGGCTCTGACCCGCGGCAAGCGTGTCGCACCACAGGACAGAACGCCAGCCTGTCCCGCTGAGGGTCCCCCTCTCTTCCACTGACCCGCTGCTCCAGCAGCCGTGATGTCCTTCTCCAGAGACCGACCCCTCCTGATAACAAGGCCAGAGGAAGGGAGAGAAAGTCCTGCCGTCCTTGCTCCTCAGGGCCGTGCTGGCAGTGCTGCTGGCGAGACTGACGGGCTGGCGCTGGCCGTCCGCGGCATGTCCCACAGGCTTCGTTGGCGCCGCGGTTCTGCAGCCAGCCTCACTCGTCGTCTGGCGCCCACGCGGCCACTGAGACACCATGGCTGCAGGCGGGTGCATCTGACCTTCAGGGGGTAAGGAGCCTGCTGCAGGAAAGGTGAAGGTCAGCACCGCTGGCCCAGCTGTTCTCTGGGACAAGGCAACAGCCTCGTGACACAGGACATGAGCCAGTCAAGGGACCAGTCATCTGTTGCTGGCCTGGACACCTCACCTGGGGTGTGTCACCAGATCACCTAGAAGGTGATTGCAGAGCCTGAAGGAGGTGCGGTTCACACTCTGACCGTAGCCCGCAAACAGAAAGACGGGCATGTTGAGTGTAGTTGGCGGTGCACTTCAACCTGCCCGCCAGTTGTGAGTTGGCGGTTCATGTGCAGCAGAGGGCACTACACAAGGGTGGTATCAGAGGGCTGCTTTAACCCGGGTGAAATCCCAACAGGCTCTCCCCAAACGCACCGTCTGCCCTGAAGGGAGCGCCTCACTCCGTGAGTGACTTGTTAAACCAGCCGCCAACGCCTCAGCCCCAACCAGGACAACCGTGCGGGGCCAGAGTGGAGCTGCTCCGGGTTTCCAGAGGGCGCCACTTCCCGAGTGGACCTCGCGGCCTTTCTCGCCAGCTCCCGCGTGGACGCAAACCTCCAGCCCTCCGGCCAGCAGCTGGGCACGTTGGCTGTCTGCACCCAGCTTTGCAGTTATTACTCAGGGACTGTTCACTGTCAGGAGTCAGTTCCTAGTCTGATGACCCCCGTTCTCCCGCACTGTCCCCAGCTGTGTCTCCCGTCCCAGACGAGCCTGTAGAATACGTCATATGGTGCTCCCCCAGTGATGCCATCTCCTGCATCCTCTTCCTGCCTGCTGGAAATGAAGTCAGGGTTCCCCAGCCACCTGGGGGTGAGCGGCCCCCCATACCCTGGACATGGGTGCACGTCTGAGGATGCTGCCAGGAGGCGCATGAGTCTGGCACCAGTGTCTGTCGGGTGTCATCACCAGCAAATGGGGAGCACCTGGGCCCACACCCACAGCCGTGTGGTTGTGAAGAAACACAAGTGTGGTTGGCAACCCCCAGACTTTATGCGTTTCCATCGGCAGCTGGTATCTTCTTAGGCAGTTCTGCCTTATCAGAGATGGAAAGAGTTTTGGAGAGCAAATTCTAAGTCTCTTGGGAGCTTGTCTCTCCTCAGCATAGGAATGACCTGTACTTTGGGGGTGAACACAGAGACCTGTGCCCCCAACCCCTTCGGAAGTGGTGAACCCCCACATGGCAGGGAGGAGGAGGTGGGGGTATGTGATTTTAGGGGTGCTTTGCCTGTTTGAACTAAATATAGTTCAGTATAGTTCTAATAAATGTGTTTATTCAAAATTTCATGTTGTTACAGTATCTAGGTTGTCCAGGGAATGCGTGTTTCCCCGGGTCCCAGACTTGTCTTGTTGTAGAAGATTTCTGAGGAAAGCTCTACAACCTCAAGCTGCCTGGGAAACATTCATCTCTGATTACCGGACCCCTGATCGTGGAGGCCCCCACGCTGGGTTATGGTCTTCTCAGATCTCAGGGTTTGTCAATGTGAAAATAAGGACCCCCACGTCTCACCCCCAACATGGTTGACTGGCTCAGTGGTCCAGCCAGTCCAGCAAGAGGAGGGCACCGTGACGTGGCCATGCCCCACAGCCCTCCACTGACCTGTCTGCACACAGACACACTTCACATTCTGTGAGCTGAGTCTGGATTTGGTGACCTGCTCACTGTCAGCAGCTGCACGGGGTTCCTGACAGGAGACCAGAGAGCCCTGCTAGGGGCCGGCTGGGGGTGGGGTGAGGAGACTCCAGGTGGCATTTTTGCAGCCAGAGGTCACAGTGGGGTCACCTAGGTGCCAAGTTGGTGACTGTAGTTAGCAATAGTGGGGTTTCCTTGATGGAATACTACACTTGAGAGTTGAAGGTCACTTTCAATCTTTGGTTTTTAGTGCATTAAATTCCTCCTAGAAAACATTAAAGATATGTTTAAAACTTGGCATGTAATAGTTACCGATTTCCCATAGATGAACATTAGAAACAAACTTTTGAGAATTAAAATTATATGCATGCTGATAAATGAGAAAAATCGTTTACTAGAAAGCGTGCCCTGGGCTGTAGCTCACCATTAACCCCCACAAATGAGGCCACAGACTCGGCTTGGGTCTGCTCAAGACCAAACAGTTCAAGAAGGAAAAAATATGATTAGTTATTTTAGTGGTGTAACTGAAAAACGCAGAGTGAAATCCTCAAAAAGAAGTCGAGGAGCTTGAAAAGCATTGGAAAACAGCCTCTTGGACGGAGCGGCCTCGTGTGGCCCGTGGTCTTGGGGCCGCCGGCCTTGGGGCCCACTTTGCCTTTCCATTGGCACCAGGAGCCCAGCCGGCCCTCCTCCAGAACCCCCCATCTGCCTGCCATCTCAAATGCTCAGAAAGCGTCCTGTCCACTGGTGTCTTTGCTTTACTGGCCTCAGGGCTGAGTTTTACACCAGTTGCGTCTTTCCTGGAGCAGAGAAAGCCCTCGGCACACAGGCCTGTCCAAGCGCCTGCTGGGTCCTGGGAGGTCCAGACAGCCTGGCAGGCGGCCTCTGTGAGGTTGGTCAGTCCACCAGAGACCCTTACATCTCCCTCGTATGTGTGAAATTGTGTCAGATCTAGGGTTTGAGAGGCACAGGTGGCAGGTGACAAGGCTGCCATCATGGCCTGAGCCAGGGTCGGCAGGTGGTGGCACCCAGTGGTCTGGGGCTGGCGTGCGGTGGTGGTTCTCAGCCAGCCTCAGCCTTCTGACGTCTCCTCTCCTATTCCAGGCCTTCATGTGGACACACCCCAGCCTCCGCCCTCCCCCTGGAGGAACCCACTGAGCCTGAACTCAGTGTCTCAGGTGACTCTGAGCCCAGGTGACCAGGGCTCATCCCCTCTCCTGAGCCCTGTCCTCAGTGACGCAGGCGGAGCCAGGATGGACGACGGCGAGACGGCACACAAGGTGGGCGCGGGCCAGCAGGGTACCAAGGCCTTGTGGACTCTTCTTGGATCCGTGCCAGCCAGGCAGCCAGGGAGGGGGGTGGCAGGGAGGAATTTGAGGGTGCCATCACTCACCGCCCGCCATCCACTTGGGGGCAGATGGGGATAGGTGGGCTGCCCGGCTGCCCTGGAGCTCTCGGAGGGCCTGGTGCTAAGATGGCCCCCTGGGTGCGCTCAGGAGACCCTCCCTGGTATGCGGGTTCCAGGTGCTGGGCTGGGGCCTGGAGCCTGGGGCTGCAGTACAAGCAATCCTGGACACACCCTGGGGACACAGCCAGCCTCCACAGGCCACCTCCCGTTCTCCCTCTCCCCCTCCTCTCCTCTGAGGACCAAGTAACAGGAAGGGCCCTGTCAGCTGCTGGGAGAGCCTCCCAGGGAGCCCTGTCGGGGGTCAGGAAAGCAAGGAACTGGTGGAGATAGCACAGGAGTGTCCCTATGGCTGTGGGCATCCCCCAGTCCCCATCTCCTGTAGGAAGCAAGGAAGCCATGCCAGTGTGGCTGCAGAGGGGGCTGTGGCTTACAGGGGGCAATGAGCGGTCCCCAGCTGTGGGATTCTGGTCACCCTAAGTGACGAAAGTCTGGCCACGTAGTGGTTGAGTGAGGGACGAGGAAGCCACTCCGCAACTCTGTGTTTCAAAGGCCCTAGCCGTGGCCTCTGGGCAGAGTTGGGGGCCAGGGTTCGCCAGGAGAGCACCACTGAAAAACACAGGGTCCAGAGGATCTCAAGTCTGTAAATGGAAGGGTTACAATAACAGGCTGAGGGCTGTGCTTGGCCGTGGGGAGGGAGAAGACTGGAGAGCTGGCCGGAGTCCGGCCTCTGGCAGTGCCGCTGGTGCGGCAGGAAGTTCTCCGAGGAGTTCCTGCTGCGGGAAGTTCTCTTGTCCGGCACTGGGGTGCTCACCCGGTCCAGGCCACCGGGAGGTCTGGGGCTCCACTTTGGGTGGCAGAACATCGACTGGACTGGCCTTCGTATGGTGGAAGGCAGGTCTCCAGTGTGGCTGTGGGATGGGGTGCTGCCAGCCCTGGCCTACCTCAGGGGACGGCCAGGGTGCAGCTCTGTGTGTGGCCAGCGAGGCAGTGGGTGGCTCTGTGCAGGCCTACTGGGCATATCGGGGGCTGGGCTCTCCTCCCAGGAATGCCCTGGGTGGGGGTGGGGGGCACAGGGCCAGCTCGTCTGTATCCATCCTTGGTGGGCGTTGGATGACTAGGAAAGGCCACACGTGATCCCCAGACACACTGTGGTCAGCAGAAGGACAGTTAGCTGTTGACATTGAGTTTTTTTATCTTGAAGACATTGTGTTGAGCTCACTGTAGCTTTGAAACAGAGACAAAAAAAAAAAAAGGCTTAGAAGTCTATTTAAAAACTAAGCCTTAGTTTGTTACTTTGTTACAAGGAATGGTTGACTCTTCAGAGGGGTCTCTATCCATGGGGACCCCTGCCCAGCCATGTGACCAGGGAGCTGCTACCCAGACAGGCTTCCCCGGGTGAAGGGCTCCCAGGAACCTGGGCCGTGGTCCCTGGGCAGTCGCTTAGCTTGCAGTCCTCACAAGCCCATCAGGAGCAGGTGGCTGTGTCCCCACGGGGAAAGTCCACTCCTGGGCAGCCACAGAATGCCACAGCTCATGCACATGGGTCCCGCTGAGGCCCACCCGCACAGCAGCCATCCCACCTTCCGTGTCCTCGTGACACACTTGCGTCCCCACAGCTGCAGGCCCCACCCATATCCAGCACACACAGGGCCCGGGGCAGACGGATGCCAGGCCAGCCCGGCACAGGAGGGCTCCTGGAGGCCGTGAAGGTCTCCCTTCATCCTTTGACCTTGTGGAGTAGTGGTGGCCGGGTGCCTTTGTCATGGGACAAGCCCCGAGGTAGAAGTGAGGGTGTGAGTACTACAGCTGTTAGTGGGTTTCTGGGGAGCCTCTGCCCTGCTCACCAGCCACACCTGAAGGCCCTGTGTGGCTGGCCCTGCAATGTGACAGCCGTCCTGTGTCCTCCCCTGACACGTCTCCCCTTTTCAATAGAAACTTGTTAGAACCAATGTCTGAAAGGTCAGCACCCAGGGCTGTACCCCCAGAGCCGAACCCACTTCCTGGGTCATCTGGGTCCTGTCTGTGAGTGAGGCAGAGGCCAGAGAGGAGGCAGGGTGGTGGCAGGGCAGGGACTATCCTTGCTGGGGACTCTGGCGCTGCCAAGCAGGCTGTCGGGACTAGCTGTCCTGTCCTGTCCTGGCCTGGGCTGTCAGGTGGCTCCATCTCCATGGGGAGTGGGCTACAGTGAGACAGTTATGCTCAGAGTTGGAGGCCATGCTGTGGGACCCTGATGGAGGTCATTGGCCTGGCTGTGCCAGCAGGCTGTAGAGTGCAGACTCGGGGGTACCCTCTCCCCATCGTGAGTGTGAGCACCCCCAGGCCTGGACAAGGGCTCCCTCACACCTTCATGGAGGTGATGGGACTTTGCAAGGCAGTTTCTCTGAGTGTGAACAGGGAATGTCATTTTTAGACACACAACGCCCAACAACAAAAAGAGTCACAGCTGGAAAGGTGCTCAGTCCCTTCTGGAGGCAGGGGCCTCTAGGGTCTCAGTGGCTTCAGACGTGCAGGGAACAAGGATGGAGCAAGGTGCCTGTGGACTGCAGGGGCCCTGCCAGTGGGGCTGCTGTGGGCCTGGCGGGCCCTCATGAAGGCCAAGAGCACCACCTGGGCTTGGGGTGCGCTCTGCCGGCCAGTGAGCAGAGCGATGTGGGGGGCAGCCAACTTGACCCTTTTGGGTTTGGGGAGAGGACACCAGCCATGGTCACAGAGTGGTGGTCACAGTGCGGTGGCTCACTGATGTGAATGCTGAGCACTCCCATGGGGGGCGGAAACGTCCCAACGCAGCCCCCATCTACTGCCCAGCGCAGGCACGGCTCTGCTCGCTCCGTGCCACGCTCAAAGGGGACGTGGAGGAGGTGTGTTACCCGCCACACTGGGCCCTGGGGACGCACATGGTGCATGTCCTGGTCACTGCAGGACTGTGACAAGCCCTGGCGCCCAGCCCAGCAGCAGTGGTGTTGGCAGCCACCCCATCCCCTGCACGCCCAGTGGGTGCTGCGCTGGGGACAGCAGGCTGTCTGCTCAGAGAGCAGCCTGCAGTGAGCGGACGGGCACGGATGGCCTCGCCTGTTGCCCGCTTGCCTTTAGCGCATCCCCCCTGGGTGGCCCAGGTGCACCTGTGACCCCTGTCCCCATCTTCCAGCGTGCACCTGCTGACCGAGCGTGCTTCATAGCCGAGGAGATCCTGGCCACGGAGTGGACCTACCTGAAGGACTTGGAAGTGCTCGCTGTGGTACGAGGCCAGGTGCTGGCCACTTGGTTTTCCCGGTGCCTCTTCCACCCGCCAAGGCAGAGGTTCTGTCCTGAGGAGGCCTGTGGCTGTCACCTGACTGCCACACAGGGAGTCGGGCTGGGAGTGTCCGTTGGTAGGTGGGCGGTCAGCGGGGCAGAACCCGCGGGGCTGCGCTCCAGGCGGCAGGCCGGGCGGGGGCCGCTCTGGGTCAGGCCTGTGCGAGGGCCGTCTGTGCCAGCCTGCCGTCTCCACAGTGGTTCCGCAGCGCGGTGGTGCAGGGGGACGCCATGCCCGAGGACCTGAGGACCCTCCTCTTCTCCAGCATCGACCCCGTCTATGAGTTCCATCGCGGCTTCCTGCGGGAGCTGGAGCAGATGCTGCCAGTTTGGTAACGCCCCACCCTGAGCCTGGACACCCGCATGGCGGGGACCTCACCCCGAGCCCCACGCAGGCGCGGACCCCGTTTCGAGTCCCCTCACGGGTGTGGGCCGTACACTGAGCCCCTGCACAGGCACAGCCACTCCGGAACCCCAGACTGGCCCCAGCCTCCCCCGCCTTTGTCTGTCTCTACCCAGGGAAGGACCTTCTGTCACCCCCACCCACGGTGGCCACCTCCGGATTGGGGACGTCCTGCTCAGGAACATGCGTCAGCTACAGGTAGCGCCCGTCGGCGTCCTCGCGCCCGTTGGCTCCCTGTGTCACCCAGAGCAAGGGCCGTGCGGTGGGCCCGTGGTGCGTGGTGTCAGCGTGTGTGGGTGCTGAGGGCCGTGGGGTGGCGCCGTGGGACGCAGCCTTCACTGCTCTGTCCCACCGCCACCTGGGGTACAGCTGCCATTGGTTTCTGTGAAGCGAGGTCCCCCTTTGCTGCCAGGCCACAGGTGGTTCAGGTGGCTTCCTGGGGATGTGGTAGTGCTGTGAACTGTCCCCATCCCGCCATGGGGTGCACACCAGGAAGAGTGGGTGCACTCACTGGCCCATGACAGGCCCACTGTGCGTGTTCCACGCGCGGTTGTCCGTACACCAGCAGCATCCTGCACGATGACCGAGGTGACCACTCATGGCCCTGCACCCACTCACCCTGCCTGCCTGCATCCCTAGCCAGAGCCTCACCACCCGCTCAGACCCTGCCCCCAATTCCCACCACCCTCTCAGGGTGTGAAGGAAACCCTCAAACTGATCTGAGGGGAACCTGCAGCTCCATCTGCTCGCACACGCATGTCACACCACCTGCCACCAAGGTGTCCCAACCCCCAGAGATGAACCGGGCCCAGCTGGCCTGGCGCAGCTCAGGGCCCACACGTAGGCAGCCTGACCACCCTGGCAGATGTCAGAAGGGGTTCCCTCCTGGGCCTGTGCTGCCCCAGGCAGAGTCGCTCATTGTGTGCTGTCTGCAGGGGCCTAAGGGGAGGGCTCCCTGTCTCGGCATCTCCATCTGTCGATGGCGAGCGGCCGCTGGTCGGTCCCTCACTGCATGAGACGGGGTGGGCTGGGGAAAAGCCCCCGACACCCTGCCTCTGACTGGAGGTGTCTCCATCACCCGGGGCCAGGGGCCGTCACCCTGGGTGGAGATCTTTTCGGCTCCCAGAAGTCTCCAGCTCAGGCTGTCAGGTGACTCGAGGAGCCTGTCCCAGGGGACACCTGGGCCCTCGCTGACCAGAGCCCCTGTGTGCTTCTGCAGCGGTTCACCAGCTGCTTTCAGAGGCTGGCCGAGGTGCTGACGTGGCTGGATGAGGCCACCCGGCGTTCCCGGAAGCTGGAGGCCGTGTGCAGGGACTTCGAGCTCCAGAAGGTCTGCTACCTGCCGCTCACCTCCTTCCTGCTCAAGCCCGCCCAGCGGCTGGCGCACTACCGGCTGCTGCTGGCCCGGCTCTGCGCGGGGCTCCCGCCCGGCCACCCGGAGCTGCCCGACTGCCGCGGTGAGTGCGCTGCCGGGGGCCTGGGCAGGGGCCTCGGCGCCCGACCCCCCACGGGCCAGCGGGGGGCTCCTGAGGAGGTGCGGGCGGTGGCGGGCTCGGTCGTGTTGGCTTTGTGTTCTCGGGGGCCGGAAAGCACTCTGGCCTTCTCAGCCCACAGGTGGGACTTCTAATGCCAACACAAATGCTGTCCTCAGTTGCCATTGAGGCCGCTCTGACTTACAGCCACCCTGGGTACAAGAAAATGAAATGGTGCCCAGTCCCGGCCGTCGTCACCATCACTGGTGTGCTTGAGTTCATCCTTGCAGCCACTGTGTGCTCTAAGTGTCTTCCAGCCTGGGGGTTCGCCTCCCAGCCCCCATCAGATGGTGTTCTCTTGTGACCCGGGGGTTCACCTCCCAGCCCTATCAGAGAATGTTCTCCTGTGACCCAGAGGTCTCACTGGCTGGTTTTCAAAAGTCGATGGCCAGGCCTTTCTTCCTAGTCGGTCTCAGTCTGAGAGTCTTGCTGACACCTGTCCGCTGTGGTGGCCCTGGTGGCACTGAAATACTGAGCACAGCTCTCAGCGTCACGGGGACACATAGGCAGCCACGGAGCCGCAGACTGGCAGGCGGGCAGTGGGTGTACGTGCACCACAGGAAACTGCTGTCCCCTGAGAGATTTCTGCCAGGAAGCTGATGCCTGTCTTCAACCGAACCAGGTGACAGCACACTGAGGACCTCTTCTGTGTCTTCCCATGGCCATGACAGGCACAGGAAGGTGCTTTCTGATCTACACACACAGGCGTGGGCCTCACCATACTGGCAGTTCTTCTATGTTTGCTAAAAGGAAAGGACACAAGTGTCACAACCGTCATCAGTCACTTTAGGGAAACGTAGTGAGTTGTTCCTCGTCACCAGTCCCACTGTAGGGTGGGCTGGTACAGAGACAAAGGGCCCGAGTTCCAGGTGGCCACAGGGCCAAGCGGGGAGGCCTGGATGAGAGATCAGAGGGCAGGCCCCTGGGCCTAACCTCTGCTGTGCTTGGCTGGCTGGTCACTGTCCCTCACTCAGCCTCAGTGTCCCCTCCAGAAGACCCGCATCCCGGGTCTGGTGCAGGAGCTAGGTGGGACCCATTTGTGAGTGCCTGGCACACGGTGGGTGCAGTGCAGCACTGTGCCAGCAGCCATGGCCACCACAGGCTTTGGACACAGTCACCCGTGAGCTGGGAGGCCAGTCAGCAGGGCAGGCTCTCACTGACAACAGCAGTCACTGCCTCTCCGGCCCGTGGCCACCATGTGGCTGCTGCCTGCGGGGAAAGCCCCTCGGCACACAGATGTCACTGGTGACTTCATCCCTTGAGGATGCAGCCTCTGTCAGATAGATGGGGGATGCTTTAGGTGGCCTCGAGACAACAGATGGGCCAAGTCTCTGTCGCTGGCCAGAAGGTCGGCGGTCTGAGCCCACCCTTTCACTGCACTTAGTCTGTGTGCCGAACAAATGACCCAAAACACTGGATTTTAGGAAGAAGAATGTGGCGTCAGGACTGGAGAAGACTCATTAACAGTCTGAGATATGCAGATGTCACAGTCCTGCTGGCTGACAGCGAAGAGGACTTGAAGCACTTCCTGATGAAGATCAAGGAGCACCTCAACATCAGGAAGACAAAAATCCTCACAACTGGACCAGTAAGTAACATCGTGATAAACAGAGAAAAGATCGATGTCCAGGATTTCATTTTGCTTGTCTCCACGGTCAACACCCGCGGAAGCCACAGTCGAGAAGTCACACGACCCGCTGCACCGGGAAATTCTGCCACAGAAGAACTCTTCAGAGTGTAGGAAAGCAAAGGTGTCACCTTGAGGGCAGAGGCGCGCTCATCCTAAGCCAGGGTGTCTTCAGTCACATCGTACGCATGCAACAAGCTGAGCAGTGCATTAGGAAGCCAGAAGAATAGATGCCCTTGAATTATGGTATTGATGAAGAATACTGAATATGCCACAGACTTCCAGAAGAATGGACTAGTCTAAAGGTGTCTTGAAAGAAGTCCAACCACAGTGCTCCTTGGAAGCGAAGGTGGCCGGACTGTGCATCTCACGGACTTTGTCAGGAGGGATTGGTCCCTGGAGAAGGATGTCGTGCCTAGTAAAGCAGAGGGTCTGCGAGAACCAGGAAGACCCTCAAGGAGCTGGATGGACACAGCGGCAGCAATGAGGGGCTTGAGCCTGAGAGTCCTGGGCGTCGTGCGGGCCTGACGACATTTCGTCCCGTTGTACAGAGCTGCTGAGTCAGAACAAACAAGGGCACCTCAGCAGACAGGCCTGCTGAGCTGCCTCTCGAGGCCCAGCCTGAAGGCCCTGTCAGGCAGCCCGGCCCTGCACAGCGGGGTCACAGTGAGTTACATCAGCTCCGGGGGATCGGCTGGGATTTTTGGTTGGGCCAGAGGGCCTTACCTCCCCACTTCAGCCTGGGTTTCAGTGAGGGGTTCCAAGGTGACAGGAGCCCATCTGCTCTGCGAAGGCAGAGTCCACAGGTGGCACATCTGGACACTTGTCTGGCTCCCAGCAGCCTCCAGCACAAGGGGCTGTGCGAGCCCGCCAGGCCATCTGGCTCCCCTCTCTGGGGGGCTGGGCCGAGGGTCTGGGAGTGAGGTGCCCAGGAGCAAGGCTGCCCCTGTGTGCTCCCTGTTGGGTCAGTCCTCCCCTACCCCCGCATGGTATGCTCTGATCTTTCTGACCCTCTTAGGGCCGCAGGGCAGGGCGGTCACCCCACTTGCGGGAGGAAGCTGGGAGGCCAGAGGGCTGTAGGACCAGACTGGCCGTCAGAGCTCAGTGCTTCCCACAGGCAGCGCAGGGAGTTAAAAGAAGTGCTGGTTGGTCCCGACTCCTAGCGACCCTGCAGGACAGAGTAGGACCGCCCCACAGAGCTGCCGGGGAGCCCGGCTTCCTCAAACTGCTGCCCTCTCGGTGAGCAGCCGTGGCCCTTACCCACTGCACCACCTGGGCTCCCAGGGCCGGAGGGGCGCCTGGTCAGCGCTCCGGCCCGCACGGTGTGGCCACCCTGCAAAGCCTCTCTAGCAAGGCAGGCAGTGCTTCTGGTGGGCTTTGTGTTTCCTTCCCGGTTACCAGCCTTGTGTGTCTGCTGAAACCCGAAGATCCACCTCGTCCCCTCCATCCTGAGACAGTGTTCCCGTTGCTTTTCCCCGGTAAACTGTCCTTGGCAGTGCGGTCAGCGCCCTCCCAGAGGAAGGGGTGGGCGCTCCAGTGACCCCGTGCCACCCCACCCTTCACCAAGCCTGAGTGCAGCCAGCAGCCGTGAGGTGCACAGCCACACTACCACGTGGCAGCTGGTAGCCGAGCCTGGAGCAGTGCCCTCTGAACGTAGCATCTCTGTCACCTATGGTGTCTCCTACAGATGCACTGACAGCCACCACGGAGGTGACATCCATGCTCCAGCCGAGTCTTGTCCACCTGGAAAACCTGCAGAAGCTGAGGGAGCTGCAGCGGGGCCTGGTCGGCATCGAGGGCCTCGTGGCTCCAGGCAGGGTGAGCACATGGGGGGCTCTCTGAGCTGCGGGCACCCAGTTCCAGTGCAGATGTCACTCACACACCCAAAACGCCATCCTCCTGAAGGTACAGCCCAGCGGGACTGAGCATGCTCGCGAGGTTGGCACCCATCACACTCTCAGCTTCCAGAGCACCCTCATTACCCTGACCAAGCCCATGCGGTCCACTGCAGGTCCCCTCGCCCAGCCCCTCATAACCGCCACCCTGCATTCTGCCTTCACTTCCTATTGTTGGCCATTCCGTCTGAGTGGGAGGTCCACAGTGTGGTCTCCTGTGACCGACTGCACCCAGCACAATGTCTGTGAGGGTCTGCTGTGTCACAGCTCTCCGTCCTCGATGTGGCCAAGGAGTGAGTGGTGCAGCACATGCAGTGCCGACCCCTCGTCTGCTGGTGGACGCTGGGGTTGCTTCCGCCTTCTGGCTGTTGGGAACAGCGCAGCGCTCAACACGGGGCACACGCGTCGGCTTGCGTGGCCCCTCTCAGTTCTGTGGGGTGTTTAGCTAGGGGTGGAATTGCTGGGTCACACAGTAACTCTGCACGTAAACTCTGGAGGATCTGCTGGTGGGTTTCCGGAAGTGGCCGCACCAGTCTGCGGCCCCAGCAGTGACAGAGGGTCCAGTCTCCTCACGGACACCTGCCATTTCCTGTCTTCCTTATTGTACCGCCCTGGTGGCAGTGAGAGAGTGTCTCACTGTCCTTTGATTTGCATTTCACTGGTGACTCTGAGCATCAGGCCATGTGCTTGTTGGCCATTCATAGGCCTTCTTTGGAGAAATGTCTGTTCAAGTCCTTTGTCCATTTTTCAGTTGGGTTGTTTTTGCTTTTTCATTGAGTTACAGACATTTTTAATGTATTTTGGAAGCTACATACTTACTGGGTATTGATTTGCAAATATCTTCTCCCATTTTATGGCTTTTCTTTTCACTTTCTTGGTAGTGTTCTTTGAAGCACAGAAGTTGTTAGTTTTGATTTAGTCCAGTTTATTTTTTCCTTTGGTTGCCGGTTCTGTCTGTGTCGCAGTGAAGAGAGCATTGCCTGGCCCCACGCCCCTCCACATGTCTTTCGGTTTCTCGCACTGTGGGGCTTGTGCATTACTGTGATGCTCAAGCTTGGTAGAGGGCCAGCAGGAAAGAGGAAGAGCCTCGAGGGGACAGCTGGACACAGTTGCTGCAACAGTGGGCTCGAGCGCAGTCAGGACTGTGAGGGTGGGGCGGGACATAAGGTGACTGCGAGTCAGAACCAGTTCCACGTCACATAACAACAACAATCCCAAATTTAGGTGTGTGTTTTCTTCTAGGAGGAAGGTGACATGTATGTTTTAGCTCTTACAGTACATCATTGACCTGCTTTAAGTTAGTTTTCCTATGTGGTGTGAGGTAGGGGTCCAGTTTCATTCTTTGCATGTGAAGGTACAGTTGTCCCAGCAGCGTTTGTTGAAGAGACCTTTCGCCACTGAATGGACACGGCAGCTTGTCCAAACCACCTAACCATAGATGTAGATGTGGGGGTCCCACTGGTCTCTGTCAAGCTGGCCGCTTTCTATCGTCAGTGGCTTTCACTTGAACTGAACGTTATGAACATAAGAGAAACCCCCTGAGGGTCGCCTGAAGGGTTCCCCACCTCGCCAGCAGGACATGGATCCCACCTGTGTGTGCAGACCATGTCCAAGTGCTAGACCGTCCTGAGAACGGGGACCTCCAGATTTGAGACATCAAGACAGCTGCCCTCTCTGCAGCTATGACAGGGTGCTGGGTGACCCTGTCTCACCACCCCATACCCTGCCTTCTGCTTCTGAGTGTTGCTGCCATTGGACCCTTTTAGGGACAGAGCATGCACTTCCACAGTGTCGTAGAGGGTGGCTTGGAGAACTGTCACACGAGGACACCTGGCTAGGGCAGTGGTGGTGTGAGTGCAGCTCTGGGCCCAAGGGTGGAACTGCAGCTCCCCCTCCCTGCCCTGCGGCCCTGGTGACTGGGGCCTGGCACACAGTAGGTGCTCGGCAGGTGCTGGATGGGAAATGTCCCGAGTGATGTCTTCACAACCCAGAGTTACAGCAGTGCACAAGCTATCTGAGCAGAGAAGGTTCACGAGATGGCAGGTATAGTTGGCAGAGGACTGTAGATGACCGAGGAGGTGGCCCTTTGAGGAGCACCCACCACAGCGGTGCGGCCCTGGGAACCCATTGTGGCTCACAGCTCTGTGAGGGTCCCTGCTGGACCCACGGGCCTGGGGCACTTCAGGCCTACCCATAGGGGTTTCACTGTTTTTAGGTTTTAAAACTTCTGTGGTATTAGGAGCCCTCTTTAATAGTCCCTGTG
Organism: Heterohyrax brucei; assembly: GCA_028571685.1. Lineage (NCBI taxonomy): Eukaryota > Metazoa > Chordata > Mammalia > Hyracoidea > Procaviidae > Heterohyrax > Heterohyrax brucei. Next base: position 153,082,126 of record CM053146.1, read on the forward strand.
ATGGGGGCACAGCTGGCCCCGGTGACCTGTTACCCTTAGTGGGGACCTGTGTCCCTGCCCCCCATTCTCACACCTGCTCCTGTCCACTCCTCTTTGGTCCCAAAGCCGAACTCAGACACCGTGTTCACGGCCGCCCTTCCGGAAGCCTCGCCTTGTTCACCAGCCTCGCCCTTTGAGTTACATAACACTCCACAGCGGGGGTGTCTGTGAGGGTGCTGTCTGCGTGGGGGTTACGAGGTGGGGACTCAGGGATGCTATGGGGTGGCAGGCAGGTAGAGAACGGCCAGGAGACACAGTCACTGGGTGCGCGGGGGCTGGCGTGGGCCCATCGGGGACCTGTGTGCCCAGGTGCTGATGCCTGCCGCTGTCTTCCAGGAGTTCATCCGGGAGGGCTGCCTGGGCACGCTCACCAAGAAGGGGCTGCAGCAAAGGATGTTCTTCCTGGTGAGTCCCCGCCCCGCCGCAGGGGCCACCGTCACGCGAGGGTCCTCCACTGGGACTCATCGGGTGCTGGCTCAGCAGCACAGAGAAGCTCTGGCCCTGGGGGCGCAGGTCTGGTCCTGTCAGAGGGTCCCAGTGTGGGCCATCCTGGACAAGGGCGCTGAGGGTCTTCTGGCTGCTAGCCACCGCCCCCCAGGCACCCGGCGGCTGGCCAAGCATCATTGGTTGGAAATGAAGGAGGGAATGAGTCACTTTTTCTCTAAAAATCTCCAGTAAGCCCACTCCTCGTCCGATGCCCTCCAGGCAGACGCTGACTTGCATCCAGGCCCACTCCCCGCACTCCCTCTGCCCTCCGCTGGGACAGGCCACAGTCTGCTCACCCGCACCTCGTTCTGCCCTCAGTTCTCAGACATGCTGCTCTACACAAGCAGAGACGTCTCGGGGACCAGCCGCTTCCGGACCCGGGGCCTGCTCCCCCTGCGGGGCATGCTGGTGAGTGGGCGGTCCTGTAGGTTCTGACCCAGGCCACCGTGGTCCCTGCTGTCTGGGGCTTAGGGCGCCCGCCTCTAGCTGGCAGATGGCCCCCCAGATTGGCCTGGGTCCCCGGGACTCAGCCTGTGGTCTCTCCGCACTGCCCGCTCCCCGGCCCCACCCCCTACCCCGGCTCCCCACACTGAGGCCCATGGAGCCATCTGCGGTGCGGTGCGGCTGCCGGCCGGCCTGACTTCGGGGCGTCCCAGCTGGCAAAGCCTGTGAGTCATCTTCTCCAAAGAGAAAAAGGGGTCCCTGAGCTCTTAAGGTTACAGAGCTCTCACTGTTTTGATTTTATACAGAAATTTTCTCGTGTGAAACTTCAGTTCTTAATGGTATCGTGCATGGTAGTCTGACACATTGGCACTGCACACATACACACACACTTACATACGTGTCCACACACACAGTCACGTGCACAATCATGCATGTACACAAGCACACACATGCCCACGCAGGGTGCGCACTCACACACACAATCATACATGCACACGTGCATACACACACCTTCACATATGCGTGCACACACAGTGCACACAGCCACATACACATATGCATGTTTTAGGAAAATGACACATGTGTGATGCCACCAGTGAGGTGTGGGGTGCATTCTGAGCTAGGGGCACAAACCAGGGCTCCTCTCTGGCTCAACCCCCTGCCCCGTGGTGGGAGCCCCTGCAGGCCTGTGTCAGGGTTACTTGGCTGCTCCCACCCCAGTGGGGTCCTGTGTGGTGACCAGCACGCCTGCCACATGACAGTTTTGCCTAAACAAGAGGCTTTGCAGTGCACAGCTGCCACCCTTGTCCCCACAGCCAACATGCTTGCTCTAAAGACACTGCCACGTGGCCTCTGGGGAACGGAAATTCATGCTTCTGTGTCATGGCCTCATCAGGAGCCCATCTTAGGGCCCCACGAGGCTCTGGTGCAGTCATCTGGGCCAGGAGTTGGAGGTCCCTGCAACATGGCACACCATGATCCAGACCTGTTGCGGTGACCCTCCTAGCACCCCCACCCCATGTCCACACACAAGGGATTCAGTCTGCACTTCTTCCAGCCCCTTGGCAGAGCCTCTTCTTGTGGAGTGTGACCCTCGGCACCCTCCCCAGCCCCCGGCACCCTCCCCAGCCCCCGGCACCCTCCCCAGCCCTCTCCACTTCTCCCACCAGCCCACCACCCAGCCACAGGCAGCAGGGTCCCCAAGGTGGCTAGATGGAACGCCTGCATCCCTGGACACAGAACCCAACACAGTGATCACTTGTCACGGTCACCCCAGAGCACATGCTGGGCAGATGGCCTTCCCACTGGGCTCAGCCTCCCTGTGCCCACTCCTGCGGCCACCTGCGACATGCCCTCCACAAGCTGTTTCTCGCCTGGGTCTTCTGCTGTGCTTGGCAGGACCTCGCCCCACAGCCTTGTGTTTGGCCCCCTGTGAGTGGGGTCCTGGAGGTCCCCAGTCCCGTAGGAGGGCACTGGTCATGCTTGGTGGTTCAGGAGCATGTCCCCAGTCATGTCCCCATGGTGAGCCCATATGTGGACGCGTGTGGACAGAGGGGCAGGGCCTCCTTGGCACCTGGGTGTGTCTAGGGAACACCAGGGCACGTGGGCCTGCCCCTCCCATGCATCCAGCCTGTCTTTCCGTGGAGTTTGCAAGGAATGGGGTTCACATGCCCCCACCTCACTGAGAAAGTGGCATCACTTCCCCAGAACAAGGTGCCCTGGTGACACAGCAGTTAAAGCGCATGGCTGCTGACTCAAAGGCTGGTTCCACCCGACCAGCTCAGCTCAGACAGGACACGTGGCAGTTTGCTCCCCTAGATTCAGCCAGCTCGGCTCAGCCTTTGGGGTCAGTCTGGCTCAGATCAACTCAGTGGCGCCTGCCTGCCACCGCCTCTGCAGTGTCATTGGCAAAACTCTCTCTGGTGTCCTCCTTGTAAAATGCCCTTTGGCATTTTTTCATTTAATTCTGAATAAGCTTTGGCATCATTTGGACAAAGCCCCTTCAGAAATGCCATTGAGGTTTTGGGTGAAATTGCCAGGTTGGCAGTTCAGATCTGCCTGGCGCTCCTTGGAAACTCTGTGGAGTGGTTCTACTCTGTCCTGTAGGGTCGCTATGAGTCGGAATCGACTCGATGGCAGTGGGTTTGGTTTTTCTGGTTCTCTGTGTTAGCTGGGGGATGCCAGCCCCCGACCTTGGGACCTGTTGTTCACCATCCCGTGTGCTGACGCAGGTGCTCTGTGTCCAGTGTGAAGCTCCGTGGCAGGCTCCATGCAGACCCCACTGGAGAGGTGGCTGCTCTGGCCCCTCTGAATGTGTGGGCCTGACCACACGGGGCACAGTGGTGCCTCTCACGTGGCCTCCTGGCTGTGGAACGGTGATACGGGGCACAGGAAGAATGCCCCTTGCTGTTTCCGAGGGGCTGTCCCAGGAGCCTGCCAGAGCCGGGGGTTTCTCCTTGGACCTTTCAGCACGTTGGTGGTGTCGGTCAGTTCCTGAGGGGGGCCATCTGGCTCCCCTAGAGGAAGCTCGCTGGGTCAGGGAACAGCCCTCCATACGTACTCGCGTGCTGACTGGACAGTGTTTTACCTGGGAGCCACTGCACCTGGTGACTGAGACTAGTCTTCAGAGGCTTGCCCCAGATGGTCACTTGGGTAGGCTGCAGTACCAGGCTCATCAGCTGAGTCACCTGATGCCCTGTGTGATGGGGACAGTGCTCAACATCTCTCCTGTGCTTGATTTTCAGCTAATAGTGCTGGACCCACCGGTGAGTAGCTGGCCGCCAGCCTGTGACTGGCCTTGTGTCCTGTAGTGCCCCTTCCCAGGGTCACACGGGCTCCTATAGTGCCCCCGCCCTGCTCTCCATGACCCCATCCTGTGCTCGTGCTCATTACAGCATCTGCGTGTCTCCCCACAGGTAGAGGAGAGTGAGAACGAGTGGTCAGCCCCCCACTGCTTCACCATCTCTGCAGCCCAGAAGACAATCGTGGTGGCGGCCAGGTGAGGCCCTCCCTACTGGGTCTGCACAGGCCCTAGGGGCACAAGGCAGGCTCCCTCCTCAGCTCCTTGGGCCCCCCAAGTTGTGAGGACACCTCAAAGCGTTGTGAGGACGTGGGCCCCTTGGGCACTGCTGCCAGGGAATCAGGCTGGTCAGGCGAGCAGGGAGCTGCTGGCCACGGGAGTGTCCCCCTGGGGTGCAGCTGCAGCAGGCCCCCAAGGCCCATCTTCACTGGCCCTCCTCATCAGCCTCTGCCTCCCCCAGGTGTGAGGCCTTTATGGGGCTGGTCTACTGGGTGCTGCTCCAGCTGTGGGTGTCTGGAGGGGGCAGGGAGGCTCCAGGGGCTGCCCAAGCTGTCTCTGACCGCCTCCTCTCCCCTGGACAGCACCCGTCTGGAGATGGAGAAGTGGCTGTGTGATCTCAACAGTGCCATCGAAGGAGCCAAGAGAGGTGACACCCTGGCCCCAGCAGTTCCAGCCAGCCCAGCGTGTGCCCACACCCCTGGTGCGTGCCCCCGGGGGCCTTTTATGGACATGGTCCCTACTCAGTCACGCTACACCGGGCAGGGTGGAGGGTGGTCCCAAGGCACCCTGGCAGCACACTGCTGGCCTCGGCCCACCCTGAGGGGCCTGCCTGCAGCATGTCCGTGGTGAGGGGCATCCACACCCCTCTCCCGCTTGTGCTGAGGCACCTGGCTCCCCCAGGACCTCTGGATGAGGCCTCCCCGGAGCAGGGGTCAGAAGAGGACCCTCGGGGTGCCTGTGTCTCCCTGGAAGGGCCAGACCAGCACCGGGCCAACACCACACTGCAGGTGTGCTGGTACCGCAACACCAGCGTGTCCAGGGCCGACCTCAACGCTGCTGCCGAGGTGCGTGCCGCAGGCCTTCGTGCGCCCCCGACGGGCCGTGGCCTCCCCCCGAACCACGGCCTCTGCACCCTCTGCTGGCCAGGGCAAGGTCTAACCCAGTCACCATGTGGGCTGGAGCCTGGCCTCTGTCCTTTGATACCTGGGTATGGCCAGGTGGGCACACCAGAGAGGAGCCCCAAAGCCTCCCACCCCTGTGGTCTCTGTGACAACTGCTGTATCCAAGCCCCACTGCCCTGAGCCAGCGTCACCCACCAGGACCCTCCTCCGCACCGTGCCCTCGCCTTAGACAGAGTCACCATCACTGAATCTGCTGGCAGAGCTCTCTAGAAGCTCAGAGCCCACAGGCCTGAGGCACAGGGTCCGCCTGCCCACCCCAGACCCTAGCACCCTGGGCTCTGCAGGTGCACCTAGGGGCATCAGCACAGCTGGGGTGGGTGGGGGACACTGGGCCTGGCCTGCGCGTCCTGCCCCCTTGCTGTGCGTGTGACTGGAAACGCAGACCAGTGCATGCAAGAGCGTAACCATTAGAGTCCCAACTCGTAACCTCCTATTAGGGGACCAGAAGCCTAGCAGTATAGGGGGTAAGCGCTCGGCTGCTAACCAGAAGGTCAGCAGTGGGAGTCCACTGGCTGCTCCTTGGAGACCCAAGGGGGAACTGACTCCGCCCTCTAGGGTCACCACAGAAACCCTGGTGGGATAGGGACGGCAAGCTCGGCTGCTGACCACAGTCTAGCAGTTCAAATCCACCTGATGCTCCTCACGGAGCAGTTCTAGTCTGTCCCGTGAGTCGGAACCAACTTGACGGCCACAGGCAGACACGCAGGCACGGGTCACAGTCGGAACTGATGCGCCAGCAGCAGGTCTGGTTGGGTTACTGCGTCGTCAGACCTCACCCACCCAGGACGCTGACAGGGAGCCGCTGTCCACTGCAGGAGGCGGGCTCGGTGGATTAGGTGGGGGGCGGCACACGGCAGACTGTGGGTAGCCCTCGGGGGCATGGGCCCAGGGGGCGCTCACTCCTCTCCCGGCAGAACCAGCTCTCAGGGTACCTGCTCAGGAAGTTCAAGAACAGCGGCGGCTGGCAGAAACTCTGGGTGGTCTTCAGCAGCTTCTGCCTCTTTTTCTACAAGACACACCAGGTGGGGCGCCGGCTCCCTCCTCCCCCGTCTCCACCCCTCTCCCACTCCTGCTGCCTTGTGGCACCTGGGGTCCTGCGCCCCAGCTGTCCGGAACCCGGGTCTGCCTTCCTGCAGGATGACCACCCCCTGGCCAGCCTCCCCCTGCTGGGCTACTGTGTGAGCGTCCCCGAGGAGGCGGACGGCGTCCACAAGGACCACGTCTTCAAGCTGCAGTTCAAGTCGCACGTCTACTTCTTCCGAGCGGACAGCAAATATGCCTTTGAGAGGTAACTCCTGGCAGGCAGCCTCCTGCCTGTGTTCTTGTCCCCACAGCTGTGTCATTGTCCCCATCAGGACGTAACCCCTGGCAGGCAGCCCCTCCTGCCAGGCTGTGTTCTTGTTCTCCCAGGTTTCCAGGGCCTCTGACAACTCCTTCTGGCCCCGGGACCCACACTGAACATCTTTCTTGGGGGTACTGGTGCCACCACTCCTCAGCTGAATCGTGACAGCCCCTCTCCTCCAGGTGGGTGGAGGTGATCTCCAGGGCTGGTGGCACAGCCGTGAGGATTCCCCGTGGGCGAAGCCCTGCACGGGGCCGTCATCCAGAGGCAGAAGCATCCTGGCACAGCAGTGAAGGCTTGTCGGGTGCCCAGTGGTGATACAGAGAGACAGCTGCCAAGGAGTGGGGCAGTCGCCAAGGAGGGCTGGAGCTAGCTGCTGGCCTCCAGTGGTCCCTCGCCAGCCTCAGTGTCCCATCTGCATCAGTGACTCCAGGGAGCAAACGGTCCCCTCAGCCTGCCTGAGCACCTGGACGGCACGAGACATGCAGGCACCAACTTAGGGTGCAGGTGCCCCAGCCCTTGCCTGGCCTCTTCTTTGGGGGCTGAGCACATCATGCCACACTGGGACCCAGGGCACTGCCACACCCCCAAGCCCAGGAGGGCAGGCAGGGACTCCTGGGTCCCTGGGATTGGCTGAGATCCCACAGCTCAGCTTGCTCAGCGTGGCACAGCCGAGGCCTGGCCGCTGCCAGTTGCCAGCTGCCTGAGGCTGGTGGCAGCAGCTCTGGAGAGAGGCGACCAAAGCTCCCCCACCAGGCATAGCCACAGCTGACATGCGATGCAGACACACAGGCCTTCTGTCCAGCTGAGGTGTATGGTTAAGAATAAACGTGTCCCCCACAGGCCTGCACGGCACCCTCTGTTCAGACCACAGGCACCCGAGGTGCCACATGCATGGCAGGATGGTCAGTAGGGCTGGCAGCCTGGACCAGACACAGCCCCAGAGGGCCAGCTCCAGCTCACATCTTTATTGAATGGGGCAGGACCAGTCAGCGTCCTGTGGAACTACCAGCTTACTCTCGGGACACTTCGGGGAGAGTTCAGTGTTCCTAAAAACAAAACACTGGGGGAACACGGGCACGACAGGGGACAGGGCTGGGGGCCGGGCACTCATCTGGGGCGGGGGGCAGGGTCTGCCCTGCTGTGGGGCTCTGTCCTCAGCCCAGGTGGCAGAAAGGAGCCAGGTTCCGTGAGTCCAAGGAGCCCCAGAGAGAGAGGTCAGGAGAGCTGGGCCCCCCATGGGGTTCCATGCTCACGGGGCCGGCCCTCTGCACCCCAATCCGTGTCGGGGCTCCCGCTGCTCAGAGGCAGGGGCGGGGGTGGGGAGGGCAGAAGCAGCGCCGGTAAACGTGTCAGACGGGCCGCACGAGGGGGCAGTCTGCAGGCCACCAGCATTCTCAGGAGACGACACTGTTCCGGCAGCACACTGTCCCCAGTGTCAGGGATGCCACAGCCCCGAGAGAGCAGCGTGGCCTCAGCGGGCAGACGTCAGGTGGTTTCTGTTGTGGGAAAACCTGTAGGGAGGGGCCTGTCAGGGTGACGGCGTGCCCCGCACCATGCTGGGGTCCTGGGGGTGGTTAGCAGTGCCCCACACAGGCACTGGGGTCCTGGAGGGTCAGCAGCTCCCCGCACCCACGCTGGGGTCCTGGAGAGGGTCAGCAGCACCTGATACGCACGCTGGGGTGCACCCCACACCCGCACTGGGGTCCTGGTGGTGTTTAGCAGCCCATGACAGGGCTGTCCCCAACCACAACCACAAGGGCCAAGTGGTCCTCATGCCCTGGAGGAGTGCCGGCCAGGTGGGCTACCGGGGTGGGTGACAGGAGACCCTGCACTGTGAGGCCTGGCCTCCTCCCTGTGACCCAGGGAGGCCCCAGACACCCCACCTGCCTGTCCCTGATCCTGCCCTGAGACAGGACTGTCTCCCCCTTCCATCCCTATGTTTCCACTCTGGCACCAGAAGGCTCCATGGCTGTGAGTCAGCTAAACCAATGAAAGGCAGCAGCCCCCCCGCCCTCCTGCCACCACTGCACCCTCACCTCTGCACCCGCTCCACCAGGTGGGCGACTAGCTTGTCTGAGATGCCAGGGCAGGACTCCTCGGCCAGGCTGAAGGCGTTCTCCAGCTCCTCCAGTGCCCCCACACGTCCGCCACTCTGTCTGTGCTTCTCCTTGAGCTGCGGAGCACCCACTGCTGGCCACCGGTGACCAGCACATCCTAACCCCGGAAGCCAGTGCCACTCCAGACAAGACCCAGGACTCAGGAGGGCTCACGTAGACAACTCTGCCCACCACACGGGAGCTGCCCTGGGAGCCCCTGTTCCCTACACCCCACTCCTGCCAACATAGAGCAAGGGGCTGTGCTGTCCCTAAACCAGCCCTTCCTTAATCCACCACCTCATCTCCCTAGGCACCACCCAACCAGCCCTGGCATCTGGGAGGACACCATTCACAGCAACCAGGGCAAGGACAGAGTAGCAGGCTCAGCCGCCAGGAGGCCTAGGCAGGTGGCAGGGCCCAGTGACTGTGCTCTAACTGCAGCCCCAGCCCACCACTTTCTCCCAGGCCATGCTCAGGGGTCCTGACATGGCCCCTGGTTGGGGCCCAGGCCCAGAGAAGAGCAGATATACAGGCACCACCCTCACCCCACACACAGCGTCAGGGTGGAGGGGCAGTCCTGGTGGCCAGCAGCCTGAGGGCAGGGACACAGAGGCCTCCAGCAGACCTGACCTCTCCAGCCAACTCCGAACGGCAGGGGAGTGGCCTTCCTTGCACCCTTGAGGCCCAGTCTGAACCACATCCTCTGCAGCCCCCAAACGTCTGCACGGAGCCCCACAAGGATGCCAAGGCGCTCTCTGAACCCGCAAACCCTGGCCCTCTCCCGAGGAAACCCCATAGCCGCAGCTCTGCTGACTATGCATCTCCCACCCTCTGGCATCCCAGCCCCGCAGCAGGCAGCGCTCTCCTCACCCAGTACTGCTGGCCTGGAACTGGGGCTGCCAGGGTACTCGCATCCCTTAGAGCAGCAGAGGCCCCCAGACCACAATCCTGGGAGCCATCCCAGAGGCCCCCAGTTCAGCCACATGGCAGCCAGAGTCAAGTGAGTGGCCCTTGTAACACCACTTGCCCACATGACATGGCACCCTTACCTCTCCAAAGACGGGCCGGACCAGCGTGGACAGGCTTTGCGACCTTGGCTGCCGCTGGACGGGTTCTGCCGACTGTGGGGGAGGAGGGAGAGACAATCCATGGGCAGCCCCGCCCCAGCCCCGCCCCGGCCCCCCACTCCTCTAGGTCCCGCCTTCCCGACCCCCACGGCCTGCCCTCCAGAGCCCGCCCCCCTAGGCCCTAACCCCAGGCCTGGCCCTCAGACCCCACCTTTCGGCCCCATCCCCAGGCCTGCCCCCCCCCAGCCTGCCTTCCCAGCCCCACCCCTCCAGGCCCCGCCCCTGTCCTGCCCCCACTGAGTGAGGCAGCTGCGCAGAGCAGTCAAGCAAGCCCATCTTTCCGGCTTCATCTCCCCAGGTCCCCTACCACCGACAGCTGAGGTAGCAGGGCCAGAGGAATACAGGAGGGAAACCCTGCCCTCCCGGCTGCCGCCTGTTCTCCCCTCCGCCACCACCCGCAGGGCAGCAGACGGACCTTCTGGGAGCCGTGCAGGGCAGACCCCTTGTGCAGCTTGCTGTGGGAGTTGGAGCGGACGGTGGGGGGGAATGTCCAGATCGGGCCTTGGTCCCCATCTTCTGCATCACCATCACTGAGGGGAGCAGTTACATCACCATGAGGCCCCCAGCCCCACGGGAACCCCTGCAGTCCCCCGGCCCTGCCCCATGGCACTCTCACCCTCCCCGTGCAGGCCACGCTGGCTGCAGAGAAGAGGCGGTCCCCGCAGGGATCCCAACCTATGCCAGTTCCTGCCCACCTCCCCCCACAACCCAGCATCCCAGCCCCAAGTGTCCACCCCCTGGGGGCGAGCAGGACACACATGTCCGAGTCCTCGGAGCTGGACTCCTCGCCGTGGCCCTCAGACCTCCAGCGCTTGTAGCGGTCAATGAGCTCGGTGAGGAAGGAGGTCTTCTTCGTGTAGCGGGCGATGAACTTATGCTTCAGCAGCTCCTTGGCAGTGGGCCTCTGAGGGGACGGGGACGTCACTGTCCTCCCGGAGCACCAGCAGCAGGGCCGGGAGGGGCTGCCCACCACCCTCGGGGACCACTCAGCCAACGGCCACCCAGTGGAGACCCCAGCCCTCAGGCACAGCCCACGCAGGGTGGGGGGCCTTGATCACTGGGGTGAGCCAGCAGATTTCTGCTCCCATGGAGACCGCACGACAGTGCAGGAAGTGGGGGGGTCCATCCTCTGTGGGGCAGACCCAGCAGGGCTTACAAATCGGGGGTCCTTGTTGAGGCAGGCCTCCACAAACTCCTTGAAGGGCTTGCTGTGGTGACCTTCCAACGTGGGCGGGTTGTTCTTGGGGATCAGGAACAGGACCCGCATGGGGTGTAGGTCCGAGTTTGGGGGCTCCCCTTTGGCCAGTTCGATGGCAGTGATCCCCAGGGACCAGATGTCGGCCTGGACAAGCAACCACACAAGTCCCCCCAGTAGGCTTCCCCCTCAGGTCACCAGGGAGAGTGGTCCCCAGCCCCCCAAAGCCTCCACCCACCCCGGGACTGGCCATGCCCACCTTGAAGTCATAGGCAGACTGTTTGATGACCTCGGGCGCCATCCAGAAGGGGGTGCCCACGAAGGTATTTCTCTTGATCTGTGTGTCTGTGAGCTGCCCTGCCACCCCAAAGTCTGCCAGCTTCACGTCCCCTTGCTCAGACAGCAGCACATTGGCAGCTGCATGACAAAGCGAGGCACAGCCACCTGAGCGGGGGCCTTGGAGCCAGACCCCGCCCGTGCTCCCAGGGACCTCAATGGCCTCGGTGAAGAACACCTGTGACGGTGACCCCCTGTTGTAAACTTCCCAAACTGCCCAGCCGTTTGCCCAGCCGGCCCTGTAGGGGCCCTGCCCAGGGGACAGCAACCGGCTCAGAAGCCCCTGTCTGTCCTTCCACACCCTCACGGGGCCCAGGGAAGCCTGCGGACCACAGGCAGGTGGACCATCTTACACTAGGTGGCCGGGAGGGCTTGGGCAGGCACAGAAAGCAGCACGGCCACAGGGACCCAGGGCTGGGGCCCAGGCTGGGCCCTGAGGACCCCCAGCCAGGTGCCCGGCCCCCATGTAAGACCTTTGATGTCACGGTGAATCTTGCGCTCCGAGTGCAGGTAGTCCAGGCCCTTCAGGATCTCCCGCAGGATGGTGGCGATGTAGGTCTCCTCCAGGGGGCCTGGCTTCAGCTGTGGGGACACGTGACACAGTGCCTGGGGCTCCGCCCACCACTGCCCACAGGCCCCAGGGCCCAGGGTACTAGCCTCACCAGGTCCAGAGCCGAGCCGCCGCCGAGGTACTCCATGATGATCCACAGCTTCGTGCTCTGCAGTGACAAGAGGGGCGCTGTCAGCCCACCCCCCCCACCACACAGGCAAGTCTTGGCCAGCAGGGCAGCCGGCTGGGCTCAGGAGCGCAGGCCGAGCCCGCCAGAGGCCCTGCGTGCCCACAGAGCCCTCAGGCCGCACCCACTGACCCCCCCGCCCGCCCCCCGCCAGCACCTTCAGGTAGGAGCCGAAGTAGCGGGTGATGTAGGGGCTGTCGCACTGGCTGAGCACAGTGATCTCCTGCTGGATGTCCTCGATCTCATCCTCCGCCTCCTCCAGGTCGATGATCTTGATGGCCACCACCTCCTTAGAGCGGTTGTCGATGCCTTTGTACACCTCCCCGAAGGAGCCCTTCCCGATGCGGTCCAGCTTGGTGAAAAGCTGCTCGGGGTCCGCACGGGGGTGCTGCAGCAGGTGGGGCCGGTGGGTCGGGGGACGGCCTCGCCACACAGGCCACGGCCCTGGGCCAGAGGGCAGCTCCACAGCCTAACCGGCACTCCGCCACAGCGCCTGCTGCCTCATGATACCCTCCCCCTGGAGGGGGCCGGGGACACCCACCACTCCCCATGTGGGGACGGGGACACCGAGGGGCACTGTAGCACGAGAGAGCCTGCATGCATTCTTCACCCGAAAGCATGCTGGGCACCCCCGCCGCTCCCCACGTGGGGACAGGGACACCAAGGGGACCTGTAGCCCGAGAGAGCTTGCATCGACCTGCCCTCAGAGGGGGTAGGGCACCCTCATGGATCCCCACGTGGGGACAGGGACACTGAGAGGGACTGCAGCACGAGAAAGCCTGCATCCATCCTCTGCCTGAGAGCATGCTGAGCACTCCCACCGCTCCCCAAGTGGGGACAGGGACATTGAGGGGGACTCTGTAGCCCGAGAGAGCCTGCATCCACCTGCGCCCCCAGAGGGGGCAGCACACCCACTGCTCCCCACGTGGGAACAGGGACACTGAGGGGGGCTGCAGCACGACACAGTCTGCATCCATCCTCTGCCTAGAGCATGCTGGGCACCCCCAGCACTGGCACCATGCTTGATGTGAGGACAGGGACACAGAGGGCAGAACAGGTCCTGGGCTCTGACTCAGTAGTGCCCACTCACTTGTGTGAATAGAGCTCCTGCCTCTAGTCTTCAGCAAGGAGTCCCCTGAATCAGCCTCAGCTTGGCCGTACGCCCACTAGCACCTTAGCTGCACACGCTCGAACACCACAGGAGGCCCTAGTGCCCCTGGGAGCACCTGGGCTTCAGACCATACAGAGCACCGACTGCTCATTCAGAAAGCACCAGAGGACTGAAGCCACTGAGACCGCGCCACCGGCCCTTCCCCTGGCCACTGGGGGCTCTCTCAGGGCAAGTGAGAACACCATGCTCACCGCAGAGCCTCAGGGTCCCACCAGACCTCCCACAGGCCCGTCACCTGTGTGGGCCCCCACCCCCCGAGGCCCCACCCGCGAGGCCCCGGGGTGACCCAGAAGTTTGGTGCCCTCAGCTTGTACCCTCCTGTCATTCGGAGGACCCGGTCCACGTCCCCCTATCACAGCAGAAGGACGACCTGGGGAGGCTGGGTTCTCCCCTAGGTGCTTGAAACAGGTCGTGCATCAGACACAGAGCATCAAGACAAACGGCAACTCTGAGGCGCCCACTGGCCACGCCCCCGGGCCACCCCAGGCGGGCGCCCACTGGCCACGCCCTTCGGCCCACCCCCAGGCGGGCTCCCACCCCCAGGCGGGCTCCTACCTGGCCACGCCCCTGGGCCACCCCTAGGCGGGCTCCCATTGGCCACGCCCTCTGGTCCGCCCCCAGGCGGGCTCCCACCTGGCCACGCCCTTCGGCCCACCCCAGGCGGGCTCCCACCTGGCCACGCCCTTCGGCCCACCCCCAGGCGGGCTCCCACCTGGCCACGCCCCCGGGCCACCCCCAGGCGGGCTCCCACTGGCCACGCCCTCCGGGCCGCCCCACCCAGAGTGTGCCGTTGAACTGAACTCCAGCTCCTGTGCCCTTTGGACACGTCCTCAGTTCCTCCTGCCAGCGCCCTGGCCCAGCACACCTGAGGGCTGAAATCTCTTTTAAGAGGCACAGCTGTGAAAACCTGCCCGGAGCAGGCTCACTCTACTCCCGTCACCCTCGCCTGGCCCCTTCTCAGCACCAGTGCCTGGGCCTCGGGGCTTTCAGTGGGGCGGGATGGGGGGGCAGGGGGCGGGGCCAGTGGGGTGGAGCCAGTGGGGGCGGGGTCCAGGGGGTCAGGTGGCCAGTGGGACACAGTGCAGGGGGTCGAGGGTCCGGTTGGGCGGGGAGCTGGTGGGGGGCGGGGCCGGGGGGCGGGGTCCAGGGGGTCAGGCGGCCAGTGGGGTGGGCCAGGGACCACCGCTCACTACACAGCAACACTAGACCCTCCAGGCGGCTCAACGTGAAACAGAGAACAAATTTCTCAAAGACACATGCGGAGTGGCCTTCAATTGACCACTTCCCCTCAAGGAACACACGCACACACGGGTTTCCTCAGCACCCAGATCCTACCGAAGGGCTTCGGGAGCCAGCAGGGTCCCCTTGACGCAAACTTCGCCCGGGGCCAGCCCCGCCGCCCACCCCCCAGCTGGGCTCTGTGGGCCCTGACCTCTGACTTGCCTTAGGTGCCGAGGCCCCCCTGCCCGCAGGATCCCCACCTGGCGCCCAGGCCCGCCTGGCGCTGAGGGCGGCACCCAGTCCTCTGATGAGGGGACTCAGCTCTCTGAACTGCAGAGCTCCGTCAGCTGTTTTCAGAGGCCTGGGACTTGCGACACCAAAGTTCTGGGCACTACAGCCCCCTACCCCCTGTCGGACCGCCCTGCCACCCTCCACCGAGTTACCCACAGATCCCGTCGCAGGACTCGCCGTAAACCATCCCTCCGCACCCAGACCACGACCCCACGGCCAGCACTCAGGGGCACAAGCAAAATGTACCTGGGTCCTCACTCCTCAGACTCTGCTGTCACTGCTCTCTGGGGGCGCAGACCACACACACACTCACACATCCTCGTCTGGGGTGCTCACCACACATGCACATACAATTGCACGCCTGCGTGCATGCGTGGACTCACACACACGGGCTGGGACCCACAGCTCAGACTCATCTCGGGGTACACACACACACATTCATACACACACTCACCTGGGGTGCACATGTTAACACACTCACACTCGAGTGGGGACACACATCTGCACACACTCATGCGAACTTGTCTGGTGTGTACACATCCACTCAGGCTCTCACCTGGGTGCACAAACCTGCGCAAGAATAACGAAATAACAAGCCAAATGCATGCATCTCTGGGATACACACACCCACACTCAATTGGGGTGCACACCCGCATACATACACACTCAAGCACGCTACTCTAGGGTGCACATAGCTCACACGCACTCGTCTGTTTGGGTGCACACCTGCTGACATGCACTCCCGTCAGGGTGCGCAGCCTCGCACACTCGCTCACACGCACTCCCGTCTGGGTGCACACCCGCTGACACGCACTTCTGTCCGGGGTGCACACCCGCTTCCCCGCACTCCCGTCTGGGTGCGCAGCCTCGCACACCCGCTCACCGGCCTGGAAGCACACCCGCGCGCAGACGCGCGCACGCCCCATCCAGACGCCGGCTCCTTACCTGGTTAGCAAATCCCCTGAGATGAGCCATGTCCGCCCGCGGCTGTCACACCATCCGTCCGAGGCAGAGGAGGCGCCGGGATCCGCCTCGGCTCTGGGCTGGCCGCCGCTTCAGTCCACTGTGGGGACAGCAGGCCGCTCGCGCCGTCCGGCCTCCGCCCCACCGCCCAGGCGACCTTCCTCCCGACCGCCCCCAGCCCCGGGCCACCGACTCCCCCCAACCGCCCCGGCGCGGCCCCGCCCGGCAGCGGCCCACCTCCGGGGGCCTCCATCCCGGCCTCCCCCGGCCCGCTCCGCAGTGCCCGCGGAGGCCCCACCCGTAGCCTCAGATCTCCGTGAACCCGCCTCGCAGCCCGCGAAGCAGCGGCGGTGGCGGCGCCGGAGAAAGCCCGGCGGAGACGGCAGCAGCCGCGGCGGCGTCGCGGCCTGGCGCGAAGCGCTCTGGGAAACCGAGTCCGGGCCCCGGCCCGTGCCCCGGCGCCGCGCTCGCGCTAAACTACAAGTCCCGGCAGGCCGCGGGGCGGGCGGGCCAAGAGGGCGAACAGACTCTCCTCGGAGCCCAGTGGGACTTGGAGTCCGTCGCCGGGGAAGACGGCGGACTCCAAGTCCCAGCAGGCCGCGGGGCGGGCGGGTTGTGTCGGGACCCCGGGGGCTTGGTCTGCGGCGGCGACGGCCCGGCGTCCCCGTGGAGCGACGGCGTCAGATCGGAGGGCGGTCGCGTGCTGCCCGTCCCGCTCCGCGGCGGGACTTCGCCCTCCCCGCCAGCCTGTCCGCTGTCGCCGCCCGAGTCAGCTGCACCCGAACCCCGCGTCCACACTGGGACCCGCCCTCCCGCAAGTGGACCGTCTACCTCGGCGGCCGGGCTCCCCGCGTCCTCTCCGGGACCCCACTAGTCGCACCTGGACACTTAAAAATTTTAGAGTGAATGTTATGGCATATGAATTACGTCTCAATAAAGCTTCTGAAAAAGTAAAACTGACTTCTCTTTCTGACCAAGGTGGAATGAGAGATTTTCCTGCTGCTCGGAAAGACCAAATCGTAGATGTTGGAGTAGCAGATGAAGACTAAAAAAAAAAGTCCCGCTGTCGTCGAGTTGATTCCTACTCAGAGCGACCCTATGGGACAGGGTAGAACCTTCCCACAGAGTTTCAAAGGAGCACCGGGTGGATGTGAGCTGTTAACTCTCGGTTAGCAGCCATAACACTGAGCCACTATGCCACCAGAGGGCTACACATAGAAGACAATGGTTTGCAAGACGATGGCACTAGACACTGTCATGGATTATCTCCCAAAAAGTATGTACAGTGTTTTGGCCCAGCCGGGATTCCTGGTATTGTGTGCTTGTCTATTTCGTGATTGTATTTTTTGTATATGTTGGGAATCCTCATCTCTGCCTGTGACTAACGGGGCCATGCTGGGTTACTTTAGAGTATTATGGTGGGGCTGTAATACCCTTGCTAAGGTTACATCCCTGATCCAGTGTGAAGGAAGTTTCCCAGGAGGGTGATCTTTGTCAGATTTTGTCTCCCAAGGCCTAAAAAGGAAAGGGAACTGAGCAGAGAGCTGAGGGCACCATTCCACCAAGAAAGCCCTAGTGCAGAGCAGAGCACACCATTTGGACAGGAGGTTCTTGTGCTGAGGTGCTCCCAGACCAAGGGAGACTGATGAAGATCTTTCTCCAGAACTGACACGAGGAAAACCTGACCCTGGAGCCAGCACCTGGATTGGCACTGCTAGCCTACTGGCCTGGGAGAGAGTCAGTTTGTCTTTGTTAAGTCACCCATTTGTGGTATTTCTGTTACAGCGGCGCTAGATGACAGGCCACAACAGGACAGCAGCTGCTGAGGAGACAAAGAGGTGTGTTTCCTGCCTGCAGAGTTCCCAGGAGGCAGTGTGAAGAGGGGAAGCCAAGCGGAGCCTGCGGCTGAGCGTCAGGGCTGAGAGGCTGGGAGCCCACGGTGACTGGGTGGCAGAGCAGAGTGCCCGAGACGAGAGAGTCCACAGACCTGCAGCAGGCCCTGCGGGTGTCCCCAATGCATGACAAGAAACAACCCCAAACTGGAAAAAAAACCACTCGAAGACATAGAGGTGCCCCCTGCTCACAGTCCCAGGAGCAGCACCCACTCCCACCACCCCTCGGAGCAGCGGCTTACTTCACAGGGCCCTTCTAGCCATGGCCCTTGCAACTTCCACCAATGACTGGGGAGAGGACGGTGCAGATGAAGTGCCTGTGGCCCACCATGGGATCCGACAGCCTGCTGATAATGTGAACAAGGTGCTTGGCACCGCTGCAGGGGTAGGATCATGCAAATACCCTGTCTGGAGGACCATCAACACGATTGGTCAGTTTTGCCACTCATTAAGCTTAAAAAGAAGAGAGAACAGTGGTGAGAGTTCCCTTGGGCATTACATGGCAAATTGATATACTTGCAGACCTGTGCTTAAGCCATGATAAAATTTATTTTTTTAATAAAGAAGTGAAAGAGGCAACGAGACCAGGACAGTGAGGGACAGCTGTAACACTGGAGATGGCAGGAGACGGCGAGAAGCAGTGGCAGAGAAAAGGCAGCAGCAGAACCGGGTGACCAGCGGGAGAGTGTGCAGTAGGCTCCCTGGCCTACAGAGCTGGAGAGCCGAGCGCCTTCGGGCTCCAGACTTACTAGGAAAGTGGAGCGGAGAGAGCTGTGCAGCGCTAGCCTGGGAGGCCGAGGGCCAGTGAGAGGCCTGCCCGCCTGTCCCCAGTGGGAAGAGCCGGTCCTGAAGGAACAACCCTCTCTTGAGTGTTCCTGAACCTGAATTCTAACTGTGACTTCCCTAATGAGCCCCATAATCATGAGTATTGTCTGAAAGTTCTGTGTGGTCATTTCAATGGACTGTCGACCCCAGCAGAGAAGTAGGGAGCACCATGGGAGGGTTGGTTGGTGTCAGATTTAGTAAAAAGGGCTGGTAAGAGGAAACATGCCCTGCCTTTGTCCCATAGCAGTCTGCTGGGTTTGTTGATGCTGACTCTCCTTCCTCCTTGTGACATCAGAGGAGGTCAGATCTCCCACTATGTGGTTTTTGTAAGCCAAGCTGGACAGCTTCCTAATTCACATGGCAGTGGGTAGAATATCAGAACAATCGTGCCTCAGTAGTACTGGCATTGCTAGATTTAGCAAATAATAAAGGGTGCCGAGTTATTATTTGAAATTCAAATTTGACTGGATGTCCTTTGCTTCACCTAGAATCCTGTTAGCAGTAATTAGCCCTCCACTACACACCATTGTGGCCCTGCTTCACGAATCCTAGAGGGAGCCCTGAAAGAAGCAAGCTGCTTCCAGGCGCCTCATCTACTCCCCACGACAAAGCTCAGCAATGTTGATAAGAAGACAGAAACACCCGTCACCTAGCAAGGAAAATGCCCGTAATCAAAAACATTCAGACGTGGAAAGGAGCAGGAACGTGCAGCCCACACCAAGGAGAAGAGTCAACCGATCAGAAACAACCCGGAGTTCACGCAGATGTCAGAACTGGCAGCGGTTGTTGGGTGCCCTCAAGTTGGTGTCTGCCCCTGGGGACCCACAGGGGTGAAGCGCTTCCTGGTCCTGTGCCGTGCTCACTTGCTACATGGCAGCCCGTCGCTGTGGCCCCCACGTCACTCCGTCTCCTTCAGGTCTTCCTCTTCCTCGCTGGCCTGCTACTCTTTCCCCGGGAGTGATGTCCTTCTCCTCCCAGAACACCAGGAATCATGGTCTAGCCAAATTTCTGCACACATTTGAGGGGACACAATTCAAGCAATGGCATAGATATTAAAAGTTATTCTAACTCTACACACACATTTACAAGTTAAGTAAGGACATGGACGATAAAAGTTACCAATGACATGTGTGAAGTATGTGAGATGAAGGCTCACCGCCCAGAATTCTAAGGAGTGTCTGGCTGTGCTTCTCACCAGATGGATGTGTTCAGTCACTAGGAGACACAGAGTCTCATCTACTGCTGCTGTAACAGAAGTACCCCAAGGGAAGGGAACGGTTTGGGAAAGAGAAATTTGTTTTGTCACAGTCCAGTAGGTTACAAGTCCAAATTCAGGGGCATCTGCTCCAGGGAAAGACTTTCTCTGCTGGTTCTGGAGGAAGGGCCTTGTGGTCAGTCTTCCCCCGGGCAGAGTGTTTCTGAGGGGCAGGGACCCCACTCCTTTTCAAAGGATGCGCTCTGCTCTTGGCACTGCTTCTTGTAACATGACGTCCCCAAACCTCTCTGCTAGCGCCTTTCCCGTCTGTCTTGAGACTGCCTCAAGGCACAGAACAGCCTTTTGCACTGAGTCCTGCCCCCCAACCCACCTGCCGTCCCTCCTCCCTCATTAACATCACAGAGGCAGGACTTACAGTGTGGAGGACATCACAGAACACCAGGAATCATGGTCTAGCCAAATTTCTGCACACATTGTAGGGGACACAATTCAAGCAATGGCATAGATATTAAAAGTTACTCTAACTCTACACACACATTTACAAGTTCAGTAAAGACATGGATGATAAAAAAAAGATCCAGATCCATGATGGGTGAGACAGCAAACAGCCCTGTTTCCTCCCAGAACACCTGTCCATGAGTAATCTGTTTCATTTCTGTTTTGTTGTTATTTTCCACTTCTTTGGGTTTTCTTTCCGGAGTTGTGGCGTGTCGATGTTACACAGCTGAACAGGTAAAACAAGGCACCCCTGAAGACCGGTCTGACCTCACGCCCGCCCGTGGCCCTGCGGGACCACTCGCCCGACCCCGGACCTTTGCAGAGTCTGCGAACATGGGCACACGCATGAGCACACACACTCCCTTAGCTGTGTACAGACGGCAGCCCCCAGAGCCGTCGCCCTGCCCTGCGATGCGAAAGATCCACCCCAACAGAACCACCCACAGCAGGCTTTCTTCTGATGGCTGCAGAACAAGGCCGATGCCACCACTGACGTCCCTCGTAGATCTCTCCCGTCCTTTGCTGATACAGAGGGTCCTGGTGTTAGTCTGTGCGGTGTTTCACACGCGGTGTCTTCATCCGCAGTGCTGCTGGGACAGATGCCACAGGTGGACGGCTTCACCCAGCACTTCATTCTGTCACAGTTGAGGGGTCTAGAAGTCCAAATTCTGGTGACCAGCTCTCTGTTGCTTCTAAAGGACAGCCCTTGTCATCGGACTTGCCCTGGTCTAGATGCTTTGCAGCTCGGGGATCCTGGGTCTGAAGGACTTGCTTTGCTCCTGGCACCTTCCCTTGGTGGTCTGAGGTCCCTCTCCTTTCTACTTGTCCCTCTTACCTCTCAAAAGACACAGACTCAAGACACACCCTAATTGTAGGATCAGGTCCTGCCTTATCAACATTTAAAAAAATTGCCTTACAGCTGATCCTGAGTCCCTGTGACCCTGTAGGACAGAGGAGAACTGCCCCACAGGGTCCCCAGTGAGTGCCCGGAGGAGTCAGCTGGCAAGCTGTTGGTCCGCAGCTAACGCCTAACCGCTGCACCCCCAGGGTTCCCCTCTGCCTCAGTCAGCACAGGCTGCTGTAACAGAAATACCGCTGACGGATGGCTTCAAACGAAGAATTTTATTTTGTCCCTCCAGTAGGCCACAAGTTCAAATTCAGGGCATCGTCTCCAGGGGCAGGCTTTCTCTGCTGGCTCTGGAGGAAGATCCTTGTTCATGGACTTACCCTGAGCTGGGAGCTCCCAAGGTGCAGGAACCCGAGTCTTTCTCAAAGGTCAGCTGCCGACATGGCTACTTTCCTGATGGTCTGGGGTCCCCAACTGTTTGCTTGCTTCCCTTTCCTTTATATCCCAAGAGGCCACCTCAAGGGACAATACAGTCTTAAACAGAGTCCTGTCCCACCAACCAAACTGACACCCACCTCCCTCATTAACATCACAGAGGAGGGGTTTGCGGCACGGAGGGCACCACACAGAACCAGAACTCAGGAGCTAGGCAGGTGGCTGCACACGTTTGGGGGGGATACAGTTCTATCCCTGGCACCCTCATTAACATAACTGCCTCATTAACATCACAAAGGCAGGATTTACAATACATAGGAAAGTCACATCAGATGACAGGCAGCCACACAACACTGGGAATTGTGCCTAGCCAAGCCGACACACCTTCTTGGGGAATGCAATTCAATCCATCTCAGGGTGTTCAGGTTCGTTTCCTAGATGGGAGGTGGCTGGGTCAAAGGGCATGAGTGTCCCTCGTCCTCATGCCACCAGTGAGGCGAGTGGGGTCCCTAGCTGGCCTCTGGGGTGAGGGACGAACTGCTCAAGTCAACGGAGCTCACCCAGCCCGTGCGTGACTCAGTGGTCCTCCCCACCGCCGGGGAGCAGGGTGTTATTCTCCTCACTCCCGGCTGCGGGGTGAGCAGTGCGGTGAAGGTCACCCCGGTGAGGCCGACAGGCAGGCGCCGTGACTGTGACCAAAACACTTCCTTATGCTGACGTGCAGCTGTGAACTTCATGGTCGCCGGTCCAGTAGACGTTTTTATTGTTTGAATACATACTTCTTGTTGTTTTTAAATAAACCACTTAATCCATCAGTATTTCTGTTTCTCTCTCTAAAAGAGGACTTTTAAAATATAACCACAATACTGTTATCACACTTCTAAATATTAACAAGAGGATCTCCAAGATCATGACCCCTAATACCCTCCTAAATCACAACCAAAGCCACTCCCGAAGTCCACCCTTCACAAGAGGTCAAAGAGGTCTATAAAACACACAACGACGCACGCAGGAATGCCCTTCTTAGTTCCATCAAGTACATGAGGCCAAAGGGGAACCTGCCCAGAGCACAGACAAGAAGGCAGGAAGGGACGGGAAAACGGAGGAGTGGACGTGGGGACCCAGGTGTAAAGGGAAAGGGGGAAGTGCTGACACGCCATGGAGATTGCAAGTGATGTCACAAAACAACTCGTGTATCAAGTTGTGTATCAAGTTTTGAATGACCAGCTAATTTGCCCTGTAAACTTTCAGGTGAAACACTTAAAATTTTTTAAAACTGACAAACGATTTCAGCCAGACGTAGCATGAGGCTGTGTCTCCTGGGAGGACGAGGGCGCAGAGCTTCCAGAGCTAGGGACCCCACTCGCCTCACTGGTGGCATGAGGACGAGGGACACTCATGCCCTTTGACCCAGCACCTCCCATCTAGGGGTGACAAGATGCTGGAAGTCTCTCTCCCTGACTTTTCACAGCCTCCTCCTTCACTGAGGGCCCCCTGGGTGCTGTAGGTGTCCATTACAACCTGGAGGCCTCAGAAGCTCCATTCTGTGGTTTCTGTCCATTTGTGGGTGGCTTCAGTGAGGGGCGCAGTGGAGGCCCCATTCTCGGAGCCTCGGCTCAGCCATCTGTTCCATCTCGCTCTCCGTCGATCTGGGGGCCGTGTTCCAGGTGTGGCTCCCAGGAGCCTTTGCCCTGCTTCTCAGGCCTCTGCTTGGTCACGGAGTCACGCGGCTGGCCCGTTGTTTTCCATTCAGTCCCACGTGTTTCTCAGTGGCTGCTGTCTTGTCATGTGGGGGCCACGATGGTAAATGACCAAGAGGTCATGGTACAGTTGGCTGTGGGGACGACGGGACAGTCCCCACACCAAGATCTGGATCCTCCCCTCCCCTGAATGGGTCAACGTCTCTCAAGTGACAGAATGACCACAAGTAACGGAGAGGCTGAACAAACAGACAGACAGTGGCTGACTGTACGAGACACGGAAACACCGGCCACCGACTCCTGCAGCAGCGGCTGGCAGCGCCAATGGCGGGCTCACGGCGGACGGCCCGGAACAGCCCCGGAGCTCCACTAGGGTGGGGCAGCCCGTCTGGAACCTGGGCTGTATCACACAGTGTGCCTTCTCCGTCCCTGAGGTCTGTG
This sequence comes from Heterohyrax brucei, assembly GCA_028571685.1. Lineage (NCBI taxonomy): Eukaryota > Metazoa > Chordata > Mammalia > Hyracoidea > Procaviidae > Heterohyrax > Heterohyrax brucei. Next base: position 153,105,412 of record CM053146.1, read on the forward strand.
CTCGGGAAAAGGGGCTCACACATCATGCCGCTTCACTGACGGCCACGGGGAAGGAGACCAGCATTCAACCCCCCAGGCCCCCCAGCCTGGAAGATGTTAGCAAGAGACAGACAAACTGGTTCTACAGTTTACATGGAAAGGCGAGGAACTGGTGAGACCCAAATGATTCTGAAAAAGAACAAAGCTGAAGTCATGCTCCCCAACTTAAGGTGACCATGGGTGGTAAAATTTTGCTAGAGATCATTCAAAAATGGCGACACTAGTTCCTCACTTTTCCGCATAAACTTTAGAATCAGTGTGTCTGTGTCTCGCTGTGATTGTCCGGACTTGGGGTCCTGAAGGGCTGACATGTTGCTGGGGGCAAATCTGCTACAAAAACCCTCTTCAAAGTGTTGCGAAGCAGAGATGTCAGCTGAGGTGCGCTGCCCCGGGCCACAGTGTCTGCAGCCACCCACGTGTGTGTGGGAGCTGCGCCGCGACTGAAGAAGGATCGACGCCTTTGAACTACGGCGTTGGAGAAGAATACTGACCGTACCATGGGTGACCAGGATGAGTGGTCTGTCCTGGGAGGGACACAACCAAGTGCTCCTGGGAGGCAAGGGTGGCGAGACTCTGCCTTACACACTTCAGACACACTTTCCGGAGTGACAGGTCCCTGGAGAAGGACACCTCGCTTAGTAAGGCGAGGGTCAGCAGAAAGAGGAAATCCATGAAAAAGGCTGTGGGCAGTGTCTGACCTCTTCGGACTTCACACAGAGAATCAACTGCCCGAAGCTGATTCCTGCAGGGCGGCGGTCACACATGCTTCCTCTCTGTGCCATCTTTGCCCCTTCTGATACCATCTGTCCCTCGGGGTGGCACTCTCTACTTCTCTGCTAGTTTCGATACTTCATTGCAATGACTACTGGGACTCACAGTCCATGCTCACAATGAGGGGGTTTATGAAGGCAGCAAAGGGTTGCCATCTGAGCCAGGAGCTCTCAAGGACACCACCGCTCCCTTGGGACAGCCCCCTCCGTGCCAGGACACTACTGTTCCCTAAGGACAGCCCCTCCCAGCCTTGCTCATGGTCTCTGTGCAGAGGTATTCAGCAGTCTCGCTCAGAGGGCTGGGAAGCCTCCTGTGTCATCTCATGCAGGCCCCTCCAGAGAACAATCCAGGTGTGGCTGCTGGCCCAGGTGCACCTTTCCAGCCCAAGTGCGCCTTCCTGGCCCAGGTGCGGCTGCAGAGCCATTGGACGTCACAGTCGGGAGACCAGAGCAGAGGTACCACCCACTGTTTCCTCCGGGCCTGGCTGGGGTCCCTGGATCCCTCCTTCCTCTCCTCTTGCTTCCTGCAGCCCCCTGCCCATTGGGTAGAGCAGTCCCCAGTGGGGAGCCCCAACTGCTCTCCCCAGAGGGCTGTTTGGCCGCACGGGTAGGGACAGTGTCCACCACCCCAGGCAGCATCTACTCCCACCTGCTAGCCAGCGTCCTGAGGATCCTGGATGACCGGGTGGATCTTGGCGCCGCCTTAAGTCAGAGGTGTCTGCAGTGCCGGGGATGGTATAGGCTCTGTCCTTCGAACCAGCAGCCTGCCCATGTGGCCGTCAGTGAAGCGGCATGATGTGTGAGCCCCTTTTCCCGAGCACAGACCTCAGGGACGGAGAAGGCACACTGTGTGATACAGCCCAGGTTCCAGACGGGCTGCCCCACCCTAGTGGAGCTCCGGGGCTGTTCCGGGCCGTCCGCCGTGAGCCCGCCATTGGCGCTGCCAGCCGCTGCTGCAGGAGTCGGTGGCCGGTGTTTCCGTGTCTCGTACAGTCAGCCACTGTCTGTCTGTTTGTTCAGCCTCTCCGTTCCTTGTGGTCATTCTGTCACTTGAGAGACGTTGACCCATTCAGGGGAGGGGAGGATCCAGATCTTGGTGTGGGGACTGTCCCGTCGTCCCCACAGCCAACTGTACCATGACCTCTTGGTCATTTACCATCGTGGCCCCCACATGACAAGACAGCAGCCACTGAGAAACACGTGGGACTGAATGGAAAACAACGGGCCAGCCGCGTGACTCCGTGACCAAGCAGAGGCCTGAGAGGCAGGGCAAAGGCTCCTGGGAGCCACACCTGGAACACGGCCCCCAGATCGACGGAGAGCGAGATGGAACAGATGGCTGAGCCGAGGCTCCGAGAATGGGGCCTCCACTGCGCCCCTCACTGAAGCCACCCACAAACGGACAGAAACCACAGAATGGAGCTTCTGAGGCCTCCAGGTTGTAATGGACACCTACAGCACCCAGGGGGCCCTCAGTGAAGGAGGAGGCTGTGAAAAGTCAGGGAGAGAGACTTCCAGCATCTTGTCACCCCCATGTCAGTGGCACGGGTCTGTAATCCCTGTTTCACACATTTGCCTCTTAAACTACCCCACTGCCCTGTGACCACGTGGTTGCGTTCCCTCAGAGATGCAGTGGGCACATGTTGGGGGCTGGGGGGCCCCTCCGTTTAGAGAGTTCACCCCTTATTGGGTCTAGCGTAGATCAAGAGGGGTTGTTCAAGCAGAACAAGGGGCAGTGATCACACGGTGATCCCACAGTGACCTCGTAGCTCAGAGTCAGGAAAGGTGCACACCAGGGTTGTGTCCTTTCTCCACAGTTACCTGTGAGGACGGCTCAGTGGGGGGCGCCTGCCCCACCCCCGTCTTCACAAGAGGGGAGCGCCCACGGGGCAGCGGTCAGACACGCCTCCTCTCTCTCGCGTTTCATTTCTCACCAGTTCCGACACGAGCTGACCCCCCACGGCACCCTCTGCTCTTCTGCTGGGCTGGGTGCTTCTCTGCAGTGGCCACATGGAGCCCACAGATAGCACGCAGAGCGGTGGGCTTCACAGGACAGCTCCAGGTTGTGATCCAGGATCAGAGGTGAGGCTGGGTGTGGTTCTTGAATCGAGGCGGCTTCTCCACCATGCACGCAGGCAGCCCTCGCGCTGGCCCTCGGCCCCCCAGCTCCCAGCCTGGCCTCTGCCCTGCTCAGACAAGGGTCATAACACTCTTTAGCTCCACCACTAAGTGCCCACAGGCACCACAGTAAGCGTCAGCCTGCAGGTGCTTAGCTCTCTCCCTTGGTGGTCAGCAAGCCTAGACCCCAAGACCAGTGCCTAGAGGCACCCCACTCCTCCAGCAAGCCTCTGGCCTGTAGCAGCTCAGCTTTCTCGTTCCACGGACTGGGAAGCCGACCACGCTGTTTTGTGTCTGTGGCCTGGTCTTGCCTCCTCTGCTCGGCCACTGCTCGGCCATGGCTTCTCACTGTCCCCCGCTCTCTCTCCCTGTCCCATGCGGTCTCTCACTGTCCCCTACTGTGTCTCACTGTCACCCACTGTCTGTTGTCTCTTGCTGTCTCTAATGCTGTAACTCTATCTCCTGGGCCTAGGAAGTTTCCAGAAGAGGGATCCCATCTACCAAGAACGCACCCCACTCCTATCTCTCCTTCTGGGGGGTAGTGGGTCCCTCCTCGCCACTTCTTGGATGGCTCATTTAAGACTAACAGGATGGCAACACTGATCAATCCCCTTGTTAGGGTTCCTTACACTTTCTTGGCATGTTCTCACCCTCATGTGGAGTTCAGGGGCCTTCTCTGCATTACTAGCAAACGGAGTCCCACGCAATCATTTGGTGGCAGTTACAAAGACCATGGCTAGAAGGGCCCCGTTAGGTCACTGCACAATGTTGTTCAATCTGTATGCTGAGCAAGTGGTCTCAGGAGCTAGACTGTCTCTGTGAAAAAGAGCGAGGCATCAGGGCTGGAGGGTGACTCACAAACAACCTGCCTTATGCAGTGAGACCACCCTGCTCTCTCGGAGTGAAGAGGATTCGAAAACCCTGCTGATGAAGAGCCCCCAGCCTGCTGTGCGGACCACACCTCAATGTCCAGAAGACAGAGGCCTTGCCACTGGACCAGGAAGCCACATTGTGACCACCAGAGAAGAAACTGACACTGTCAGGGTCCATTATACTGTCATTTACAATCAACGCCCGTCTAGGTGGCAGTCAGGAAATCCAAGATACCCTGTCTTTGACAAACCCGCCACAAAGACGCCACTATGAGGCCTAAGGTGTGCCCGACCAGACCATGCTGTCTGTCTGAGCGTGTAGGCGGGACAGCGAATGGTCAGGACTGAAGAAGAGATGGCGCCTCTGAACAGTGGCGCTGGAGACCCTGAACACCCCAGGGGCCGCAGAGGAGGACGAGTCTGTCCTGGAAGAAGTGCAGCCAGACACTCTTCAGAAGCAGGGGTGGTGGGACTCGGTCTCACATACTTTGGACGTGTCGTCACAGGGACAAGTCCCTGGAGAAGGCCATCGTGCTGGGTGAAGTGGCCAAAAAGCCAAGTGCCGTCGAGTCGGGTGGAGGGTCAGCAAAAAGAGAGCCCTCCAACGAGACGAACGGACGCAGCGGCTGCGGCGCGGGGCTCGGACGGAGCCAGGCGGTTTCTGCCTGAGTGTGAGGAGCCGGGATGTTTCCGCCCATGTGCACGGCTCCCTGTGAGCCAGGGCCTTCCTGACGGTGCTGGCGGGGAGATGGAGTACCCAGCATGGCCCTTCCGGCCACGCTCTGTGTGACTCACACCTAACGACTGGGTGTGAACATGAACGCAAGAGGCACTGACACTGCGAGGGTCAGGGTGGGGCCGGGGCATGCTCCCTGTGTCGTATGGCAGTCCTTTGTGGCAGAGACGGCAGACCCTGACCTCTGCGTGTTGATCAGGCAGCCCTGCTGTAGGTGTGTGTCCAGGAGTGCGGCCTCGCAGGTCAGGGGGACTCGAGTTACACCCTTCGCTGGGGTGCAGCCTGCGTCTAAGGTAACTGTGTGTCCAGGTGGGACCCTCTCTCTGCGTGTGGGTCCCGCCTGCAGTCTGTGATCACCTGACTCCAGGTCTCGGGACTTCAGCCAGAGGCCTGCCCTGTGACCGGCTTGATTCTGGGGTTCGCCAGCTCCGGGCTGCCCTCGCTGGCGGCCAGCTGCATGAGCCAATCCACCAACCTGCATCTGAATTGCTGGTTCCGGTTCACCAGCCCCACAGGTCTGGGACTTGCCGGCCTCTCACCCACGTAAGCCGTTTCCCTGAGGCGGCCTGTGAGTTCCAGCAGATGTTCTGGAGAATTATAGAACCCAAAGGTGGGAGGAACTGAGGGGAAGGGCACAGCTGGAGTTAGAGGTGACAGAGTGGGCCACGGCTTAGGAAAGCCGGACATTTGGGACGTCCCTATGGTCCGCCCGCCGCCATGAGTCGGATCCAACTCGACAGCACTTGGCTGGCTAAGGTCTCCCTCATGAATGCTGCTTCTCATAAAAAAATGACTTATTCAGCAGCTGACAAGAGCAGTACCAGTGATCCAGAACCAGAACCAGAACCACACCCACTGCCACCGTGTCCGGTCCGACTCACAGCGACCCTAGGGGTCAGGGCAGAACTGCCCTGCGGCGTTTCCAAGGGGCCCCTGGACGATTCCAGCTGCCCACCTTTCGGTTAGCAAACGGAGCACTTAACCGCTGCACCACCAGAGTTCCCTAGGTGCCACTCAAGTGAACAGCTTGGCTCAACTCAAATGTCCCTCAGAGTAGCCTCACTGCTGTGATGTGCTCTCGAGCCCATCCCGAGTCCTGGAGACCCTACAGGGCAGCACAAGCTGCCCCCGGGGCTTTCTCGGCCACCGTCTCTGCAGGAGCAGACAGCCAGGCCTCTGTTGCGGAGACCCTGGTGGGTCCTAACCGCCGACCTCACTTGGGTGAGGGAGTCAGAGCTCACCGTTGTTCTGGGGCCCCCTGCACTGCTGTTGGAGACCCAGATAGCCCTCAGGGGAGTTACGCCGCCCAGAAAGACAGATGCAGGAGTCAGGATCATCACAGAAGCCCACGTGGGGTGCAGGGGATTTTCCTAGAGAGGACACGATTCAGACAGACCACAGCCTGACATCTGTGTTCCCACCCAAAGGCTGTCAGCTCCAAAGGCCGGCCCACATTCTGTGCCCTGCGGGCAGGCGGGCAGGTGGGCAGGCGGGCGGGCGGGCAGAAAACCAGAGATGGCTTTCTCAGGACAGGAGCCAGGCTCTCAAGACCAAAATAACCGAGTCAGAGCAGAAACTCGTCCACGTCCCCGCAGACCCAGCCGCGTCCAAACAAAGAGGCCCCGGGGAGCGGTGATGAGGTCACCGTCGGCGAGGCCAGCACCAGCAGAGGGCTTGTGGGCTGCTGCGTCGTCCTACCTGGAATTCCTGTGACCAACGGCTCTTCCAGGCAGCATGACTTGAACAGAAGCACAAAAGTGGACAGAAAAGGGTGCAAAGAGATGGCCCAATTCCAGCACGGATGCCAGACCAACATGGACAAGTCACAGTGTCTGGGGACCAGACAAGGACAAGCCACTGAGGAACTCAAGCAGAGAGCAGAGAGCAGAGAGCAGATGATGTGCTGAAGCAGGATAAAACACCAGCTGGCAGCAGCCCAGGCCGCCACTGCCCGGGGACCCACTGCCCTGAGGTGACTCACCTCCACCTGCCTCTTTGGTGGAAGCTTTCTGGTCAGTGCCAGCACCCTGGAGAATGGGCAGGGCTGCAGGCCGCAGTCCCAGTGGCTGCTCATCAGCCGGGCACCCTGGGGGAGCCCACCTGCTCGATCCACTGCAGGAGAGGAAGATGAGGACTTGGTCACAACTCGCTGGGTCCGCAGACAGAGCCTAGGGCAGTCAGAGGGACCTGTGTTTTGGGCCCACAATCAAAAGAGAAGTGGCAGCAGACTGGCTTGAGGCAGGCACCTCCTGGAGGGTGCTGACCTTGTCAGAGGGACACTCCGCCCTAGCCAAGACTCCGCTCTGGGCCCAAGGAGGTTCAGCCTCATGACACGGATGCCCTGGGAGGGCGGCTCCTGCCACCCAGGTTCTGTGTCAGGATGGAGCCCCGGTAAGAACACTCCGGAGTGGAGTTACTTCCAGGCTCCCCCGCCCCCGCCCCCCATGGGGCTCAGTGTCCCCTCCCTGTCTGAGCCTCCGGAGATGCTGTCCCACCTCCTGGACTTCACTCTGAGCTCACCCTTCCAGCCTCAGTTTTCGTCTGTGGAAGGGGACTGTCTTCCAGGTGCCTGCCTCCTGAGGGAGGGTGGGTGCCCAGGGCAGGCCAGTTTAGCTCTGGGCCTGTGCAGGGCCTCCTGCAGACGCGGGTCCCGAGCCCGGGCCTCCACTTTCCAAGGTGTGATCAACCAGCCCGCTTCTGAAGCTGGGGGACGCCTGGATGCGGTGTGGGTGACCCCCACTGCACTCTGCTTGACTCTCAGTGGCTAATTTTTCAGCAGTTGACTGCCAGGCCATTCTTCCCCAGGCCCCTGGGAATCATAAACCCATTGCCTGCCATTGGTTCTGACTCACAGCAGCCCTACGGAACAGAGAACTGTCCTGCGAGGTTTCCAAGGAGCAGCCGGGCTGCTAGCCGCTGCACCACTGGGGCGTCCTGGGTGCCACGTCAACGGGAAAGCTGGGTTTTGAAACGACACCCCTATTTAGTTTACTTAGGCTTGGGGATTTTCTCCTTTCCTGTTTACAGGCTGTCCTAAATCCCCCCGTGCACTGAGTAACCTGGTCTGACTTGTGAATTGTTTTTGGCTGACTCAGAATCTCAGAACAATGAGAGAGCTTCACAGCAACAGCCGGCTGCTGGAGACTGCCTCCGGGCCTCCCGTCTGCTGGAAGTGTCCCCACAGGAAGCAGGGGACCCCTGCCCGGTCCGGGACAGCAGGACAGCTGCTGCTTGCTGGCCCTTCCTGGCTGCCCGCTGCCTTGGGGTTCTCATGCTCCTCTGTCCCATCCTGCGCAGGTGGTCTGGGGGACCATGGGCACACCAGACAGGAGCCTGTGTGGCCTCCTTTGTGCCCACCCCACTGAGATCCCTGCCTGTCCAGACCTGCTGGGTCCCTGGCTAGGAGCCACACACTGTGACCCAGAAAAGACACGAAACCTCCCTGGCTTGATCACTTTTGGAGGAGAGAACATTGAAAACCCCTCTCTGCTGCCAAGCTGCCTGGGACCCCCGGCGCCCTGACAGAGAGGAGGAGAACGGCTCCCAGTTTCCGAGAAGCGCCTGTCGGAGCTGAACCACTGGCACCCAGGTTGGCACCTAGCCTTCACAGGGAGCAAAACGAAGAAAACTGCTATGGCGCTGACAGTCTGGGTGAGGGTCCCAGCGACCAGGGCCGTGGGCGGCCACAGTGGGGGACCACCGAGCAGGGGCAGGTTGGGGTCACAAGGTGGCAGGACTTGTAGTTCACAGGTGAGAATGCTCAGCCTGCTGAGGTGGGGACCCCCGACCCTCCAGGAGAGCTGGTGGCCAGCACTGAGCACAGGTAGGGACTGTCAAGGCCCCAAGAGGGGCTGCAGCCTGGTGCTGCACAGAGAGCCGGCTGGGTGGGGGCTGCTGTCCTTCCCGGCTCATCTCTGCTGCCACCTCTCATTCCCACCATTGAACCCCCCATCTAAAGAAAGGACGTGTCACCCGTCAATGGGAGCCAGGGGCAGGGTTCTGGGTGACTCCCCTTTAGTCTAGGGATCTGCAGCCTTGGGGTCCTTCTGGAAACCCCCACTTCTCTAGGATAAGCCTGGCTGTCAGGGACACCTGAGGCTGGGTGAGGGTCCCACACTACCACAGGTGGTTGTCTCAGTCACCTAGTGCTGCTGTCACAGAGACACCACGGGTGGGTGTCTCAGTCACTCAGTGCTGCTGTCACAGAACTACCACAGGTGGTTGACTTTAACAAAAAGAAATTTATTCTCTTCACAGTAAAGTATGCTGAAAGTCCAAATTTGGAGCATCAGCCCCAGGGAAAGGCTTTTCCCATCAGCCTTCTCCACAGTCCTCCCTGGGACACGGAGCTTCTCCACACAGGGTTTCTGAGGCCGAGGGACCCACTCTGCTCCTCGTATGGCCTTCTTGATGGTTTCAGGTTCCTCTTCTTGGCTCATTTCAAGTTCCTTCTTATCTCCTGGGAGATAAAAGGTGGTGTCAGCCATTCTCCAGGGACCGTCCCTCTACACTGGATCGGGGTGTGTTCCAGAGTGTCACAGTCCCACCCTAATCCTCTTTAATGTAATATTTCTATCACAAAATGAAGGGATACAACACTGGGAATTGGGGATTAGCCAAAGTGATACATATTTGGGGGGCACACAATTCAATCCATGACACAAGGTCTTTGAAGATATTATCAGTAAGAGGACACAAGGTCATGTTGAACTCGTCTCTTCTCTTTAGCAAGGATAACAGAAGAGATACAGACAGAGGTCTTTAGCAGCAGATTTGCCCAAAGCGACCTGTCATCGAGATGACAGCCTTCGACACCTGACTGGGCCTCTCTGTTCTCCAGGGTCACCGGCAGTCGCAGGCCACTTGAGGGCAGTGGGCGTTGTGGTCACCAGGTCTGCGCACTGTCACAGCTGGCACCCAGAAGCAATGGAAAGTGAGGCGGTTATGAGCCCCTGGGGGAGGGAAGCCACAAGGTCACGGTGATGTGCCAGGGGCCAGCCTCGGCAGGGTCTGGGATCACGAAGAGATGGGTGGCGTCGGCGAAGAAAGAAATGAGACTGAGACAACCAGGAATCTGGAGATCAGCAGCCTGTTCGGGCCTGCCTAAGAAACTGATACCTCCTGGTCTCTTTTCCGGTTGATCATTAGGGCCCTCTAGGTAATGGCCCGAGGCAAGTATATTGTTGTGATAATTAACAGCGAAAACAAAGTTATGCCTTGAGCTTAATCAGCTCTATCCATGCCTCGAGGTCAAGGGCACAGGCAGATTCATCCAAAGCTCATTATCTGGCTGTCTCTATTTGTTCCTCCTTTGTTCTTATTTTATCTCTTCCTGTGAGGATAGTAAGCGCCCACCATCACCCACCCTTAAGCTGTTCTAAGAAGGATATTTCTTCAGTATTGACTCGTTTGTCATACCAATGATAATAAACTTGGGAGCCTATCCATCTTCCTGATGTAGGGAGTGGGATGTCTATATCTAAGGGCTGTGTGGAGGGTCGTCCCTGGGAAGCTTCCCAGGGCCTTCCTGTAATCTTGTGTTTCACATGTGGAGGGGGAAGTGCAGTTGGGGGAAGCCAGTGGAGCCAGGCCAGCCTCAGTATTCCTGGGCCGGGCGTGCTGTGTCAGAATTCATTAAGCTGAGGAGGTTGTAAAACTCTTCTTAGAAAGCATCTTCTTTGATCCTTGTGCTGGGAGATAAGAGGGTATTTTTGAGGAAGGTTTAATTAGGATGCAAAATATCATCAGGGAGAGCACAGCCAAAAAATATGCCAAGGGTGAAGTGCGTCTGCTCACCATCACATAGGCGTGAGACTTTGCTTACAGAGGCTTCTGTGGGTGACGGGCCTCGGCAGTAATGGCATTGGCTAAGCAGCAAACAGTGGTTCCACAGTTATGGTCCATGAAAACCCTGAATCTTGATGGAATCTAGATCTATAATGTGATTCTACTGAGAGAATGGGAGGAGGGAGAGTGTTGGGTGAGAGGGACGAGCTCCGGGCCCTGAGGGGAAGTCAAGGGCTGCCAGCTCCGGGTTCAACAGTGGCCCTGGTGGCACCGTCAGAGGCCCTGCTCTGCGTGCCCACCTTTGACACCCACCCAGAAAGCTGTTCTAAACTCCCAGGATGCTGCTGGAGGTGGAGGGGGCAGGTCACAGGACAAGTGGACCGAGATTCCCGGACGTTTGTTGTTTGGGGACAGTTTCACGGGCCAACACACCGTGGTCTCTGGGGACAGCAGGAGTTTGTGTGTGTGTGCACCCACAGTCACGGGTGATGGCCAGGAATCTGAAGGAAGGGCGTGCCTTCCAGGCCGCTGCAAGGAGGAGGAGCTCTGTCACCCCATGGAACAAAGGGGCCAGTCGGGTACAGACGATAGCAGCCATGTGCCTGACAGCAAGGACAGAAGTTAGAGATAAAGTCATCATGACTGGTGGGCTGGGGGAAGTCCCAGAGACTCCACCATCGGACTCCAGAATTGGCGAGAGAACTGGCGGAAAGGAAAAACAGGGAAAAGCAGAGTCTTGGCTGTGAACAGCATCTGCACAGCTGTGGTGCGTCCCTGACTGGACGCTGACCCGACTTCAGTAGGATGGGGGGTGGGGGCCGCAGTGGGGACAGGCAGCAGACCGCACTGCAACTGGCAAGGGAGCCAAGCAGGTAAAGGGATTCAGAGACGGGGGCTGGGGGCCGGGAGCACCTGAGGAGACGGACGGGCTGGCTCTAGGGGGCAGACAGCAGGGGACAGCTGCCGGTCATCAGAGAACTGTTCTTGGTGTAACTCATCTTCCACACACAAGGCAACTCCACGCAGGACAGGGTCCACAGTCTCCACGGGCTGATTGCCAGAGCAGATCAGCAAGGCTTTCTACCTGTCTTAAGTCTCGACATTCTGAGACTCGTTTAATCGTGTGCACACCTCATGTTTTACTTAAACACACAATAAACGCCCAGGAAGGTAGTGGTGACCCAGGAGGCATCAGCAGCCGGACAAACTGAGTGACGAAAGCTGTCAGGCAGGAGAGCAGGGAGGACCAGGTAGCATACTAGCCATCCAGGGGTTCAAAGCCCAGCAAAGGACAGGCTCCCAGCAGGAGGTGTTGGGCCAGCTGCCGGCCTGATCTGGGGCAAGAAAACAGAAAGTAAAATGTCTCCTTCTAATATTCACAAAGGTGGGTCAAAAAAGCGCCAGAAATCGAGAACAAAGCCCCAGAGCAAGATTGCAACCTTGGGGTGGGGAAGACCTTTGCAAGTGGGCGCAGAGAACAAAGGCCCCCAGTGAGACAGGATCCAAAACAACATGTCCAAGTTCTTCTGCACAAGAGGAGCGAGCTGGAAGGCACAGCCTGGGGGACCTTCCCTAACACTCACAACAAAGGGTTCTTATCCAGGACACACACTGCAAAGGAAGGGCAAATCAGTAAGAAAAATAAAACCCGGTGAAGAAAACTCATTGGCTCTATGCGTGGAGGAACTGCAGAGGTGCCAAGGGCCATGAAAGTGGCCTCGGTCAGCGTCTCTGGTCACTGCACGTGTGCGCTTCAGGACAGGACCACGGGAGGAGGCGCACGAATTAGAGCAGGGCCGTGGGAGGAGGAGCTTGCCTTCTAACAGCATCACAGGAAAACACGTGCGCGTTATAAAAGCATCGCGAGGAGGAGTGTGTGTCCTAACAGCACCACGGGGGGGAGCTGGGCACATTCTCACAGTATGACAGGGGATGCGTGTGCGCCTTATAACCGGTAGCAGGAGGAGGAGCCAGGACAAGTGTCGGGGGTGAGGAGACCACTGCTGTTGACACTGTGACTGTGGACCCGGGGCATCAGGCATCTGTCAGATGCACAGGCCTGAACCACAGCGTGAGCCCTGACGCGCACTGGGCCACTGCTGTTGTCTAGCCTGCTGTGGAGTTGGCCCCACTCTGGTGACCCTGGCGTAACAGGGCTGGGTCGCTGTGGCCAGCGTTCACCGGCTGACTTCCATAGCGGAAGCCAGGCCTCTCTTCCCAGTCTCAGTACTGCAGCGGCACCCAAGCCCCACCAACAGAGGGTGGCTGTGGCACACAGGGGCTTGGGCTGGGAATCAGACCCCGGGGGCCCTGACGGGGCGGGAACTCTACCCCAGAATCACTGCTGCCCTGGTTGCGTGATGGGTCGGTGTTGTTTCACGAGCTGTAGCGCACGCACCACAAGACCACAGAAAGCTAGGAGAGACCAAGAGACTGCCCAGGAAACACAACTCATGAGAAGGCTCTGTTCCATTTTTCCAGGAAACCAAACCTGTTCTAAAAACCAGTCTATTAATATAAAAAACCCAATGTGGTCCTGCTGTTCATCAGTCTGGTTGGCAATCCTTTTTCAATTTTATAAGCCCCAGGGTGGCATGGTGGGTTAAGTGCTACGTCTGCTAACCAAAAGGTCGGCAGCTCAGATCCACCGGCCGCTCCTTGGAAACTCTGTGGGGCAGTTCTCCTCTGACCTCCAGGGGCGCTATGAGTCAGACCCAACTCACGGCAGCGGGTTTTGTTTTCATTTTCGGGTGCTGCCCGAGGTGGGGGTGTGGTGGAGGGACCACTGGCATTGACAGTGGGGCACTCGAGGGAGGAGATCCAGCCCCCTCCGCAGGCTGGAGCCCCCCTAACCCCACTGGACGTTTGAACTGTAAGGGTACTGCGGGGTGCATGGGGGCGCTTTTTGGTCGCCAGTCCCCCCTTTGCCCCTCCCCGCACTGCACTGGGAGCCAACCTGCCCCCCAAACCCTCAGCCTCCTGTGCTGTTTCTGCAGCTCTGATTGCAGTCTACGCCGAACCCCCAGGTCCTGACCCTCTCCACCCAGAAGGAAGGAGCTGAGGGACTGGGAGGTTGAGGGGCAGTGTGTGGGGACCCATAGGGGAGGGGCTGGCCAGGGAACCATCTGGACAAACAGGCCACAGCCCCCCAGGCCCCGGCCACAGAAAGCTGTGCAGTGCTGCCCAACCACACACGCTTCACACGAATCCCGTGCTGCCACTGATGTGCCAACAGGAGAGGGGCTTGTCCCCTCCCGGAGCAGGAACCAACACCCACCCGAGCACCTGTGGAAGCAGACCCAGCCCATGGATCTCCAGAGGGGTGCAGCAAGGGTTTCATGCCAAGAGTGGGAACCCACCCAAGCCCTATAGACATAATCTAGGGAGACTTGGGATTACTGTGAAGCCACGACTGACCAGGCTGTGTGAATCTTAAAAAAAAAAAAAAAAAATATATATATATATATATATATATATGCCACATTGATTCTGACTCAGCGACCTCACAGGACAGCACAGAGCTGTCCTGGAGTGTCCAGCGAGTGCCTGGTAGACAGCACAAAGCTGCCTCCGAGTTTTTAGGGAGCGCCTGGTGGGCAGCACAGAGCTGTCCCAGAGTTTCCTGGGAGCACCTGGTAGTTTCAAACTGCTGACCTTTAGGTTAGCAGCAGTGGTCTTAACCACTAGGCAACCAGAGTTTTCAGTGACAATGTTAGCTGCCCCTTCTTCCTGGGGGTGCTGGTGGGGAGGTCGTTCCCCTGGGACCACGGTGGAGTGCCCGGCCAAGCCACGAGGACCTGCTTGTCCGTCCCCGCTGACCCGTCGGCTGTCATCTCTGTGACGTTAAAGGGCAGATCTGCTATAGCCGACACTTCTAACATGTTAAAACGCAAAGAAGGGTGTCACTGTGAGCCCTGAGGTGTGCCAGACCTGGTGTTCCATTCTGTTGCACACGAGGTCACTGAGTCAGCCCTTCCCAGCAGGCAGGACCCAACCTGGGACCAGGCAGTCTCGAGTCTGCGTCTTTCAAGACAGACACGAACTGAGCAGAGAGATGGACCTCACACCACCAAGAAAGAGTCGGGGGCAGTGTCCCCAGGACATTTGGTCCTTGTGCCCAGAAGCCCCCAGACCAGGCCAGCCTGATGACCAGGACCCCCTCCAGAGCCAACAGAGCAAGAAGGCTTCTCCCTGGAGGGTGCACCCCAAATTCAGACCTCTAGGCTCCTAGGCTGGGAGAAGAAGTGTCTGCCTGTCTGTCTGAACCATCCACGGGTGGTGTTCCTGTCACAGAGGCGTTAGACAGCTAAGACAGGTGCCCTCGTCAGATGCTGGGTGGCCGGAGGCAGCACTAGGTGACCAACACAGAAGCCCCTCTGCCAGGGGGCGGGCCTTCCGAGTCAGCTGCCCCCTGGGCTGGGTTCCGTCAGTGTGACTGTGCAGCTGGGCCACCGGCCTCTCTGGGGCCAGGGGACAATGCAGCTTGGGCTGAAAAGCCAGGAAGGAGGGGATGGAGACAGAGGCTGAGTCCAGCCCTGAAGGAGGGCGAGCTCTCGCCTGGAGAAGACGCATCAGACAATGCTGTCATGGGACCATTCACGGGCTTGGGCTTTGGGGGGCAGAGCGGGGGCTGAAGGACACATCGGGGGGTTCTGCCTCAAACCCTCTCAGCCCACGTCCACTCGGGCCATCGCTTCAGCTACCAGTTCTGCACAGAGAGTTCCTGGGGGTGGGGATCCAGGAAAATCGTATGGGATGTCCCTTGTCCCCACACCTATTCGAGGTGAAGTCCTGGCTAGTGTGAGAAGACAAGAAAAAGAAACAAAAGATACCCATGCTGGTAACGAAGAAGCCAAGCTGTCTACCTGCAGGTGACAGATGTCCTGTGGAGAAAAGCCCGAAGAGCTGACGGAGACCAGGACATGAAGTTAACCCGCGGAAGTCCGCTGCCTTCCCGCACACCCGCAGCGCGGCTGGAGCGCCCGGTGAAGAGCACAGCGCCGCACACCCAGGCGGAAGTCCAGCAGCCTGGCCCCCGCCCCACTGGGGTCCGTGTCAGCAACACGTGTGGCTCCCGAGCGTGGCTCTGAGTTGTCGTCGTGTCCCCAGGCTGTACGCACGCGGTGCCATGAGCCAGCAGCAGGCTGGGCAGAGCCCCGCACCCGGAGGGTCTCGCCCCAGAGGCACCCCGGCCCTCCCTGACAAGCAGGGTCTGCACCCGTCTGCCCGTGAGGGCCTGAGCCTGCCGTCCGCACCAGTTCTGACACCAGCTGTCCCTCGCACGGTGCCCTCTTCTCCCCTGGGTTCCATGGCTCACTGCAGTGGCCCCACAGACCTCACGGGCTGTCCTCACAGTCACCATTACCGCTCACCTTCAGGACACCCGCTGAGGCGTGTCCCCTGGCCCTCAGCCTCTGCTTGGCTCTCCTGTGTCACAAAGGCCCCTGGCACCCGGGCCCTCAGCGTTCGGGTTCCAGGGCCAGGAAGCCCCCCCCCGCTCTCTTGCTGGTCCCCCCAGGGTTACAGCTGACTCACTTTTGTGGTCTCCTGGTTACAGGAGTGTCCTCCCAGGTCCCCCAAGACACAATCTCTGCTCCTGGCTTCTTCTGTGGTGTGGGGGGGGATCCTCTCTCTCCTGCTTCTGGTGTGGCTCATTTCAGTGGTGGGATGACAGAAGTGACCAGTCCATTTGGGGGCCACAACTGTGCTATCTGCACAGTCTCACTCTGTCACCTAGTGGGAGTTACAAGCCCATGTCTGGAAAGACCACACAAAAGCGACCCTTACACCACAGACGGGACCCACGTCAAAACGACAGGCCCCTACCCTGAGTGCCCCTGCACACCGGTGCCCGGGGTCAGTCCCACAGCCCACACTCCGTCCACACATCGCTTAGCCCACCCATGGCCCAGGATGTCCAGCCCCGTTAGTCACAACCATGCCCCCACTCAGTGCTGTCTACATGTGACCCATGCCCCATCTGGCCTCATGCAGCCCCCCACTTCCTGTCTACTCCACATCCAGCCATCCTGTGTCCTGTCCATCCACCATCCAGCCCTGGCCACACTTTATCCATCCAAATGGCATCCACCTCCAGCTGTGCCCATCTCGTCAACCCCCCTCCAGGCACTATCCACCCCTCATCCACCCCCAACCACACCAGGCCACACCACATCCACTCCCCACCTACCGCTCACCCACCCAATCCACCCGCGTCCACACCTCGTCCGCCCCCGTCCACACCCCACCCGCCCCCGTCCACACCCCACCCCCGTCCACACCCCACCCGCCCCCGTCCACACCCCACCCCCGTCCACACCCCACCCGCCCCCGTCCACACCCCACCCGCCCCCGTCCACACCCCACCCCCGTCCACACCCCACCCCCGTCCACACCCCACCTGCCCCCGTCCACACCCCACCCCCGTCCACACCCCACCTGCCCCCGTCCACACCCCACCCCCGTCCACACCCCACCTGCCCCCGTCCACACCCCACCCCCGTCCACACCCCACCCGCCCCCGTCCACACCCCACCCACCCCACCTACACCTCACCCCCTCCCAACCATGCTGCATCCAATCCCTGCAAACATCAGGCAGCTCAGGCCCCTCAGAGGCCGGGCTCAGGAAGAAGCCCTCACAGGGTCTGAGGTGGACAGCAGTCTTGTGGCATCTGGAGCCTACTCTTGGAGAGGGGACACCAGCCCTGTCTCTCCCCTCCACGTGACCGCACCACATTTCAGGATGGTATTACCCTTCACCTGTGATGTTTCCTGTGTGTTGTTTTCCTGGGCACACACTCCCTCCACAATGCTACCCTTCTGAGACTGATACCCCCACCTTCTAAATAGGTGCCCAAGGCAAGCCCTCCAACCCACGGATCATGGGGTGCCGTCAGCTGCAGGGTGCGGAAAACTCAACTCAAAAGGTTTCAAAGCATCAGTGTGGGGCAGACACAGGTCAGATGCAACCAGAGTGGACAACAGGGATTTCACGCAGCACAGAGACAGCCTGGCGTGGCTGGGGCACTCTCCTAGGAAGCCAAGGCTCTCGGCCAGCTGGGGGTGAGGGTGGGAGGGCTAAGCCAGCCTCCTCCAGGCCCCCAGGGGCCAATGACCCCAGCTGACTCCACACTGCTCAGGCTCCTACAGGCATGGCTAAGGGGTTGTTGTCCGGGCACTCCTCCCTTGTCACAGCACCAACACTTTGGTGGTTTTCTCTCCCGCGCCCAACCCCCCATCCTGTGACCCGGGCCCTGGTCTCCCACACAGAGGGGCTGTACTAGACTTACATATTTGTCAGCTGTTACTGTTACCTGACATCCCAGACTGGAGCCCACAGCTCTATCCCCGCCCGCAGCAGGTGAGCAGTCGTGCGGGTCACCCCTCCTCCAGGCGAGGAAACTGAGGCTGCGTGCCAGCAGGGCAGAAGTTGCCTGTGGCCGTGTGGTGGGAAGCTGTGGGCACTGGTGGCCACCTGCAGACACAGGGTCTTTCCCTGAGGGACAAACACCCTGGGGGCTGACGTCAGACTTCAGGGCCCGCAGTTTGGCCGAGTCCAGTCCAGAAGCAGAGACAGGCAGATAACCAACTCACGGCCCCTCCGACGGGTGACGGGTGCTCTATTTCCCACGCTGTTCCAGAGGGTTTTCAATGAGCGGCTGGCGACCTAAACGGCTGCTGACCTTCTGTTTAGCAGCCGAGCTCTTGGCCATTTGGTGGCGCAGTGCTTAAGAGCTCAGCTACTGGCCGAAAGGCTGGCAGTCTGAACCCCCAGCTGCCCCCTGGGAGCCCCATGGACAGTGGCACTCTGTCCCACAGAGTCGCCATGAGTCGGAATCCACTGGACGGCACCTAACAACCTCTGTCCTTGAGTACCAGCCTCCTGACTCGAGCCTCCACGTGTCCTGCCGTGAGATGCACAAACAGCACTGCTGCTGAGTCCACTCCTGCTGACCGCGGCCCCACAGGACGCAGCGATCCAGCTGCTGAATCGGCCACGCTGGGTCAAGGGCAGCTGAGCAGGCCAGGGGGACAGGCTGGGTGCAGAGGCGGCCCTCACACCCGCAGCTGGCCAGGTTGCAGCAGGGCGTCTCCTCCAGCCTGGGACAGGGGGGTGGGGGGCAGCACGGTCTTCTCGACAAACGGGGCTGGTGAGCAGGACGTCTGTGTGGAAAAGTAATAACAGCGACTCCCAGCTCTGCCTCACACTGTCCACAGGAATCCACTCGGGACGCGTCACAGGCCTGAAGGTGCGAGAGAAGATGAGGACGCTTCCGGAAAGTGACCTCCTGAGAAACGCTGGCTAGAAGGGACACCGTGGCTTCATCAAGGTCAACTTCTGTCCCATAGCAGCGTACACAAGGAGAGGGAAATGTTTGCAATACGGGCATCGGACAACGACACATTTCCAAAATACACAGGGAAAAAAACCCAACCAAACCAACTGCCATCGAGTCGATTCTGACTCACAGGGACCCTACAGGACGCAGGACTGCCGCATCGAGCTCCAAGGAGCGCCCAGTGCATTCAAATGGCTCACCTGTTGGTTGGCTGCTGTAGCGCTTAACCACCGTGCCTCCAAAACCAAATCAAACCAAACCCACTGCCTTCGAGTCGATTCCAACTCATAGCGACCCTGTAGGGCACAGGAGAACTGCCCCACAGAGTTTCCAAGGAGCACCTGGCAGATTTCAGCTGCTGACCTTTCAGGGTTAGCAGCTGTAGCACTTAACCACGATGCCACCAGAGTCTCCAAAATATGTAGACAGCCTCTAAAATCAGTAAGAAGAAGACAGGCAGCCCAGTTTCAGAACAAACCCCGGCAGGAGCCCAGGCGTCGGGAATTGGGGCTGGGCCCGAACCGCTGGCAGCACCAGCTCCTGGCCTGAGTCCTGAGAACTCTCACGGTCCTCCTTAAGCCAGGAGGCGGCGGGGGCAGCTGCTGGCGCGTCTGCGGCTCCTCCCCCGGGGTTGCCTTTTCCTTAGAAGGCGAAGCCCCAAGCCTCGCCTCTCGCCGCTGGGAAGTAGCGCCCTGCGCCCCGCGCTCCCCGGTCCGCGACGTCGCGGGCTGGAGCCCCGGAGAGCGCCGACAATCCCGCCGCCAAGCGCTGCTGCCGGGCGCGAGCCTGGACAGGGCGAGCTCCGGGGCGGGGCGCGCGTCCTCGCGTGTTTGAATGGAACGCTCGGGACCCACCGAGTTGGCGGCCAGCAGGTCGTGAAGCCAGAACTCCGCCCCCGCCCCCCGCGCCATGCGGCGGGAGAGGTGAGCAGGGGCAGGGCGTCCCGTTCCCTTGCGCCCGCGCCATGGGAGCGGCGAGGCCGGGGACAGACACCGAGGACACGAGGCGCGGAGGTGGGTGGCTCAGAGCCCTGGCCGGGGACGACAGGCAGGCGGTGGGTTGCGGCCCTTCTTGGACCCGCTGCGCGGGACACGGGCCGGGGTCCTGGGCGTCGCTGGCTTCAGGCCTGCTGAGCCGCGCCCCCTGCCTGCGCGGCCTGCAGACTCTGCTTCGAGCTGGACACGGCGGCCCCAGGGCAAGTCGCCATTTCCAGGGGGCACTCCCGACCTCCGGCTGCACGACTCTCGCCGTTTAGATTTAATTCAGCATCTAAAGGACAGCGTGACACAGTGTTAAGAGCGGCGCCTTAAAAACCAGAGGTTACCGAGACGAGCCCCGCCCGGCGGCTCGCCAGTGCATTCCGGCCCGGCGATCGCAGCGCACCACCGGCGCCCCTTCCCACGCCCGCCCGGCGACGCGCTTCCCGTCCACCCTCCGGCCGCGCCCGCTGAGCGCTTTCTGCCCGCAGGTGCGGCGCCCTGCTCCCGCGTCCCGGCCATGGAGGTGCTGCGGCGCTCCTCAGTCTTCGCCGCCGAGATCATGGACGCTTTTGACCGCTCGCCCACTGACAAGGAGCTGGTGGCCCAGGCCAAGGCGCTCGGCCGGGAGTTCGTCCACTCGCGGCTGCTGCGCGCTGGCCTGGCCTGGAGCGCTCCCGAGCGCGCCGCGCCCCCGGGCGGCCGCCTGGCCGAGGTGTGCGCGGTGCTGCTGCGCCTGGGTGAGTGCGGGCCCAGGGGCGGCCTCCCGGGTGGGCCTTGGTCTTGGCCCGGTGGGGAGTGCGCGGGGCCCTCTTTCCTTTCGCAGGCCTTTCTGTGCTCCGGCTGGCTTCCCAAAACCCCAGACTTGCCCAGATTTGAGATATTGGGGCCACAAACGAGAGGACACTCCTCAAAGAATGAGGTTTTGATGTGAAACTGCAGAGTGACCCTAAACTGAACAGGGCACAACAAAAATTCTTTGTTGGACCACGTGTCCTGATGTTTGTTTTGGAAAACAGGCCACTACAGCAGCTGAGCTGCTCCTCCCTCTGGGTCTCCGTCTCCCAGAGCCCCTGCTGGATGCCGCTGGCCACAGTCCCCCAGGGAAGTCTGTGAGGGGATGGGTGCCTGTGTGTGCTTGTTTCCGGGGTGACACACAGCCCTCCAAGGGTCCTGAGACTGTGCAGGGCTGATTTACACAACAGCAAGCATCTCCCAGTGCCAGGAGTGAGCCCTCAGGTTGCCTGGGAGTAGGCGGTGACAGAAGGGCAGGTAGCTGGGCCCCTGAACTGGTGGCTCTGTGGATGAAGTATTGGGGGATGCGGGCCCAGGAGCCAGTATCCACAGCAAGTGCCCCCCCAAGAGGGTGTGCCTCACCCCTTCTGGGGCTGGCTCAGGAGCCCACATTCACAGCATGCTGGCCCTGTGAGAAGTTGCCCTGAGTGTACTGGGCAAATGGGGGTGGGATGGGGGCAGTCACTCTCCAACAGGGAGAATGGCTTCCGTGGGGACCAGCTTCCAGGAAGAGGCTGGTGTGCCCCAGGGCTGGAGGGAGAGAGAGGTTTCTGTGTGCAAAGTAAGAGCAGAGGTTGCAGGGTTTGGGGTCTGGCCCAGAGTCAGAGAGGTTGGGGTGCAAGGCCTGGCTGGTAGGGCTTCCTGCGTCTGCTGCCTGCCGTTCCCCTCTCTGGGCCGTGAAGGCAGCAGGGCGGGGGGCTCTCTGGAAGGCGTCTCTGGAGCGGACAATCACTTGGCCTCTGGAGACCCCCATGGGAGTCCTAGGTGGTCAGGAAAAGGTCCTGGCTCTGCCTGGGCTTGTTGTGTGACCCCAGGGGCCCTGGGTTCCCTGGCCCCTGACCTGGAAAGCTTGGAGGAAGGAGGAGCAGGAAGGCTGGGTGCCGGGCTGGGCTTTGTGAGCGCAGCTTTCAGGCCTGTTGCAGCGCCCAAGCCTCAGACCGTCCAGATGGCCACTGGGTTCCTGGAGGGACGTTGCTAGGATCTCCAGGTGTCTCCCTGCCCCACTGCACCTCCGGGTCCTGGGTGCCGTGGGGCAGTTAGGCAGTGTGTCCCCAGTGGCCAGCCTTGGGGGACCTCTCCTCAGCAGCCCACATGTCTGTGTGGGAACAGCCGGGCCTGCCTGGAAAATTTTCACACCACCCCTCCCCCAGGCAGCCCTCCTTCCTCGGTTCTAATTAACTAATTGGACAGAGAGCAGCTGGCCTTGGGAGAGGAGCCCCTGACCACCGGGCTGCCCGGTCAGCAGTGCTCCCCTGTTTACTTGGCACAGACACCTGGTCGGATTCCCCGTGGGTCCCCAGGTGCTGTCCTCCCAGGGCCGGCAGCCAGCTGTTGAGGTCCCCGCAGCACGCAGCGTGGCGAGGCGCCGGGAGGTCTGGGCTGATGGCAAGCAGTCTGGCTCCAGCCCACCGCTGGCACCAGGAAGCCCCGCGGCGCGGCACCTGGTTGCTGCCGGGGTCTGGGGTGCGGCCCTGCCTCCTAGTGGGTGCCTCCCCGGCAGTGACGCCCTCGGGGCAGCAGTGGAGCCGCCCACCGGCATGGGGCCGCGGCTCAGCCTCCCAGGCTGTGCTCTGGCTGCCTGCCCAGCCCCCTGCCCTGCCGCTGCTGCGGGGCAGGGGGGGTGGCGGCTGTGAGTCACCCACCGAGCAGCCCCCGCCCACGTTCTGTGTGACTCCCGCCCCGCTGGCCCAGCCCGCTGGCCCAGCCCACTGGCTCGGTGGGCCAGCCTGTCGGGAGGGCGGGGCCCCCGCAGAGGCAGGTTCAGGGCCACCAGGGCACCTCCCCGGCTCTTGTCTGTGGGCCCTGCTAGGGCCGAATGAGATCAGTGGGGACCCAGTGGGAGGTGTCAGGCCAGGTGGGATCAAGGACAGGTGCAGTGGAGGTGGGACCCAGCCCTGAGGAGTGGCCGGTAGTCTCTGGAGGCCTTGTGACTTGGTCTGCCCCTCAGGGGACGAGCTGGAACTGCTCCGGCCGAGTGTCTACCGCAATGTGGCACGGCAGCTGAACCTCTCCCTGCAGTCCGAGACGGTGGTGACCGACGCCTTTCTGGCTGTGGCCACACAGCTCTTCTCTGCAGGTAGGCTGACCAGCCGTGCACACCCTGGGCTCTCTGCCCCCTCGCGGTCTGCAGGCATTTGGGGGCCGCCCCTCAGGGCACTCAGCGCCGCCCACCTGCCGCCTTTCCCCTTTGGAGTTCTTTATTGTCAAGTGAAACACCAACCCAAACTGTAGTGTCTCAGACCAGCCTGGGGGCTGAGGGTGCTGTGGGTCCCTCCGGACAGCTCACGCCGGCCCCCGGGTGGCTGCGGTCAGGTTGCCGGGCAGGAGGGGCTGTCTCTTAGCTGGAGTGAGGGGTACTGTTGTCTGGAACCTACCCTTGGCCCCCATGGCCTCCTGACCATGTGGCTGATCTCGGGGTGCTGCTGAGAGCCCCTAGGGCTCAATGTATGGACCAGGTTCTTCTGACGGGGCCTTGGAGGTCATGCAGTGTGACTGCCACCTCGTGGTCAGAGGGGCAGCTGGCACTGAGGGGCTAGACCCAGGGCAAGGATGGTGGGATGGTGTTGGGGGGATCTGTGGGGCATCTTTGGGGAACACACCATGCCTCCCCCTGTGGTCCTTCTGGGTCACCGTAGCCCCCTGAGTCTCTATAACTAGGTGACTGTGCCCATAAGGAGGTGACTGTCACCCATGGGGAGGTGGCTATTCCCAGGAGGCAGTGACCGTCACCCATGGGAAGTGACGATTCGCACAGGAAGGTGACTGTCACCCATCTCTGATGTGCTTCTGCTGCCCCTCCCCCGCTGTTGGTTTTCTGGGGCCCCAGGCTGACAGGACTGCTGGCCCCTCCCCAGAGCCTTCTGTTGGACACTTGTCCTCGCTGGGGTCCCAGCTCCCTGTTTCCTTCAGACTGGTCCAGCCACTGAGTGGCTTCTGTCAGCGGAACTCCTGCTGGCTCTCCAGACCCGGGCCTCCCTGATCAGGATGCCCTGTAGCCCCCTGTCCTTGCTGCCCCACCTCCAGGAGTCTGCCCAGCCTTGTGGCCCTGGCAGTGCCCAGGTGCTGGCCAGATGCCCTGTCCGTGACCTGAAGCCTGGCTCAGTGCAGACCTCACCCTGCAGGCCCCACACATTTCCTGGTGGCCTGTCCCCCACCCTGCCCTGGACATCATCCATGTCTGAGGGGCTGACAGCTTCAGAAGCCCCACCCTCACCTATGGACAGTGCAGCTGGCCGAGGCGGGGTGGGGTAGGGGTGGGGATCGCCTGAAACCTCTGCCACCTCGCAAACAGGAAAGTGACTCAGGACAGGGGACACATGTGGCCCTCCCTGGCCCCCGCACGGGGAGGTTCCTCTGGTCCCCACGACTGGCTGGGTCCCTTGGTGTCCCTACCCTTTCCCTTCACCCCACCAGCTGACCTGTTGGGGCCGACTGCTGGGCCACGGTGCTGGGAAGCATGGCCCCCAGGGGGGTCACAGTGCCCAGTGGCTCCCCGGGAGGAGTCATCCTGCGGGGATGCAGACCGTGTGGCAACCCCGCGCGGGCAGTGGATGATGTGTGCCCTGAGCCTGGTCCCTGTGAGCACTGGGGTCGTGGCGTGGTGCCGGGGCAGGGGCAGAGCGGGGGGTGGGAGGCGAGTGGCAGGGAGGGAGCTCAGGGTGCAGGCCCTGCTCTTGTCCCTCGGGTGGGCCCAGCCTGGCACTTTTCCGGGCCCTTGGGAGCTGAAAACCCGGCCAAGGGTCAGGGTGGGCCTGGGGAGGCGGGGGCCGGTGGGGGGCCAGGGCGGGCTCTGTCACGGGCAGGCTGGGCCCTGACCAACATCATGTGACAGACCTGGTGGGCAGCTCGGCCCTTGCTCGGGTCAGGGGGCAGAGCTGGCAGGGAAGGGGCCAGTGGGGGGTCCATGGCACAGGGGTGGTAGCAGGAGGATAGTGGCATGAGCTGGGGTGTAGGATGGGGGATTCCCCTGCAGGCGCCTGGTAGGGGTGGCGCAGACAGGCTGGGAGCAGAGCAGGGGTGGGGAAGGGGGGCACGCTGGTGTCCAGCTGCTCTCGGCCTGGCGCCTATATGTGGGTGGCCGTGGGCCTGAGCCCAGGGCCTGTCTCTGGGCTGTCGGGCAGCCGGTTTATGAGGTGTGAGTTGGCTTTAAAAGGATGGTTGTTTCTGAGCAGCTGGGGAGGTGGGGGAGCCAGGCTACCTGCGTGGGGGGCACAGACCAGCAGCTGGAGCTCTGGGCTGAGACGCTGGGTGAGGGGACACCAGGTCACTGGCTGGGCAGGGCACAGACCAGCAGCAGGGGTGCTGGGCTCTGACACTGGGTGGGGGGAGACCAGGCCACAACTGGGAGCAGAGCAGGGGTGGGGAGGGAGGGCACGCTGGTGTCCAGCTGCTCTCGGCCTGGCGCCTGTATGTGGGTGGCCATGGGCCTGAGCCCAGGGCCCGTCTCTGGGCTGTCGGGCAGCCGGTTTATGAGGCGCGAGTTGGCTTTAAGTGGGTGGTTGTTTCTGAGCAGCCAGGGAGGTGGGGGAGCCAGGCTACCTGCGTGGGGGCCCAGATCAGCAGCCCCCTCACCCGCAGTGTCAGATGCAGGGACGGCCTGGGTGTGGGAGGGGCTCCCTGGGCCCACAGGGACGAGGCTGTCCCCTGGAAAGGGAGGGCGCCTGATGCTGACGGGCACGGGTGTGGGCGGTGAGACTCTGCAGGAAGGTGTTTACACCCGGGGCGCCGTTGCCAGCAGCCTCCTCGCCCCGACCCTGGCCCTGTCACTGCTGTGGGGTGGCTGGGGCTGAGGCATAGCCTCAGGGCTGTGTGACCTGCGGCTGCTTCCTTGACCTTTCAGAGCCTGCAGAGCAAGAGCAGGGCTCTGGAGGGTGGGCCTCTGTGGGAGTGAGGGCTTCCTGGGGGCTCTGTTGAGGTGTGGAGTTTCCTAGGGACACCATGGAGGC
Source organism: Heterohyrax brucei (assembly GCA_028571685.1). NCBI lineage: Eukaryota > Metazoa > Chordata > Mammalia > Hyracoidea > Procaviidae > Heterohyrax > Heterohyrax brucei. The sequence goes on from CM053146.1 coordinate 153,131,012, forward strand.
TCCAGGGGTGTGGGAGTGAGGGGGCACGGGGGGCTCTGTTGGGACTGCCGATAACAGGCTCTCAGGTCAGCTTGGGTCATGGGCGGCCCGAAGGCTGCTGGGCAGGGCTCTGCGGTGGCTGTCCCGCGTCCCCAGCACCTGCTGGCGCAGCCGACACAGGCTTTGCTCTCACTGTGGTTTGAAGTTCCCTTCAGAAGAGAAATGGATCCTTTTTTGTCTTCTTGTTGTAAGAACAAAACACCGGACCGCAGAAAGATCAGACAACCCAGAAGAAGCACGTAAAGAACGTCCTGTGGACCACCCACAAAAACACAGCCCGGTTCAAAAATGAGCCAAGGTGAGGACAGACATTTCCCCAAAGAAGACATACAGACGGATGGCAGGCAGACACACAGCGGCCACGGTTAGTCGTCGGGGAGATGCAGGCCAGTCCCAGTGAGACTGCGCCACGTTGCTCCCTAGGGTGGCCAGTGCCAGGACGTCAGGAAGTAGCCTGCGCCGGGGGAAGATGTGCAGACGCCGGGACCCTGTTGCACTGCTGGTGGGGACGTGAAGTGGTGCAGGTGCTGTGGGCCCTCCAGCAGGGGAGACACAGAGCTGCCACACGACCCAGTGCCTCTGCCCCTGCGGCATGCCCACGGGTGAAAGCCAGGGCCTGGCCGGCACTGCTTTCCCAGAGTTCCTTGCAACACCTCTTGCAACAGCCAAAATGTGGAAACGACCGAAGTGTCCATCTAAAGATAGACAGATGGACAAAATGTGGTCCCTGCACGCAGTGGGAAGCCAAGGCATGTGAGGAAATGAGGGCCAGCCACCTACTACCGCGTGGGCAAATCCTGGAAACATTCTGCTGAGTGAAATGAGTCAGCCACAAAAGGACAAACACCGTATGGTTCCCTAGTCAGTCACAAAAGGACAAACACTGTGTGGTCCCCCGATAGGACATGTCTTAGGTCGGCAAATTCAGGAAGATGAAAGCTTTGTGGCTGCCAGGGGACAGCCGATGGCTACAGGCTGTCCTTCTGCATTGATGAGAATGTTCCACAGTCAGGTCGTGGTGATGGTCGCCCAGCTGAGAATATCCTAATACCACCGAAGGGTTAAAATGCGTGAGTTTTATCGTGTGAATTAAATCTCAATTTTAATAAGAACAAAAACACAGACATGTGTGTACAAAGACACATCTGTGCACATCCCTGGCTCTCCTCTGCAGAGGCGACAGACCCCTGATCACGGGGGTGCAGTGTCCCCTCACTGGATGTGAACGGTTCCTGTCTGTCGTTCCCTGTCTCACGTGGTGGGGGGCTCTGCCCTGGAGGCCAGCCCTGCTTTGTGCATAGGGGGCCGAGGGGCAGAGGAAAAGCCCCAGCCGTGGGGACTCTCAGCCGGCCAGCAGCTCAGATGCTGGGGGCAGACTGGGAGGATCTGGCCACAGGGATGGGTATCTCCTGCTGGCCTGGGAGACCCCTGGGAGGCGGGCCCGGGGGACCTCAAAAGTGGGAAGCACCACAGCCAGGGAGCCCAGCAGTAAGGAGGCTGCCTCTGGGATTGAGGTGCAAGAAACGGGGTCCCAGAGCCAGCTCGGGCACTTATACCGGGAGACAGGGAAGGAAAGTCAGGGAAGCTTGTGAGCAGGAAGGGGTGTGGTCTGGTCCTTCTGTGAGGGTCCTGGCTGCAGTGTCCGGTTGGACCGAGGGGCGGGCCTCCTCAGGCACCCTGCGCTGGAGGGCCGTGGCCTCCACTGCCCGGTCCATGCTTCCGTGACTGCCTGGTCACCAGGACAGGTGCGCTGCCAACTGAGGTTGTCACTGTGATTGCAGTCTGCACCCCTCTTTTAAAAGAGACTTTGTTTCCCAGAGAAGTTGTCAGTTTACTGACAAACCGAGCAGAAAATCGAGTTCTACAAACCTGCCCCCAGTGAGACTGAGGCTGTCAAGGGGTCATCTTGCTTGTCCACAGTCAGGGCCCACAGAAGAGTCACTGCACTGGGAAAATCTGCTGCCCAGGACCTCTTTAAAGGATTGAAAGGGAGAGATGTCACCTTGAGGACTAAGGTGTGCCTGACCCAAGCCATGGTGTTGTCAGTCACATCATGTGCATGCAAAAGCTGGACAATGAACAAGGAAGACAGAAGAAGAGCTGACCTCTCTGAACTGTGGTGCTGGAGAGGAATGCTGAATATCCCATGGACCACCAAAAGAACCCACAGATCTGTTCCGGAAGAAGGACAACCAGAGTGCTCCTGGGAAGCAAAGGTGGCGAGACTGCATCTTCCATCCTTCGGACGTTTCTCAGGAGGGATGAGTCCCTGGAGAAGGACATCCGGCGTGGTAGACTGGAGGGTCAGAGGAAAAGAGGAAGACCCTCAACGAGACGGGTAGACACAGTGGCTGCAGCAACGCGCTGAAGTGTGAGAATGGTGGTGGGCCGGGCGCAGGGCCGGGCAGCGTGCTGCTCTGCCGTCACGGGGTCGCTGTGGCCCAGCGCCGACCTGACAGTGCCGATGGCAGACGCACCCGCTGGGTTTTTCTTTTCTGAGCAGCCTGTTCACATTCTGTGACCGTGTTTCTCTGGAGTGTCCCTTCTCTCCTCAGTTTATTAAATGTCCTTATATGTTGAGGAGACACAGCACAGTGTGTGAGTGACAAGTGTCTCTCTCCCTCTTAGACTGTGTCACTCCTCTCCTGCATGTGGAGTTAGACTAAGAAAACCTTCCCACATCAAGTTGAAAACCCTTCTACTTTATCATACAGTCCTTCTAAGATTTCATCTGTCTGAAACCTTTCCTGGCTCAGGCCACGTGAGAACTTGACGGCCAGTCCATGGTGAGACCCCAGTGCAGTGTGGTGGGCGGGTCCCTGGCTCATGGTCTGTGGCCGGGGGCAAAGCCCATCCACCCTGGGCCATGGCCCCCTGATGTGTAAACTGGCCGTTTCTGTCCTGCTGCCTCTGCAGGGCTGCACAGGGGACAGTCAGGGCCATGTGTGTCCTTGAAGTGGCTTCACAGCTTATCACCTCCCTGGCCAGGTGAGCGCCAACAAACCAGTCACAGCCCTGCCTCAGTTTCCCCCTTGCTGACCGGCTGCTGTCTCGTGATGGCATTCTCCTGGATTACCTGGGTGGGCCTGTGTCCACTGATGGCCCCCTGAGAAGAGACAGAAGAGGAGGTGGAGCAGAGACAGGAGCATGTGGTTAGGGTCAGGGGCCAGCAGCAGCCCCAGGAGCTGGTGGAGACAAGGATGGAGCTCTGGAGGGAGCCCAGCCCTGTGGCCACCTGGACTGTGGGCTCTGGCCCGCGGAGCTGTGCAAGAAGGCACTTCTGTTGGAGCCTCTCAGTCTGTGGTCATCTCTGGTAGCAGCCCCAGAACCGTAGGTGCTGTCCCACTGGGCTATGAGTCCTGCCCCTCTGGCCGCCCTTGGATGGGTGGAGCAGGCTGCCTCCAGGGGTGCCCTGGGCCTGGCAGGGTGTGGTAGGGGCTTGGGGGTCCTCTACAGAACTGACAACCCATGAGGTGGGCAGGTTGCTGCCTGGGCCTTCAGTCAGCCCCCTGGGTGCCCACCTGGGCAGGGACCTGCAGGGTGGGGCGGGTGGTCTCCTGGAGCTGTCCCATACCCCTGGAATGCCAAGGGGAGCTCTGAGAAACCCGGAGATGCCAAGTGCTCTGTCTGGGAGGATCCACCTCGGCAGGGGCCCTGGTGCCCGGGTGACTCCATCCTGCGGGCGCCTGACCTGTCTCTCCTTGCAGGGATCACGTGGGGCAAGGTGGTGGCACTCTATGCAGTGGCCGCAGGGCTGGCAGTGGACTGCGTGCGCCAGGCCCAGCCCGCCCTTGTCCATGCCCTGGTGGACTGCCTCGGGGAGTTCGTGCGGAAGACTCTGGCACCCTGGCTGCGGCGGCGGGGCGGCTGGGTGAGAGGGGTAGGGGGTGTGGGGTGGTGTAGGGCTGTCCAGTGGGGAGGAGGCCACAGGGAGGGGCTCCCTGGCACCCTGGGGGCAGGGGCGGAGCTGTCTGGCACCCTGGGGGCAGGGGCAGTCTGCATGACACCTGGGGGCGTTGGGGGTGGAGGTCAGGGCTCCCGGTCTGGGGCCCAGTGGAGTTCTGTGGGGAAGGACTTCGGCCTCTCCCTCTGCTTGGCAGTGTCCCGCACCCCTGGCCTGGCCCAGCCCCCTCCTAGCCTCACCCCAGCCGTGCCCACCCTCACCGTGGCAGCGTCCGTCATCTCCATTGTCGGGGGAGGCAATAGGTGTTTCCGGAGCCTCCCCCACCCACTGCACCCTGCCCACTCCTGAGGTCCCCCCAACGCTGCATCTCTAACCACTGCCCCCTCTCTTACCCCAGACTGATGTCCTCAAGTGCGTGGTCAGCACGGACCCCGGCCTCCGCTCCCACTGGCTGGTGGCGGCGCTCTGCAGCTTTGGTCGCTTCCTGAAGGCTGCCTTCTTTGTCCTGCTGCCAGAGAGATGAGGCCTGCGGCGCAGCAGCTGCAGCCTGGCCCTCAGGGCCGGCCCAGGAGGCTCAAGGCCCGGGAAGGATCTGCCTCCTCCCCACCGGCTGCTGGGGTTCCTCCCTCAGCCCCTTCCCTCACAGATCCTGGCCTTTGGGCAGGGAAGGGGGAGGGGCCCCTGGGCTGGAGGTGGGTGCCATGCCACCCTGCTGTGTGGCCTCTCCTGGTGCCTGCTGCTCCCCTCTGCAGTGGGACTAGACCCTCAGTGCCCACTTCCAGGCCCCCAAGGGAGGTGGCTGGGAGGCCCCTGGTCTTCACGCCCTTACCTCTGCCCGATCTCTGTGTGGGGTCCTACCCCAGGGCTCCATCAGGACACGGCGTCCACAGGCCCTAGGTTCTGCACGTCCAGGTGATAGGCACGCTGACCTGGCCAGAGAGCCAAGTTGCTGGGGGGTCTTCTTCGGACCCTTAACCAGAATGCAGGATTTATGCCTTGTGTCCCAGGTGTCAGGGGGCCGTGACCCTGACCCAGGGTCCTTGTGTGGCTGGACAGGCACGGCTCCAACTGCCATGTCTGACCCTGCTGACGGGGACAGTGCTGCTGGTCAGGATCAAGTGTGCATCAGCAAGAGTGGCTCTGCTCTCCTTGTGCACCTGCCCCGTGAGCCCTGCGGTGAGCGGAGGCTGGCTCAGCAGCCCCTCAAGTGCCAGCTGGGGGCACGTGCGGGACAGACCAGGGGTCTGCAGAGAGCCAGGCCGAACCAAGGAGCGCGGCTCCAGTGGGTGTCCCCACCTGGGAACCTGTGAGAGGGGTGGAGGGCGGGAGCGGGTGGGCGGGGAGGGGCTCTGGGACTGGCTCTCTTCACTGGTTAGATTTGTGTATTTTTTATTGTGGTGAAAACGTATACTACGAAACACGTCCCATCTCCCAGGTGTGTCAGCCAGTGCTGTGATTGTGTTCCAGTCGTGCGGACGTTCTTGCGCTCCCTTCCCAGAGGACCCTGTCACTTTGAACGCACTGGGTGCCCCCAGGCAGATACTACCCGTCCCCTCAACCCTGGCCGCCAGGGGTTGCTCCAGATCGGCCTGTCTCGTGCCAGTGAGATCGGTGGCACAGAGCTGGTCCTTTTGTGAGCTCACTCGGTATCACGTTTTTTAAAGGTTGGTGATGTTGTGTGATGGGCTAGGACTGCATGTCCCTTTATGGCTGAGCATCCCACTGGTGGCGCAGTGGTTAAGAGCTCAGCTGCAAGCCCCGTCGGCAGCTGGGACCCACCAGCTGCTCCTGGGAAAGCCCATGGGGCACCTCCTCCGTCCCCGGGGGCTGCTGTGCGCGCGGGCTGTGGATTGTGCGGTGCGTGTGTGTGCCCATCTTGTCGGCCCGCTCTGACCCAGCTGCGTCCCCAGGCTGCGCTGGCGTCCACCCTACAGCAGCACGTCTGGCTTGGGTTTTAGCAGCTCTGTTCCTAGCAGTGAGAAAAGCACAGGCAGTCCATGGCATCACGTGGCAGCAGACAAGTGCGGAGTGTCACTGCTGGGTCTAAAAGGCCAAGCCTGCTGCTGTCGAGTTGCTTCATGTGACACTATGAGACAGAGCAGAGTACCCCTAGTCCCCAAGGCTGTCATCCTGACAGAAGCGGCTGCCACATCGTCCTTGGGACAGCTGGTGGGTCTGAACTGCTGACCTCTCACAGCTGAGTGTTTTAAACACTGTGCCACCAGGGCTCTGCGGGGTGCTGCTAACCACACACCCTGTCCAGCAAGGTTCTGGACGGCCCTGGCTGCATGGCCCTGGACACTTTGGGCCATTTTAGTCACACTGACAAGTATAATGAGATTACCTGGTTGCTTCTAACTTTGTTACAGAAAGTGGGGGAAGAAGATAAGCTAAGGACTCCACGGTCCCAGCTGAAGTGACATACAAAGAACCTGAAAGTGTACCTCTGTGTACCCTTGAAAGAAAATCTGATCTCCAGTAGGCACAGAACTAAGATTGCTGAAGACCAAACCCAGAGTCTCATGCCATGAGTGGCTGAATTGCAATGGCAATTTAACCCCCAACCCATAAGCTGTCTGCTTCTGGTGAGGGCGCTGTTTGGGAAGAAATGAGATCCTGACAGGTGGGCTGGGCACATACGGGCAGATCCCGGTAAGGATGGCACACTGGTCCCTATCTTCTGCTGTCGCCTTTGTGGGTAGACGTGCCTTCCGACCCTGGCTGAGGTCAGTCTGCTTTGTCGGAGGAAACCCTGACGGCCTCCCCTTGGGTACGTGCCTTGCACACGTGCACCTTCCAGATTGGTGACTCGTGTTCTCATGGTCGTGAAAGGCGAGGTGACAAGTGTGACCATGAGGAGGTGCACCACTCGGAAAGAACTTCCTGAATGCTCTGCTGTGTCCACACAGACCCAGGGAACACGCGGGAATGCCTGTTCAGGGTGCACAATGACAGTGGAAGAACAGTCTTGGTCAGCCGTGGGAACCGGTGGCATGGCGGCACTGGGCGGGGAGTCGTCCTTTGGTGTCACCGCTTGAGGGTCAGAAAAGGATCGGTGACTCAGGCTGGCTGGCTGAAACCCAAACCCAGAGGCGGCCTACACGGAGTGAGTGTCAGAACGGCCTTTGTGGTCAGGGGCCATCACGTCGGTTCCGACTCACCGAGACTCTGCCCAGCCCGGTGAGCCCCTGCCGGGCCCCACGCCACGTCCAGGGTCGCCTTCAGGCTCGAGCCCACTGTGTCGTGGCCCCTGGATCCATCCGTCTCCTGGAGTGAGGGGCTTCCTCTTTTTCGCTGACCCTCTACCAAGCCGGATGTCCTTCTCCAGGGACTGATCACCCTGACGACATGTCCCAGGTGTGGGAGGGGCAGTCTTGGCTCCCAAGGAGCGCTCGGCTGTCCTTCCAGGACAGACGTTTGTTCTTTTGGCGGTCTGTGCTGCAGTCAGTGGTCTTCTCCAGCACCACAGTTCACAAAGGCGTCAGTTCTTCTGCTTTCTTCGTTCACTGTTCAGCTTTTGCATGGGATTAAAAATACCACGGCTTGGGTCAGATGCACCTCCCTCTTCCAGATGACATCTTTACTTTCAGCACTTTTGAGAGCTCCATTACAGCAGTTTTCCCAGTGCAATGTGTCCTTTGATGTCTTGACTGCTATTTCCATGGGTGTTGATTGTGGACCTGCCCTGGTGTGCCCCAGAGGAAGGCGCCCAAAAGTCTGTGAAAACAGGGATGCCAGAGCAGATTCACCACGTCTGATCCACCCACCAACCAGGGAGTGCCAGAGGACCCATCTGCTCCACGACGCAAGCCGTAAATTGGTGAGGGGGGCCCTAGGACCTGGAGGAGCACTTGGGTTATTCTTTTTCGTAGATCAGATACAACTGAGGGAGCTGCTGCCCCAGGACATAGACGGGGGAGGGGGACGGAACCCCGGGATGGAGAGGCCAAGTGGTGGCTGAGATGCCCAAAGACGGTGGGCACAGTTTCCACACTGGACAGAAGAGCCAACACAGGACTCAGAACACAGGCACTTTCGGGGGCTATGGGTTCGGTTCCAGAACCCTGCAGTCAAGGCAGCCCCACCCTCCGTGGTCTCCCAGCACAAATAAAGCCATGTCGATGCCCTCCTGCCGTCTGCTGAGGGCACAGCTGTGCTGGGTAAAGAGACAGCCCCCATAAGAACACCTTACTGCCCCGCACTGCAGCCATTACCCGAGCCCTCAGTGAGTGGCCTTCTGCTGGGGGGATCTTGTGTCCGTGTCCCAGCACAAGGCCGGCGTGGCTGAGACGACGTCGGGATAGGCGACGGTGAGGTCTGCCGCACTGACCGACCCTTCCTCGCAGGGAACACGTGACACTGCTGGGCAGTGTTTGGCCGACAGGAGAACTTTCAGAACTGGAGTCAGTCCTCACCCTGCTCTCTCACTTCGTTAGCCGGGTCTGTGCGGCCCCAGGACCCGCTGCTGTCCTCCCAGCCGTGTGCACGGCACCTTCCCCGGGAGGCCCTTCCGTCTCCAGAAACCCCTGTCCTGGCTCATCTCTAAGAAGCCACTCCTCATCACTTTCCATCTCCAGAAGCCCATCGTCTCTCACCCGTGAGCCACTCTGCATCACCATCTGTCCCCAGAGACCCCTAACCTTGCTCATCTGTAAGAAGCTACTCCTCATCTGTTCAATTATGAGATGGCAGCACTTCAGTCCCCTTTTCAGGCCCCACTTGTAACTCGAGTTCTCCTGCTGTCCCCACCACCTCTGCAGGTCCTCCCCCCGCTGAAGTCCTGAACCCTCAAGGTCACCCAGGAGGCTGGAATCCACTTCCAAACTCCTGTCACACTGGTATTTTCACATCCTCCCACAAATCACAAATGTTCTTCCCGGCGTCCAGAACGCGGCTCCTCCCCAGAAGCCTGTCCATTTACTTGGCCTGGATCCATCCAAGGAGTCACTGCCTAGAGCAGCTGTGCCTTACAAAATGTATTAAAAGACCTGAAAGCCAAGGTCAGCCCTGGACCCCGGACTGCAGAGAGCCTATGTCAGCTGACCTCACACCACTCCTCTCTCTCCATCGGAGCTCGCCAGGTGCGGCGTCCATGCACAGCCACATGCCGAAGGGAAGCTTCTGGTCTGGGTGGTGGATCCCCTGTAAACTGGGCTTCAAATGCTCTGCAAACCGCGTGGCCAACACGTGCTGCCGGCTGGGACCTGCCGCTACCTCCACAGGCGTTTCACGTCCTTCTTCACGGCCCTGTGATTTTCAGTATAGGGAGCGAGCCATAGATCCGACCCCTACCCAGAGGTCGGCCTGTCCTCCGCAGCCAGACCCTCACTTCTCTCCAGCAGTGGCAGTTCTAGACAGTATCTTCTTCCAGGGTCAGCGCGGGGTGACGTACACCTTTTGTGTGGCTGCCGCCCGAGTGACTGGGTGAGACTGCAAACAGGGGACTGGTCAGCTCTGTCGTTCCACCGAGTGGGAAATGAGCCACCCCAGAGGCAGGACAGTGCGGGTCCAACTACCTTCGAGGAAGGACAGCCACAAGTGGACAGCGTGCCCTTCAGAACTTGGGTCCCCGGGATGAGAAGCTCCTGGGCTGGACAACAGAGAGCAGGGAAGTGGTGGCGGAGGAATGGCAACAGGACAAGCAGGCAGGAGGCAGAGCAGGGGCTTCCTGACCTGGAGAGCGACCCTTGGGTGCTGGGTGCCTAGTCTGTGGTCACGAAAGCAAAGTCAGGTGACAACTTACACAGTCAACGCCAACTTCCCAAAGCTGACCTCGTAGATGACAATGAGCTGAAGCAAACACCCTGCTCCTGAGGCGCCCCCCCCCACGGCACGCAGACAGCCCGTCACCCCGCTGCTTGAGTGCTCTCTGACTCACAGCAACCCTGGAAGACAGAGCAGAGCTGCCTCACCGGGTGTCCAAGGAGCACCCGCTAGACTCTCAACTGCTGACCTCTTGGCTAACAGCTAAGTCCTTCACCACTGGTCCACCAGGCTTCTGTCAAGCAGCACAGCGTGGCTACGTGCTTGGCTGCTGGCCTTCGGGTTGGTGGTCTGAATGCACCTGGTAGCTCTGTGGGGGAAACTGCTCTCACAGACCCCAGCCCAGAAGCCCATGGGCGCTCTGTTCTGACACATGGGACCCCTGTGGCTCAGCACAGGCTCAGTGACAGCAACAGCCACATCAGACAAACAGCAGAAAGAAAAAACAGCCTCTGTTCAGCAGACTTGCTGTTAATAACTGCACCATTGTTTCTCAAACAATTCCTGTAAGATAAAGCAAATAACCAGTGAATGGCACGAAGAATGCAAGTTTTTAGCCTAAGAGATAAAATCAAAGAATGAGTAACCAATTGTGTAATCTTAAGATGCGAATTGGAAGCATTAATCTGAATCATTTTTTCTTTAAAAGTGCATTTCCCACGCTCACCTAGCTGGGGCTTAGGGTGACAGCGTCCTGATCCCATAGTCCAGTGACAGCAGAGGAAGAAGTCAGTGGCTCACAGGACGGCTTCCTGGCCTCTGCGGAAGCCCCGGAGCAGGACTAGCCACCTGAGACCAGCACCCTGGTGACCACCTGTGGTCTCTAATGCCCACGCCTGCAGACTGCCAGCCTCTGGAGAAGGGGCCCCAGGTCCAGAACAGATAGCTTTCGGGAAGGGTCTGGGACGGTCATGCAGCCCAGAGTTGGGCTGCTTCAGGGGCTCGTGGGCCTGCAGGGCTCCTCAGGCCAGAGGCTGGATCACCTGTATCCCCTCTCCCCCAACACCCACAAGGAAAAGCTGACTAAAACCACTGGCTGTACCAACAAGGCCTGAACTAAGGACAGTAGGGGCAGGGATCGCTGGGGACATCAGACCACTGGGTACCCTCTGATTGTCCAACAAGCCTGGGGCTCGGACCGTGGGGGGACCAGGCAGAGACATCAGACCACCACATGCCCAAGGCCGCTGGCACTGACGCTAAACACTGATCATGCACGGGAGAACAGGCCCTCATGCTGCCTTCTGGGTGAAGGTCCTCCAAGGTCACCGCACAGGTTCAAGGGGGAAGGAAAGTTCTTCCATAGAAGCTGACAGCCACAGATACAGCCTGACAGCAGACTGTCTGCAGTCTTACGGCGTTGGGACAGTGGCCTCCCACAGATGGCCACACTGGGTGCAACTGATGAGGCAGTCCCAGCCACGGCTGCAGCACGGCCAGAACGAGCCTCCAGTGGGCCTCATGCCAGCGCACAGGCCATGACAGGCCGTGGAGTCCAGGACACGGCTCCAGGGCAGCAAGCTCACCGAGAAGCCCGTGGTGGGGCAGTGAGGGTGGGCGGCGAGAAACGAGAGCCATCTAGACACCAGGAGTTGGGCCGGGCCTTCACACCATGGTGCACGCGCTCAGACCACCAGGGGTCTGACCAAGGCTGAGATCAGGAAACGCTCCCGGCTTGGCCATCACCGTCCAGCGGCACACTCTGCCCCAGGCCCCTCCACATGCCCTGGCCCTGGTCCGGGTGCTGCGTCCCAGATTCCCATCTAGCCTGCAGCAGGCTGGGCTATCGGGGGAGGGGTGGGTGGTGCTTCCCTGGTGCCTCCAGGTTCTCGAACCATCTACTCTCGTGGCACCAAGCCCCATGCTTGCCCATGGGTCCCCACACACTGGCTGTGCCCCTTCACCCTGGCTGTGCCCCCTGCACTCACCCCACATACTGGCTGTGGCCCCCACACCCCGCCATGCCCCCACACCCCAGCTGTGCCCCTTGCACACTCCCCCCAGCTGACTGTACCCCCCCACCAGAAGGCCGAGCAGCAGCCTTGGGCCCTCCTCTGAGCCCTCTGGCCCTGGCCATGCCACCTGACGACGCCTGTCCCAGCCAACAGCAGGGTAGCTGCCTCAGCAGTCACTGCAGGGCCACAGCACCAGCCTCTTCTGAGGCTTCCTGCTTCCGACACCATGTGGCCAGGTCTTGCAGACCACGTGGTAAGAGGTGTTTCACGTTAGACACCCACTAATGCATTTAAAGGGTCAACGACCTTATTTCTGGAATCTGCCTCAAAACACCCAGGACAAACCCACCGGCCGAGGAACAGCAGCTAAGCCACCGGAGCCAGCGGAAGGGGCGTCTGTTCACAACCCTCGTGGGGACAACAAACAGGAGTGATGCTGTCTCACAGAACCAAAGAAAATTCACACGATGACACTAAAATAGCGAGTCTCCTGTCACGGGAACATGGCCTCTTTGGCCACAGGGGATGGCTCCTGGGCCCCGCCAGCTCTCTGTAAACGCATCAGAAGCTAGACTGTGACCCTCTTCTCCCACCTCTGCCTTCAATTACTGTTGACTACTTTACTGAAGATTTAAAAACAGGTTAGCTCTTGTCAAGACTGCAGGGAAAAAAGGAAGACTCGTTCCTCCTTCGTCTCTCAGGGTCCAGACCTCAGCAGGGTCACTGGCGGATGAAAACACACACGGTCCACACAGCTACAAAACTCAGAGCTCTCAGCCATAAAAATAAAGGCCTTTTATTTGGTTTTCCGTCAGTCACGGGAACATCTCAACAACACTCCTGGGGCCTGCAGTGCTGCCGGGACAAGCCGCTCAGCTTCGGGGATGTTCGGGGACGTAGCAAACTGTCCTGACACCAGCAGAGAGGACCTTCCCGAGGGTCTGCCCTTGAGGACAAAGACAAGGCTTGCTGGTTCATGGGGTCACCTTCTTGTAGGTGACATGAAGATGCTGAGTCATTGGCTGGGTGGTGGTTGCCATGGAGACCGTCTGCTCCAGTTTGCCTTCAGCATTCAGCCTGAACTTGCGGGTGATCTGAGGAGGAGAACCAAGCACACACCCACAGCTCAGCTGCAACCCCAGAAAGTCTGACAGACAGCTGGGGGGCCTGCCACGGGCCAGCACTGCGGCTGACGCCACCGCGCATCACCCCCCTCGTCACTGGTCTGTGTCCCTGACCTAGGAGACACATGTCTGGACACCTGCTGCAGGCCAACACTCTGGCAGATGCCACCGACTTACCTGACTTGTTACAAGCCTGAGAGCCAGAGAACACCCCTACCCCAGGTGACAGACGCCCAGCCAAGAGCCCAGCTTCAGGCTGCTGCTTTTCACTGTCACTGAGGGGCCCCGAGAACCAAGAGGTGACTTGGTCCACACAAGGATCACTTACAAGTTTTGTTTTCTAATAAGTGGCACACCTGATCAGACCCAAGCGGAACTTCCCAACGTTTTCCTCGTCGGTGACATCCCGTTCCACACACCCTCTAGGTCATTTCCCTCTCAGTGACAGCCTGCCTCCACCCCAATGCCAGATTCAGAATCCACATTTTAACAAGATCCTAGGAGGCCCCCAGGAGGTCCCCATGAGGACCATGGGTCTCAATCAAATGCAGGGTCAGTCTAGTTTATCAGAGTGGAAAGGCTGATTCTCAGCAAAGGTCTGAGCCACAATGGACTGGCCTGAAGGCCTGCCCTGCCCTGACATCACGTGTATTCTTGGAAAACAGCTCCACGCTGCCAGCAATGCCTCAGAAGTGACAGCAGCTGCCTCCATGGAAAACGCCAGTCTGCAGCAGCTCATGGTCCTCAGAGGCGGCGGCGGAAGAAACCTGGCGGCATTTGCCACCAGAGAGAGTGAGACCATGTCCCACGCTGCGAGGGAATGCACATACCACCTTCTTCTGGGAACGCAAGGGCATGGCGGGGCTTCCGGCAGTACCCAGAGCCTTGGTCTGCTTCCAGCCCTGCTCAACTACTTTGTAACTCACCAACCATCTCGTGGACACAAAACCAGAAAAGCCAGATGATAGAGAGGCGTCCGAGAGCCACAGGGCAGCAGGAACCAGGGTGCCCAGAGAAGAGTGCTGAAAATGTCAGTTTGGAGTGTTATTTACCCAAGACCAGTGTGGACTGCACGCAGTGCCTAGAGGTCAAGGGAGAAGGGTGGAGGCCAAGAGGAGACAGGAGTGTGGCCACGGCAGGGAAAGCTGCACAGAGGGGTCACTGCTGGGGCTTTGGACCACCTACGGGACGTTTCAGTTGAGACAACGGGAGCAGTGGTTAACCAGAGACAGACCAGCCTTCCACAGTTGTTCAGCTTTAAAGCAGCTCAATCCCAGGCCAACAATTTGTTCCCCCTGACCGACACCCGAGGCCTAAGAACGACTCTTCAAACAATGTCAACCAAAGCCTCAGATTACAACTACTTTTTCAGACATGATGTCCAGCATTCGAGGAAAAACAAAATCACCCTGCACAAACCAGAGAGTAAGACCCAAATGACTGATTTTCAAAAGAAAAGGCAGGGAATGGAAACAGACGCACACACGCACGCACGCATGCCTGGGAGGCTGACAGGCAAGTTGCAGGGGCTGACGAACTGGAAAATGGTCAGCAGAAAATATGCAGATTGGAGAGACTGCAGAAAACATGACGAAAGCAGCAGACAGTGGAAACTACACAAAGCCTGACCCGCGTGTAACTGAGCCCAAGAAGCAACACTTGAGGGTTACAGCCAGGTTCCGGAGACTCATGGGACACGTTGAGCCCCAAATTCAGATCACATCACTGCAGGACCGGGGCTGCAAACCACACACACAGACAGCTGGGAGCAGGGATCTCCCTGGGATCCTGGGGCCGTGAAGAGGCTCTTGACAAATTCAAGTCAGATAAAAACAAAGAACGCACCGCCCGCAGACACACGGGGGGTCACAGTGCCGTGGAAGTGTCATGGATGGATCTGTCTCCCCACAAACCGTATTGGTTGGGTTAGGCTGTGACTCTGGGGTGGCACTCTCCTGTGAGCTACACACCATCATCTCAGTCCCAGGTCCCATCCCTGACCCGCTGTCAGGAGGTTTCCCTGGGGTGTGGCCTGCACCACTGTCTTACAACAGACAGAAGGAGAGAAGCAAGAAGACAGGAACCTCATGCCACCAAGAAAGCAACGCAAAGCCCAGCTAGGACGCGGGGCCCTGCGGAGATGTCCCTAGCCCAGGGGAAGACTGAGGGGACAGCGGACAGGGGAAGAAAGCCCACCCCTCACACGGGCCCTGAAATCTGGCCCCTGAGATTACTTCACTGAGCAGAAACCCCTTTCTCTGTCAGACCCGCCACCTGCGGTGTCTGTGTTACAGCAGCACCAGATGCGTGAGGCCTGGGGTTTACACATGCCAATGTCAGGACACGGGAGAGGAGAGCAGGAGGCGGAGGCAGCGCTCCAGGCTTCCCGACGGGGAATGCAGCCCCAGGACCAGGAGCAGCAGTGCCTGGTGGGCAGTGCAGCCCCAGGCTGCCCTTAGCACTGTGGGTGGGGCCCCAGGGGACACACACACACACAGATGATGGAGAAGTGCTGTGCCACACTCCTCGGTTCAGAGGTCGTGAGGGAACCCGGAGCGCCAGCTGCTCTCCCCGTGCTGAGCGTGCAACACACGGACGCAGAGGCTGGCGGAGGAGGGCCCCAGGCAGAACACGGCTGAGCAACAGGGAACACGGGCAGGCGGGCTCTGCGCGGGAGGGGGCCCACACGGTCTCGTCTGGTTTCGTTTTAAAATGAACAAGGCTTTTATCCTGGAAGAGGAGTGTGAAGGAGCAAAGCACATGCCCCCGGCCTGTCCCACTCACATATGTACAGTGCAGACACACAGACACTTAGGCAAGCACACACGCACACACACACACGTGCACAGACACGGACACATGCACACGCATGTACACAGGCATGCATGCACACAGGTGCATGTGCACGCTGATTATACACACGGCAGCAGGTGAGGGGCAACGGCCCCTGGACGAGACCCCAGAGGTGGGCAAGGACCGAGAGCCTGGGCAGGCCGCCTACGCCCAGCAGGTCCATTCGCACTAAGAATCAGAAAACTGTGACAGCACAGTGGGCTGTCGACCACAAGGCCGTGGGGCTGCGCGTTGTTGCCTGGTTGATGAGCGGGCTTCTGTGACCACGTGGGATGGTGCAGCACGTCATCAGTGAGAACAGCAGGTCTCGACAACTGTCTGTGGACAACCCTTCAGAATACGGTGCTGAGCTGAAAGCTAGACACGTAAGGCCACACACGCGGATCCCACCGACACACAGCTCCACACACACGCGGATCCCACCGACACACAGCTCCACACACACGCGGATCCCACCGCCAACTTTCAGTTTTCCTAGACTCATACTTTGTATGTTTTGTGCTCCAATTATTAGTGGACGTTTGGAATTGTTCCTTCTCATTTTGAGTTGTGCCACATCAGTGAACGAAGACCCTGGAGGCCTTTCTACATCCCCGTCGGTGAGAGCGAATATCTTTGCGGAGGCAGCTCTTCCTTCCCTGGTCATCTCCCGAGTGCCTTCCGACCTGCGGGGCTCACTTTCCGGCCCCATATCTGACAATGTTTGGCTGCTATTCATAAGGATTTCCTTGGCTAATTCCTTTCAGAAGCAGATTGGTGAGTCCTTCTTCCTAGCCTGTCTTAGTCTGGAAGCTCAGCTGGAACTTATCTACCAGGAGTGACCCTGCTGGCACCTAAATACCGGTGATGTAACCTGCGTCACAGCAACAAGCCAGCCTCCACTGGCAGACAAATGGGGGCTGCTCCCTCCCTCCCTGCCTGATGGCGCTACCCCGCTTACCTGATGGTGTTACGTCCCTTACCTTTTGACACTGAGGGTAAGACAATAACATTTTCATATTTAGAAAAAAAAGAAAACTTGTAGCCAGCAGACCAGTGTCATAAATGAGGACATGTCAGACACCCTAGAGACACCAGAGGAGTAAGAACGGAGCACTATGACTTGAACCCTTACACTAAAGCCTGACAGAGACATTAGAGAAAACTGCACGCTAGCGTCTCTTGTGAATACGATGCAGAAATGTTCTTCCATCTTAATAATTTCAGTGATGTGTGAGACCCAAGGTCACCACGGTCAAGAGAGGCTGACTCAGCGAATGCAGCGTCATCAATATCTGAAAAGCTGTCACAGCAGATGGTCACGTTCACAGGAAAACACAGAAAAGAGCCATAAACATCTTCACGTCACAGAAGTAGCACCTGGCAGAATTCAATACTCACTCATAGGGTTGCTATGAGTTAGAATCGACTCGACGGCAGCTGGGTTTCATTTTTGTTTTTACTTAGGATTTAAAGAAGGAGCGGGGGGAACCTGGCAAACTAGAAGTATAAAGAAACACAACCTAAAAAAGCCAGACTCTAGAGTTAATGTCACATGCAGTGGTGACAGCCTGAATGAGCACTTTCCCCCAGGGCAGAAAGCTGGTGGACTGCTGACTCTGAGTGCTCCCGCTCAGTAGCAGGCTGGTGCTTCCGGCTAGCCGGCAAGACAAAAAACAGAAAAGGCATCACAACGGTAAAGTAACACTGTCCCTACCTGAAGCTGCTACAATCAGTAGGTGAACACCGTGAGGTCACACGATACAAGATCAAGGCCCAACAGTCAACCACCTAGCATCAAAGAGCTGGATGTGTTAACGACGCACGTCTAACAGCAGCCCAAGATACGAAACGCTTAGGGGCCGGTTTAACAAAATTTGTGTAAAACTGCACCGAGAACTACCTATTGGTGTTCAGAGGGTCCGAAGCACGGGAGCCGTCCAGTGGGGCTCAGAGCCCAAGGCCCCAGCACTTAGGTGCAGGCACTTCTCCCACCGACAAAGGAATGGGAGCAATTCCAATCAACATGTTCATAAGCTGATTCTAAAATTCATATGGAAATGTAGAGTCCTAATGTAATAAAAACAACTTCAGAGGGAGAGCAGAATGAAGCTAAATGACTTCTATTACCGACCTCATGCATTAGTATAAAGCTTCAGCAGTCAAGAAGGACAGACTGCCAGACAGAACACTAAATCCAGAAATATACGCACACTGACACAACAAAGGCACCCACACATCGGGAGTTCCATAAAGACACTGTCGTCCCCACCCCAAGAAACAGTGCTGTAAGAACTTATTTGTTATGGGAATGCAAACGAGCAACAAAAACAAACTAAATATTGCACTCATCCTTACTTCCTGCCATTTAAGATATTAATTCTAAATTTCACAAACCTTACAGTAAAAGTGAAAACTCTGTGACTCTGGGTGAGACAAAATATCTATACAGGATACAGAAAGTGTTGATCAGAAAAAAAAAACTGATAAAAAAGATTTTATCGAATGTGAAATCTTTTGTTCTTCAAAAGGTATCATCACAGAATCAAAACGGCCACAGAGGGGACACAGCCCGACACCAGGACCCGGCACCACCGCCCGGCACCACCGCCCGGCACCACAGCCTGGCACCAGGACCCGCCTCTGGGGCTGGACGGCGGACCACCACATCTCTGTGAGAAGACAACCCAAGGGAGACCCTGCGCAGGACCGGGTCCCAGCGGACCCCAGGGCTCACCCCACACATCCGGAACAGGGCACTGAGCGAGCGCAGGCAGAAGGTGCTTAAGGCCCTCAGTCGCCGGGGAAACCCAGCACCCAATACTGCCTGGGGGACCCCGGGCTAGGGCCACAGGGGACTCCCCAAGGCCATGCCCACTGGGAGGGCTCTGCCACGCCCACCGTGAGGCTCTGGACCACACCCACCAACGGATGCGGGGCCAAGCCCACCAGGAGGCTCGTCTGGGGGGAGTGGGGCGAGGGGGTGAGGGGGGTGGGGGCGTGGGCGGGGCGCTACAGGCACTCCTGGCATCCCTGCTGGGACTGGAAAACAGCACCAAATCCTTGAAACTCAGCCCCAGTCCTCACCCCAGAGACATAAAAACGGGACTCAACACTGGCTTGCCCACCAGTGCTTACAGCAGTCTTAAGCAGAACAGCACACAGCTGGAAACAACCCAGCATCCACCAGAGATTCACAGGTGGAATAGCACACAGCAGAGAAAACACCGCAGGTCACAGGCTCATCCCGGTGGCTCCTAGGGCACGCCATGGCCAGGCACCTCTCGTGATACACACAGCACTGTCGGTCATGTGAAAGGCAGGTCAGTGGTGCCCACCAAGGAGCATAAGGGACCCTGTCGTGGTCTGAACTGTCTCCCCCCAAAATAGGTGCTGTAAATCCTAACCCCTATACACCATCTGAGTCTGGGCTGTTTTTGTTATTTTAATGACACAAGATTAGCTTAAGCTGTCTTAAACTCTTTCTAGATGAAAATAGCTGGCAAAGCAGCTAAGATGGGGAGAGAGATGCCACAGGAGAGATGGGGACAGAGGTGCCACCAGGCAGATGGGGAGACAGGTGCCACAGGGATCATTTCTCCCATGGTGGCTGCAGCCTAGCTACCAGGTTCCCAGCAGAGATAGACACTATTGTGTGCTGAGAGCTCGCAGCAGTCACCTAACAGATACACTTTCAGAGGGACCAAACAAACTATGCCAACAGAACTGCTGAAACCTACAAGGTCACCCGCAGGACACTAGCCTTCAGGGCCCACTCGTGCCTTGAAGCCACTTTCACTGTGAGGACCCGCTGTCTGAATGGACAATTAAAGGTCTACACAGTCACACCTGAGGAGTCAGTGACACCCGGAGGAGCCCTGTCACCAGGTGAAACTCACCAGCCAGAGATGCAGCTTCCTGTGGCCACTGAGGGAGAGACATGCTCTTGGCAGAGAGAGGGAGGCATCACGACACGGCGCCTGAATGCGGCAGTCAGCCCTGGGCCGGCCAGGGCTCTGAGCTGTGGGGCCCTCTCCAGACCCTCCCGGGACCAGAGGCCTCTCCCCAGCAGGCGCGGGGCCCCTCCCCGGACCAGAGGCCTCTCCCAGCTCTGCCCCCTCCCCTGCAGAGCCTGTGGGCCCACACCAGTAGTGGCCAGACGACGGCTGTGCTGGGCACTCACCTGCTCCACATGGGGCTCCTTGGCAAAGGAGATCCTGGCAATGGAGTGCGAGGCGATGGACAGCTCCTGCCCGTTGACCTCGCCCTCCTCCACTTCCACAATACCTGCAAAGAGGGGCACTGTCAGGGCTCCCCAAGGCCCACACGGATGCCTCCGCTGAGGCAGTTCCTGCTGGCAGGTGTTCCCAAGCACAGACTCCAGCCAGCCATAAAAGGGACAAATTCCCTCTCTGCAGCTAGCCTCCCAGGTACCCAGAGGGAGCCAGACCCCCACGTACCACATCGCAGGGGTCCCATGGAGTGTCACCCCTCTGGAGGCACTCACCAGGTGCCCTGCTCTTAGAAGGGCTTCTGAAGAAGGGAGCTGTGAAACACACACTCCCCTGGCATCCTGTCTGACCCCTGCATCACACCCGGGTGCCCCCTGGCCTCCTGCCTGACCCCTGGGCCACCCCTGAGCACCACAGCGGCCCACTTCCAGGCATGAGCCTTGTCTGAGCAGAGCAGTGTCTGGTTACTGAGCCTGGCTGTCAAGTGCTTTAGGGTGACGCTGCGCTGGGACAATCCCGGCATCAGACAGGAGACTTGTAGGTGATGACAGCAGACACTCCCTGTGCCATTTTCTCCCTCGTGGGAAACACCTGTGCTGAGTCAGACTCCACGCCCGGCAGGGTGCCACCACTACAGGGGACTGAGACACAGAGCAAAGGGCTAGCTGCTCACACAGCCACTGCTCCCTCCTCCCAGACCAAAGGGCACCTACCTGACCGTGCTGACTGTGCGGACAGATGTGCACCTCTGACCAAGGGGCCCCTCCACCAAATGTGCTTGGCGTGGCTAGGCTGCTGGCAGGGTGGGGCGTACCTGTGTTCTGGGCACTGACGAAGGCCACCTTGTTGGTGTCGGGCTGCAGGCGGATGAAGCCGCACTCCCGGTGCATCGGCTTCCTGGTGTCCGGGTGGAAGGCGCTGAACCTGGACAGGTACGGGAGAGGGCTCCTGCAGGGCCGGCCAAGGACTCCCACCACACGCCTCCCCGTACCACAGGGACGTGAGGCTGTGCTCCCTCACACGTGTGGAACACGTCTGGGGCCTCAGCAGTGAGCGCTCAGCAGCCACCTGACACCACGGCCCAGAGCAACACCCAGGCGCACAGCTGCACAACCACATGCCCGGCACCCGGCCGCGCGGTGAGCGGGGACGCTGGGTCCTTCCGGAAGGTGACACAAGCACTCAGCAGCGCCGATGGGGCTCTTCCTGCTCTGGTGGCCTGGGAGTGTGGGGTCTTGGGAGTCCTGCCCCACCCCTCTCTGTCCCTCAGGTAGCAAAGGCTTCCTGACAGGTAACTCTGGGCTCCGCGGCACCGCTGCCGGCCCCGCCCCAGACAGAGGAGCAGAGCCACACCCAGGACCCAGCAGGCCGTGCCCTCTGACCTCACGCCAGCAGTTAGTGCAGTTCCGAGAAGAGCAGGCACCGGCAAGCCCAGGGTGACCTCAGACTTGCATCCCTGGAGGAGCCAAGAGTGGCTCATGCACCTCAGCGAGGTGTTGCTCAGGAGAGCAGGGACAGGATGCGAGGGGGTCACCGGGAGGTCACTGGCCTGTGACAGCCTTAGTGTCTCAGCGGGAGCACAGAAGCCTTCTGTGGCCAGAGCAGGGCATCTGCCACCCAACCCTTGTCTCCCCACCTCCCAGACCAAGGTCACCTTAGATCCTGCCTCCACATGGACCTCACCTCCACGAGGACCCCGTCTCCATGTGGGCCCCGCCTCCCCAGGGAGCCTTACCTCCACGGGGACCCCACCTCCATCCTCCCGAGGGACCTCACCTCCACGGGGACCCTGCCTCCTTGTGGGTTCCACCTACACAGGGACTGTGCGTCAGCAAACCTGGTCTGGGACCTGGAAAGCCACGCCCCAGTCTCGGGTCCCCATGTAGCCCCTGGCTTGGCTAGAGGGTTGGCTGGGCTCTGCTCTGGGTCCTTCCTCACCACGGGAGAGACCCTGCCCCTTGTGAGCCTCAGGGCTGTGTGGCTGGGCTGCCCGTTCACCCAGTTTCTGACCCAGGAAGCCACACGTGCCCAGGTGAGGCAGCACTGGGCACCAGGGCACGGGTGGTTACCTGGGATGCAGAGGACATGGAGCCAGCACCCCAGGAGGGAGGCACCCAGAGGCTCAGCGAGGTGGAACAGGGGCTGCAGCCACCTCAAGGCGGGAGCACAGGCCAGGCCCACGTCGACAGGAAACTTGAGCCCAGTGGTTGCTGGTACCCAGACAAATGGCTTGGTCCTCTCTGTACAGACACGCTGCCCCGCTTGAGGGTTCCTGAGCACTGGCGGAAACCGCGGTGGCGCAGCAGTTAAGTGCTACAGCTGCTGACAAAGAGGTGGCCGACCTGAGAACACCAGGTGCTCCTCGGAGAGGCCGCGGGACCGGCCCGCCCTGTTCCGCAGGGTCAGAGAGTCAGCACTGACTTGACGGCAGCGGGTCTGTTTTTCCGAGCTTTTGTTACTACAGAGACAAGCTGACTCGGTACTCTGTACACACATAACTTTACGCGCACGGGAGCATATCCACAGCATGAGTGCTTAGAAACGGAGGAGGTGGGTCCCAGTTCGTGGCCTGAGTCACTGAGACAGCTGTGAACACATCCTTCTCCACAAAAGCAGACCCGTTTACGTACCAGCGAGAAGCAGGAGAAGGTGTTTCCCTACATGGTTGAAGCTGTTCAGTTAAGAGACCTATCCTTTGTCGTTCAGTGTCACTTTAATTCACGTTTTATATGGTGAGTCAGACTGAACATCACAGGTGGGAGTCACCGGGACTTCACTTTCCGTGACATTCTCCTAAGTGTCTGTTTTTCTGGCCGGGCGCTGTGATTTCTTCTCCTGGCCAACACTTCCTGGAGAGATGCCTGGGCAGCACCAGCTACAGATGTTTCCAGCCTGCCTTCTAACTGCACTACGGCATTAAAAACCTCTCTCAGTTTGAGTCTGGGTGTTCCCATCTATTTTACCTCCAGATCACTAATTCTCCACTCAGCTGTGTCTAATCTGGGGCTAAACTCCTTTATGGAGTTACTCCCAGTTATTACGCTCTTTCAGTTCTAGATTTTCATTGCTTGTCTTCTTAAAAAAGGAGACTCCAGTTCTTGAGTGAACTGAATCTGTGATCTGCTGGAAACCCTGGCCGCCCAGTGGTTAGGGGCCGTGTCTGCTCCCACAGGGGCAGCAGTTCCGACCTGCCAGGCGCTCTTCGAAACTCGGGGGCAGCTGTACTCTGACCTACAGGGTCACCGGCAGTCGGACCCAGCTCAGCAGCAATGTGCCAGGCAAGGCATGGTCTGCTTTCTAACTGGTGCCACCCGTAGCTAACAGGTAGGCCTGCTTCTGACGCCTGGCCCTTCCTTTGGTCCCGGCTCCTGGTCTGCCGGGGACTGAACGCTGGAGCCTGCCCATGAACAGAAGACAGAGGCTCTGGGTGACACCCGTCCCCCCCAACAGACCACCTCGGCTTCTGGCAGGAAGGAGTCAGGAAGGAAGTGAGCTCTGTTTTCCCAGGGCCTGATCCTCCACCCTGCTCACTTCCTGAAGTGTGCGCAACCCATCAAGGGTCTTCTCTCCTTGGAAGGCCATGCCATATCACACACACGTCTCCAGAGGCACAAGGTGCCCAGATGCCCTGCACCCCTACACAAAGGCACACTTCTCTGTACCCGCCTTTCCTCTGGGGTCTCAGCCTTGAGCTCTAGTCACTGGACAAACCAGCTGTAAAGGTTATTTTGAGGCCAACTGGGAGAACATGAAAGTGGTCTGGGTATTAGCTAAGATGAGTTTGCTGGAAATTTCTGACTGAAAAACAAGTGTCATTTGAAGCAATAAATATGTTCTCAGTTAAGTTAAAAAACAGAATACGCAGGCATCGCTGTAGGAGGGTACACGTAACTACCCACATCAGCAGAGGAACACAGATGTACGGGTACGTATGTGCAAGTATACAGACATGTGGACACAGCTACACAGACAAGTATGTAAGTACAGAGCTGCACATATGCACAGTAATGTGGGCAAACAGGAGTGTATTTTTTAAGATCTGGGAAGATGTATACCAAGGCATTAACTGTGCTTGGCCTCACAGCCGTGAGAGTGAGACGCTGCCCCTTGGCTGACTGTGCGTTCTAGTGTCCCCCCAGGGTCGTACACTGGCCGGCAGTGGTCGAGAGCTCAGGCTGCTAACTAGAGGTCAGTAGCTCTACCCGCCAACTGCTCCTCAGAAACCCTGTGGGATCCTGTGGCTACAGGCCTGACGCATGACCTGTAAGAATGGAAGGCCCACCCTCACAAACAAGGGTCTACAGCTCCCACTGACCCCTCGGGAACCAGCAGGGCCAACGGCGTCTGCACTGAGGCTGCTCACTCTCACTGAGAGCCTGCGCGGGGCTCTGTCCCCAGAGCTGTTCTCTTGGTAAGAACTCAGAGGGGGTAAACTACCATGTGGCTTCTAATCCACCTGGGCATCGCCACCGTGTCACCGCAGGCAGCCCATTTCCAGCAGGCCTCGGAGATGGGAGGTGGGATTTCACTGGACACACCTGCTGACCTGACGCCTGGACTGACAGCCCTGCGGCAAGCCTGGCGTCCTGGGAGGGCACCTGTCTGAACACTCCAGCCGAGTCCCTTTCCACCTGCGGATCACAGCAGTTTACATCACCTGCAGTCCCTTGGGGGCGGGGGGCACTCACGAGAAGCTGAGCACGGGCTGGCCCACGTGGGAGATGTGCGCCTCCTCCAGGTACCGGAAGGGCTGCAGCGTTGGGAAGGTGCCGGCTCCGGGCGGGTCCGACAGCCAGGTGCCCAGCATCCAGGACAGCGGCTCCACCTCAGGGTTCATGGCGGGGGGCTCTGGGGACAGAGGACACACTGTCATGGCTGGTGCCAGCCAGCTGCCCTCTAACAGGCCCGGCAGACCTTCCTGGCAGACACATGCCCTTCACCATGGTCACTGGTGGGCTCCCATCAAGTGGGGGAAGGGTCAGGCAACCACCGAGTGTAACCTGGGAGCTCTGAAGCTCCGGTGTGACCCAGAGAGCCCAGGGGGTCCGGCCAGGCGGGCAGCATACACAGACAGGGGGGCATGGGTGGTCTGGACGGTCCCCACCCACCAACAAGGCTGAGTTGGTGACAGGGGGTCACAGAGGTCAGCGTGGGCAGCATACAGGAAGCCCCAGATCCAGCCTGTCCCAGTGCTCAGTGCTCGTTAGGGGCAGGGGCTCACTGGAGGGATCAATGGGTGGTGAGGCTCCCAGGGGCTGGAATCCAGCAGGGCGGGGGAAGAGGAAAGAGCGGGGGGGCACAGGGACCTGGAAGCCCAGCACCTGGGTGCAAGGCCGTGTGACAGGCGTGCAGACCCAACACCCAAGCCCTGCAGCACCTGCTCTGAAGAGGCTGAGGCCTGAGGAGGGGTGAGGCAGGGCTGGGGCAGGGTCAACCTGCCTCAAGGACCACTCCCCTACCATGCACTTCACTCTCACAACCACTAGGGGCGCACGCGTCCTGTGCTTCCCATGCAATGGACCCTGGCTGCCCTCTGGGGGCCCCTCGTGCCCCTACAGGAGACTCTGCTGCCGGGGACGGGGCCCGGGACTGTCAGCAAGGCCTTTCTCCCAGCTGGGGACCAGACATGCAGGACGCAGACGTTGGCTTCCTGAGCCCACGGGCCCCGCATTCTTATGCTAGCTCCTGTATTAAGGGGGGTCTCCAGGAACGTGGCGGTAGGTACCCCCCAGGTTCCCCAGACCACTGGAGTCAGGGCCTCAGCCAGGCAGTCACTAACGGAGCCCAGATGCCTGCCGGTGATGAAAATGCTGTCATTAGGCTGTGGTGATGGCCGCTGACTGTCGGTGACCCACAAACCACTGAGCTGGATACTCTAAGTGGGGGGCTGTGCAGAACGTGAAGCAGACCTCAGCAATGTTCGCACACATGCAAAAGAGAGGAAACACATCACAGAAGACAGGCGTGGGGTGTGCGAGTCTCCCCGAAGAAAACCACATCACCGAAGACAGCAAAGAGGCCAACTTGTCATTCAGGAAAGGACTTGGAAACAAAAGACGACCCCGTCTGCAGACTGAACAGGGACACTGTCCACCGGGCACTGTGCCGGGTGGCCCTGGTCTGCTCCGTGGGTGTCACAGGGCACTGTGGCCGTGCCGGGTGGCCCTCGTCTGCTCCGTGGGTGTCACAGGGCACTGTGGCCGTGCCGGGTGGCCCTGGTCTGCTCCGCGGGTGTCACAGGGCACTGTGGCCGTGCCGGGTGGCCCTGGTCTGCTCCGCGGGTGTCACAGGGCACTGTGGCCGTGCCGGGTGGCCCTGGTCTGCTCCGCGGGTGTCACAGGGGACTATAGCCGTGCCGGGTGGCCCTGGTCTGCTCTGCGGGTGTCACAGGGCACTGTGGCTGTGCCGGGTGGCCCTGGTCTGCTCCGTGGGTGTCACAGGGCACTGTGGCTGTGCCGGGTGGCCCTGGTCTGCTCCGTGGGTGTCACAGGGGACTGTGGCCGTGCTAGGTAGCCCCGTTTCAGGGGAACTGGGGGGGGGGCGTCAACGCTCAGGCACGTTCCAGTAAAACTCCCGAATTTAAAGAGAGTGGAGCCTCTAGATGCCCGGGCACCCAGTAGAGGGCCTCCAGGCAGCCTCTCACTTCACTGCAGCAGCATGCAGCAGCCTGTGATTCCAGAGCCACACACGCAGACAGACAGACAGACACACGAGGAGAAGGAGCCCAGGACTGCATATCTGGCCACAGCATACTGTAGATCAGGGCCGCCCCGCAAAGCCACTGCATCCTGTGACACCCACGGTGTAGACCAGGGCCACCCAGCAGGACCACTGTATCCTGTGACACCCATGGAGTAGACCAGCACCACCCAGCACGGCCACAGTCCCATGACACACACGACGTAGACCAAGGCCACCTGGCGTGGCCACAGCGCTCTGTGAGACACACAGCATAGACCAGGGACGCCCAGCACAGCCACAGTGCCCTGTGACACCCACGGAGTTGAGCAGGGCCACACGTACACTGAAGTGTGCTGTCCCCTGCTCCCATGCTTGCACGCTTAAGTACCCCCACAGAAAACCAGTGTCTCAGTAATTTTTAGGTACTGACCACAGGCTGAAATGGTACACCCAGAGAAGACACCAGTTCAGTAGAAAATGTTACTCCAAGGAACTTCACCTGCTCCCTTGTCCTCCCCTCTGATGTGGCTACTGACACAACAGGCTGATGACCTTCAGACAATGCCCTTAAGCTCTTTCCTGGGCGTCACCAGAAGAGCCACCACCCAAAAATGACAGCCGAAGGGTGGCAGGCTGTCCCCGAGGGTTCTCAGTGGGAAAGCAACTGCGGAGATAGGCCCAGACAGCGGCTCCGGGGCCGCACAGAACCGGCCGGGAGAGGGCCGTCGGAGGCCCACCTGGGAAGATGTCGTTTTCAAAACACAGCGGGCCAGACAGCAAACACTGACAGCCAACTAAGCCCCACCACCAGCGACGGAGTAAGCACACGTGGAGCTCACACGCTGAGAAGCGCTCTTCAGACAGGACCCCAGCGCAGACCCCCAGCTCCTCCACTACAGCAGCAGCGCATCCCCAGAAACACATCAGAGCCCCGGCCCCTGGGCTTGCAACCGCTTGGAAACAGTGCTTTCTTTTGCTCCTGTGTTAGTGCAATCCCATCGCTGGAGCTGCGGGGAGGGCAGGCCAGGCTGGGGCTTAGAACCTGCCGAGAGTCTGCGCCTCTACCTCAGCGACACTGAACCAGAAGCCACACTTTCACAGGACCCCCAGGCCCACGACCGGAGCCCCACTGCTCTGCTGGTGGCTCTCAGAACTGGTCCCAACCGGCAGCAGCGGCAGCAGCAGGGTCTTACCTGGGAACCTGCGAGACATCCACATGCTCAGCAGGGGTTCAGACCAGAACTCAAGTTCACTCTGGTTTGAAGCCCTCAAAGAGAACCACAGACCCACCCAGAGAGAGGAAAACAGGCCAAGGACAAGATGCAGTGACACCGCTGGAACACCAAGGACCCCACCTGCCAGGAGACCCCACCTGCCGGGAGAGGGGCCCACAGGAAGAATCCACACCGAGACCATCAGGGTCTCTGGGTGTGGACAGTAACACTTGTCTTCCTCAAAGCCGGCCACGTGTGGCCTCACTGGAAACAGCCGTGCCCCCACACCCCTGAGGAGCATCTAGGAGGGTCTCAGCTGGGCCTCCACGGTGGGCGCTCAAGCAAGAGAGAAACGGCTGTTGAGGCCAGCACCCAGCGTCTGGCCCACAGAGCCAGAAGAACAGAACCAGGGCCTGAGGTCCAGGGTCATGGGCACACGGCTGGGGAGGGGGATGGGGACAACAGAGCACTCATCATGCTTCGTAAGGGCCCTGGTGGTGCAGAGGGTACAGCACTCAGCTGTAAGAGAGAGGCCAGCAGTCCAGACACAGCAGCAGCAGGAAGACCTGGTGATCTGCCCCCTTAAAGATAAAAAAACAGGGAAATCCTAGGGGGCAGTTCTACTTGGTCACACAGGGTCACCACTGAGTTAGAACCGCCTCGACAGCACCCAACCACAAGGCCGGGCTTTACTGAGAGCCTGCATCTGTCCCCTGCTGCCTCCAGGTGGGCCTGACTGTGGCAGGGCTCCTTTCTCTACACGGTGGGGACACAGCACAGTCAGAGATGGGACCTGCCCTCAACCCCCAATTGACAGCAGACAAGAGACGGCAGTGCAGGCAATGACAGTAGGGACCAAGAAGCCACATCTGGGTGACAGGAAGGGCCAGGGTGGTCCAAAGGACAAAGGTAGGATGGTGTGGACGGCAGGCAGGGGAGCTGCACTGCCAACCACCCGGGAGGTCCGTGGGGCCCGGCACGGTCCCTTCACCTGGTGCAGGCCGAGCCGGGCCTCACCTGGAGACGCTGGCTCCAAAGTCGGAGGCAGGACCTGGATGGGTGGCCCAGCACCAGGGGTCTCCAGGGGACAATGGACCTCTCCTGTCCCAGACCAGGCCTCAGTGACACTTGCCAATGGTAACTGTGCTGAGGAAAGTGACACTGCAGGTGCACAGAATGCAAAGACCGTCTCTGGGACGAGACCAGAGCCGCAAACCAGGGCAATGAGGCTGGAGGTCAGGAGCAGGAGCCCTGGAGGGCAGAGTCCCAGCACCAGGGCTTGTGACGCCAGGCTAGGGTGTGAGGCCTTCAGGGTGCGGACACGGACAGCAGGGGGTGTGCAGGCGGAGCAACGTACCCCAGGACACGGCCTGAAAGGAGACAGGCGACCTCCGGGTGAGGGCAGATCACAGTGTAGGTGACATGAGGGCTAAGGGTGGACCCACTCCAGGACTGAGTAAAAACACCAGCAGCGGAGGTGGGCTCAGTGTGACAGGTGGCACCTGAAAGCAGCCAAGCAGAACACCCCAATGCCCACTCGCTAACGCCCAGAAAGAGCACCAGGTAGATCTCAGTCCGTCACCACAATGAACTCTGAGCCAGCTCTGCACGGCCAGGTGTGCACAGGTCCCGTGGAGCCTCCTCGGGGGAACACTCTTCCGCACAGGGTGGCCCTCACGGCAAGTGCTGGCCTGGCCGCAGTGGAGCCTAGAGGGGCGGCACATTCGCTCACTGTAAGGAGACCAGCCAATTCCACAATGCCTTTCTCTTTAAAGAGCAGAAAACCCAGGAGGTTAGTCGGAGTAAAGGCGTGCTGCTGGGCGTCCACACGGGAGGTGATCGGCTGCCCGCCGCAGAGCAGCGCCATGAAAGGAGGAGGTCCAGCGTCACCACCACTGGTCAGCAGCAGAACTGCCCATGGAGCAGAGACGGATCTGTGTGCGGACTGCTGGTGTCTGATCTCCTCTCAGTCGTACAGAATTTCAGTTTGGACAAGGAAGCCAGCCAGGCCACCAGCAGAAGGTGGCCAGGCAGGTTTACTCCAGCTTCCCGCCAGGTGCACTCACCCTCAGGGGCTGTGGCCACGGCCGGTCGGCTCCTGCAGGGCCACCCCTGGCGCGCTGCCCCTGCATTTCCCATCTGCACCCGTGACCGGGAGACGGGCAGTGCGGCTGTCGGGGCCCACCTCCCTCCTGAGTCTCACTGGCCACTCTAGGGAGTGGTGTGAACAGCCACAGACCGGCCCGCACTCAAACGTGAGGTCACACAAGTGTCCACGCCCCAAGCTCGCCGAGGGCCACCTGAAGGCATGTGTGTTTCAGGCGATGTGGATTAAACGCCACGAGGAAAACAAAAATAAAATGAACTTGAAAACCAAAGCTGAAAAAAAAAAAGCTGGTAAGGGATCTAACCTACTTGCCATTTTGAACTCTTCAAATAAATCAGGCTTTTCTAATGCATTTATGATTTCATTTTTTTATTAAAATCTCAACCAAATGCCAGTAAAATTTAAACTGCCTACAAGAAACTGAAATGCTTGTTTCCTTGGCCCCAGACAGCGAAGAGAGGCTTACCCATCCCCAGTGTCTTTCCCACACTCCAGGACGACACTCCACCAAGGTTCTCCAAGGTTGTTCTGCTTGGACGGAAATGTCTGCACCTGGCAGCAAGCCGCCCGGCAGGAAGCGGGCAGGAGCCTGGTGAGGCATCCTGGGAGTTGTAGTTCCACACAGAGAACCATGCCTCCAAACTCAGGACAGCACAGGGCAAGAGGGCGGCGAGAGCCGGACACAACTTAGGGGGCCATCGAGCTCAATTCTGCACCCAGGAGCAGCCCCGCGAGGCTGGTGGCTCTCACTAGGACCACAGAGGGACCACAAATGAGGGTGGCTCAGAGCAGTCACTCTGAAAACCCCTAAGGACAGGCCCTTGTGGTGGAGGCCAGGGCATGTCCAGGCAAACCTACAGCCCGTGCAGGACACAGCACATGAGCGTGGCGAGCTAGGGGCCGGACTCTTCCTGTGTACCCCATCCTGGCGGCACTTCATGTGGGTGGCAGCAGTTTCCCCACCAAGCGTTTGGCACAAACGAGAACATATTATCTGCACAAGTGAGCTCACACTGCTACCGGTGTGCCTGCTGTCCCCATGTCTGGGGGTGGGGTGCCTTCCCAACATCCCTGTAAGCCGCTGGCACCATGGCTCAGTGGGAAGCTAGTGATTGAAGGTGACGGCAAGGCCCTCAGTTCATCAACCAGAAAACAGAGAGGCGCACAAGGGGGGAGGCGAGGACGACAAAACAGGCATGTATTTCTAGAAAACCCCTGACCCGGTAATGGCTCGCTGTGTCTCTTCTCAGAGGTTCCCGGGGGTGGGAGGTGGCGCGACGTCTGTGTGTTTACAGTGCACATCACAGGTGAGCAGGTGGCACAGAAAGCCCTCCCGAGGTGCTCACCCTCTGTGGTGCTGAAGCTCCCTCCCTCTGCCGACACACGCCCCTCACGGTCTGCACCCCTGGAGGCCCTTGTAGGGTTTCCACCTATGACCAGCCGAGCAGCTCCCACACAACGTGCACAGATGTGAAGCAGACACCCAGCACCAGCAGGAGGACCAGGGTTTACAGAGACATACAGGACTGAGTGAGCGGGGGAGGCAACTCCAGAAACACCTGCAACAGAGTCTGCAGAGACACGGCCACAGGTGGGTGCTCACCTGGAGACGCGGCCGCAGTAGGGTGCTCACCTGGAGACGCGGCCGCAGTGGGGTGCTCACCTGGAGACGCGGCCGCAGTGGGGTGCTCACCTGGAGACGCGGCCGCAGTGGGGTGCTCACCTGGAGACGCGGCCGCAGTGGGGTGCTCACCTGGAGACGCGGCCGCAGTGGGGTGCTCACCTGGAGACGCGGCCGCAGTGGGGTGCTCACCTGGAGACGCGGCCGCAGTGGGGTGCCAGGGAAAGGACAATGAGGCCGTGGAGAGTCCTCGTTGTCACAACCATGCTCCACAGGAGGAAGAGGGACTGCCTTGGTAGATTATGCTCAAAAAATATTTGCTAAAACTCAAAACCCACCTCTGACTTTAACTTAGTTCAACACAGCGAGAGCCAAGTAACACCCGCCTGGCTCGGTGCAAGCTGTCCATCCTTTGGACGCCGGGGCAGCAAAGGGAGTCAGCCAACACTAACACCACCACGGCCAGTGCCCGCTCCAAGAGGACCCACGGCTCCGAGTCTGCCATCACTGGCGAGATGAGACAGAGACACCAAGGAGACCGCATCACGGCCTTCTGCAGATCTGGTCACTCACATAACTCAAAGACTCAGGTGATGAACTATGAGAACTGGCGAGTGACTCTGAAAAGATGCCTAGTCACGGAAACAGGCAGCTTGAAAACCCACCTACCAGCAATAACCAGCCACAAACTACAGGGAGGGGGCGTTCCAGCTTCAGCACCAACATGCAAAGTTGTGCCTCCCACCCGCAAAGTAGGAAAGAGCTGCACAAACTGGAAATCAGACTCTACTTGGCCCCTTCAGAGATTTGAGGCCTGGTGACAGCTGAACACAGAACCTGAGCCCAGATGAGAGTCCCCAGAGTGGAAGGCCACAAGCCACCAACTGGAGGAGAACGCAGGGGTAACACTGACCAAGTGCTGGAGCCCATGCGTGTACCACGGGCGAGTGAGACTTGCTGGGAGCTACGGTCTCAGGGCTCCCCACTCTCGGTGGGTTGCACCTCCAACTCTCATGGAGAACAGTCAAAGAAAAAAACCACTCCTGCTGCCGTCGAGTTGGTTCTGCCTCACAGCAACGCTACAGGACACTGGAGGTTTTCCGAGGCTGAGGTCTTGACGAAAGCCCAATGGCGCGTCCTTCTCCTGCACAGCAGCCAGTGGAGTCAGGCTGCCAGCCCCTCCGCGAGTGAGGGCTCCTGGTCCCAGGCAGAGGGAGGGAGAACTGACCCCTGCTAAGTGTCCCCAGGGCAACCCTTTAACAAAGCCCTCCTCTCTATGAAGAAGCCTTTGTGAGAGCCTCACCGCACCTGGAGGAAGACCCAGCTCCATGCCCCCAGTCTTCCAGTCTCACCCAAGAAAGGAAAAAACAGAAAGACACACGTGAAGGTCACCGACCTTCACAAACCTGAATCATGAAATTCTAAAACACTGGCCATCCCCCACACCTCACCACAGCACCAACAGGGGTCCAGTCAGGTCACCGCAGACCACATGGAAGGGGTGCATGGCACAGACTCCATCTGCAGAGGATGCCCAAGACATCTGGGGAGACAGACATGCATGAGGGCCCCTGGAGCCCCAGCTCCCAGCGCAGGCACTAGCCGCTCCACGGCCAGCCAGGCTAATGCAGGCCTCCACTTGGGCCCACCTCCTCGGTTTCTGTTACTTGATACATAACGTCTGAGTTCCCACAGACCACGACAAGGCACGCTGAAAGGCGAGGAGAAGCCTCCAGAGGAGAAGCGTGGCTGAGACGGAACGCTGATGACAGGACCACTGAACCAGGAACTACAGACAACTGCCGGCAGCGGGTTCTTTGTTTGGATTCGGAATGACGGTATGTCGGAGCCCTGGCGGTTCAGTGGTCAAGAGCTCAGTTACTGTCTCAGGCAGGGTTCTCTAGATAAGCAAAATCAGTAAAACATACAACCCACTGCCATCGAGTCGGGTCCAACTCATAGTGACGGTAGAAAAGGTCAGAGGAGAACTACCCCATAGAGTTTCCAAGGAGCACCAGGCAGGTGTGAACTGCCGACCTTTCAGTTAGCACTTAGCCACTACGCCGCCAGGGTTTCCATAAAACACATCAACACATGTAAGACCCCAAACCCGCTGCCATCAGTTCTGACTCACAGCGACCCTACAGGACAGAGAAGAACTGCCCCACCGTTTTCGAGAAGAGCATGGTGGATCAAACCACTCACCTGCCGCTTGCAGCCATAGCACTTACCCACTACACCAGCAGGTTTTCTGTAAATACAGAAAGATCGTAATTTATATTAAGGAAACAGCTCACACAATTGTAGAGGCTAAACGTCCCAAATTTTGGACCAGGACAGATACCTCTCCTGATTCACTTAGCCGTGGAAGCTGGTGAACCCAAGGTCAGCAGATCAAAGAGCTATGGAGATCGAGTCCCAAGATCCCAAGCAAGATCACACGGTTTCTCCTGATCTCCTCGCTGCAGTGGCTGGTGAACCCAGGATTGACACATCAGGCAACAGGCCTCTTACCCAAAAATCCCAAGATCGACAGGTAAGCTGTCAGCTCAAGTCCCAAGAACGAGAGATCAGAAGACAAGAGAGGTAGCTGTTGAATTCACAGCTAGCCAATAACCTTGGCACGGTGAGCAGGAAGGAAGCGCGGGCAGAAGGCAGACACACGAAGGCTGAGGGGACGGTGAGCCACCACAGGCCCTGCCTCTGCTGGTACCACTTGGCAGATTCCTTCATGGTAGCAGTGACGACAACATCACGCAACTGCCAAAACACTGAGAATCATGGCCCAGCCAAGTTGACACACAATCTTAACCATCATGGTCCACCCCTTGTCAGCCTGACATCTATACACATCTACCTGTGCCCTCCATGATCTCTGTATAAACACAAAGCCATACTTGGGTCTGACATGTGTTAACACGTGTATGACTGAAAAAACACTAATCCCATGCATGTATTTTATAAGCTGAAGATCAAACACTTGATGCACACAAAGCAAAAATACTCCTAATAATTAGTCCTTGTTTCTGCTACTGGTTGTGTTGACTGACACTAGTATTCAGAACTACCTTCTTCCATCACCCATTCTGTATTTCCTTTGCTCTGAACAAGCACCCCGGCTGGTCACGGTCTGCCTGATGGAGTGATCTAAACCTTCATTCCTGAAGGGTCTCTGCTATTACTAGTCACGTCAGAATTGGGTTGTCATAGTTTTCCACTGACTTTAATCACAGGACATAGCAGTACTAAGAAGTACATAGCAGTACTAAGATCCCTACGGGATCTCCTGCATTCCAGATACACTCTTCTTTGCCTCCATTGTTGCTGTGTTGTTAGGTGCCATCGCGTGGGTTCTGACTCACAGTGACCCTGTGCACGAGAGAACAAAACACCGTGTGGTCCTGCATCACATCCACATTCATTTTGATGCTAAAGCCCACTGCTGCAGCCACTGTGTCGATCCATCTCATCGAGGGTCTTCCTCTTTTTCGCTGACCCGCCATGCTACCAAGTGTGATGTCCTTCTCCAGGGACTGATCCTTCCTGACAACATGTCCAAAGTATGTGAGACACAGTCTTGCCATCTTTGCTTTCAAGGAGCACTCTGGTTGGACTTCTTCCAGAGCAGACCTGTCTGTTCTTTCGGCAGCCCATGGTTATCTCCCATATTCTTCTCCAGCACTGCAACTCCAAGGCGTCGGTTGTTCTGTCTTCCTTGTTCACTGTTCCGCTTTCGCATGCACATGACGTGACGGAAAACACCACGGCTCGGGTCCGGCGCATCTCAGCCTTCAAGGGGTGCCTCCGTTGTGTAATGCCACTCTGACTTCATCTTGGTGACCGGGACGGGTCACACCAGCCAGTATGGCAAACTTCTTGTGACCCAGAGGTGTGAGCAGAACAAAGTGGCCAGGGGGCATTCTTGGCTCCCAGTTTGATGGACCAATGGTCTGTCTCCATGTGGGAGCACTGTTCCCTTTGGAACCAAGGCCTCTAGACTCATGTAGCATAAGGTCTTCGGGACAGGAAGCACAGTGTCTTGCAGGTGGGTCACTGGGGGTAACAGTGGTGCATATGGTGCCACCCCCACTCCCAGCCCTGCATTCCTGGACCTGTGCATCCCAGTCTGCCGAGCTGACACACCCCATCAGCCTCTATAACTGCACTCCAGATGCCCTCCGAGGCGGCTGTGCCCCATCCAATGGGGTCGTCATGAGCGGGGTCCACTCCACGGCACTGAATTTATGTAGTATGTTTAGGGCTTGGATGGAAAACACTGAGTCGTCCTGTGGCCGCTGGGATGCTGCTGTCACGCTGGAAGCTATGCCCCCAACACTCTAGACGTCAGCAGGTCACCCGTGGTGGGCAGGCTTCAGTGGACCTTCCAAACGAGACTGACCAGGCAGAAAGGGCTGCTGATCGGCTTCTGACAGTCAGCCAGTGAGAGCCCTACAGACCACAACAGACTGCTGTTCAACGGTTGTCACAGGGTGGGTCCCTCAGGTTGGAAGGCCGTCAAGAGCCACCCACGGTGGGCTTCGGCATGCCAACGACCACGACGACGGGATGGCACTGGGGAGCACGGCGCTGTTACACCTGGGGCTCCCGGGAGGGAGAGCCGGCTCAACAGCAGTGGACGAGAGAGAGACGCAATTATGTCAAACACCAGAAGAGAGCACGAGAAAAGGGGAAGACAATCAAAGAAATGAAGACGCAGAAGAACAGAGAATGGTTGTAACACGATGCTGATCCCCCGACGTCGATATCACCTCTAACGCTGCTGTGGGATCGATCACTTGCGCGGGTCTTTTCTCGCAATGGTCTTGTAACAGCCACCCGTGTGACTGGGTGACACTGTGCACACAGGGTCATCATGGCCCACCCAGGGTACTCAGGAGTCCCTGCCGTTTTATTGGGCTTGAAGTGAGCCACCCCAGAGATGGGAGTGGAAGGCTCCTACCACGACCAAGGGAGGAGAGCCAGAGAGAGAGATGGGGTGGGGGCTGGCAGGAGAGACAGAGAGACAGAGCCAGTGCTGTCAAACTAGATGAACAAGGGCGGTGGGAGTGAGACAGCAGCACCAGAGACTGGCAGGAGATATCACAGTGGCTTTGTGGTCCATGGAGCATGGAAGCTGAGTAGTGAAGGCCAAGGCTCACTGACAGAGTGCAGTGCCTCAGTGGCACTAACCCGCAGGGGCTACAAAGGCTTTGTGACACTTGTCTGAGAGGGGCACAGGCCAAGGGGCCAGAGAGACGGGCCTATCAACTCAGCTGAGAAGAGGTGGTCTCGATGGCAGACCTGTGTCCTGAGCGTCCTCTACCCCAACCTGTGACCTGTGATGTCCCTAATGTGAGTGTTGTCTGGATGCTCTGTGTGGCCCTGCAGTGAATTTGCAAACTCAGCAGAGGACAGTGGGAAGGATGGCTAGTGTCAGAGCTGGTCACACAGGGAACAGAGGAGGCCTATCTGACCTGCACCTCACAGGGACAGCCTTGGGCCCCTTCCCGCCAGAAGTTAGAGAAGGTCGGCCACTTTCCCTGCGACCTTTTTACAAACATGTGCGGTCCAGGTACACCAATCAGCAGACTTTCAGCGTGGATATAAAAACAAAACCAAACACATACTGTCAGCAAGGATCCTACTCTAAATACAAATGACACAGACTTGTTAAACACAGAGGAATGGGAAAAGGTGCGTTAACAGGGTATGCTAATGCAAAGAAAGCTGCATTAACTGTGTGAATTTCAGACAAAGCACACTTGAAAACAATGAAGACTACTTGAGGTAAACAAGGGTCACTGCACAATGACAAAGGACTAAATTCAATTCCTCAGGAAGACACAACAGTCCTTAACAAAAGCGAACCTAACAAGAGGCAGTCAAGATACAGGAGGAAAAGATGGACAGCACCACAGAGAGAACAGACGCGTACAGTCAGAGGCTGCAACAGCCCTCTGTGGGGGTACCGACAGAGCAGGCAGAAGACGAGTCGAGAGACACTGGAACGAACAGCACCACCACTGGCCGCGTCGCGCTGACTGTTCCCCGTCTGACAACGCAGAACAGGCCGCCCAACGCCACCAGAGCACAGGCACGTCTCATGCTTGCACGCAAGGTGCACAGACCACCTGGCAGACACCGTAACACGCTTACGGGAACTGACGTCACCCAGAGCAGGCTCTCAGACCACGGCAAAAGTCAACAAGAAACAAGTAACAGAGAGAGCTGGAAAATCTCCAGATACGTGGAGACTAAGCAAAGCATTTCTAAGCAACACAGGCGAAAAAAGAACTCTGAAGAAAAATATAAAAATACCTTCAACTAAATGCAAACAGAACAGGATGAGCCCCATGACAGCCATACAGACAGTCTTCTGATCTCAGGCAAAGGACAAAAGGCAGTCTGCGGCAGGATGGGTCAGTTCTGCGTGGCCTTTCCCACTGTGGTCTTGTAGCCCCCACCCAAGTGACTGGGCGGGATGGTACACCTCACGTAATTGTGGCCCGTCAAACGACTGCTCAGTTTCGCCATGCCACTGGGCTAAAATATAAGCCATCCCAGAGGCAGGAAGGAGAGGATCTCGCTGTCCTCAAGGAAAGAAAGTCGCGAGTGGAGCGTGCCCTTTGGACCCGGGAGACCAAGAGAGAGCTGCCACACCGAGGACGGTCAGAAGTGGTGGCAGGAACAGCAGCAGGACCGATCTGCAGGCAGCGGTGTGGTGGGCTTCCCGGCCAACCATGTGAGGCGGGGGGAAGGGAGGCTGCCAGTGGGGTACAGTACCTCTGGGTACTTGGTGGGGCGGGGTCCACCACCCCTGGAGCTGGAGCCGAGCACCTTTAAGCTAAGGCTATCTGGCATGACGGGGTACCTCTGGGCACTCACTTGCAGAGCTCAAAGAGCTCTGTCAATAATACTCGCTGAAAGGGATAGAGGCTGGGGGACACAGCGAGGACGCCCATGGGGCGGCTGAGAAGAGGCTGTCCTAGCGGAAGGGCTGTACCTCCAGCGCTGCTGAACCTGCACCGCAACCCGCTGTCTCCCAACAAACACTGCCGTCATTCAGTGCGGTCTGCGAGTGCCGTGCGGCCACTGCCCTGAATTACAGAACCCACACTGTGAGAGATGCTATAGTCCTGAGTGTGGTCTGTGAGTTCTGTGTGGCCACTGCCATGAACTACAGAACCCAGCAGAGAAGCAGAGTGGGGCTGTCGGTGTCAGAACCAGTGAAGATGGCAGGGGAGACATGTCTGAACTCGGCCTCCCGGGACGCCACCGTTAGCTCCTATCTCGACTCTCTCCTTCCCCTCACGAGGTCAGATGCCTCCGCCACACCATTCCTACACATTCCAAGGGAGAAAGGAGGCGATACTCAACGAATAACTGGATGTCCGCATGCCGAACAAAACAAAACAAAATGCCAAAGAATCTAGACAAACCTCATACCTTCCACAGAGGTAACCCCAAACGGACCACAAACCTAAGTGTAAAACTCAAAAGGAACTTTATTAAAACTAAAAACATCTCATCTGAGAAAAACACACTATTAACAGAAGGAAAACACAAGTCACGGCCTGGGAAAAAGTATTTGCAAAACACCTGTCTGATAAAAAACTTCTTTCCAAAATACACAAAGAACTAAAACTCAACAGTAAGAAAACAATTTCAAAACGAACAAAAGATCTTAACACAAATCTCATCAGTGAAGATACACAGATCATTCAAATGAGCACATGAAAAAACGCTTAACTCAGCACGTCAGTGGGGAGCCAGACGCTCAAGCAGCCAGAGCCAGCACCACCGCTCGGTGGAAAGCCTGGTGCCGGCCAGAAGGGCTACAACCTCGGACACCTGTGAGGATGTGCAGCCACAGGCCGTCTCGCCCATGGCAGGGGGTGGCACCCTGTGCCCTCACTGTGGAGAGAAGGCTGTCATCTCCTACAAAGCTAAACACAACCTCACCACAGGCTCCAGCCGTCTCATTACCAGGTATTTATTCCAATGGGACGCAAATGTCCACATGGAAATCTGCAACAAAGGCTTACAGCAGCTCTATCCACAAACGCTCCAAACTGGAAGTCACCAAGGCATCCTTCAACAGAATAGAGAAACTGTGGGACACCAACACAACAGAGTGGGAGCCAGGAATGGAAAAAAAACTGTCAAACCAAAAAAAGACCTGGGGAACCTTAAATGCACACTGCTGAGTGACAGACGCTGACTTGAAAAAGCTTGCCTACTGTGTGATTCCCACTATGTGACATTCTGGAAAAGAAAACTGCAGAGACAGTGCCCACATCAGAGGTAACCAGAGAGGAGAGGGGCACACGGGGGAGCAAAGGGCACTTCT
This sequence comes from Heterohyrax brucei, assembly GCA_028571685.1. Classification (NCBI taxonomy): domain Eukaryota; kingdom Metazoa; phylum Chordata; class Mammalia; order Hyracoidea; family Procaviidae; genus Heterohyrax; species Heterohyrax brucei. Next base: position 153,170,834 of record CM053146.1, read on the forward strand.
CGGGCACGGACACTGCTGTACGTTGCCTGACGACCTCCTCAGCTCACGTCACCAGGCAGAGCCCAGAGAACCGACGCCAGCACTAGGGCACGGCCGACCCCCGTGGGTGGGAGACAGATCGACCTCCACCTGCAACCTGTTCCCCAGTTCAGACACCGGCTGCCTGACTGGCCACCTTCTACTTCTCTGCTGGGCTTGGTCACCTGTTACAGTGGCCATGCAGAATGACAAGGGCCATGTAGAACTTTCAGGCCACACTCAGGGGTTTATCAGGGCCATGAGCCAGCCCGGCTCGACAGCAGTGCATTTGGTTTTCGGTTCTGCAGCCCCTATAGGGCTGCAGCTAACAATAGCAACAGGAAGTGGCTGGTCCTGACTCAGCAGCTGCAGGAGGGGCGTGAGGACCAAGTCGCCCCTCTCTGGGGCAGGGCAGCTCTCTCAGCTCCTCTCAACCACACAGCCCTCTTCTCTGCCCCGAGGAAAGGCTCCTGTCAGCCCCTCAGGACAGGTGTTGTCTTTTGGTCCTTGGCCTTCCTCAGGCCTGGCCTCTGCCTCACTCTGACAAGTGTTACAAAGCTCTTTGGCTCAGACACTAAGTGCTCAAAGGCACCCGGGTTCACCAGAACGCCTCCTACCTGGACATGCTTGGCTCCCTCGCTCGTGAGTCCAGGCGCCCAGCGCCACCAAGTACCCGGAGGCGCCCGCTCACCACACCACTCAGCTTCCCTGCTCTGTGAGATGGATACCCATCGTAGCATCACTTTGCTCTGTAAGCTAGGAAGCCCACTGTGTCATGTCACACCAGTTCCCCGATTCTGCTGCGGCCGTGTCCCTGCTGCTGCCTCTCGCCACCTCGCCACGGGCCTGGTGCTCAGCGCCCAGTGCTCAGTCTGGAAGACCTTCCTCTCCCGGACCTGGAAGGTTCTCAGCACGAGGACCTCAGGTTCAAAGGTGGAGCCCCTCTCCTGGTGTGTCCTTCTCGACGGCAGGGAGGCCCCGCCTGCCCTGGGTCACACAGCTGACCAGCCTGCTCGTTGGGGCTCCACGTCCCTTAATTACATGGTCCCATGCCCCAGGACTCCCTGCGTCTTGTCCACACCACGAGCAGGCTGTCCGGACCCTCAGTGGGCTGCGAGTGCCGTATGTGCACAGCCCCACCCGGTCACCGTGTGGGGTCCCCAGGGCAAGGGCTAGCGAGGCAGTGCTGTCCCCCGCTGCACCGCAGGGTGACAGCGGCACAGACCACACCGACGGCTGCTGAGACCCACGTGCCCCCCAGAGAACAGTCCCACTGTGAGCTACCTGCTCTGGGGAGGAACACGCGTGAGGGAGACGCCAGCCCCGGCATGCTGACCCTGACAGACGCACGGCACGAAGGCTGGGCGCCAGCAACGGAACACTGGGGACCAGGGGAGTGCGCGCCAACTGCTTGTGTGGCCCCGTCAACTTTTTCTGTAAATCTAAATGCTATTCCAGAAAACAAAAGCAAAAACAAGTGAAGCAAGAGAGGAGTGGGAGGGAGGCCCGACGAGGCCGGCAGAATGTGGATACAGTGTCGAGGTCGGCTTACAGTCTGTAGCTGATACACATTCAAGGTTTTCTACAACACGTTGTTTTAAAACCCAGATTAATGTAAAACTTTTATGTAAAGAAACCCCCAAAAGTGAGAAACAACATTTTTAAAAACAATGATCACACTGAGCAAAATGCCAGAATTACATCACAGAGTTAACACCCTTGCCGTGTCAGGAGCGCCCACAACTCACGAGAGAAAGGTAACATGGTTTCTGACACGCAGGAAACAGCCAGGCTGGCAAGGAGACCGGCTAGTGGACCTGTCACTCTCCCGGGTCACAGACTTGAGAAGTACCCCAGGGTGCTCCCAGGCCCAGCACGGGCAGAGCCTAGGGTGAGGGAACGCTCAGCCTGGGACAGCCTGTCGGCCCCTGCAGTGACAGCACTTCCTTTACGCCTGGCCTGCGGCCTGGGTTCTTTGGAAGAACAGTCTGAAAGCCTGCCCCCTCGGCCGAGTCACCAACTCTGCCCTAGTCTCCTGCAGCCCAGGGTTGGTCCTTTCCAGCCAGGTGGACTGACAGCTCCCGGAGAAGCTGTGAACGACCTGGGGTTTGTGTGGTCCTGGGCTGCAGCCTGCTCTGTGACTGGCAGGCACCCCACAGGGACTGGCCAACAGACCATGCAAGTGAAGCATCCGTGCCCTACGGAGACGGGACTGGTCGGTTCACGGCCCTGCTTAGCGTTTGTACCTTGAAACTGACCACGAGTTTGTGCATACAAGCGGCCAGCCCCACAGAGGTTTTTCAGACACAAAAAATCTGAGAGCAGCCGCAGAGAGAAGACCAGATGCCCCTCCAAAGAGCAGTGATGAAGGTCGAAAGCTGTAACACTGCGGGTGGCGAGAGACCCAGGAGACAGCCAAGAGGCGCTGGTCCACAGGGCTGGAAGGGGCTCTGCCTGGCCCACGGCAGGTGACACTGCCCCACATCGAAGCAGACAGATTACCTACGCGCTTCCTGAGCTCAATCCCAAGCTGCAGCCCACCAGTCCTGATCCCAAGCTGTCCGTTGCAACTTTCTTCATAAACTACCTAACTAAAGGCACAGTCTATAAGTTCTGGGTGGCCAGTGCAGTGGACTACAGGACAGAGGAGAGATGCAGAGAGCACAGCAGCTGGGACAGCCAGCGACAGAACCAGTGCAAAGGTTGAGGGCAGAGGCCTGTTCCACCTCAATGGCCCAGAACTCCCTGCAGGGCCCCAGAGTCACCGTAGGGCCTGGGACTCAATGCCAGGCCTGGGACTCAACGCCAGGCCCTGGGACTCAGCGCAGGGCCCGGGACTCATCGCTGGGCCCTGGAGACACTGTAGGGCCTGGGACTCAGCGCCGGGCCCCGGATTCACCGCAGGGCCCAGGACTCCCTGCAGGGCCCCGGAGTCACCGCAGGGCTCAGGACTCAACGCCGGCCCCCGGACTCAACGCCGGCCCCCGGACTCAACGCAGGGCCCAGGACTCAGCGCCGGCCCTGGACACACCCTACGGCACAGACAGGACTCACCCTAGGACTCAAGGCTGACTCCAGGGCCCGGGACTCAGCCTTGGGCCGTTCTTGGCTTGAAGGATGCCCTCCGAAGTCAGACAGGTCCCCCCTGCACAATTCTGTAGCACCGAAGTTCTGGAGGCCCACGTGCCCCAGACCCCCAAGGCCTGCCGCCTGCATACCCGCTGGCCCAGCCTGAGTGACCCTGTCCAGTGACACAGGGACTGCTTAATGAGATGCGCCCACGGGCGTCCCCTCTACCACACAAAATCCATCAAGTGATCAACAGACCTCACACTGAAGCACCGTTCCCTAACAGGCAGGCAGCCAGAGAACGGCAGTCAAAACAGACAGAACAGTAACTGCCAGCGAGGGTGTGGTGGAAGGGGACCGCTCAGCTGCGCGGGGGCCGCCACACGGCGCCACGGCCACAGCCACGGCTCCTCAGAAAGCCAACCACAGACTCACCCCGAGACCCAGCAGCTCCACCAGACAGGAGGTGACACGAGACGTGTGCACCAGTGCCCCTGCATCTGTGCTCACAACAGCTAGGAGGTGGTCTGCACACACCGGGCACCGCCACTCGGCCATCAGGAGAGAAGACAGTGACACACACGACAACACGGGTGAACCTGGAAACGTCATGCCAAGGGCAGTCAGTCAGACACGAGGGGGCGTGGCACGACCCCGCTAACCGGACATCCGGAAGAGCAAGCACATCGAGACCAAATCTGTGTGGTCGCCAGGGTGAGACAGATGAGACAGAGGGGACGAGGGGAGTCACTGTTCCAGAAATCTGAGTGTCTGTTAACAGGGACGGGAAGTCGGGCAGTTTGCTGTGATTACACACACTCACCCACCCACCCACACAGACACACACCCCAGAAAATAAACATACACTGACAGTTACAGATTAATGTCATTACCAAAAAACAGAGCATGGATGTTCTGACGGATGCTTGAAAACAGGGGGTCCCCAAGTAGTACAAGTGGCCACTGCCCACTCCTTCCCCCGCCCTCCTCTGCCCTACAAACGGCCACCGCCCACTCCCCCCACTGCTCTCCTCCTTTTCACCTCACCCCCTTCTCCTAGCTCAGCCTCAGCCTCACCATCCTGATATCAGGCGGGCAGTGACCCCAGGTGGCCAACGCCAATAGTGTTTCCCTCATTCTCACCGGCTGTATTCAACACCACTGAGCACCCCTCCTCCTGGAGGGCTCCCCTCTGGCCTCCAAGCTCCTCTCTTCCAGTCTCCCCTCCTGGCTCCCCCTATACGAGGCCTATGCACACACCACACTCCCAAGCTGGCTCCCAGCTCTCTTCGCTGGCAACAGTCTGTCCAGACCACCCTGCGGTGGTCAGGACTACGCCCGCTTCACCACTCCGTATTCCAGTGTGGTACGAAGTGGCAGGGCCCGTGGGGGCTTCCCACCCTCAGCTCTCATCTCTCCGCCTTCCATCACCTACACCAGTCTACTCGCATAGCCAGCAGCTCCTGCTCTCTTCTGGGGTCTGGTTCCTGGGCTGGAATCAGCAGCTGCTGGATTCACCAACCCTCACAGCCGGCACCTGAGAGTCCTGCTCCCTGACCTGCGGATCCTGGGTTCGCTAGCCTCTGCAGCTCCGTCTTACCATCAGCTTGGGACCCGCTGACCTTGGGTCCACCAGCTCCTGTGTCCACGTGAGGCTTGTGCCAGGACTCGAGACGTTCAGGTTCTGCAACTGCATAAGCTGTTTCCCATATACACACATAAACACACGTGTCTTTCCTCGTACTTCATAAATACAAATACTTTCTTACACATACACGTTCCTAGTTTTGCTTCCCCAGAAAACCCAGCGTTAAGACACACCCTACACAACCCAACAGCCTTAAGAGACTCTGAGCTCAGTCCTAAACTCTAGCCTCAGACACTCAGCTGCTACGGGCTCAACTGTGTCTCCCAAAAATGCGTGTCATGTGGTTAGGCTGTAACGCCCATCACGTGCTGTCCTCCACTTTGTGATTTTCCTGTGTGTTGTAAATCATAATCTCAGCCTGTAGTTAGAGAATTGGGGTAACATAATGCCCCGTAGAGAACATCCTCCTGGAGTGTGACCTTCACATCTTTTCTCTCACTAGAGACAGAGAAAAAGGAAGCCAGCAGAGTGGGAGGCCTCCCACCACCAGGAGCAGGGAGCGTCCTTGGGACCTGGGGTGCCTGTACAGAGCAGCTCCCAGTCCGGGGGAAGACGGGTGACACAGACCTTCCTCCAGAGCTGACAGAGAGGGGAAGCACTGCCCTGGGGCTGAAGCCCTGGACTGGGACTTCTGGCTTACTAGGCTGTCAGAAGGCCAATGTTCCCCTGTGAAAGCCCTCCACGTGTCGTGTTCCTGTTACAGCGGCAACCACACCTGCCGTCGTCAGCCGATCCCAACTCACTGCGACCCAAAAGGACAGCCTGGGTGGCTTGGCGGTTAGGAGCCTGGCTGTTGACCCAGCCAGCAGTGAACCCCAGCCGCACCCTGGGGACTCTCGGAGGTGGGACTTACTGCCCACGCTTCAAGTCCTGTCATGACACCCGCAAGGCGGCACCCGGGGCAGCTCTGCTCCGGGGCAGGACTCCGTCTACAGGACTAGGGTGCCCTGAGAGTCAATCTCTCTTCAGACATTAAGAGAGAAATGAGCAGAGAGGAGGGAAAACTCATGCCACCAAGAATGAAAAACCAGGAGGGGTAGGTGTCCTCTGGGCCCGGGTCCCTGTGCTGAGAAGCTCCTTGTCTCTTGTCACTGGGTGTACTGGGTGGGTGGTGACTCCCAGCGACCCTGTGTACAACAGAAGGAAACCCTGCCTACCCTGCCGTCCGCACAATGCCCGTCACCGTGTCGGAGCCCTCTGTCGCAGCCACGGGGGCAGCTCACCTTGCTGAGGGTCTTCCCCTTTTCCGGACCCTCCACCAGACATGGCGTCCTTCTCCAGGGACTCAGCCCTTCTGACACAGCATCTAACCGTGGGAGGTGGAGGCTCACTGTCCCCGCCTCTGAGGAGCTCTCTGGCTGTCCCTCCACCAGGGCAGGCTATCTGTGTATCCAGCCTCCGGGACACACTCTGTGCTCTGCATGGACAGCACCGCTCAGCAGCATCACTCCTTTCTCTCTTTCTTATTCACTACCCAGTTTCCACTTGCGTAAGACGTGACAGAAAATACCATGGCTTGGGTCAGGCACACCCCCGTCCTTAAAGTGACATCTTTGTTTCTCAGCTGTGTAGAGATATCTCCTACAGCAGGTATGCCCGATGCACTCTGTTGCTTCCAGGGGCAAAACGAAATCCCAGACAGCTTTAACTTTTTCTCTGTTTATCACGGCGTCGCTTACAGTCCATCTGTGTGGACGGCCAGCTCCTGCATGCTGAGGCTCATCCGTGCAGAAAGTCGTGGTCTTCGATCTTCATCAGGAAGGACTTCAGGCCCTCTTCAGCCGGCAGGACTGAGCCCCTGCACGTCGCAGGCTGTGAAGGAGCCCTCTCCGGTCCAAGGGCTGCCCTCCCCTTTCGTCTAGCTCTCCAGGTAAGCAGCTCAGAATAGAGGGAACGCATGCTGTGAAGGGAGGAGCTCCCCAACCAGGGAAGCCCTGAGGAGAAGGACCTTCTCCCAGAGGTGACAGACAGAGAAGGAAGTCCCCTGGAGCCAGGGCCCTGAACTTGGACCTCCAACCTCCAGGACTATGAGAGAAGAGACTGATGACATCTCTCTGACAGAAGCAGTCCCCGGCGTCAGCATGTACAGAGCACCTCCAGCTCGATCTCCGATCCCCTAGCCACTCCCCCCGCGTCCCTCACCCAACCCAAGCGGCTGCCCGGACCCACCCGCTGCCTGTGGCCAGCGGTCTCTGCGCAGTATTCATGCCTTCCACTTCGCCAGTTGTCCTACTCCATCCGGCTTTGGGATGTGATCCAAGCTGTCCGTTCCTCTCCACTGTCACAGCCAGGACCACCAGAGTAGCCTGCAGACCCCTGGCCCTGCCTCCAGGTTCCCCCGAGTCCATCCTTCACAGGACAGCCAGAGCAGCTCATGCCATCCTGCCCTGCCGGGAACATCCTGCTTGTTCCCAACAGTCAGGGAGACAAGAGAAGAAAACACCCCAGACCCATAGAGCCACGGGCCTTCAGAACACAAGGCCCCCACACGGATGGGAGTGAAGAGGTCACATGAAACAGCTGGGGACACTCCAAACATGAGCGACAAGAGAGAAGGACTGGTCATCTATGACAGTGGAGGCCAGCTGGCCTCAGGGAGCTGAGCTGCGGGGTGGGTGAGGACAAAGCCCTTAGGTCTGGCAGGACAGGGTGGAAAGCCCAAGTGCTTTCCCAGCCAGCTGGTGCTCCAATGTGGGGACAGAGTGAAGGTACTCTCTGACACTCAGGGACCTGGAAGATGAACAACCAGAGGCCTGCTCTGTGTTTCACCGGCACATGAATTACAGAAAAAAAGTTAAATGTTTTTGGACAGGAGAGAAAATTTGCAAACAGTGCATCACGGTGAACTAAGCCCAAAGCCAAATGCTGTCGAGTCGGATTCTACTTATGGCGACCCTGGGGGCCAGGGTGAACTAGGTAATCATAAAACTAACCCTGAAACGCAGACAGGACTGCCTGACGGGAAAGACTAGAACATGGCCCTAAAACCTCAGACACGTGGGAGCAGCAGGCGGTGAGGCCAGGTGTGGGGGGGAACACACAGAACCTGACTGCTCTCGGTGTTTACACGGCACTTGAATTAAATAAAAAAAGCAGCAGTGAGAAGCCCTAACAAATCAAACACAGAAACCAAACGGCCAGCACAAACCCCAATGACAACATCACAATGGCAGATGGATGAAATTACTCTCAAAAAGAGAGGCTCTCAGAGTGAGTTAAAGACGGAGCTGTACAGTAAGTCAGACGCACGACCCCGGACAGCTGCTCAGCTCAGCAGCGAAGTCACTCCTGAAGGTCACCCTTCAGCCCAACATGAGACAGGCCCACGACACACACAGCAAGAGCGCAGGGGCACACCAGCCCAAGGGCAACGACCAGAAGGTGGGAGGGGACAGGGAACCCAAGGTGGAGAAGGGAGCGCACTGACGCATGCAGGGGTGGTGATTGGCGCCACAAAGCAGTATGTGTGACCTTTTCAAGGAGAACCGTGTTTCTCCCACAAACCTTTGTCCAAAGTATGATCAGAGGACCTATACAGCAAGATCCGATCACAAGAGGTAAAGAAAGTACACTTCAAACAGCAAGGAAGAGTCATCTGTGCTGACGACATCCCGGACCAGGATCACATCCAACAGTGTGGTCTTAAAGGTGAGGCAAAGCTCCGGGAGACTAGAGGAAACTGACCAACTCAACGTCACAGCAAAGGTCCCACCTGACCCTTCTGAGAACTCAGCGGAACACCAGGAGGAAAGCCAGCCAGGGAAACCAGCTGGCGCCACCTCCTGAGGGTCCCAGCCTCAGAGGACAGACAGCGATGTGAGCAGGCAACAGAGTCCCTCTCGGCAAACAACGAGACACCACTGAGAGCGGCCACCTATTAGGTCCCAGGGACACCTCACCAGATTCCAGAAAGCAGCATCCCTGAAGAGGCCCTATGACTGAGACTTAACGCAACGAGATCATCCGATAATGCGTAACGGGGACCTCCCCACCCCGACCTATCCGCCGGAAAAGCTGCCAACCCCCCCCCAGGCTGCCAACCCCCCCCCAGGGCTGCCAACCCCCCCCAGGGCTGCCTGGGTGAGAGAAGGAACTGGTGGGGTGACATCCGGTGGAAATGAGCAACCACTCACACGGGTCTGACGCACCATTCAGAAACGAGTGGCCACGGACGCAGAGCCCAGCACGGCCAGAGGCAGACATCCCACAGCACGTGTCAGAAAACAGACGGTAAACACAGACGCGGTCCACCCCGGAGCCGGGGCGAGGAGGACGACGGCCCAGAACCAGAGGGCAGGACCACGGAGAACGAGTCCAAGGGAGAGACGCGAATGCCTATCAGGAGCATGAAGAGCTGGCCCTTTGGAAAGACCTGGGGTCCTAGCCACTTCTGGTACGCTGACGGAGGAGGACACGGAAAATCAGGTGACAGCAACTACAGTGACAGCTCAAAACGCTCTGACTCTGGGCCGCGCCGGCAACTCCGGGCCACATGCTGGAAGAGCCAGAGCTGGCGTGCTCGGTGAGGCTGCTTTTACCAGAGGAAGCGCACGGAAATGCAGGAGTGGGTGTGTGGGTGTGGGTGGATATCTGTGCCTGAGAGTCGATTTCAACTCACAGTGACCGTGCAGGACAGAGCAGAAACGTCCCACGGGGCTTTCAAGGAGCCGCTGGTAGATTCAAACTGCTGACCTTTTGGTGAGCAGCTGAGCTCTTACCCACTGCACCACCAAGGCTCCTGACACGCACATAAAACAAATCAGAAATGATTATTTTTGATATTTAATAAATACCTGGAAATAAACAGTCTGAAAACATACTCAACAGGACTTCTTGGGTAGCACAAACAGCTACTGCGCTCGGCCACTGAGAGGCTGGGCATCTGGGCCCACCCAAAGGTGCCTCACTGACAGGGTGGGCGTCTATGCCCACTCAAAGGCTCCTCAGCAGAGGCCTGGTAATCCTCTTCCAAACATCACTCCTGAAAACCCTACAATGCGCAGCCCCACTGTGATACACGCAGGGCCACAAGTCAGAATCTACTCAATAGCAATGGTTGAAACTCACCCCTCCCCCGAAAAATCTGTTTACTTAAAACACATTAACAAAACTGACTTGAGAGGAAAACAGGGAAAACCAGAAACCTAGCCAATAAACCACGAAAACGAAATATAACTTGTTGCCGTAGGCTGACTTCAGCTCACAGCGACCCTACAGGGTCCACGGGACTTCCAGGGAGCGGTCAGGAGACTCCCAGTAACCTCACAGGGTCCTCGGGGCAGGTGGACTCACAGCGACCCTACGGGGTCCACGGGGCTTCCAGGGAGCGGTCAGGAGACTCCCAGTAACCTCACAGGGTCCTCGGGGCAGGTGGACTCACAGAGACCCTACGGGGTCCACGGGGCTTCCAGGGAACAGCCGGCAGATTGAAACTGCTGACCCTCTAGACTCAGCCAATAAAGATACAAAAGCACACCCAACTTCCTATTTGTACAGGCATAAAAATGTGAATGCAAAGGCATAAAAAACAAAAAATCACACAGAAAATATTTACTGGAAATCACAACAAAGTTCAGCAGGTGAGTGACACACAGGAGTCTCGCCTCTCGACGACATGTTCCCACAGCACCTCAAGCTTCACAAGACAAAACACACTCCATTTCCACACGTGCTTTAAAACAATAACCATCACGTGTACAGAATAGCTTAAGTTTACTAACACCAAAAAAGACATTTAAGATACATGTATCGTTTGCAGCAAAAAAGACTAAAGAGCACCAAAGGCAGAAGGAAAACAGAACCCCAGAGGGGAGTGCACCCCACAAAGCGGCCCCATTGGCCCAAGCCCAGCAGAGCCAGATGGGGCCCGGCGCCCACCAGGAGCGGCTCTAGTGGGGGTCACAACTGATGGCTGGACAGAGGAAGGAACAGACGCAGAACAAAATTCAATTTCACCAGGAAAGACCAGACCTCCTGGTTTGTGAGAACACGGAATAACCCGTGAGCCGGCAGTCACCGGGCCAGCCGCTGATGCAGAAACGCAGTCAGCCGCCGAGCCTGGCTTTCGGCTGAAGATCAGACAGCCGTCTGCAGCACACGACACGTGTTAGGTTTGTTCTGCCCCTACTTCCCGGTTAGGTGCCTTTCTGTTACTGCGTTTTAGGTGCACAGTGACTCACTGGGTGAGCGTAAGCGGGGGCTCTGACCTGTGGTGACCCCATGTGTGTCAGAGCATACCTGAGTGCCGTGGGGCTTTCTGGGGTGGGGCTTTGGAAGGAGACCACCAGGCTGTTCCTCTGAGGTGTTGCTGGGTGGACTGAGACTCGCAACCTCTCAGCTAGCCGCCGAGCGCATCTCAGCCCAGTCGGTGCATGAGGCCACGCAGGCCACAGGCACTCAAGACAAAGGAGGAGACGGCAGGAGGCGACAGTAAACCCGGACAGATGCCGGGGAACCCAGCTCTGAAGAGAGAGGTGTAGCGCACTGACACACTGTAGGCACTGCAACCAAATGTCACAGCGCAGTTTCTAAACGAGAAACCAGCTCCTGCGGTAAACATCCACGCTGTGAACTCCCAACTAAAACACAGTTTGCAGAAAGAAAAAAAAGGCCTCCCCATGACAAACAAGGTCTCCCTTGGTTCTCTCCTTACGGCTTCCTGTTTTTCTCTATTCCGCTTCATACTCACGCCCTTACTCACCAGGAGATCACTGCTGTGGAACGTCTGCTATGCAAGTAGCTTGCCTTCTGAGAGGAGAGCGAACAGCCCAGGCACTGCTCACCGCACAGTCCCACCCCTTCTGCCCTCGTGAAACACCTCCCTCTTCGGAGCTAAATCTGCACTGAGAGAAACCCGGGCCCTAGGCACACAGGTGCTGACCCCAAGACACTGCCCCCAGGGAAAGCAGGGCCCTGGATACACACAAACTGTACCATACCACCTCCCAAAGAAAACTAGGTCCTGTGTACACAAGTGCCGCCTGCAGTCACGCTGCGGGACACTGCCCCCCAGAGACAGCAGGGTCCTGGACCCACGGGCACCGCCTGCAGTCACGCTGCGGGACACTGCCCCCCAGAGACAGTGGGGTCCTGGACCCACGGGCACTGCCTGCAGTCACACTGCGGGACACTGCCCCCCAGAGACAGCGGGGTCCTGGCCGCACAGGTACCGACCGCGTGCCCTGCCCCACGCCGCCTCCCAGAGCGAGGCCCATGGGCGCTCGGGTACTGACCGCAGCTGGGGGGCAGCAGGCCGTTGCGGAAGGGCGAGCCGGCCCGCTGCAGCTCGTCCAGCTTCTCGCGCAGCTTCCGCAGCTGGCTGTCGGCGCGGCTGACCCGCTGGCGCAGGCTGCGCAGCTCGCCGTCCTTCTTCTCCACCTGCTCGCGCAGGCAGCAGGCCTTGCTCCGGCTGGGCCGCGACGAGAAGCAGTAGGAGTGCAGCGAGTCGATGAGCCGGCAGGCCCCGGAGGCCGACAGGATGACCTCATTGATGGACATGTGCTCGCTGGGCACGGCCTCTGCGGCCGGCTGCGGGGGGACGTCTGCAGGCGGGGCCGAGGGGCTCGGGGAGGGCTTCTGGGGCGTTGCCGTGAGCGACGAGCGGGGCGGGCTGTGGGCCAAGCCCTTGTCGGGCCCCGGGTGGCCACTGCTGCCGCTGGGCTCCGCGTCCCTCTTCAGCCTCTTGCGGTCGCCAGGCTCCCTGGGGGCGGGGGGCCGCTCCCGCGTGTGCCTGGACGAGAAGCTGTAGGAGTGGAGCGAGCCGATGAAGCGACAGGCCCCGGACCCTGGCGGCGAGAAATCGTCCCTGGAGATGCCGCCCCTCTCGGCAGAGCCCGAGCTCTCATCGCTGGCATCCACGGCCGACGTGTCGGCTTCCTCCTGGCGGCCAGCCTCGGCGGTGGCCACGACATCTCCCGTGGCTTTCTCCGAAGACTGGGCTGGGCTGAGGGCCTCACGGTCAGCGCTGGGTGCGGTGGCATTCCGCCCAGCCACCCGCTTCAGCTTCTTGGGCTCCAGCTTGGCCGCGGGGTTCGAGTGGGAGGACGACGAGGACCCCGGCGCCCCCGGACTGTCGGCCCCGCCCGGGCGCCCCCTCACAGCCGCCGGGGCCTTACTGCTCTCCTTCCTCCGGGAGCCGCCATGGCCCCCGGGCCCCCGCTTCTGCTCCGCCAGCTGGAAGATGGAGGGCACGGCGGTGGGCTTCAGGAGGCGGTGCTGGTCCTCCAGCCTCTTGGAGAAGCTGTCTTTGGTGAAGTGCTCGCTGCAGAGAAAGGAGTATTTGGTCGGCGTCCAGTTCTCCCTCTGAACGGCCTTCAACCACTGGAGCAGGCGCTTCGAGTCCTTCAGGGGGAACCTGCAGAGGAGAGGACACCGTCAGGAGGAAAGCAGGCGTGGGCTGCTGGGCCACCGCTCCCCCAGCCTAAAGAGGACACCTGCAGACGCTCCGCACTGCGCACGGCACGCCTTCACCGGTGACGGCGGCCTGACAGAGCCGCCACCGACCCTTCCGGAGCTCACAGGGAGGGCAGCGGACAAGGAGCCTAGCAACTCCTTTCCAGGGTGGTCGACTGAATGCCCCAGACAGTGCTGTGCTTTGGACACGCAGGACGGCAGCAGGACAACAGAAGGGAGACTCGGGACTCTCGGTGTTAAAGCGAGGTGGCTGGCCAAACCTGGCGCTCACCTCCAACTCACAAGCAACGTCAGCAGAGACGGGGAGACAGACTCCGACGTCCTGCATGCTGCTCGGTTCCAGCTGTGGTTGCAGCAACTGAAAATGGCCGATGCAGAGTGTCCCAGGACACGTAGGAGCCTAAAGCCGCACCCCACTGTGTCCTCACCATCCAACCCCGTACCTCTCCGCTGCAGAATCGACCACTGCAAGGATGCTGGAAGTGACAGCCAAAGTGGTTCTCAGAGGCCCGGGTGACTCGGCTTCACGGATGCCAGAAACTTCAAAAACACACTTCCCAACTCCTGGACTCCAAGATGCGAACCCTCACCCCTCAGACCCTGACCTACGCCCACGGCGGCCCTCCTCTCGGAATTGCACCTCGTTTCCAAAAACACTCACTAGACTCCAACAGAATCGCTCAGGAAAACATGCGGTGACCTCCGACAACTTGTAACAACCTCGGACAACAAACTGTTACTGATTCTCACCCACCACGGCAAATGCTACCAAGGGCGCACACAAGCAACTTCTCCAAACTTCAGAACAGCGCGCACCCTAAAACAAGAGCGCCCACGAGACGGCTTCTGACAGACCAGCCCCCAGCCCGCGGTCGGGGCGCAATGTGCGCGGGCCGGCTCGGGGACCCGGGGACCACCGACCCTCAGCGGCCCGGTTTCCGCAGGAGCCCCAGGGCAGCCCGGGCCAGGAGGCCCCCGAGGCGCCGGCGGGGGACCCCTGCAGGCGCGGCGCGGCCGCCGCTCCCCACGGCCACCTCCTGGTCTCGGGCCACAGCCGGACCGACCCCGGGGGTCTCCGGCCCGCGCCGACTGCCGGGGAAGCTCCGCGAGCCCCGGGGGTGTGTCCACGCAGGAGGCGCCACGGGCACGGTCGCCTCCCCGGGAGCAGGAAGCGCGCGGGGAGACCCGGGGAGCGCGGCTGCGAGGCCGAGGGCCGCGGGCGGCCGGGCCGCGGGGTCGCCAGCGGACGGACCGCGAGTGGACGCCGAATCCGCACGGCCCGCTGCCGGGCCGGCCAAGGTCACACGGCGCCGCCGCCCGCTGACTCACGCCGCCGCCGCGAGGCCCCGGACGGAGCGCGCCCTGGGTCGGGGCCTCAGTTTCCCCGCGGGGGCGTGGCCGGGGCGCGGGCCGGCGGGCGGTTACCTGTGGAAGGAGACGGCGCGCTTCTCTCCCTTGCCCTGCCGGTTGGAACAGTTCACGGCCGCGCAGCAGATCACCATCTCGGGCCCGGACGTTGTCACCGGCCGCCGCGAGGCCCCGGCCCTCGCTCCGAGCCGCCCGCGGACCGCCCTGAGGGAGGGACGCGGCGCGGGACGTGGAGCCGGCGCGGCGGCGTCTTCCGTACGGCAGTATGGCGGCGCCCGGCCCGGGCCCTGAGGCCGCGCCGCGACTGCGGCCCCGCGGCCCCTGCGGAGGAGTCGCCGGGAGCGAGACGACCAGCCCGCGCGCGGGGGCGTCTGGGCGGTGGGCGAAGCAGCCGACCCCCGGCCGGGGCGACTCCGTACGGCGACATGGGCGCCCCGGAGTCCACCGTACAGCAAGATGGCCGCGCCGGCCGGAACGCCGCGGTCCAGGCAGGCAGGCTGCCTGCGCGGAGCGACGCTGCTCCGGGCACGCTCGAGCGAGTCGTGCGGCCTCTTGAGGTCCTCACAGGAGCCCTGAGAACCAACGAGCCACTGAGTGCAGCACGCAGCGGACCGTCGGAGGGTCGAGGGGCGGTTTAGCTCGCTCTGAAGTCGGTGTCATCCCGCGACGCTTCCTCAGTAGCCCCACCGGCGACCGAGCGGCTCCTCCGCGGTGGTCCGCGCCGTACGCCAAGATGGCGGCTCCCGGCGCGCTCTTCCGCCTCCCGCCGGATGCCCGCGCTGCCGTGCGCGACGCTGCGTCTCGATTGGCCCCGGCGGCGCCCCGTCGCCGCGTCGTGCCGCGGAACCTTCGGAGCGACGCCGCCGCCGCCGCGGGTCAGTCGGCGGCCGGAGAGGGAAGATGGACGCAGGTGAGGGGCTGCCGGGCTCCTGGGCCTTGCGGGCGGCAGGCGCTCGCCCGGCGGCCGCCGTCTCGAGGCCGTCGATGGCACCGCCCGCGCGGCGCGCGTCCTGCGGGGACACGCCCGGCGCAGTCTGGGCTTCGGCCCTCGGGGAGCGCCCGGCGCGGGGGCGCTGTCTGCCGACTCGGCCGTGCGGGGCTCGGCGGCTCTGGTGGCGTCGGCTGCCTTTCGAGTCCGCTCGGCGACGCGCCGCCGTCCCAGCTGCTTGACGGCTGCTGTCGCCTGTGTCTCTGTCGATGTTACCGGGAGTTAGGGTTGAGGTTAGGACCGAGAGGGCTCGCGAGGTGACAGGCGGGTGGAGCGCGGAGCAGAAAGCCGTGACAGCGCGGGCTGCGGCTGGGAGGGCGGCTGGGAGGGCGGCGCCGCCCGAGCCTGCTGAGCCGGCGAGCGCCGGGAGAGGCGAGCTGGCCTGGCCGTTGGAGCCCGCAGCCTGCGGTCGTTGGGCGCCCCGGCTGCCTTCCCCGCCGCGCCCGGGGAAGGAGATCAGGAAGTTTCATCAAGTTTTCTAGGTAACTGGAGGCGAGAAATATAATCCGATAATCACCGCGTGTCTGATTTTTTTTTTTTTTTTTTTGAGTTCGGGATCTCCCGATTCCACGAACTTTTTTTTTCTGTCGTTGGAAAGAGACAATGAGTTAATCATACCTGACTTTGGGGTTCTGACACAAAGTGGGGGAGGGGTGAGAAGGAGGATGGCGGTGTCACTGATTATCTGCTGGCGTTTCTGCTCAAGCGGGGAGAGGAGACCTCGATAGTTGCTATCGAGAAGGTGGTGAGAAGCCTGAAGCTGTTACCAGACCCACGCTGCTGCCTTGTTCAGGGGGCTGCTTCTCACTGCAGAGCGTTTTTAGCTTTCATTCTTTGTAACCGGTGCTTTGTCTCCTCCGCGTCACTCTTCTGTAAAGGGAAACTTCGGTTTAATTTCACCTGTGATTGTTTGGGTGTTGTGTTCGCCTTATTTCTTCTCCTGACCGACTCCTGCACCAGAAATTCACTGACACCCGAGCGCGGAGGTGGGAACTTGTGAGCCGCGTGTGGCAGCTCCTGGCTTGTACGGGGGAAGAAGGGAACAGGACGCAGGACGAGATGATGCTCAGAAGCCCGCGGGCTGAGGGGGGGCTGAGGGAGGTGGGTGGACGGTCTTAGCCAGTTTAGTTTGCTTTAACCGTGTTAGCGAAGTACCTGAAGACACATGGCTGAACTGGGAAGCACAATTTAGGATGATAGTGTTAGCTGAAATGTGAAAATCAGGACGCAGTCATGTGATCACATGATAGCCCCGTGACAGGACCGCTGGGGCTGTCATCGGCCTCTCACAGTAGAAGAGTTTGGCATTTGAAGGTCTCTTTTGGTGCTGATGAGAACTGGGATGTTTCTAGGGCGTGGCGGGTATTTTCCTTCTGAGGTGATGCCATCCATCCCTGAGGATACTGGGTGGCCCAGCCTTGCTCTCGTCGGCAGAGTCCTACTGATTTCGTCTCCCTTGGTCAAGCACAGGACAGGTTGTGGTTATGTGTGCGGCTGTGCGTCCCACAAAGCACGTTTATTGGTGCCGGCTGTGTCTGTGTCCTGCCCTGGACCCTGGGGTGGGGAGGTGACAGAGCAGGCGAGCTGCGGTTCTGGTGTCGCTGGTCGTCCAGGTGGGAGCCCAACAGTGGGTAGCAAAGTGGGAAGTCCTCGTGCAAGGGCAGCTGTGGCCAGCACGGTGGGGACAGATGAAGCCCACTTTCAGCCAGGACCCAGAACCATGCAGGTGGCTTGACCTGGGGTGGCAAGAAGGCCAGTGGCAGTATACAGCATAGAGCAGGTGAGAACGTAGGAGCTGAGGGCATAGTAAGGATCTGGACGTGGTGAGGGCCAGGGCACAGTGAGGACCCGGGCACGGTGGGGACCCGGAGCACGGTGGGGACCCGGAGCACGGTGGGGACCCGGAGCACGGTGGGGACCCGGGCACGGTGGGGACCCGGGCATGGTGAGGCAGGGACACTGTAGATTCTGAGGTCCTGGTGATCCTCTGGCAGGCCAAGAGGAGGAGGAACGTGATCCGGCTGGTGTCTGGAGCCTTGGGCCGCTCTGCTCCATCACTACCGAGAGAGCGCTGCCGAGAAACAAGGGCAGCAGAGGAGGCTGGTCCAGCGAGCTGGGCGGGAGGGGGCGCTGAGGGCAGTGTGAGGAGAAGAGGGTGGACACTGGAGAGTGGAGGTGGGAGACGGAGGAGGAGTAAAAGACGGCACCGAGGTGAGGCAGACGAGGAGGCCCTGCTTTCTGGGCGTGTCGTCTGCCTTAAGGTTGTGATGCCTGAGACTGCTGCATGGCGAGGTCCAGTGGGTCTGAGCTGAGGGAGGCCCTGGGTAGGGGGTAGAAGTGTCCCGGGCCATCCGTGAGGATGCTAGGGTCTGAGTGAAAAAGGAATGAGAAGAGGCCGAGAATGACCCCAGGCTGAGTCATGGAGGGTCCTGGCTGCCAGGGTGAGCATGGTTTGGGGTTCTCTGCTCAGCCTCAGCCTTGCCACAGAAGCACACTCTGGGCACCTGTGTGCCTCTGCTGCCTGTCTCTGGGGGACAGGGCCCGCTCCCCGCATCTCCAGCTACCACGTGTCTGGTGATCAGGGCAGCACTTGAATTAGTAATTGCTTACATGTTCCCGTGTGACAGAGAGCCTGTGGGCAGTGGGGGAGATGAGGGCATCGTCTGCGTGTGCACGCTAGTTTGGTGACAGGTCCAGGGCCAGGGGTCCTGGTTTTTGGTTGTGATTTTGTCTTCAAAGCTGAGCCACCAGCATGTTCTTGTGAACTGTGTGGGGCCTGAAAGGACTCACCTGTACGAACCCATGATCCCAAACCTGAAGTTTTCTAGAGGAGGGTGGGACCTTGTGGTTGAGTCCACTTGTGAAGCCCACTCTCTCAGGCGGTCTCGGTAAGCATGGTAGGGGCACCCGCGGCTGGAGTCCCGTGGTCCTCTTGCTGTGAGCCTGGCAGGCGCGGACCTGAGAGGTGGCAGGCCCACTGTGGGACACAGGCCCCGGCCTTTCTGCCTGTCAGATTTGTGACAGTCACGGTGGCACTTCCCAGGGGCGTAACCCTGTCGCTGAGGGGCCGCAACTGAGGAGCAGCACCCGCCCCCACGGCAGCCCCTGCTCCGGCGCACACGTGTCATCTCCCTCCTGACAGAGAGTGGAGCTCGGGAGGCCGGGCTGGCTCTCCTGTCTGCATGTCGCACCCTGTACATCAGGGCTGCTTTTGAGGACAGGCAGCCAGTGTCGGTGGAGCCACAACAGGGCAGTGACTAACGGCAGGTACACACGGAGGCCACGGCCTCACAAGCACGAGTGTGGTGGGAACAGATGAGGTTCCCTCAGAGAGTGGCACCCTCGCATTGGGGGGCCACACAAGTGTGAGCAGGCATGAGCTTTGTTGTGACGAAATGAAGCACTGGTTTTGTGTGATGGTTGATGTTATGTGTTGACTTGGCTGGGCTGTGATTCCCAGGATGGTATAACTGCCATCCGTTTTGTGGCATGATGTAATTGTCCTCCATTTTTGTGCTGTTGGGTGATTATCCCTCATCTTTTGAGCTAGCAACTGTGAATCCTCCCGTGTTAGTGAGGCAGGGTTGGGGTGGGGTGTACCTTGCATCACACCCTGACTCAGATATCTGCTGTGAGAGGAGTTCCCTGAAGCTGTGACCAACAGCTGTGTACAGGTGTGTACAGCTGTGCTCTGGCAAAGCTCACTTTTGTCCTGGGTCCTGTACCCAGCTTGTCATCGTCTGACCTCTGGTGCTGGGGACTTGAGGTACCAGCCTGCTATCGGACCTGTCGGCCAGGTATCTCTATAAGGAGTGTCGGTTAAGTTCACAAACTCAACTTAGAAAAAGTGCTGCGCATCTCACTGTTGAATGTCATTGTGGTCACCTTCAAAGGATTCCCCTTGGGAAGCTATGCAGTGATGCCAGCGCCTAGGCCACCCTTCAAAGCAATTTTGGAATTCTTTTCGTGGAATGGCCATCAGAGCTGTCACCGTATTACCTTTGATGTCCTGAATGTCACCTAGATGTCTTCTCTTTAATGTTTCTTGTATTTTCCAGTAAAGAAAAAAGTCACTGGGGGCCAGATCAGGTGAGTAGGGAGGGTGTTCCAATAGAGTTATTTATTTACTGATTAAAAACTCCTTTACAGGCAACTAGACAGTTAAGTTTGTGAACTTGCTATCACGGCAATGGTCATTCCAGAAAGCGTTCCAAAGTTGTTTTGAAGGATAGACTGGGCACTGCATAGGTGCATAGCTTCCCAAAGGGAGGACTGTGAAGGTGGCCGTGGTGATGTTCAGCAACGCGGCGCGCAGCACTTAAAGCAACTCGGTTCACAGACTTCACTATCAGACCTCCTAGGCTTCATTGGTTTGGCTCTGGAGAACCTAGCCTGAGACGTTTCCCTTTGAAACACAGGGTGTGCCGGTGTCTTTTGAGCAAGTGTCCTGTAGTTGAAAAAGTACTAATGTGAGTTTTGGTTAAATTAATGTGATTGATAGAAAAAAGCGGTATTTAGCCAGGATGTAGAGGGGGTTTGGTTTGACTCTGTAGGCAGCAGTTTGAAGTCACATGGCAGAGAGCAGTGTCTCTCCATGTCACAGCTGGAAGCCTGTGCCCATCCCTGTGTTCTTGCCACTGCTTGGCAGAGCTGGTGGCCCTGCTCTAATTCCCACACAGCCAGTCACTGAGCAGTGTTCCACTGCTGAGCAGCGGGCACTTCCTTCAGGGAGGAGCCTCAGCAGGTGTTTCAAGGTTGGATGCTGGAGCTGTGTCACTGGGAGGCGTCTCTCCTGAGTCACTGGGGAATACCCAGGAGGTTGGGAGTGGGAGAAGGGCAGGGGTCCCACTGGGGCTGTGGGACTTGTTGGAGGCCTCCGTGCCTTGAATGGTGAGGGCATCTCTGGGGCTGGCTCCTCACAGACTTGCTCTCCATCCAGGGCTGTGATGGGCTGGGCAGGCACAGGGGCTTAGAGGGCTGTCCTGTCAACACAGGTGCAAAGCCTGGGACACCAGGAGAAGGTCAGAGTTGCTGGGGATGGAGGGGCTGGTGCTCTGCAAGATGCTGAAGCTGGTGGGGTGCACTCCTGGGGTGGGGCAGAATACCATGTGCACCCAGCTGGGGACGTGACTGTGACCCGGGCCAGAAAGTGTGGGAGCCTACCTCGGGGACCCCAAAGACTGTACATGGTGGCCCAGTCCCCCTCAGGGGGAGAGCTGGGCTGCGGGTGGGCCGTGTCACCCCCCAGAGGGTGAACTGGGCTGTGCCACCCCCCAGGGGGAGAGCTGGGCTGTGGGTGAGCCATGCCACCCCTTAGGACTTCCCTGCATTCTTGCTGGCTTTGGAAATCTTGGTGGTGGTGTGATTGAGAGCTGTGGCTACTGACTACAAGGTTGGTAGTTCATATCTACCAGACGCTCCTTGGAAACCTTCTGGGCAGTTCTGCTCTGTCCTGTAGGTCGCTTTGAGTGGGAGTTGACTCAGCGGCCATGGGTGTGGTTCGATTTCTTAGTTACTGCTTTGGGCTTGCGCAGTAAAGATCCTGAGGCCACAGCAGCACCTGCTGTTCTCGGGGTGTCTTTGAACTTCCCTCTCGGGCACCTCTTGGGTGCGCCCCTCTGAAGCTGGCGTCCTTGCCCCGTAAAGCGTGCTAATGACTGAGGAGCACGCCTCCCAGCCCCCGTGGCCCTGCCTCCGCCGCGGCGGCCCTCGCCAGCTTGCACGGTTGGCTCTCCCCCTTTTCTGCACCCTGCTGTGTCCCTCCTCGGTGTCAGTGCTGGTGCCATGCTGGGCTCTGGGTTTCCCAGGAGTCTTTGGATTTTGACCTCTGACACTGCAAGTGTTTGCAGCCATAGCGCTGTGGCCCTCTTCCCTGTGGTGTGTGCTGCGTTCCTCAGGGTCCGCCCACGGGAGACACGCACACCTGGTGTGCCCACCAGCTCTCTGGCATATTAAGATGTGTGTCTCTAGGGCTGGCATCTTGGGAAAGGCCACAGGCACTACTGGTACAGACGATCTCCAAAAAGACTGGCATGATTACTGTCCTACAGGACCGTGAGTTGAAATCAAACTAATGTCATTTGTGGTGTTGTGTCCCCTGGATCTGAGACTGCGTGTGGAACCACGTGTGGGAGTCAGAGGAAGATAGTGACTGATGAGGGTGCAGAGAGGGCCGGGTAGGAAGCAGAGGTGTCAACGATGTGCAGGTGTCAGAAAGGGTCCCAGGAAAGCATGTGCCCTACTTGCTCCTCACTTGCTCAGGAATAGATGACCTTACAGAGAAAAAGGAGAGACCAGGACTGCTGTCCTCCTAGGCACAGTGCAGCTTGTTGATCTCATCTCTGGAAGCGCAGACAGGTCAGACCCAAGGACAGTGTTCCTGGGCCGGGCCAGGGAGGGCAGTGGGTGTGGCCTGGCCCTCCGGTGACTCGGTGTCCCTCTCAGGCTTTCCGGGGTGGGGGAGAGCAGGGTCCCAACACTGTGGGCCTGCCGTAACTCGGGTTAAAAAGAAGACCGCCAGGCTGAGCTGGGCTGCCAGCAGCCCGGGGTGGCATGGAGGGCCTCAGGCTGTCCTTCCCTGAGGGTGGGCCTGCAGGGCCGCGCAGGCTTGGGAGTGCGTTCCCGTGCTGTCCTCGGGCCTGTGGGGTTGGGCCCCATGTGTGCCCTTCCCCCAGCCCTGTGACCTCGACGTCAGTCACAGCATCTGGCACTGAGCCCTGGCACCTGCCCGTTGCTGTGCTGACCCCTCGAGGAAGCATCTCACTGAAACGTCACAGCCATACCAAGGCTACCCTGTTAACTCCTGTTTTATGGATAGGAGGCTGACACACTTCGGCTCAGGCAGCGAGCCCAAGACCCGAAACAGTGAGTCCCACTGCCAGTGCAGCCTTGCCTGCCCCCTGTGCCTCCCCCGGCACCACAGGCGCAGAGGACGCACTCTGGGATGCCCCTGCTGCCAGGCTGGCGGCAGGGACAGAGACACCCCAGCAGGCACACACGTGCCCCGCAGACACCTGCGCAGGCCTCCCGGGTTGGCGGCAGGCTACGTCCTGTGTGCAGGCCTCCCGCTGTCCCAGTGAATGGAGCCGCCGAGCCACCGGGGAGACGGTGTCGCACAGTCTCCGTACTTCCACAGCGGGCCAGAGCGCCACCCTGGGCCCCTTGGCCTCGGGTGACGGTCATGCAGTTTTTGTGGTTTTGAGCATGATTTTCTGGTAAGTAGCAGGTCATTTTTACCAAGAGCTGGGCCAGTGTCGGGGTCAACCCAGCCCACTGCGGCTGCTGCTTCCAGCCACGGGGTCGTGGCCGGGGTGCACCCGATCCCCTTGATGTCAGCCCGGATTGTGGCAGGGTGCACCTGGTCCCCTGCAGCCTGCTGGGGCTGAAGGTGTGAGGTATGGTCCCCATGCGGACACTGTCACTGTGGCCAGGCCAGTAGGAGCTGGTGCTCTGCCCGCCTGCCTTGAGCGTGCTTGGTGCCCAAGGTTGGTCAGGCTGGCGTTCTGGTGGGTCTTGGTGTTCCGGGTGTTAACGAGCTGAAGTCTGGAACTTCTGAGTGCTTGAGCGAGGCGGTGGTCTGTTTGCACGTTCCCTCCTGTGAGTGGTCCAGTTGCTGACACTCCGGGAGGCGGGTGCCCGTCACCCTCATCCCTCTGTGGTCACAGGCCCCCTGGCCCTGTGCTGGTGTCAGCTCCCTTCCTGGTGGCACTGGGGACATCGAGGACAGCTGCTGTTGCAGAACAGTCATTTCTCTTTCAGTGAGGAAACTTTGTGAGAGG
Source organism: Heterohyrax brucei (assembly GCA_028571685.1). Lineage (NCBI taxonomy): Eukaryota > Metazoa > Chordata > Mammalia > Hyracoidea > Procaviidae > Heterohyrax > Heterohyrax brucei. The sequence goes on from CM053146.1 coordinate 153,194,115, forward strand.
CCATTGTACTATCCTGGGAAATGACACAGATGTGACAGATGTGTGGTTTTGGTTTCCACAGCTACTCTGACCTATGACACTCTCAGATTTGCCGAGTTTGAAGATTTCCCTGAGACCTCGGAGCCAGTGTGGATACTGGGCAGAAAATACAGTGTTCTCACAGGTAATGGTTCTGCTGGGGCCACGGCTCTGACTGCAAGGAGAACTGTCACCTGCCACTGTCCTGTAACAGGGCTGCACTTAGGGCGGGGTCCCCGTCCCTGTGGGGTGACGGGACTGTGGTGGCCCAGGGTGGGGTCCCCGCCCTTCGTGGGGGAGCCCGCACTCAGGCGCCCCCCACGCCCCCGCCACCTGCCTGTCCCAGCACCCTGGCCTGTTGCCGTGATGCCGAACAGGTTCCAGCTGAGCATCTAGACTGAGACAGATGACAGGAAGACGCCTGGTGGCCTACGCTGACTTCTGAAAGGCAGCTGTGGAGGTCCCCTGGGAGTCCCAGCAGTCCGCTCCTGTTGTGTGTGGGCTCAGACAGGAGTCAGGGCTGAGCTCGGGGGCAGCGGACACCGGTTGTGACGTGCCTGTAATGTGACTTACAGGCTTAAGCAGTTACGTGTGTGTGTTTTCTTGTTTCGAAAAACCTGTAGAGAAAGACGAGATCTTGTCAGATGTGGCCTCAAGACTTTGGTTTACATACAGGAAAAATTTCCCAGCCATTGGTAAGGACCCTGTTTTGCTTCACAGGTTACAAACATTTTAGAAAGAGGACACTTAGATTGATAGGTGTGACTCCGGCATGCCAGACACTTGGCGCTCCGTTCGGCCCTCCCCGCTGCCCTGGTTCAGTACGCGGTCTGGGGTCCCGCGGGAGTGGTGGGGCCAGAATCCAGACCAGCTCCTCGTCCCTGCTCCCGGGTCGTTGCTGAGTCTGAGCCTGAGGGAGAGGAGGAGGGGCAGGAACCTCTGCCCCTTCACCCCACAATGTCCCCACACTCCTCGACATGTCCCCTTGGCTTCTGCCGTAGGACTTTCTGTGTCCATGGGGTGGCTCGGGCACGTCAGACACCAGCGGCTCCACCTGCGCTGCAGACAGCCCCCAGCCCGTTAACGTGTCTGCATCCTGCCGTGCACTGCAGCCTCTGAGCTGTCTGACCCCAAGTGTCTTTCGTTGCCGTGGCAGGGGGGACAGGCCCCACCTCCGACACCGGCTGGGGCTGCATGCTGCGGTGCGGACAGATGATCTTCGCCCAAGCCCTGCTGTGCCGCCATCTGGGTCGAGGTGAGCCCTGGGTAAAGGCCCCACGTGGCGAGGCTGGGTCATAGAAACCACTGGGCTTTGGGGGGCAGTCTGCTGGTTCTCCTTGGTTCAGCGAACCCACAGCCTCAGAGAACCCTGAGAAGCGCTGCCTTTTTCGAGATTGTTCTTAAGCCACTGCGTCCGTTGCCTGCTCTGGCGTCATTCATTGTGATGGGCCCGTGTGCACATGGTGTTCTGGAGCCTTCAGCTTCTCTGAAAGGCTCAGAGAGGCTGGTCACCACCAGTGCCCGAGTCTCATGAGTATGTGAGGCTCGACTCCTGCCTGGGGTGACCACCCATGTGTCCTGCAGACTGGCGGTGGGCACAGCATAGGGGTGCAGTGAGCGTGGGGCCCCTCTCCTGCCGGGGGTGACCACCCGTGTGTCCTGCAGACTGGCGGTGGGCACGGCATAGGGGTGCAGTGAGCATGGGGCCCCTCTCCTGCCTGGGGTGACCACCCGTGTGTCCTGCAGACTGGCGGTGGGCACGGCATAGGGGTGCAGTGAGCATGGGGCCCCTCTCCTGCCTGGGGTGACCACCTGTGTGTCCTGCAGACTGGCGGTGGGCACGGCATAGGGGTGCAGTGAGCGTGGGGCTCCTTTCCTGCCTGGGGTGACCACCCGTGTGTCCTGCAGACTGGAGGTGGGCACAGCATAGGGGTGCAGTGAGCGTGGGGCCCCTCTCCTGCCAGGGGTGACCACCCATGTGTCCTGCAGACTGGCGGTGGGCACAACATAGGGGTGCAGTGAGCGTGGGGCCCCTCTCCTGCCGGGGGTGACCACACATGTGTCCTGCAGACTGGCGGTGGTCACAGCATAGGGGTGCAGTGAGCGTGGGGCCGCTCTCCTGCCGGGGGTGACCACCCGTGTGTCCTGCAGACTGGCGGTGGGCACGGCATAGGGGTGCAGTGAGCGTGGGGCCCCTCTCCTGCCGGGGGTGACCACCCGTGTGTCCTGCAGACTGGCGGTGGTCACAGCATAGGGGTGCAGTGAGCGTGGGGCCCCTCTCCTGCCGGGGGTGACCACCCGTGTGTCCTGCAGACTGGCGGTGGGCACGGCATAGGGGTGCAGTGAGCGTGGGGCCCCTCTCCTGCCGGGGGTGACCACCCGTGTGTCCTACAGACTGGCGGTGGGCACGGCGCAGGAGGCAGCCTGACAGCTACTTCAGTGTGCTCCACGCCTTCATTGACAGGAAGGACAGCCACTACTCCATCCACCAGATAGGTGGGCAGCGGGGGCCTTCTGCCCCAGTGTGAGTGCAGGGCTGAGGGGGGCAGACTGTCCTGGACTGCAGTCACGCTGGGGTGGGATAGGCTAGAGGCCCCACTCCTGCCTAGCCCACCCTGTCAGTGTGGCCATCTTGGTCCCCTCACCCCCACCTGCATACAGCATCCCAGGTGGACTGGAGGGCCAGTTCTCTGCAGCCCCTGTCATGCCTGCTCGCACAGCCCTCCCCGTCCCGTACAGCATCCCAGGCAGCCCGACGGTCCGTTCTCTACGGCCTCCCCGTGAGACAGTGCAGTGCCCCACCTTCCAGGGGGCCCTACTCCGAGTCCTTGTTCTCCATTATGGAGGGGAGATGGTGGACCAGAGCGGGCAGTTCATTCCCTCGGTCCCCTCTGGGTAAGAGCTGGGGGCCAGGCTGGCAGCACTGACCTCTCTGTCTCCGCGAGGTGGTGGCCAGCCCTGCTGACCTGTCTGTCTCCACAGCACAAATGGGCGTCGGCGAGGGCAAGTCCATCGGCCAGTGGTATGGCCCCAACACCGTGGCCCAGGTCCTCAAGTAGGTACCACTGCCCACCCTCAGGCAGGACGCGACATGGTATGACCTGGTGGGCCCTCCACAGGGTGGCTGGGACTGAGGGGCATTGTCTGCCTCTGCCCAGAGCCTGGAGTCCCTCCCTAGATGGGGCAGTGCCTGTGGTCTGGGAGCAATGGGGTCCTTTCTCCTGAAATCAGGTCCTGACCACAGCCACGTTCTCAGAGTAGGGCCTGCTGTCCGCTGAGTCATGCCCCACAGGGGGACCTGCCCTGCCTGCCACCACGAGTTCCATCAACAGGGCTGTCCCCTCCCTGGGTGACTGTGCCTCTGCACCCTCCCTGCCTCCCCACTCCTTGTTCCCATGAGCACTGATGGTGTCCAGCTGTCTAGAAAGACTCTGCCCCAAGCCGCGTGCTCCTCATCGGGCCCCTGAGACAGCTGTCCCCAGCACTGGGGCAGCTCCTTGGTCTCTCAGCCTTTCAGGCCCCTGGACCACTCCTCTCTGTGGCCACACCCCATCCTCGGCCCTTGCAGCCCGGGGGAGCCCCGTCCACACTTCCGGCTGAGGGCTGGCATCACCACATCTGCCCTGACCCCCTTCGTGCCTTGTCGGCAAGGCCTGTCCCCCACCTCTCTGCAGGGTTCCACTGTGGCTCTGCTCACTGTTTTGGACACTGTACCCTCAGCCCTTGCCTGCCCCTCCTGGACTCCCCTCTCCAACCCCCATAGCCAGCCCCATGCCCACATGCCCACCGTCTCCAGGCACCCTGTGGGTCCTCAGCTGCCGTTGGAGCCTCAGAGCCGTGGTCCCCAGTGAGGCGTGTCTGCAGGGCAGTGTGTGCCTCTCTTGACTCTTCTGTCCACGTGGGTGACACCTCATCCCACAGAGGCCACCAGGCCACGCTGTCCCCCTGGGTGTCTGTCGGCCGTGGGCAGCTGACGAGCATGGGTCTCTTGGTCCAACAGGAAGCTGGCCGTCTTCGACACGTGGAGTGCCCTGGCCGTGCACGTGGCCATGGACAACACGGTGGTCACGGAGGAGATCAGTAAGTGACATCGAGGCCCCCGCTGGTGGGGGTGGGACCTGTCCTCGCGTGATTCAGGAGAAGTGCTGCCGAGGTCTTGCCCTGTGGGGCCCAGGAGGGACCGGGTGGACGCTGGGAGCCCGTTGGACATAGCCACGTGCTGCACAGCCGGGAGCTGAACCGCAGCGCCCCGTGGCCTTGTTCTCCCGCCTCGGAGCAAGCGTGGGCTGTAGGCCTTCTGTCTGTGTCGCCCGGTCTCGGCGGGCACCCTCACGGCTGTCGTTGCTGCAGTCCTTTGTTGGACGTTGTTAACTGCCATCAGCGATCTCCAGCTGGTGGTGACCCTGTGACAGTGGTGACACAATGACGTGCAAGAACAGCTCTTTCCCTGTGCCATCACAAACAGGCACAGCACGGAAGAAGAGCGTGGCTCTGCCCATCTTTCTGGAAGGGTCTGTCAGAGGCCTGGCGTCTGTGTCCACTAGCTCGTCTCCTCGCATCTAGGGGAGAAGCAGCTCTGAGCAGCACGTGACTTTTGTGTGTAGGTTCTGAGTTAGCAACTGTTGTGTCACCAACACGGGCAGCTCTCCGGCACCATGTCCTTGGCCGGACCCTGCCAAGCTGTGGTGGGGCCCAGACCCCTCGCCCAGCTCTGCGTGAGCTCCACACGTGCGCGTGGTTCCAGCACACTTTGACTCAAGGAAGCAGGCTCTGGGGTCATGATCCCATGTGGTACGGATGCGCAGTATAAGGTGACCTTCCTGGAGTCCAGGGTGTGTGCTGAATGCTCATCACACAGGGACTGACCACTGTGCCATCGTGTTGGGTGAGGTGGCACATGTCGACGTCCTGCCAGGTGCCTGGGACTCACCAGTCCCTGTCCATCACCACCGTGGATGTTCTTGGGGAGGTTACATTGTCAACATAGGACTAGGGGAGGCAGGGACAGGATCTCTGCAGCTCACTGTCCCTTTGGACACCAGGCACCCTTCATTCTGCAAAACACAGCCGTGGGTTCCAGAGTGCCACCTCTGCCACTGGGGTCTGCACAGCGCTGCTGGGACGGGGTGCTCAGTGTACACAGATGCAGTGCTCAGACAGGGTGCTGTGTCCCTTGGCCTGTGCTCCGCCGAGGCTACTCCGCCACTGTGGAGGCATGTGTCACAAGAGACTGGGCACTGTCCTGGTTCTCAGGGACTCCTGAGAACAGGTCACAACAGTTTGTGGATGCGAGGGCCCCCGTTACACTTGTCAATGTCACCTGGCTGGGCTGAGAGCAGGTGCTCTCAAGCGATGCACAGCAGCAGGAGCCGGAGCGTCCCGGGGCGGCAAATACCAGTCACGCTGAAAAGACACGCAGGGAATGCACCACAGCGTGCCCACTGCGGGAGAGCTGCTGCCAGGTGTGTGGCCACGTGGGACCCTGCAGGGATGCCAGGAAGGAAGAGCTGTGGGTGGCCCAAGGTGCTGGGAAAGTCAGAGGCCTGTTTCTGATGGAAACTTGAGGCCGGGAGCCCTCTGGGACAGTAGATGTGTCGGTCCTGGTACCAGGACGCCGGGGGCGTCTGCTGCTATCACCACCGACTGAAACACAGCGGACCCATCCTGTGGCACGGTCCCTGCAGCAGACAGAAGACACACATGGTCTGGACGTGGAGACACCAAGCCACCACATGGAAACTCTGCCCAGGAGGGCCTGGGGCCTGTTTCTGGCTGGGCTGGTGGGCCCTGATCTCATGCCCTCAAGAGGGTTACGCGTTTAACAGAAGGTGACCCTTGGTGGGTACAGGGGTGGGTGCAGAGACAGGTCTTCATAGGTGACACAGTAGCAGGAAGGAGGGGAGGGGAAGGAGGTGACATCACGCGGCAGGGGGGAGACGGACACTGCCAGACCGCAAGCCAGCGTTTGCAAGGAGGGAGGGGCAGGGGCAGGGGTCTGGGCAACACGGTGTCAGGAGACATCTAGATCAGTTGGCATAACCGAGTTTGTTTTTTTTTAAGAAAATATTCTGCATCCCCTTTTGGTGAGTGGCATCTGGGATTTTAAAAGCCAGCACACTGCCATAGAGAGAGCATTGGTTAGTCCCAGTCCACCTGGAGCAGGAGCATGAAGGACCCCAAAGACGGGAGGGAAACGCAAGCCCAGCAGACAGGAGGTGCGGCGCCATCCAGATGGTACGTCTGCACGAGGCCAGAAGAGGATGGTGCCCAGGCACCACCAGTGACGCCCTGGTGGGGAACACACGTGGAGTCCCTGGTGCAGTGGCAGAAAACTGAGTGTGCAGAACCCAGACCATTAAAAGAACATGCCTGATGGCCGTCAGACTAAAGGCCCCCTGAGGACATGTCCTGCAGACTCTGTCAGACCAGAGCTCAAGTCGCTAGTGAAGGCAACCTCTTCAGACAGAGACGGGACCGGACTGCAGGACAGCAGCACTGGTGGCGTGTGCGCCTCTTGGCTGAAACAGACACGTGAGGCTGTCAGAGCTGCTGTCCAGAGGCAAGAAGAGAGGGTGGAGGGGACAGGAGTTGGCTGAAAGGGCCCGGGAAGTCTGGGGTGAAAAGGATTGCTGCCACGGTGGGGAGAGCAGCGAGAGCTGCCCAGAGGTACGTGCCTGTGGCTGGCCGTAGCCAAGGGGCTCGGATGGTGAATTTCCGCTGGCAGCACCGGGAGTTCCTTTTTTGAAAGGCACACTGTTGCATTGTGTTGCGTGCATTTCTTACTCCATGATGAAAACACAAAGGTGGGTGTGCGTCAGCGTTGGGGTTTCTTTCTCAGCAGGAAGAACACAGGAAAGAACACACGTGTCCCATTCCCAGTGTGACTTGCACTTCGGGCGCGTGGCCCCTGGGCCTCTAGTGCTGCTGGAGAGCGAGTTTGTCCTTTTTGGGGGGCCCTCGGCCTCTGTCTGACTGGCATGTCTCCCCTCCAGGAAGGCTGTGCAGGAGCACCCCCTTGTGTGCGGGGGCCGCGGCCTGCCCCCCTGACTCGGGCCAGCACTGCAACGGGCTCCCTGCTGCGGCCGAGACCGCCAGCCAGCCGCCACTGTGGCGTCCGCTGGTGCTGCTCATTCCGCTGCGCCTCGGGCTCACCGACATTAACGAGGCCTACGTGGAGACGCTCAAGGTCAGTGCTGTCTTCTTGGGGGGCGTGGTCAGGCCAGCCACATGGGGGTGTTTTCTGGGGGGCTCTTACGTCACAACCTGGCCTCACTGCTGGGCTCCGACATTGTTCTACGGTGTGAAGGGGCACTGGGCCTGTGCTCAGTCCCATTGAGGTCAAGCGCTACTCCCATGGCCTGGGGTGGCCAGTCCCACCGGGGTCAGGCGTCCCTCGCACGGCCTCGGGTGCCCGGTCCCACCGGGGTCGGGCGTCCCTCGCGCGGCCTCGGGTGCCCGGTCCCACCGGGGTCGGGCGTCCCTCGCGCGGCCTCGGGTGCCCGGTCCCACCGGGGTCGGGCGTCCCTCGCGCGGCCTCGGGTGCCCGGTCCCACCGGGGTCGGGCGTCCCTCCTGCGGCCTCGGGTGTCCCTTCTGCAGCCTCGGATGTCCAGCCCACTGGGGTCAGACGTCCCTCCCACAGCCTTCAGTTCCCGTCTTCACAGCTCCCCTAAAGGAGCAGGGCTCTGCAGGACCCTGACCCCAGCACCTGAAGCCAGAGACCTCTACCTTCCCTGTGACACGTGTCAGACCAGGGTGTAACATCTGAATGCATCTGTGTTGGAACTGACAGGCAGCTGTTTTCTTCTGAGGTCCCATAACTCACTTTTGTCCACTGCCCACACTGATGGTTTCCCTTTGACCTCCTGGCCTTGGGGGTCACATTTGGCCTCTCAGCCCCCTGCTTGGGCCTCCCATGCATTCCTGGCTCCCCCAACCACGCCCAGGAAGTGGTTCCTGGGCCTGGGTGTCTTCCTGCCCTTAGCCTGAGCTCGCTGTCTTGGTGACCTTGACTTCTCATTGCTCTCCACCTGTGTCCCCAGCCAAGGCTCAGGAGGCCGGGGGGAAGGTGGACGGTTCTGGATGCCCCTGGGTCGTCACCCTGAGTGCAGCCGTCTGACCAGCTTCCTGTCCCTCCAGCACTGCTTCCGGGTGCCGCAGTCCCTGGGCGTCATCGGGGGGAGGCCCAACAGCGCCCACTACTTCATCGGCTATGTCGGTGAGTGACGGCCACGCGGCAGCCGGCGAGGCCAGGTGCGCCTCAATACCGGAGCTGGGGGAGCTGGGGTGGGGTCCTCTTGAGTTCCCACAGAGCCCCTCACCTGTGGGGGTCTGCTCTGTTGAGGGCCACAGTGTAGCCCAGGAGCCTGTCCCTGAAGGCCTCTCCCGGGTGGCCACACTGGCCTGGTAGCTGTTCTCCTAGCCCACCCGGCCCCTCAGCCCCACGCCCACCCCTGGGGTGACCTTAGGTGGGCCTGACCCTGTCTGCAGGTGAAGAGCTCATCTACCTGGATCCGCACACGACGCAGCCGGCGGTGGAGCTGACAGGTGGCTTCAGCATCCCCGACGAGAGCTTCCACTGCCTGCATCCGCCCTGCCGCATGGGCATCGCCGGACTGGACCCCTCCATCGCTGTGGTAGGTGGGCCTGCCAGCCTCCCCACCCACCCTCCCACCTGACAGCGTTGGCCCTGTGCAGCCCGGCCGCGCACCCCAGGGCACTGGCTGTGCCACCTGCCCTCGCACCCCACGGTGCTGGCCCTGACCTGCACCCCACCTCGCCTGTGCCCCCGTCCAGCCCACACCAGCACCCCTCTGCCCCTCTCAGAACGCACTTAGTGAGTAAAGCCGCCAGTCAGCGCGTCCTGTGTGGCCTGGGGAGTCGCTGAGTAAGCCCTGGCTCCCTGTGAGCTGTCCCCAGGGACCCCAGCAATGCCAGGCTTGCCCTGGACCGGTAGATCTCGAGACTGGCCCTGTGAGACAGGTGACTCTAATCTGGTGACCTGAGCCCAGGAGGGGACCCCCAAGCCACCTGTGCCTGTGCTCTGGGGCATGGGAAGGGAGGGGAGGAATGTCTGCCACATGGCCAGAGACGAGGGCGTGCCCACGTTGGACACGCCTCCTGCCATCTGCGCCGCTGAGTGTGCAGTGCTGGCAGCCCACTGGTATCAGCTCACAGCTGGGACCTTGGGACCAGCCAGGTTTTGTGATGGTGCCATTTTCCTGCTCCCCTTAGGGGTTTTTCTGCAAGACTGAGGAAGACTTTAATGATTGGTGCCAGCAAGTCAAAAAGGTTTGTGGCTGTTCTCTGTGCAGGTAGGGAGGCAGGGCAGAGGCAGTCTAGTCTGGTCACTATCCACAGTGGTGCCAAGGGGATTTAGTCCATCCTGCGGTGGCACTGAGGCCCCAGGGAGCTGCACCTGTCCCCCGGGAGTTGTCCTGTGTCTGTGGTCTGTGTGGCCTTGGGCTGGAGTGGCAGCAGGCAGAGGCACTCTGACAGTGGGTCTCTCTGGCAGCCGTCGCTGCTCTCGGGCGCCCTGCCCATGTTTGAGCTGGTGGAGCAGCAGCCCTCACACCTGGCCTGTGCCGACGTTCTGAACCTCTCCCTGGGTGAGTGTCCTCCACCTCCCGGGGAGCTGTGCTCCTGCGTCCTGGACCTCTTTTCACTTCTGTAGTTAGTGTGAGCCCTGGAGGGGCTGCCCCTGGTGGACGGGCGCCTCTGGGGTCAGACCCTGAACCAGCGTCTTGTCTCTGTGTGGTGGCTTCCATGGCCTCCCGTCATGTGGATGGCATGCGCTCTGGGCTCACCTCCCCATTGGGAAGGAGTGGGGAGCGCCGTGCACGCAGATACAGGGGGTGGGTGGACAGCTCCTGTCTCGTGAGCACCTCCCTGTCGTGCGGGGATCCAGGCTCAGTCACGGGCCACTGAGGCGGCGGGGGTGCTGGCCTCAGGCCTGGTGTCGCTCACCACGACCCACACCTCCCCGTCCAGTTGCCGTTCTTCCTGTGGGCTGGGAGCTTCTGCCTTCCCTCCGTCTCTCTGTCACCCAGTGCTCTGATGTCCCCGGGCTTCCGCTGGGGGCCAGGCCCTCAGCCCTCTGCTCTGTGTGCTGCCTTTGGGTCAGCCCAGCTGGAGGTGGCAGAGCTGACCCACACTGGTGGCCGTGGGCCCCACGAGCGGGGCCCCAGGGAGAACTGCTGCTGAGCTGTGGCCCGTCTTTTGCAGACTCTTCAGATGCTGAACGACTGGAAAGGTTTTTTGACTCAGAAGATGAAGACTTTGAAATCTTGTCCCTGTGAGGACCTAGGGCTGGGGACAGTCTCTGCTGGCCCTCAGGCGCCAGACACCCCCGTTTCATCCGCCCCAGCCTGCCCGCCTGCTGGGGGCACGAGTCGGGCCCGCGTCCTGGGATGCCCATGCCCTGCGGCCAGGACGGTGCGGCTGGGGCCTTGGAGCTGCGAGTCAGAGCAGCCCAGCCGGGAGCCTTGCGGGCGAGCGTAGTGCTGGTGGCTGGAGGCCACACGAGGGGCAGCCGCCACCACCAGCGGCCCAGCAGGGCCGAGTGGGTCTTCGTGCTTCCGGACGCTTCTCCCGACACTGCCAGCCCTGCGTCCTCGTGCCGGCTTTACTCCGCCTCTCCGGCCATCCATCCATTCTGTGGCTTGTTCTGGAATTAAAGTCTCCTTTGAAGTTAGTCCTCCCGGACACAGATGTGTGTTGGACATGTCCCAAGCCAGCACCCTGGACCTGCAGGTAGGCGTGGGGGGCCTGACCAGTGAAGCTGCCGGAACCTGCCCCGGCGAGCTCCCTCAGGGCGGCCTGGGCACAGCCAGCAGAGGAGTCAGCGCGTATCTCCCTGCTCTGGGGAGAAGATGGGGTGTGGCAGCAAACCTGGAAGTATCAGCGTGCACCTCGGACCTGGGGCCAAGCACAGGGGACAGCTGGGGGCAGGGTGGCTGGTGGGACCAGAGCCCCCCTCCTTGTCCTTGGAGTGGCTCTCCCAGGTCGCTCACCGCAGGTTCAGCTGGTTTGGGGCCAGAGGTCAGAACTGGGCCAGCTTCAGGTGCAGCCGAGAAGCACGCGCTGCATTCAGGCCCCCTCCCCGCCTGCCCCCAGCCCCTGCATGTCCCCCAGGGAGCCCTGTAGGCAGTCTTGACTCCGCAGAGCCAGCTCCCACGTCCCTGAGGGTCTGCTGCTGCCGCCTCCTACTCAAGGGGCTGGGGCGGGGATGCCTCCCGATGGGGGCTGCAGGCACACCCTTGGGCTGCCACGTGGCTGGGCGGGAAGGCGGGTGCAGTCCTCTGCTACTGGCATCCTTCCATATAGAGGGCTGTTGTGACAGCTCATAGTGAGGGGACCTTGGGGGAGGAAGCCACTGTGACAATTGACAGTGAGGGGTCCCTGGGAGAGGGGGTTCTGACAGGGAGGGGAATGAAGTCATCTGTTTGGAGATTTTTCTTTTTCTATAAAAGGCTTATTGAAGAGAGTTGTCTGTTCTTAGTGTAGTTTGCGATTCTTACTGGCAAATAAGTTTCAGTAGAAAATTGTATGTCTTCGTTTCTTTTGCCTGTTGTTGGACCTGGTTTCTTGCTAACAGACTGGCGGGGTGCAGAAGGTCCTCAGGAAGGGACGCGGGGACTGCTGTGTGTGCGTTAGGATGTGGACGGACACAACAGAACCTTGACAGGCCATCCAGTCCTGATCTCTGGAAAACGGTGATGGGGTCCCCATGCGCTCCTGGTGGTGAGACCCTGTGAAGCAGACCCTGCTTGGAGCAGCCACTTCACTGGACTTCCAAGAGCAAAGCGCCCCAGGTGTCTCGCCCCTGACAGTGCTGCGTGCTTCTGCAAGGGTCCAGTGGGCATCTCAGAGCGCCCCTCCTCTTCCCCTCAGCACAGAGCCTGGAGACAGGCAGCCTTGTTCATGTGGTGACCTGGCTGCAGGGGTGCCCAGGGCAACTGATATCTGTGTCCCCTTCCCGGATGTATGGGGACACAGAGTGACCTGAGACAACAGGAGGGGGGTGGCTGGTAGCTGCCTATGGAGCAGGCCTGAAGGGGTCTCCGTGGCCACTGGGACAAGGGACCAGGCACACTTGTTCTCACAGGCCTGAGGTCAGGCACTAGTGGTGCCAGTGTCCGGAGAGTGCAGGGAGTGGTCCCCTAACCAGCCCCCAGAGCCCACCACGCCCACGGCACCCCCCTCAGCCTGTCCACCCTCACTGCCCACCATTCTGGTGGGGTGCGACCAGAGAAGCCTCACTGCAGTGGGGAGGGACCGTCACAAGAACCACAGGAGGATGTCACATCAGGGGGACAGCTGGGGCTGTGCAGGTCACAGCCTCCTACAGCCAAGGCTGTGGAATTGAGCAAGGCTGCGCTGTGCCCTGCTGGGTTGGGGTGCACTTGCTGAGAAAACTTCCTGCCCAGTTTCTTTTCCTATCAGCCAAACCATGGTCTGCCTCCACCCCAGTACCCTGACTCTGGCTTCACCTGCCCGGAGGCACCTCTTTGGAGCCAGGAGAGCCACTCTGCCTCCGGGCATCGCCCCCAACCTGGCCCAAGCATGGCTCCCCACTAGCCTGGCCCCACCCTCCACCATGGCCCACAGGCTCCTGGGTGCCCGCCTGACTGCTAAGATCCTTCCAGAAGCCTCAGTCTCACCCTAGACCCTTTCCAGAACGCATCTAGCATCTCGTCCATGGGAAAGCAGACCTGCTCTAGCTGCCAGCCCCACCCCAGGGAGTGCAAGTTCACAGCTAGCAGAACAGGGCATACCACAAAGACTTTATTACAGAGACTGCTCCACAGACCAGGTGCTCAGGACAGACAGACAGACAGGTCACTGCCGATGTTACCACCCAGGGCCACACCGGGTCAGCCCCGATACCTTCAGGGGCCTGTGTAAGAATACCTGTGGGTTGGGCATCGAGTAGACATGCTGAGGACACCGTGTGCCCACACTGCCCCTGGGCATGAGCCGGGCAGCTGCTATGCGGCCCTGGCCATCCTCACAAGGTGGCCCCAGTGGCTTCCTGTCAGCAGGGTGCAGCCTGAGAGCCCCCTGCTGGGGCCCTGCCAAAGCAACCGTCACACAGACCTGTGGTCTGCTGCTGCTCCAGCTGTCCTCAAATGTAGCTTATCTGGTCGGGCCTGGGTTCCCAGCTCCAGGCCACTGGGGCACAGCACTGAAGTCCATTAGCCCCCAAACCCGCTGCCGGGAGCTAGGCCTCCCTCTGCCCAGGAGCCTCATACGAGCATCCACTGACGGGCCCTGAACCTGGAAGGGGCAGATGCGCGCCCCACGCTCAGGCTGTAAAGCAGAACCGCTGGCAGTTACAGTGTGCAGCCCACCTGGCCCAGGCGGGGGAGTCTGGAGACGTCAGGAACCCCAACAGTTCGTCCATGCCACCGGAGCACTGCTTCCCGTGGCCTGGTGTCCTTGAATGCTAATGAAAACTTGACTGACATCCTCCAGCAAGAGGGGGCACCGACACCCACGCCGCCGTCCAGCCCCCAAGAGCCCAGCCCCTCGCCGCCACACCCTCGGGCAAACGCTGGTGTCACGGAGGAGCCGTGGTGTCCCGATGCCTATGTCCACAGCCGGCCCAGCGGCATCCGTGAGGCAGCCTGCAGGGCAGCCTCGGACAGCACGTAGATCTCCCTGTGCACGTCCTGGATGCTCCTGGAGGCGTCCACCGTCTGCACCACAAGGCACATGGGCAGAGGGTCAGGCTAGGGGCAGGCACACAGCACTCCCCACTGGAACCCCTCCCTGACCCCGGGCTGGACCACTAGCCCCCGTGGGACCCCACCCCAAGCCGCACAAGACCACAGTGGCCCTTCCCATTTACCAACAGTACGGGGGAGCCCGGGCCACCCCGATGCTGCACGCCCCGCCATGCCTCAGTGCCACCAGTCTTGGGTGTGGGCCTCCCAGGGAGACCGACTAGCAGGACCAGGCCAGCTGGGGTCTGATCCTTGGCTCTGCGGGCACACGTGGCACCCGTGGGAGGGGGCTCTGGTGCCAGTGGCCTGCAGGCCCAGGCCTCACTGAGCAAGCACCTGAGGCAACGAGGTGAGAAAGGCTCCACAGGAGTCCCCTTTACTCAGGCTGGTGGCTGTCTCACAGAACATGACAGAGAGGAGAAGGATGTGTGACTCGTGCCACCCACGTCACCCAGGCAAGATGGTCCTGGGCAGGGTCCAGGGGCAGCACGTGGCTAGTCCATGAGCTGGACCCAAGTAGCCTCAAGGACACAGGGTCAGTGACAAGCAGCTCTTCACATCTGCTACCGCAGTGCCACAGTGGAACACAGCCCACAGGGACCCACTGGGCAGACACAAGTGCCCCGAGTGTCCCCGCGGTGCCAGCAGCAGTCCGATGATGGGTGCTGGCCAGGTAGGTACAGCCACCTTGGAGGGGGACTGGAGGAGGCGCGCTCCCCCACCGGGCCCTGCTCCCCCCGCCACCCCGACAGCAGGCTCACCTTCCAGGTCAGGCTAGGGTCCCGCATGAGCTGCTGGAAGCAGGACAGCACCCGCTCCTGGAAGGCGCGGTCCTCGTAGCGCTCCTGCCCGAACCCTGGGCGCCGGGCAGCCTCTGCCAGCTGCAGCTGCAGGAAGAGGACCAGGTCCGGCCGGGGGAGGCCCGCGTCTGGCTGCTTGCACCAGTCCAGGGAGAAGTTCTGTGGGTAGAGCCAACAGTCAGGACAGGTGCTAGGAACCCGGCAGGTTTGCAGTGAAAGCCCCTGGGGTGGAGAGTCACTAGGTGTTCACAGTGACCCCCGTTTGTCCCAGCAGGGGGCTTTCAGGTCATTTTAATGAAGACCCCTGGGGTCTGCTCTCTCTCCCCACCAAACTTTTTACTCCTGAACATACACACTACCACAGGAAGAAAGGAGACAGAACCATGGCCCTGGCCCCTCTTCTCCACGTGCTGCAAACCTCAGGGGGACAGTGAGGTGGCCACAGACCAGACCCTGTGGAGGCCCTCCACCCACTCGGCCCTTCGGACAGGCCATGGACGTGTCCGCTATGCCCAAGGGGCAGAGGCTGACAGCCCTCACGACACAAGCAGCCTAGTTTCCCAGCCATGTGTCCTGTCCTTATCACAGGTGGAAGCTGAGCTTGGTACGAACTCTCTGGAAGAAGGGTGCCAGCCACAACATAACGTGGGCTATCACAGGCCCCAGTGAACTTCTGGGCCTGGCAGGCACTGTTCTGGTGACAAGAGAGCCCAACGCCCCTCAAAAGAGCAGGAAACACAAACAGAACTTAAATATGAGCAAAAAAAGAGGAAACACGCACCCGAGAAGTCAGAGATGCCTCAGCACATGAGCCGTGACTGCATTCTAGTACAGTCCGCATTTTCTGATAAAAGGGGACAAAGGAAACATGCCTGGTCCCTGTACCATGACAAGGAGTTGGGAAACCAAGAATCAAGTGTCCCAGTGCTCAGCCTGTGGCCGGAAGGCGAGGCCAGGTGAGGCGATGCTGACCGTCCTCAGCCCTGGGACGTGAGGGGACTGCCTGGTCACGGGTGACAAGTACGCCTGGCTGCGTGAGCACCTCCTACCAACAAGGACTGAGAGCTGCGGGAAGCCTGTGTCTGACCCAGCGCCCCAGGCAGGGGACACGTGGCCGGGGAGCCACCCCACCTGGAGAGGCAGCTCTACTCACCTCTTTGGCCACTGTGAAGGCGACACCGGAAAAAGCGTACCGGTCGACAACGAGGGTGACACCTTGGTCCAGCTTTTCTCTAATGAAAGGGCTGAAAAGGAACAAGCGTTCAGTCGAGGTCACAGCTCCTGCCCCAAACAAAATGCCTGAACGTGACGTGACAGGATGTGGGGAGAGGGCGCCGGGGCAGGCACAGGTAGCCTCTTTGCTTCTTCTTCAGAACAAGCCCTTTAAAAGTCCACTGAGTTTCCAAGGTCCTCCTCAGAAGATGCCACGTGGCCACTCCCAGCAGAGCACAAGGTGATACAGACCGTGACAGTGAAGACACTCGCAACCTGGCTGAGGAACACGGGAGCCGAAAAGCTTGGGGAGGGGACAAGACACCTCTCAGCTGTTGGACACAGGGCACAGGTCCAACACTGACCCTCAAACAGCAGGCGAGGAGCCAGGGGACAGCACAGTGAAGCCCCTGCCTGAGGTGAGGATGGTGAGACAGGGCAGGAGAACAGTGAAGAGCTGGGGGCCAGAGGCAGAGGCAGAGGCAAAGCAGTCAGACCCACAAACCAGGAGCCTGGCCTGCCTGACACCGACAAGCCAGACGACAGGCCACCACTATCTCAGGAAGCAAACACGTAGACAGCGGGGCCTGGTACCAGCAAGAGACAACATTCAAGCAAAAAAGAGGGACACAGACTGTTCCTACTCTGCGTGTTTTACCAGGGACCCACAGACCCCAGGGAGGTCCGCTCAGCCAGTGGGAGGATGGAGGGTGGGGGTGCGCCGGAGAGGACGAAGCAGGACACATAGAGGGGGACAGAATGGGGGCTGACACACAGGGAGGGTTTACACTTGTTCCCAGCGGTTGGCGGAGAAGAGCAGGTGGACAGAGTGGTCCTCTACTTCACTTTTCTTTGCCAAGTAGGAGTTCAGAAGTTTGCCGATCTCAGTTGATCTGTCTAGAAGAGAAAAACACACTCAGAAGTGAGGCCGCACTTCTCACCTACGTCAGAGGACTGTCAGGGCTAAATTTCCCACCTGGGACTCAAGTCAGCTCTAAAGTCCACTTTACCACCTCTGGAAACCCTGGTAGCCTGGTGGGTACTGTGCTATGTCCACTAACCAAAACGTCGGCAGTTCAAATCCGCCAGGCACTCCTCGGAAACTTCATAGGGCAGTTATACTCCGAACTCTAGGATCACAGTGAGCCAGGAGCAGGAATCAAAATCCTGGCAGAGGATTTAGTTTTTGGTTACTGCGTGTCTAGCCTAAGGGGCCTTCCTGGGGACAAGTGAGCTGTCTGCAGCCGCTGGGCAGGAAGTGCTTCAGGAAAAGGGACTGAGAACGCAGTGGCTTCCAGGACACATTCCTGACACCTGCGCATCGCTGGCTTGAGAACAGAGCGTTCCCGGAGGCAGGCTTTCCACCGTCCTAACCCTTGCTGGTAAAATTCGCTCGTCTGAGTACTGGTTCTACTTTTGCAAACATCTCTAGCATCCTTAACTTACTCTTTGCCATAAACTCCTCCGAGATCAAAGATGTGCCCACAATCGAGAAACGTCCATTACATAAGCACACAGGCGCCAGGGCTCCGGGAAACTGCCCTCTGGATCGCGCGGACGATTTCGCGGTGTGTGAGTCACGTTTCTCAGTCTCGACACTTCGAACGCATGTAGTTTACCGCACATCACTTTAGCGCAAACGCATTTCTACTCTAACCTTTTGGTTAGCAGCCACAGCACTTAACCACTACAGCATCGGGGATGCCGAGTAAACGCCATACAAAAACAAAACCCAAACCCAGAGCTCTGGGTCGACTCCGACTCCCAGCGGCCCTACAGGTCAGGGCAGAGGGCCCGGGTTTCCGAGAAGTGCCTGGCGGACTCGCACGGCCCGCCTGCCGATGCGCGGACGGAGCACGTAACCGCTACGCCATCAGGGATTCCAAATCAAGCCACGGAGCCGTTAAAAGAAAACCAGAGGCCACCCGCGGAGGGACGGGAGACCACCGGGCAGGACACGCCGGCAGCAGGCTTGGCCGCAGAGCCCTTCCGTGGAGGGCACCGGCGCGACCCGCGCGCACCTCCGTCCCTCGGGCGGCTTTAGGCCAACGTCCCACTTTCCTGGGCCGCGGTCGGCACCACGGCCCGCAGACGCGGCTCCGCCACCGAACCGCCCGGCGCAGAAGCCCCCCGAAGCGGGCCCCGCAGCGCGCCCGGCCGCCGCTGGCGGGAGGACGAGGGACGGGGACGCCACCCACCCGGGAAACGGAGCAGCTCGGCGCGGTGGCCGGCGGCGCACAGCGCGGCCACCAGCTTGCGGCTCTGCGTGCTCTTGCCGGCGCGGTCCACGCCCTCCAGCACGATCAGCGCCCCGCGCCGACCCGCCATCACGCCTTCCCGCCGCCGCCTTCCCGCGCCGCGGTTCAAAGGTCAACGCCGCGCGGGGTGGGGGCCCATTGGCCGCCGCCAGAGACGCGGGCTGGGATTGGCTAGCGTCGGAGGCGCGGGCTGGGATTGGCTAGCATCCGAGGCGCGGGCTTGGATTGGCTAGCGTCGGAGGCGCGGGCTGGGATTGGTTCGTGTTCGCAAGCCCTGGTTGGGATTGGCTGGCGTTGGCCGCAGTGGCCGCGGTGAGGCGTAGTGACCCTTGTGGGCTGCCGTCGCCGGGAGGCTCCGGGGCCGCGCTGCGCGGGGGGCGGGCGGCGAGTGCGAAGGGGAACCTCGCGCGGGGACGCCGGAGGAGCGCGACGCGGCTGCCCGCGGCCGGTCCGCGGGGCGGTGGGGAGCGGGCTGCAGGCTGGCTGGCCTTTGGCAGGAGGAAGGCGCTCCGAGCTGGAGGCACCCGAGTTCCTGCGGCCGAGCCAGGGCCCCGAGCACACGAGTGTGCGGTAGACGTGCAGGCTGCTCGTCTGCCAGGGGTCTCAGGCCGAGAGGACGCGGTTCCGCCGGGGGAGGTGGGCGTCGGGGAAACGGCCGCGGATGCGCTGGATGTGACTCCGCCGTCGGAGGCGTTTGCGCGTCTTCCTGCCTACCAGGCTCCTCCAGCAGCGACGTTGGTTCTTGTGCGTCTGCTGTGACTTCACCGAGGGCGAGCTCTGCGATCACCCGGGCACTTTACCGACGCCTGCCTGGAGCCTTGTCGATTCTGCACGGAAACGCTGTCTGATAGAGCGGGGTGGAGTGGGGACAATTCTCGGAAAAGAACCGGGTCGGCGAGTTGTCACTGTTGTCCCTAAGAGAAAACTGCAGGACTGACGGTTCATCTCAAGAGGACGTGCACGGAAACGCAGGGTAGAGTGTGCAGTGACAAGGCGGGCAGAGCAGCTGGAGCTGCATGGCAGGGCGTCTGCCAGTTTCTGTGTAACGATTAAGTTGGATTCTAAACTTGCACTTAAGTCACCATAAAGCCTTAAGAAAAAACGGTGTACACAAGTTACCACAAGGAGAATGGGTAATTTTACAAAATCTTCAGAATCTGTCTCAAACGCCACTTGTTTATTATGAAAACAGAGAATATTTAATGGTTTCATTAGGAACACAGTGGGGGAGTGCAGCTCCAGTGCCCTCCACGGACATGCGGTGCCCCGTGACCGGACAGCCGTCCTGTGACTGCTCCCCAAGCATGTCAGTGGCTAGTGTAGTAAGTCACGGCAACGTCAGTGGCTTCACACGACTGAAGTGTCCTCTCTGGGTTCCAGAGACAGAGTCAAGGCGCCAGCTGGGCCATTTTCCCTCTGAAGGCCCTGGGGAGGGTGCTTCCTTGTCTTCAGAGGAAGCCTGGTCCAGCTGGCTTCTGGTGACCCCAGGTGTTTCTTGGAGTGGGGCAGGGGGGTGCAAAAGAACAGCACAGGGGCCTTATGTGATGAACCAAGGGGAGAAGACCACCCTCAACATAGGCTCCAGGCCACCCCACGCCATTGCTGACAGCGGACGGTCCTCCCACGGCACTGTGCTTCTCTGCTGGGACCACACCAGGGACTGGTGGTGCTTGGTTATTAGGGAAGTAACGGGTTACAGCCCGGGACTGGGAGGCGTGCGGCCAAAGTCTTTCAGGGCAGGGCTGTTCCCCCTCAGCCAGGCAGGCCCCCTCTCGGGCCTTCCCCCGATGGCCACCTCAGAAGAGGCTCTGAGGCCAGGCCTTGTCTCAGCACTCCCCTGCCAGGCGGGGGCTTAGGCGGGCTCACACACGTGTCGCAAAGCTCGTGAGCTCCACCAAGTGCCCAGAGGCATCCAGCTGCTGCCGAAAGGCTCTCAGCTCTTTGTGGGTCCCACGCCCACTAGCTGCCCAGGAGCCCCCCAAGCCATCTTCCACTGGCCTCGGGGGGGCGTTACAAGACCGTGGTAAGAAAAGCCATCCATTGTAGCCCACTGTGTCTTTTATATATCAGGGCGGCAGTCCCATTGGACTAGGGCTTATCCTTCAGTATGACCTGTGAATCTTAGAACCTGCAGAGGCACTTGTTACAAACAAGGCTGCCTTCATGGCTACTGGGGGTTAATGCTTCAGCATTTGAGGGGACACCATTAGATCCATAACAACTGTCTCAGGTTAAAGAGCAAATGCAGTATCCTTTTGATGGATATCTCTTGCTCTGAGTTGTTACCTTTAAAAGAGGGATTAGTCTAAGGGAGAGAACTCCCCGCCCCAGGTTTGAAATCCTCAAGGCCAGGCCCTAGGACAGACTTGTGTTGCTCACCTGGTGGACAGGTTGTGCCAGGTCTGTACTGTCCTTTTCCAGGGTCTTATCCCTCCTGATGACAAGTCTGATGACAACTCCCCCTTGCTCTGGGGAGCACTCTGGCGGCACTTCTCCGAGGACAGGTTTGGTCATCCTGGCAGTCCATGGGGTCTTTGATGTTCACCAGCGCCATGATTCAAGTGCATCGGTTCTACAACACTTAATCGTGCATGTGCCGAACCTGGACACAGACCAGGAGCTACCTGAACGTTCAGAACAGGGGGATGCTGCAGGGTCTAAGAGCAAAGAGTGTGCGGCAGGTCGAGGAACGATTCAGGTAAGAAACAGCACAAACCCGGCTCCTGTCAAATGTCCAGCTTCTCCGAACTGCTGCGCTGCTCCATGGCGACACCACCTGTCCCCTCCACCAAGCCTCCCCCTCCTGTAAGACTTTGGTCATGTGCTGCAAGGGCTCACAGAATGCAAGAACTGTGCTTCAGTGGTTTGTTGGAGAGCAACGGGTTACAGTCAAGACCAGGATGAACTTGAAACGGACAGCTGAAGACACCGTCCTCCCTCAGGACAGCGTCCTGGCCGGGCCGCAGGCAGGCCCTGCTCTCAGGTACCGGCTCCGGGGCCCAGCGTGGGCCAGCCCGCGTCCTGCTCGGGAAGTGTTACAGCTCTTCGGCTCTGAGTCAGCAAGCTGCAGCAGTCAGGCCTCAACCAGTGTCCTGGTCTCTGTCCTCACACTTGCTGCGGCCACCTCTGCCTGCAGTGTTACAACTTTCTTTCCCCAGTATTTCTAAAAACTGTCAGGGTGACCTCGTTATATAGCAAGCTGCCTACTGATTTCAAGGTGTGCACCCCACTCCAGCTAGAAACCCTGGTGGCATAGTGGTTTAGTGCTATATCTGCTAATCAAAAGGTTGGCAGTTCAAATCCACTAGGCGCTCCTTGGAAACTCTTATGGGGCAGTTCTACTCTGCCCTAGAGGGTTGCCATGAGTCAGAATGAACTCAGCGGCACTGGGTTTTTGCGTTCCCTGCTCCAGCAAGACCACAAACTAGTGAATCACCTAGATAGACTAAAAGCCCTGTATCTGAATAGTCTTAGCCAATCCTGGCAAGGGTTCTACACACCTCATCTGCCTAACCCTAATCCTTTTGTGGGAGTTACAAGGCCATGGTCAGACAGCCCATATAAAAAAAGAGACGCCCATCACCCTGCAGTCAGGGTTGTTTCCTTTCCCCATACTTATTTTATCTGTCTGCTAAGCACACGATCAGAGCAGCTCAGGTGCAGATGGTCAGGGCCTCACGACGGGAGGGCTCAGTGACAGCCAGCTTCACACCCGTGACATAACCTTGCTTGCTGAAGACCTGAAGCACATACTGATGAAGATCAAGGACCGCAGCATTCATTATGGACTACATCACCAAATAAAATAGTTCTCATGATTGGACCTATAAGCAACATCATGGTAAACGGAGAAAAGATTCAAGGTGTCCAGGATTTCATCTTGTTGGAATCTACAATCACTGCCTTAGTTGTCTGGTGCCGCTGATGTAACAGAAAGACCACGTGTAGATGGCTTTAGCAAAGACGAGTAGGCTCGATGTCTGAATTCAGGGTGCTGGCTCCAGCAGAAAGCTCTGTCAGTTTTGGAGGAAAGTCCTTGTCATTAGTCTTCACTTGGTCTGTGTCATGGATAGAATTGTGTCCCCCCTAAAAATATGTGTAGCCATGTGGCTGGGCCATGATTCCCAGTATCTTGTGACTGTCCTCCATTGTGTGGTTGTCCTATACTGTATGTTAAAGGTTAGGGTGGGACTCTAAACCCCTTTATAAGATCACCTCTCTGCTCCACTGTAAAGCAGGTTTCCCTGGAGTATGGCTTATCCCACCCTTAATCCTGTCATCCTGCAAGAGATGAAAGGGAAGGAGGCAGAGAATCAGGAACCGTGTACCACCAAGAAAGCAGCACTGGGAGAAGAGCGCGTCCTTCAGACCTGAGGTTCCTGCGCCAAGACGCTCCCTGGACAAAGACTGATGTAATACCGGACTTGCCTCCAGAGCTGACAAGGGGAAAGCCTTCCCCTGGAGCAGACAGTCTGAATGTGGACTTGCAGCCTACCAGACTATGTGAGAATAAACTTTCCTTTATTAAAGCTATCCACTCTGTGGTATTTCTGTTAGAGCAGCACTAGCTGTCTAAAACATTCTGGAAGCAACTGAGGGCAGGAACTCGGGTCCAAAGGACGCTGTCTGCTCCTGGTGCTGCCTTTTCAGTGATAGGAGGTTCCTGTGTCTCTGTGCTTGTTTTATATCTCAAAATAAGACTGGCTTAAGACACTAATCCTGTAGATCCCATCACTGTAACTGCCACCAATCTATCTCCCTACACTGTAGTGACAAGATGTATAACACGTGGGGAAACCAGGTCAGATGACAGAGGCCAGGCGATCGCACAACACTGGGAATCGTCACCTAGCCAAGGGGACAGGAAGTTTTTGGAGACACAGTTCACAACAATGCCCATGGAAGCAGCAGCAAGAAACGAAACGATGTGTTTCTTTTGGCAAATCTGCTGGAAAAGACCTCTTTAAAATGTTGAAAAGCAAAGATGCCACCTTGACGACTAAGGGGTGCCTGATCCCGGACATGGTCTTTTCGATCCCCATATATGCACATGAAAGCCAGACAATGAACAGCCAAAGACAAGTGCCGTCAAATAAGGAAGACCAAAAAACGGACACATGCCAATTATGGCGCTGGCCGAGAACACTGAATGTGTCACAGGTCACCAGAAGAAACGTGACGTGGAAGAAGGACAGCCAGAGGGCGCCTCAGAAGCGAGGAGTGAAACTTGGTCTCACTGACCTTGGACATGTTACCAGAACAGACTAATCCCTAGTGGACATCAAGCTTAGCAGAGTCATTGGAAAAGAAGAAGACCCTCCAGAAAATGGGCTAACCCGATGACTGCAGCACCAGGCTCTTACCTAGCTACACCTGGGAGGATGGTCAAGACCAGACAGTGCTCTACTCCGCGGCGCATGGGGTTGCCGTGAGTCAGAACCAACTCGACAGCACCTAGCAACTGTATGATCTCATAATTTATTCTTTAAAGATGACAGGAAGTCCTTGCTTTTGCTATCTTGAAAGTCGGGGTCTTGTTCCCCTGGGACCTGGTTGGCCCTAGTGCTTTGTCTGATAACAGAATGTGTAGGATGCAATGTCCCAGGACTTCCGAGGCAAGGTCATAAGAGTCTTGGAACTCCGTTGAGGGTCTCCTGGAACTCTAGAAGCTGGATAGAAGTGTAAGAGGCCCTACTCCCTGACCTGGCCATGCCGCAGAGGCCATACGAGGATGCTCTGGTCCACGGTCTCCGGTGGACCAGCCTTCTCGCCACCATGATGTTGTCTGCCATGTCACAGAGAACAGAAGGATCACCCTACTGAGCCATGCTAGGACTCCTCCTAACACCATGAAACTGAATATAACAACTGTTCCAACCACCAAGTGTCCGGGTCATGGAATATAAAGGAGTAGTGACCGGAGCCCACAGACACCTGTACATGTGTGACGCCCACATGGCACTGTTTATAATTATGGACATTTGTAAACGAAACATTGTATGTCGATCAAGAGTTTGCAAAATAAAGTATGACACACCAACACCCTTCAATATATGTAGTAAACAGCACGAGGTAGACTTGGGTAAGAAGGCCTGGGGACCAGTTGTTCATGTCCAAGTCTAAGTGAAAAACTTTAGTAGAGAACTGGGCTGTGTGTAACCACACCTCTGTTGAAATGCCAATCTCTGTGTGTGTGTATAAGTGTGTATACGTGTGTCTTTCCTCCTGAAGTAGTGAACGGGTCCAGGAAGGACACACGCAGAACTGCTAACGGCTGGAGTAAAGAGAAACAGAACTGTGACGGGCCTGGGCCCTCAAGGGGGAAAACTAGAAGTTTCTCTGTGCTCTCAACTTTGAGTGTAAAACTGGCAAAAACAACATTTCTAGTTTTCAGTATTTGCCTGTGGCTTGGGGGAGAGATGACAAAGGGGCCTTAACTCTAGAAATACGATTTACCTACCTCATGCAGAGCAAAGGAGAAAGAGGAAACCACAGACACCTGAACCCACAACATCTGGGGGACCTGGCTACCACCATGGACCACTCCAACAGAGACAACAATACAGGGTCCTGGACACAGCGCAAAAAGGTATGGAACAAAATTCAAATTCACACACATACACTAGACTCAGTGGTCCAACACAGGAGGCCCCTAGACACCCTTTTAACTCGGAACTGAAGTCACTCCCAGAGTTTGCCCTTTAGCCCCAAATTAGAAGGGTGTATAAAACCAAGTCACACACAAGGAACATGCTCCTCAGCTAAGTCATGCAAATGAGACCAAATGGGCAACACTCACGTACAAGCAAAGCAAGAAGGCAGGAAGGCAGGAAGGCCACACGGAAATGAGGAGCAGGTGGAAAAGTGCAGCATTGCTGCACTGTGGGCATCACAACCAATGGTACCATCTGTGTATAAACTATTGAATGACAAACATGCTAGGTAAACTGCCTAACAAAAACCCAACCCGTCCACCATTGTCAATTTTGGCTCACAGCAACCTCA
This sequence comes from Heterohyrax brucei, assembly GCA_028571685.1. Taxonomy (NCBI): domain Eukaryota; kingdom Metazoa; phylum Chordata; class Mammalia; order Hyracoidea; family Procaviidae; genus Heterohyrax; species Heterohyrax brucei. The sequence goes on from CM053146.1 coordinate 153,219,134, forward strand.
CAGGGCGCAGTAGAACTGCCCCATGGGATTTCCAAGGAGCAGCTGGTGGATTCAACCTGTTGGCCTTTTGGTTGGCAGCCACAGTTCTTAACCACTGCGCAATAAGCAAAGAAAGCAAGCCACTGCTGTAGAGTCAGTTCCAACTCATAGCGACCCTACAGGGCAGAACTGAACTGCCCCACAGTTTCCAAGGAGCGCGTGGTGGATTTGAACTGCTGACCTTTTGGTTAGCAGACTTAGCACTTAACCACTATGCCACTAAAAATCAAAACACTAAATCCATTGTCAAGCAGTCAACTCTGACTCAGAACAGAGGAGAACTGGCTCCTCGTTTTCAAGGAGCACTTGGTGCGCTTCAACCACCAACCCTTGGTTAGCAGCTGTGGCACTTAACCACTATGCAACCAGGGCTCCAAAAGTCTGAAAGAATGCTTCAAATAACAATTTACAGTGGTGAAGTTGTGCTGATTTAACAGCCAAAACCCACGAAAACCAGTTTGCTTGGATTCACACTCCTGCGGAGAATTTGCATTCCCACCGAGAATGAGAATATACTGAATCAGAGTCCACAGGTTAATAAGAGCCCTAAGAGATTCTTAGGTCCAACAGCCACTGCTTTGCCAGTGATTCTCAGAATTGGTTCCCTAGCAGCAGCATCTTCAGGGCCTGGAAACCGGTTAGAAACCATTTTCAGCAGGGGCTTGAACCAGATCAAACCGGCTGGAACTGCCCACTGTGAATTTGTTCCACAGTGATGAGGGCTGGGGGTTGCCTCCTGCTCCACGGTGATAAGGGCTGGGGGATGCCACTGGGCCCTTTCCTCCATCGAGCAGGGGGCCACCCGTCCTTGGAGCCTAAAGGCATTCTCTGCCTCTGACCAATCTGAGCGAAGAGAGCTCACAAGAGCTGGCCGGGAGGCAACACCTCTCCTCTGGGGTCTGGGGAGCAGTCAGCTGAGTACCTCCGCGGGGAAAGTGGACCCCGGAGCGCAGCAGCCAAGGTGACCTCACAGAGCGGGAGCAGATAAGAGCCACCCTGAATCCCGCCTCTGAGGACATTTTCGCGGCTTCTCTCCAGGGTCTTCACACGTGCATTAGCCGCACTTCCGTGCACGTTTTATCCCGTTAACATCGGATCACACCGTTACATGGCACCTGGTGTCCAGCAGGCTGGCCGGCGCGGGCCACAGGGCCCCTTCGGTGAGGGAGGTAGTGAGGAAAGTTAATCCACCGACAACATTACTTGCTTGCGGGGGCGGGGGGCTACTGTCAGCCGAGGGTCAGGAGGGGCTGACCAAGGCAACTTGGGGGCAGCGGCAGTGAAGAACGAGACAATGGGGACCCGCGCGCCCTCCGCCCCCGAGGGATAGGAAGCGGGACGACTGCACGCTGACCGCTAGGGGCCCCTCAGGGCTGGGACTGGGCTGCGGCCAGTGCGGCGGCTTGTTGGTGGATTCTGACGACAGGACTTGATGGGGGGGCCGGGCGGCGAGGACCGACGAGCGCCCCGAGGCAGCATGTATAGCCTCCCTGACGGCCCGGTCCTCACCCTCGGCATTTCTCCCTCCTCCTGCCGGTCCCTGTCCCGCGCCCCCGTCCTCACGCGCCCGTGACCCCGCGGCCTTCGTTCCTCCTTCAGCCCTGTCGTCCCCCTACCGCCGAGCCCCTGGCCCGCGTCCCGCGTCTCCCGCTCCCCTCGTTCCCGCCCCGGTGCAGCCCCCCGCGCCTGAGCCGCCGCGGTCCGCACAGCGATCCCGCCGCCGGGCGGAAGCGGAGGGGCGAGCCCACGCGCTAGCCACGCCCCCATCCCGCACTCGCCAATCAGTTCGCAGGCTCATGAATAGTGCAGCCCGGCGCGCCCCGCCCCCTCACGCCGGCACCGCCCGCCCGCGCAGAGCCGAGCGCGGCGCTGAGAAGATGGCGACCGCCATGTACTTGGAGCACTACCTGGACAGTAAGCACGACGCCCGCCGCCCCGGCCCGCCTGGCCGCGCGGCGCCGTCGCCGCCTGGCTCCCCCGCGCGGCGGGCCTTGCACGGCGGGCGACCAGGGTTCCCGTGAGAGCGGCCGGGGCGGCCGGGACGCCGGGCACGCGCGGGGGCGGGGCGCGGGGCGCGGGGCGCGGGAAGGGCGGGCGGCCGGGAGCGCGGCCGGGGTCCGCGCGAATTCCAGGTGCGTCACGGAGGGCGGGGCGGGGCCGGCCCGTGAGGCAGTGCCTCCCCAGCGGGGCCGGGCTGGCAGGTCGGAGAGTGGAAGACAGAGTCGGACCCGAATATCAGGGGGCCGGGGCGGGGCCGGGGCGGCCAGGCGGGGGGCTGAGGCAGAGAACCTGCGGGACGGGGCAGAGAAGACGGGCGAGGTCTGGACGGAGGAGCGCGGCCTCAGGGCGGGCCGGGTGGGTGGGGCGGGGTCTGGATGGAGAGGCTGGACGGTATGGGCGGGCGCTGGGCGGTGGGCAGGGCCGAGCCTGTGGGCTGGGTCGGGCCGGCAAGGTGGGCAGAGCATGAACAGCGGGGTCGCCTGGGGGAGAGAGGGTCTCGTGGAGGGGCGGGGTAAGGTGGGCGGAGGTCCCTGTGAGCGTGTGGGGTCCTGGAAGGCTAGGGAACGTGGGCAACTAGACAGGTCTGCCAGGTGGGCGGGGCCTCGACAGGGTGGAACCTGTTGTGTGGGCGGGGCCAGGTGCACCTGGCCCCGCCCCCATCCGTGGTCAGCGCTGAGCGGCCCACGGCTAATGGTGGTCGCCAGTGGTGGTCGCCAGTGGTGGTCTCTGTTGCTCTGGGGCAGAGCAGGCCTGTGGGCCGGCCGTGAGATGTGCTGTGTCCGCTGCGCCCTGACGCTCTCTTCTCAGCCTCAGTGTCTGCGTCTGCACAATGGAGCTGAGGCTGCTGGGTCGGTGAGTTGTGTCGTTTCTTTTGTTTATTGATGTCCCCTGGCCCCGCGGTCTGAACGCTCCATTATCACTGGGCTGGCTGTAGCGGTAAGATCCTCGGGGTGCCCACTGAATCTCTCAGTGCTTGGCTGGATTGTGCCTTATGTGGAGCGACAGGCTTCTTGTCGTTTTAGCGGAGGAAACTGAGGCTTGTAGCGGCTTGTTACTTGCTCAAAGTCCCACAGTGAGCCGAGCAGCAGAGCCCACGTTTGAGCCCGGTGGCCGTGAGGCAGATGTTTTCCTTGGCCGAGTGGTGGAGGTCTGTGCAACCATCACCCCTGGGAGTGCTGCCTTGGGCACTCAGACAGCCTTTCTGGCCTTGTGTGCCCAGGCTGGTGACAGAGGAGGTGCCCAGTCCACTCTTCTTTCTGCCCCTGGGGGTGCAGTGGTTAAGTGTTCAGCTGCCAAGCAAAAGATTGGTAGTCCAGCGGCACCTTAAAAGCTCTCTGGGGCCATTTCTCTCTACCTTTTAGGGGTGCTGGGTGGGAGTGGGAGTTCATTCGGCAGCAGTGAGTTTTTTCCCTGCCCCCCAAGCAGTGGGAGACCCCGGGTGGGAAGGCTGCGATGGAGAGCACGGTGCAGGGTTGTCTTGACCCCGTCCTCACTAAAGACAGTGGAGCCAGTTAGCAAAGCCTGCCATGACTTAGGAGGACCCTGGTGTCTGGTGGGGCACCTGGTGACCTTGACTGACTGTGCCCTGGTCCTGCCAGTGGGTGCTCAGAATGCAGGGTTCTGGGACATGGGTGCCTCTGCCACACCTCCTGAGCACCATGGTGTGCTGTGTCAGGTGGGGACCAGGGAGCTAGAAAGCTGACATGACCTTGTGCTCCTGGAACTTACCATGCGTGAAGGAAGGGGCCCTGATGCTCTCAGAAGACAGGGCTGCAGAGACCCAGCAGGCGGAGAGCTTGGTGTGGTCAGGAGCCAGGTGTGGTGGGGGCAGAGAGGTGGGGGCCGTGGAGGGGACTATGTAGACCCATGGGGGCGCAGTGGGAGCAGAGACCTGGGGTGCAGGAAGGGGCGTGAGGAGCATGGAGGCTGGCAGGTCTGCAGGCTCAGAACTGTTTAACTGGAAACTGATGGTTGTTAAGTAACCCTGACCCTTGGTGTCCTCCGCGTGCCGGCCATGTCTTGGGCTGGGTGGCTGCTGTGCTGGGTAGCTCAGGAGGAGCAGTCTGACGTGGGACTTCTGTCACCGTTGGTCAGTACCTCCCAAAGCCTGAGGGTGACGGCAAGTCCAGGAATGATAGCAGGTCATGGGAGCTAGCAGGTCCCCGGGCTGTCTTCCTTGTCCTGCCTTTGGTTCATTTCTTTGTGAACGCTGATCTCGCCATTTCTGATGTGTCAGCCTCGGCCACTGGTGTTTGGTGCCCATCCCTGGAAAAGAGGTTTTTTCTCTCTTTCCCAACCCCAGCAGAAGCAAAGGACAAAGGTGGCCCTCCTTTCGGTCGACCTCAGCTATAGAACCTTGCAGGCTGGCATCTGTCGTCTATGGAGGTTCATATGGAGCGGTCTGTCTCTATTTCAGGTATTGAGAACCTTCCGTGCGAGCTTCAGAGGAACTTCCAGCTGATGCGTGAGCTGGACCAGAGAACAGAAGGTGGGTGAGGCCAGCCCACTACGCCCAGGACCAGGGAGCAGAGGGTTGGGGTGAGACAGGACGGGGGGAGGCAAGGAGGGACGGAATGGGGTGAGGTGGGACTGGGAGAGATGGGATAGGGGAGGGATGGAACGAGGACAGGTGGGATGGGATGGGGGGATGGGGCGAGGTGGGATGGGATGGGTGAGGCAGGATGGGGCAGGACAGGGTGAGGTGGGACGGGGCAGCCGGCTGCAGCCGGCCCAGGCTGGGGGCATTGCGTGGACAGTAGCTGGGAGAGGGCGCTCTACATTGTGGGTCAAGTTTAGTGTTTAGGGTTTTTAGCACAAAGCTCCCGGACAGCAGTCTGCTCTCTTCCCGTGAGAGTGCCGTTCAGACCTCTGTCACCCCCTGTAGGGAAGGTTCCAGCCTTACAGAGCGTGCACAGCCGAGCATTCCGGTGGGGCTCTTGGTCTCTTGGTTCTGACGGAGAACTTCAGTCTCCGCATCTTCTTGCTGCTGCTTTTGTTTCTTATTTTCCTGTAGTTTCAGACTCTTCCTGTTTCTCACTGTGACGAGTTGCCAGGCTGAGCGGTCTGAGGGTGCGCCCCCCCAGGACTGCCTGCCCCTCTGGTGCCGGCCTCCAGGCTGCAGCTGTCGCAGTCGTTTGCTGCTGCGCTAACAGAAAGACTGCGAGCCGCGGCACTGACAAAGGGAAGTGGATTCTTACACAGCCCGGCGAGCTACAAGTCTGCCATCAGGGTGTCCGCTCCAGGGGTGGACATCCCCTTGTTGGCTCTGGAGGGATGTCTTGTGTGGAGTCATCTTTGGTCAAGGAGCATCTTTCTGCAGGAACCTAAGGTCTGAAGGAGGCGCTGTTCTCCCAGGGCTGCTTTCCTGATGTGGCGAGGTTTCCAACTCTTTGGTTGCTGCCCTTTCTTATCTCTTGTAGGACGAAAAGATAAAAAGTAGTATTAGGCACACTCCAGGGGAACTCCCTTTATACTGGGACAGGGAGGTGACTTCAGGAAGGGCGTCATAGTCCTACCCTAATCCTGTAATGTAATGCACTCTGTTCACCACAGGCTGAGAGTAGGAGTTGTAACATCAAAAAATCATGAAACGGAGGGCAGTCACACCATTCTGGGCATCACCAGCCCAGCCAAGTTACTGCATACATTTTTGGTGGGCACAGTTGAATCCATGATGGGTCTGTGGGGCCACCTGCGCATGTAACCAGCGGGCTACAGATTTGGATGCCTGCAGGTTCGGCAGTGGGTAGTATGGATCACAGATCAGGTCAGAGCAGCCACAGGGAGAGCTGCAGGGTGGGGCTGGAGTCAGCATTCCCTGGGGGTCGGAGTCACCTCTTGGCCAGGACGTGTGACAATAGGCACTGAGTGCTGCCACACAGGGATGCTCCCTGAGCTTTGGGGACTGGAGTTTTTGTTGGGTTTTCAATACAGAGGCATAACTGATTAGGTCCGTGCTCCCTGCACCCCAGCTTTGGGGTTGATATTACCCATCTCAGAGCTCCAGCCCCCTGGTCATGTGATTGATCTCCCACAGTGGGTGTGGGTCCCGACCCCCTGTAACTCACAAAGATGAATGTTACTTGGGAGGTTACTTTCGAGGAGCCAGGACAAAGGCCAGCCAGACCCTTTTATTTTTGGTGGTTAGGTGGCCCTGAGCTGGTTCTGCCCCTGCCCCTTGTGCACAGGAGTGGGCACTGCCCGGTCACGCCCCATCACTGGGGCACTGCTGTGTCTGTGTCTGTTGTTGCATCTCGGAGGGCCATCTTCTTTTTGGAAGACTGTGCCCTTTGCCTCACATGGCGTCCTTCTGCAGGGAGCAGTCAGCCCAGGTACCACGCCCCAGGCGTGTGAGGCAGGCCATGCTCGCTCCATAGGGCCCCTCGGGCTGGGTTTTCTGCAGGGCAGGCTGGGTGACCCTCCTGGCACTATGGGGTGTCCTTTACCAGCACCGTCGTCTGTCGTCAGTTCTCCTCCACTCATCCTTGTTCGTCCTCCAGCCGTGACGTGTGTTTACGGGCTGACTGCAGCAGCAGGGCCTGGACCAGTTCTCGGGTCTGACAGCGGCATGTTGGCTTTTCAGCACCATGATGAGGACTGCTGGTGTGTGCCTGCCCAGTGCAGTGAGGTGTTTGCTTTCTTGACTGTACCCTTCCCTCTGCCCCCGCATCACAGGTGTCTCGTGTTGAAATTGGTGGTGCCACCAGCAACATGGGCCCTTGCCAGGAAAGCCGCATCATCGTCTGTGTTTATGTGGCCTGTGTTTTTCTTGATGTGACAGTTGCTTTCTTGGTCACTTCGTGTTCCATGTTCTAACTCCACCTCTCCCCGCAAGAGCTCCAAAATGCTGTGGTCTCACATCTGGGCTTCGTCCTGGAGATCCCCCACCTCGAGCCCTGTGTCCAGTCCAGCCCCACCCACCTCGATCCCTGGGTCCGGTCCAACCCACCCCCCCACCTTGAGCTATGTGCCCAGTCTCGATCCGTTGTTGCTGGGACTGATTCTCAGGTGCTGCTCTGGGATTTTTCTGAGGCCTCCCTTGACCTCTCTTCGGTTTGGACTCTGTTCCAGGGGCTCAGGCCTCGTCTTTGCTGCTTTATACCATCTGGTGAATTTCTGGCCAAGGTACGGGCCTGAAAACATGTTGCTTCTTGCCCAAGCTTAGCTGGTGGCTGGTCTGAGTGTCAGCTTTCCAGCTGATGGTCACTGTCCCTGGCTGATGAAGGCTTTGCTGCATTGTCTGCTGGTCTCAGTGCTGCTTTTGGGAACTTCAGTGCCCTTTGGGTTCTTTTGTCTATGTTATTTGGTTTTTTCTTACTGTTAGAAGTTTCTGGAATGTTCTCCACACCCATGTGGTTTCAGGTGTTACAGTGATATGTGTCGGTTGAAGTGAATTTTCATTTCTTTAACAAGGTGGAGATCCCTGTAGTTTGTCACTTGGTGGGACATCCTGACTGGCAGATAGTGCTGTCTCACCGTCTCTTCTTGCAGACTCGAGTACACATTCAGAAACAAGGGCAAGGTGTTTACAGTGTGACAAGTAGCCTTGGGTTAATCTCTCTGCTACCACCACCAGGGCAGCACCTGGAAGCATGTGTCACCCTCTCAACCGTGACAGCCATCGCCCCTAGCAACTATCCTCAGTTTGGTGACCATTCTTGTCCACCTAATCCTAACCTCATAGACTGAAGACTGGGTTGTGCCCATTTCTGTTCTAGGTGAACAGGCCCTACTTTGTGTTTTCTTGGGTCTTGGTCTCTCACTCTGTGTCCCCTGTTGTGGCCTCGGGCCATGCTGTCACATGTTGGTGAGTGTCCCATGGGTTGTGTTGGTGTCAGGTGCCATGAAGTTGGTTGACTGATAGCAGCCGCATGTCCAAGAGAACGCAGCGCCTGCTCCTCCAGCAGCCCCACGGTTGTTAGGCTGGAACCTGTTGTAGCCGCTCAGTCTTGTTGAGGGTCTTCGTCTTTCTCCCTGACCTTCTATTACCCAGCTTCATGTTCTTCTCCAGGGGCTGATCCCTTCTGACAACACGTCCAAAGTATGTAAGACACAGCTTCATCATCCTTGCTTCTAAGCAGTGTTCTGGCCGTACTTCTTCCGAGACCGACCTGGTGGTTCCTTGGGCCTCTGCGGTGTATTCGGTGCCCTTCCCTAGCTCTACAGTTCCGAGAGAGACATTTTTCTTCCTTGCATGTTGTCCAGCTTGCACATGCATGTGAAACAGATGAAGATAGCATGACTTGCGTCAGGTGAATCACAGTCGTTGAAGTGACATCTTAGATTTTCAACACTTTAGAATGGTCTTTTATAGCATATTTGCCTGACGTAACATGTCCTTTGGTTTCATGATTGCTGCTCTTATAGGCATTGATTGTAGCTCTAAATACAATGAGGTCATTGGCAACTTCAGTGTTTTCTGTGTTTATCACGATGTTGCTTACTAGTCCAGTGGTGGGGAGTTTTGTTTTCTTGATGTGGAGATGCCGTCCACACTGAAGGCTGTGGGCTGTGATCATCATTCACCTCCGGGAAGCAAGGTTGTGCTGTCTGCGTAATGCCAGTTGTTAATGAGTCGTCTTCCAATGCTGTTGCCTCTTCCTTCTTTAAATAATCCTGCCGGGGGCCAGCCCCAACACTTTACAGGGTCACGCACGGAGGGAGGGAGAGGCGGCGGAAAAAGAATCAAAAGAGACAGGAAAGAATTTTCTGGTTCATGGCAGCCCGACCCAGAGGGCAAGAGAGCAGACTGTCTGTCTTTATTGTTTTTATAGTAAAAATGACGTGAATTTTACCCTGCCCACTGACCACACAGTCTGTTGGCTAATTTGAAACCAAAACCTCGTGGTCTTGAGGTGATGTAATTTTTACCCTGCCCCCTGACCACATGAGCTATTAGCTAACCGAAACTTTGTGATCCTTTTAATTGTCAAGGCTTTCTAGATAATGACCCGAGGCAGGTGTGTAATTGACAGTGAAAACAAGGTTATGCCTCGAGCTCAACCAGCCCTACTCATACCTCAAGGTTAAAAGGTACAGGAGGAGGGTTCTAAAGTTTATGATCTCTGTTTGTTCCTACTTTGCTCTTTATTTCATCTCCTCCTGCGGGGACAGTAAACATCTACCGTCCCCCACCCTATGCCTTTCTTAAGCTGTCCTAAGAGGATAATTCTTTTCACATGGGTGGGGATGTGCAGTTGGGGGAAGTCAGCAGGGGTTGGGCCGGCCTTGCTGCTCTCAAGCTGGCTGTGTTAGAAATCATTCCTCTGAGCTCTTTTCCCCAGAAATTCTTGTACAGGTTTTCCCGATATTATTTCATAGACCAAGGGGGTAGTAAAGGGCCCCTCTCAGAAGGCATCTCCCCTGATCCTTGTGCCAGGAGAGGAGGGGGTATCTTTTTGAAGAAAATTTGATTAGGAAGCCAAATAATATCAAGGGCAGTAGCCTAAAAAACATGTCACAGGTGAGATGCTTCAGCCCGTCATTTATAGGGGTTCGTGACTGTCTACAAAGCTGATGGCGGACCTCCGTATAATCCAGCTTCTTGGATTGTTTACTCCGTATACAGATTGAATAAATATGGTAAATACTTAAGATTCATGTTTTTCTGAACTAACCTGCCGGCTTCACTTGTTCTGGTTGAATTACTGCTTCTTGATCTGTATGCTGACTCATGGGCGTAGTTAAGTGTCTGGAATTCCCATTCATACAACGTTATCTATAGTTTGTTATGATACACGCAGTCAAATGCCTTGTGTAGTCAGTGGAACACAGGTAAACATCTTTTTGGTGTCCTGTAGAGCTGGGTGGCATCAGCAGTGACACCTGTTGTTCCACTTGCTCTTCTGAATCTGCCTTGAATTTCTGGAGTGTTGTGTGGGTGTACTGATGCAGCTGCTTTTGAATGATCTTCAGAATTTTACTACTTTGTAAATTAATGACATTGAGGAATTTTTCGTATTTTTTGGATCCCCTTTCGTGGGAATAGCTCCGAGTATGGATCTTTTCCAGTCCGTTGGCCAGGTAGCTGCCTTCCAGGTTTCTTGTGATGGACCAGCAGCCCCATTGCCGCATTGTTTGTTGAGGTACCTCGGGTGGTCTTCTGTCACCTGCAGCCTTGTTTCTGTCACTGCTTTGTCACCCCCCTCCAGTGTGGTTGTTGATCACATGCTCCCTCTTGTGTGACTGCACGTAACTTAATAAGCCAGTTCTTTTTGGTACAGTGACTTTCATTTATGTGGTCGTTCTGTGTCCTGGGCTGTTTTTTTTTTTTTTTCTTGTATCTTTGTTGTTCTTGGGGATCATCTGTTCCACCGGAGTTGGGACTGGCTGGTATACCTCAGATGTCAGTTTGCTAGCTCTTAAGACCCCAGATGCCCTTCACCAATATCGGGTGCAGAAGACTCTCTTAGCAATAGGCTAGTTATGCCAGTAGGCCTTGATGTCCCCTGAAAGCATGGTCCCCAGGGCTGTACCCCCGGCTACTCCATTCTTGCAGTGTCAGGTTGAGATTAGAAGAGCCTTCGGTTTATGGTGCAGTCCAGTTAAGCTGATCTACTTCCTACTGGATGCTGTCACTGCTTTCACCCAACTAAATTTCCATCATCTAATCTATGACCAACCCTCCCCTTGCCTCCCCACCCTTGTAGCCATCAAAGAATCTTTTCTTCTGTACATGAGTCTGTTTTTTTAAGTCCTCACAGCAGAGGTCTCATACAGTATTTGTGCTTTTGCCACTGACTGGTTTCACTCAGCATAATGTCTTCTAGTTGAAACCAGGTTATGAGATGCTTCCTAAAATCATCGTTCTTTTTTATTATTGCATAGTGTTTCATTGAGTGTATATGCTACAGTTTACGCATTCATCTGTTGTTGGGCATCTGGGTTGATTCCATCTTTTCACTGTTGTGGATTGAGCTGCAATAAACATCTGCTCATGTAATTGCCCTTGACTCTGTAGGATGTATTCTGAGCAGTGAGATTACTGGATCAAATGGTGTTATCTATTTCCAGCTTTTTAAGGAAGCGCCAAATGGCTTTCGAAAGAGATTGTAGCATTGTATAATCCCACCAGCACTGTAGGAGAGTTCCAGTCTCTCCACAGCCTCTCCAGCATTTGTTGTTTCGTGTTTTTTGGATCATTGCCAACCTTGTTGGGGTGAGATGGTATCTCATTGTCATTTTGATTTGGATTTGTCTGGTAGCTAATGATCATGAGCATCTCCTCATGTGTCTTCTGGCTGCCTGGATGTCTTATTTGGTGAAGTGTCTGCCATCTCCTTTGCCTATCTCTTAATTGGGTTATTTGTCTTTTTCTTGTTGATATTTTGCAGTGCTTTTTAGATTATGGAAATCAGATGTCCATCTGACATGTAGTTGCCAAATATTTTTTCACATTCTGTAGGCAGTCTTATAACTCTCTTGATGAAGTCTTTGGATGAGTAAAAGTGTTTCATTTTTAGTGGTTCCCATTTGTCTATTTTTTCTTCTTTTGTTTGTGCATTGTTGGCCAGATTTTGAAGTCTAAACTGTGTGTTGGAACTTCCGTTGTTGTTCCTACTTTTTCTTGCATGATCTTTATCATTTTAGGTTTGATATTTAGATCTTTGATCCATTTTGAGTTCATTTTTGCGTAAAGTGTGAGATCGGGGTCTTGTTTCAGTTTTTTGCAGAGAAATATCCAATTTTGCCAACACCATTTGTTGAAGAGACTGTTCTTACCCCAGTTTATGGGGCCTTTGTCGAGTATCAGCTATTCATAATAGGATGGCCATCTTTCTGGGGTCTCTGTTCTGGTTTGTGGGTCTGTGTACCTGGTTTTGTACCAGTCGCAGGCTGTTGTGACTACCTGTGGCAGTGTAGTAGGTTCTAAGGTTAAGTGGTACAAGCCCTCCCACCAGGTTCCTCTTCTTCAGTAATTCTTTAGTGCTTTACTAATCTGGGCTTTGTTCCCTTTCCAAACAAAGTTAGTGATTTGTTTCTCCAAAATGACATTAGAATGTGTATTAGGATTGCATTATACATGTCCATTGCTTTGGGTAAAATGGATGTTTTCACAATATTAAGTCTTTCTATCTGTGAGCAAGATAGGTTTCCCCAGTTATGTAAATCTGTTTTAATTTTTGGCAGTAAGGTCTTATAATTCTCTTTAGGTCTCTTGATCCCCTGGTTAGATTTATTCCTAGGTTTTTTTCCTCGGGGGGGGGCTATAGTGAATGGTATTGATTTGATGATTTCCTCTTTGATGATCTCTTTGTCGGAATCCTACTGATTTGCCTATGTTTATCTTACATCCTGATACTTTGCTAAACTCTTCTGTTAGTTCCAGTGGTTTGTTTATGGATTCTTGGGGGTTCTTTGTGTATACAATCATATCGCCTGCACATAGGGAAATTTTTACTTCTTTGCCACGGCAGATGCCCTTTATTTCTTTGTCTTGTCTGAGTATCCAGCTCCTCCTTGAAATCCTCTGTTCAGCTCTTTTACTTCGCTATTGCTTAAAAGAAGCTGCTCAACATTCAAGAGCAAGTTTCAGAGTCCCTTTTGACATCCAATTTGGTCTTTTCTTTCTTTTGTGTTCTTTGAATGATCTCTTTTCTTCATGGATGATGTCTTTGATGTCATTCTGCAGCTTGACTGGCTTTCAGTCACTAGTGTTCAGCATGTCAAATCTGTTCTTCAGGTGATCTCTGTCTTCAGGTGGGATATATTCAAGGTCATACTTTGGCTCTGTGGACTTGTTCTAATTTTGTTCAGCTTTGGCTTGAGCTTGTATGTGAGCAGCAGTTGATGGTCTGTTCAGCTGTTGACCCTGGCATGGCCCTCATTGCTGATACGGGGCTTTTTCTGCATCTCTTCCCACAGATGTAGTCTGTCTGATTCCTGTGTTCCATCCAGTGAGGGCCACATGTAATCACCGTTTATGTTGGTGAATAAAGGTGCTTGCAGTGAAGACATGGTTAGTCTTGCAGAATTCTGTCATATATTCTGTGTGGTTATTTCTGTCACCAAGGCCCCATTTTCCAGCGGCCAGCCCTTCTTCCTTGTTTCCAACTTTACATGTGACATCCCCGTTAACTATAGCGCATCCTGAGCGTACGTTCCATTGATTCAGACTGCAGAAGCTTGTAAAAATCCTCAGTTTCTTCATCTTTGGCTTTAGTGGTTGGTGCGTAGATTTCAGTAATAGTTGCGTATTCACTGGCCTTCCTTGTAGGCATGTGGCTATTTAAATGCAATCACTGAGAGCACTGTACTTCAGGACAGATCTTGACACGTCCTTTTTGACGATGAACGGAATACTGTTCATTTTCAAGTTTTCATTCCCAGCACAGTAGACCGTGTGATCGTCAGATTCAGAATGCCCAGTCCTGGTCCAGTTCAGCTGTCTGATGCGTAGGATTTCGGTGTTCATGCATTCCGTCTTGTCTGTGATGACCTTTAATTTTCCTAGACTCATGCTTTGTATGTCGTGTGGTCCAGCTGTTAACAGATGCTTGCAGCTGTTTCTTCCTGTCTTGAGTCGCGCCCCATCAGCCGATGAAGGCCCTGCGCACACGCGACTCAGGTCGCCTCTGTGTGGAGGGGCCGCTCTTCCCCGCTCGTCCTCCGAGCCCCTTCCCGCCTGGGGGCTGACTGCCCAGCCCCGTACCTGACTACTTCCCAGCAGTGGGCTGTCGGCTCCCGATTCCTAGTCATAGTCTGAAAGCATAGCTGGATCCTGTCTGCCAGTTCGAACACAGTGGCAAAGTTTCCAGCCTCGCAGCCACACGCCAGTCCCCATAGCAGGACACATGGGCCAATGTGGGCGGTCCCATGGCTTCCTGACTCTTTGGTAGCGTCCTGTGCTTGCTCTGATGTCCTTTTTCTGACCCACGTCTACTAGACCTTTGTGGTACAGGGTGCACCCTTGTGAGTGGTGGGCCAAGCCGTAGGAAGGGTAAGCACGTGGTTTACTGTCCACACAGGGGACCCTCACAGAGTGGGGCACCGGGGCACTGGCGCTGGATGGCAGGCTTGGGCGGGTTGGCCTGTTACAGGACACACGTTGGAAGGGTCTCAAGCTGCCCACAGTATGGGTGGGCAGCTGACGTCCACCAGCATTTTCCATGGCTCTGCCGGTGCGGGCCGACTTCGTGTTTCCCTCGGGAGGCCCGTGCTGGCATCTGACAGAGGGGCTGGTTTCCCTCTTCTCCCAGACAAGAAGGCTGAGATTGACATCCTGGCTGCTGAGTACATCTCCACAGCAAAGGCCCTGTCCCCAGCCCAGCGCGTGGAGCACCTGCAGAAGATCCAGAGCGCGTACAGCAAGTGCAAGGAGTACAGTGACGACAAGGTGCAGCTGGCCATGCAGACCTACGAGATGGTGAGCGGGCGCGGGGGCCGGGGCGCGCGGGCCGGGGCTCTGGGAGGTGGCGGGGGGCCGTGCAGACCTAGGAGATGGTGAGCGGGCGCGGGGGCCGGGGCGCGCGGGCCGGGGCTCTGGGAGGTGGTGGGGGGCCGTGCAGACCTAGGAGATGGTGAGCGGGCGCGGGGGCCGGGGCGCGGGGGCCAGGGCTCTGGGAGGGGGTGGGGGGCCGTGCAGACCTAGGAGATGGTGAGCGGGCGCGGGGGCCGGGGCTCTGGGAGGTGGCGGGGGGCCGTGCAGACCTAGGGGATGGTGAGCGGGCGTGGGGGCCGGGGCGCGGGGACCGGGGCTCTGGGAGGTGGTGGGGAGCCATGCAGACCTAGGGGATGGTGAGCGGGCGCGGGGGCCGGGGCGCGGGGACCGGGGCTCTGGGAGGTGGTGGGGAGCCATGCAGACCTAGGGGATGGTGAGCGGGCGCGGGGGCCGGGGCGCGGGGGCCGGGGCTCTGGGAGGTGGCGAGGGGCCGTGCAGACCTAGGAGATGGTGAGCGGGCGCGGGGGCCGGGGCGCGGGGACCGGGGCTCTGGGAGGTGGTGGGGGGCCGTGCAGACCTACGAGATGGTGAGCGGGCGCGGGGTCCGGGGCGCGGGAGCCGGGGCTCTGGGAGGGGGTGGGGGGCCGTGCAGACCTGGGAGATGGTGAGCGGGCGCGGGGGCCGGGGCGCGGGGGCCGGGGCTCTGGGAGGTGGCGGGGGGCCGTGCAGACCTACGAGATGGTGAGCGGGCACGGGCCCTGGGCGTGGGGACCAGGGCTCTGGGAGATGGTGGGGGGCCGTGCAGACCTAGGGGATGGTGAGCGGGCACGGGCCCTGGGCGTAGGGACTGGGGGTGTGGGAGGTGGCGGGTGGCTGTGCAGACCTAGGAGATGGTGAGCAGGCATGGGCCCTGGGCGTGGGGACCAGGGGTCTGGGAGATGGCAGGGGGGTGTGCAGGCCTAGGGGGGTGGGAAGGGGCAGGGAGGTGGGGTGAGGGGGGAGCAGCAAGGTGCCTTGTTTCAGTAGGGTTCTGTGTGTGTTAAAAATTCAAACAAAGAACAAAACAGTGCTTCTTGGTTGGCTTTTTGTTGCACTTGTGGTTCTTGGGGTTAGTGCTGTTACCTTTATTATTAAGTTTTATCGGGGAAGATTTCCATGACAGCAGATCTCCCACTGGGCCATTTTTGAGCACTCCTCTCGCTGACGGTTACCCACGTCGTCATGTCTGCGGTCTTCACCACTCTCTGCTGAAGTTTTCATCTTGCCAAACAGAAACTCAGTCCCCTTGAACATAGTCCTCCCTCCCGTCCCCCAGCCCGGGTGGCCACTGAGGAGCTGGGCGCCATGGGTCCCCTCGCATAACCAGGCCGCCCTGCATCAGCCTTTGGTGACCGGCCCCTCCCCCCAGCCACGTGTCATCTGGGTCCGTCTGTGTCGTGGCGTGTGTCCGCATCCTGTTCTCTGTGTGGCTGAGCAGGAGTTTGCTCTCCTCTGAGTGGCTGTGGCTGTTCTTTTGTGGAGGTGGACAAACACATCCGCCGGCTCGACGCAGACCTGGCGCGCTTCGAGGCTGACCTCAAGGACAAGATGGAGGGCAGCGACCTGGAGGGTGCTGGAGGACGCGGCTTCAAAAGCAAGTGTCTCGTTCTCGATGTCACTGCTGCTGACGGCGGGCTTTGGGAGACGTTTGCCTGGGAACATCACAGGGACATGACAGTGAACACGTGGGGGCGCCCCGTCCTGCTCCAGTGCCTGGTACACCTGTCTTAGGGCCACGAGGGTAGCCACACGTGTGGGAAAGTCCCATCCTGCTTTGGCACGTAGTGTGCACATCTTAGGGACGGGACGGTAAGCACGTGTGGGGGCATGTCGTCCTGCTTTGGTGACTGACACACACATTTTAGGGACAGAATGCTAAACTCATTTGGGGGTGTCCCATCCTGGTTTTGTAACTAACACAAACCTCTTTTGGGGGGTCATGACTGTTTTCCAGAAGGTCGGAGCCAGAAAGAGAAAAGAGGCTCCCGGGGCCGTGGGAGGAGAGCGTCGGAGGAAGACACCCCAAAGAAGAAGAAGCACAAAGGGTAAGAAGAGTTGTTGTCTTGTTTCTGTTTCCTCTGTTCCCCAAAAGGTCACCCCCAGTGTTCACAGAGGGCACAGAGACACCCCTGAGAGCTGACCAAGAGTGGGTGCCCTTGGCACGTGCGGTGTGAAGGTGGGTACTGCTGGCATCGGCGGGAGGCCTGGGGCTTGTAGTCCCTGTGCCCGGCGGGGCTGAGCAGCACGCTGGCCCTCGAGATGGAGTGGGGCCAGGGTCTTCATTGGCAGTTGAGTCTGCAGTCCCTTAGGGGCTAACTGCGCGCCTCTTCATTGTTATGTGAACAGACTGCTCTTGGATATGTTTCTTGAGCTGTGTGACAGTGTTTGGTAAACACGTGTGTTACTTAACTTGAACTGGTGGCTGTAGCCGTACTTCACAGGAGCGACCTTAAACTTAGGAAAAAGTAGAGACACCCTAAACCGCTGTGATGGTCACAGGGCAAGGGTGGCACTGAGCTCTTAGGGAAGGGGTAGCCTAGGGTTGTAGACCTGGTGGTGAGCTTCGTCTCCCCCCAGTCCTTCTGGACTCGTCCCAGAAGGACACGTTTCTCCAACACTGGAAAGAGAGGGTCAGGGCAGGCCACGTGGGGCAGGAGCAGGGTGACCACTGCTGGCCATGCAGTGACGCGAATGGAGGCCTGCCTCCCGGGGCCTCTGAGTGGCGGCTCATGGTCCCTCCTAGAGGTGGCTGTGCTCCGGTGGGCACATACGTGGACATTCGTTCTGCAGGGTGGCACAGGCTTACTTGATGCGAGTAAAATAGTTGTTTATTTGAAAGAAAAATACATGAGGCTAAAATTAGGTGGTGTAAGAGGGGAGCGTGCCCAGGGGCCAGCTCGGGGCTGCGGCTCCCTTGCCTCCCAAGTGCCCATGGTGGCTTCCGTGCGCCTGGCCATCTCTGGGGCTCTGTGGGGACCATGCTGTGGGGACATCTTTCTGTTGGACAGTTGGCCGCCACCCTCGTTTCCCTCCGTGTCATCTCGGGAAGAGATTTGTGGTCCGGGCTGAAACACCGTGAGACGTCTGTTAGACCTGCAGCCCGGGCTCAGGACTCGGTGGCTGTGATGGGAGCAAGTTTGTCAGGGGTGATGGGGCGCGTGTGGGTCTCCCTTCACAGGTGAAGTGTGTCCACACAGCCCTGGGGGCAGCAGCACCTGGGGGCAGGGGCGGTGGCCGGTCCCTGGTGCCCACTCCACACCCCTGCTGTGCTCCCCGGGGGTAGGGGACCCCTGGTGTCCACCCCTGACCCCGGCTGTGCTCCTTGTAGGTCTGAGTTTGTGGACTCCGTGTTGTCGGTGCACCCCTCAGATGTGCTGGATATGCCTGTGGACCCTAACGAGCCCACCTACTGCCTGTGCCATCAGGTGTCGTATGGGGAGATGATCGGCTGTGACAACCCTGATGTGAGTGCCAGTCGCCAGGCGGGCTGGTCTCCCCACCGGGACGTGGGCCGTACAGCTGACCGCTGTTTCTCACCCACAGTGGTCAGGGATGCCGGGTGCTGGGGGACACAGAACGGTGCCCAGGGATGCTGGGTGTCAGGGGGCCCAGAGCTGTTCCCAAGAGTACTGGTGCTGGGGACACAGAGCTGACCCCTGTCTCTTGCCTGCAGTGTCCCATCGAGTGGTTCCACTTTGCGTGTGTGGATCTCACCACGAAGCCCAAAGGAAAATGGTCAGTCTGGGAGCTTGGTGCTCTGTCCTGTGCATTCTGAGGGCCACACCTGTCGGCACCCCCTGCAGCAGGGACTGGGTGTGCTGTCTGGCACTCTGCGGGCAGCAGCATTCCATGCAGTTACCGTGTCCAGTGGGTGGGGCCAGATGCCTTCCCATGTGGCCTCTGTGCATTGTGTCCTTGTCCTCGCTTTTCTCTGGCCCTCAGCTGTCTTAGGGGACACAGGACACAGGGTGGGTCAGGACAGGGGCAGGTCCCAGGGCCGCAGGGTGTGGGATGGGGTGGCAGGACAGCCTGGTAGTCCTGGGGACGTGAGGTGTGGGGAGCAGGGTGGAGGCTGAGCGCTGTGCCTTGGTCCTCACAGGTTCTGTCCACGATGTGTCCAGGAGAAGAGGAAGAAGAAGTAGGGTGGCCGGGCGCCTGGGGCTGGAAGAGGCAGCTGGTGTTCCCTTCTGTTCTCGTCATGTCTTACCTGCGTCTGAAAGCTACCTTGTTCTGACTAGTATTTGATTGTTCAGTGGCCAGTTGTCGTTTGTGGGATTTCAGAGTGAACAGGAAATCAGCCGAAACCTGTTTGCACAGAGGAGTGCTCTCCTGGATGCGCCACCGTGGCTCTGCTTTGGTGACTTTTTAGGCAAACCTCACCCTGCCCGAGCCTGCACATGGTCACCATGGCAGTGTGGACAGCCAGGTCACCGTCACCTGGTACGCTGCCAGCACACTGCTGTTGCAGGCCTGGGCCTCTGCCAGCGGGCTGCCGTGTCAGGCCTGGGCCTCTACTGGGGCGACTGACAGGCCTGGGCCTGTATCGTGGGGCTGCTGTGTCAGGCCTAGGCCTCTGCTAGACGGCCGCCCTGTCAGGCCTGGGTCTCTGCCAGAGGGCCGCCCTGTCAGGCCTGGGTCTCTGCCGGAGGGCCGCCCTGTCAGGCCTGGGCCTCTGCCGGAGGGCCGCCCTGTCAGGCCTGGGTCTCTGCCGGAGGGCCGCCCTGTCAGGCCTGGGTCTCTGCCGGAGGGCTTCCCTGTCCGGCCTGGGTCTCTGCCAGCGGGCCACCCTGTCAGGCCTGGGCTTCTTCTAGGGCGACTGACAGGCCTGGGCCTGTACCGTGGGGCTGCCGTGTCAGGCCTGGGCCTCTGCCAGTGGGCTGCCGTGTCAGGCCTGGGCCTCTGCCGGTGGGCTGCTGTCAGGCCTTGGCCTCTGCCAGTGGGCTGCCACCGCAGGCATGAGCCTCTGCTGGTGGGCTGCTGCTGCTGCAGGTGTGGCCCTGGGACAGTACACTGCTGTCACAAGCATGAACCTCTGGGGTCTGTGAGGGGCTTAGAGAAGTGTCTGGTGCAGCACGGGGTCCTCTGCCCTCTGCCCATTGCCCCCAGTGGGGTGTGTGTGAGTGTGTGTGTGGCTTGGCCCTCCACACGGTGACCACACTGCCTTAGCAAGGACATGCTTCCTGGAGGAGAAGCCCCACTTTCTGTTGCGTGCCCCTCAAGTGCACCTCCACCTCTCCTCTGGAGGGAGTAGCTCTGGTCCCAGAGGCTGGGTCCCAGGTCTCCTGACTCTACACCACTGAGGACCTGAGTGTTTTCACTGTGAAGGGTGATGCGTGGGTTTGCGAGGTGACAGTAGCCCTGGGATGTGTGGGAGCTGCCTGTGTGCTCCTTCCTGGGGGAGACCCCCGCACGGGGCTGGGAAGCCGCCACCTGGGAGTGCCAGCGATGCAGCAGCCACCGGGAGCCATGCTCCCAGACACACCAGGGGCCTGCTCTGGGATGTCCGTCTGGCCTGCAGACGTGTGCGTGACGGCACAGGTGGAGTGCTGACATGGGGTCGTGTGCGCGGGGCTGCCGGCAGCACCCCGGCCTGCGTCTTGAGGAGGAAGAGGGCTGCTGTCCATACCCAGGAAAGAGACCTGTACAATGGGCTGGAGATACCACTTAAAGAAAAAGGGATGCTTTCCTGTGGGAAAAACCGTAGGACTGAAGCTTCCTGGCGATCCTGTTGACTCAGTGTTCCAGTGTTTGCCAACAAGAGGATGTAAGAGTGGCACTTGCGGGGGCTGCATCCCAACAAGCATCTCAGTGGGCTGATAGGCCATCTGGTGAGCACTCAGGCCAAGGTGGTGTCTAGCGGGGACTCGGTCCAGGTGGCCATCTCTGCAGGGTGGGAGGTTGGTCCAGAGAGCACCCTCTGTGGGGATCAGGTGTGGGCAGTGGTGAGGGGTGCCCAGGGCAAGCTGACACCCAGGGAGTGGGAACAGGGTGTCGAGGAGCTGGCCTGGCGGCAGCAGCAAAAAACACCTCATCTGGGATCCTCACGCAGGGCTTCTTACTGGTTCACACTGTACAGTCTTGGCTGACAAGGCACAACTGAAACAGACCCAAATTTTTACAACTTGTGTGACACAGAGTGATAACCGAAACTGGGAAGAGGATGGGTTGAAGCCCCGGTGAGGAAGACTCAGGAAAAGCGTGGTTAGCACTTTCAGGAGCCTGATGTGTGACT
The DNA here is from genome assembly GCA_028571685.1 of Heterohyrax brucei. NCBI lineage: Eukaryota > Metazoa > Chordata > Mammalia > Hyracoidea > Procaviidae > Heterohyrax > Heterohyrax brucei. The sequence continues at coordinate 153,239,824 of CM053146.1, forward strand.
GGATTCTTGGCAGGACCAGAGAGCAGCCCACATTTGGAGCAGCCAGTTGGCCGCCGTCTTTGATCGGGGCACTGTTGTTTCCAACTCTGCTCAGAGTCCAAGGGCAGGAGGTCTGGTTGCTGAGCAATGCTCAACCCTGCCCTTGTTTTCTAAGAAGGAGGTTAAATTTCTAGCAGGGCTTTAACTCGTCGTTTTTCTCATTGTGGTTATTTTTCCAGTTTACCCAGATTTTAAAAATTTGAGTTTGTTCTGGTGTTACTTTCTTGGCCATATCTGAACTGGGAAGTCCAGTCTAAAGCCCTGTCCTCAGCAAGTGCTGGACCAGGGTCCTCTCTACATGCCTGTTCTCCAAGGGAAGTGAGGAGAGCAGGGCTCATGTTCAAGGGACTGCCAGCGGTGGGCCAGCTCCAGGTGCTGGCAGGTTTTGGGTGTGGGTCAGCGGCTGCTGCAGCTCACCCTATGGACATCCCTGTCCTGCAGGGCTCTCTGAGAAGCATTTCCTTCCAACTGCTCAGGGAGGGGAGGTAGCCAAATCCATGGAACTGGAGATTTATGTGACTTAGTAATTGGCTCTCTTGTGAACAGAGGTGTTTGGGGGGGCGGGTAAACTGGGGACGTGTGTTGTCTTGACCCTTGTGCCACTTTGTGGAGAGGGATTGGTAAGTACAGTAGGCTTTTAATAGACAATGCCTGATGATTCTTTGGAAGCTAATTTATTACTTGTGTTTTGTCCTTGAGCAGATCACACCCAACATCATCACTGGGGAATGCGGCGTGGGTCTCTGATGAGTGCCTGGGCTTGGTTGTCTGCACAGCTCTGAGGTCACACAGCGGGGTGACAGCCGCCATATCTTGCTGTTGCGTGTAAATACGGTGGCTGTGGCTCTCCCTGGGTGGTGGCTCGTGTGTTGATTCTTCTGTGGTTCCGTGATTATGTGTTTCTAGTGTTGACTCTTGCCGGTTAAAACGACACCACCAAAGCGGTAGGCACCGCTTAGCCACAGTGCACACAGAGACCAGGTAGGGTAGGGAGGCTCCCCAGAACAGCCTTGGGGTCTGACTGCGTGTCTTCTGAGTGCTGACATTGCCAGGGGGTGAGGGGGCGGATGTGCTGCAGGGCCCTGGGCCAGAAGGTGGTGTGTGGAGTGAACCCGCTCCCACCGGGACACAAGGCGGCCGTGCTGCCGGCACCCTTCAGGGACCGCCTGGGGTCTGGACTGTTGGGGGCGGCACTCCAGCCAGGGCTCACTTGTGCCTGCCCATGGCCTGAGCCAGGAGCTCACTGGAGCCTGAGTGACCTCTGGGCCAGACCCGGGGTGACTCCCAGCCCCGCTGGAGCTGTGGGTGCCGGGGCCACGCTTCCTTGTGGCCGCTCGTAAGGAGGGATCGTTGGTTCAGGACACTGCCACACGGCTGTGTTCTGGGGGCTGCAGTCACAGCTGGCAGCTGGAGAGGACCTGCTGTGGGAGGAGGAGACATGTTCTAGTGTGATGCTGTACTGCACAAGTGTGACCAAGCTTGTGCCCGCAGGTCTGCACCACGGCTCAGTATATAAGTCTGATGATGTTGCTGGCCGGGTGTGGACACTGAGAGGCCTGTGTCTGACCATCCCCCACACTGGACTGGGGTCCCCTCATGCAGGTGGGTTGGGCTGATGGTGGCTGAGCAGCTGTCACATGGCCTGGTCCCAGGGAAGGCTTTCTGGCGACGGCCTGACCGCTCTCTCCTCTGAAGGCCACACTACCCTTGTCCCTGTGACCCCTCTTGCCCTCATCGGGTCCCTTCAGCAATAAAGGCCACATAGCAGCACCCCCCGCCCCGTGGGCACACAGCCAGAACTGACAAGTAGGGGGTGATGGACTGGGGAGGTCTGGGCGCCAGGCCCACGGGAGTCCCTCAGTGCGGGGGTGGTGCCTGGGGGGGCACTGAGGAAGCACCATCGTCCTGAGTTCAGTAGGCATTGATGGTGGGCATCACTGTGCTGGCGGAGGGGCTTTGGAACAGAGTGGGGGGCCCCCAGAAGCTCTCCTCCTCCAGCAGGTTCTCTTCCCACATGTGTCTTGTGGTGTCAGCTTTACCCATTTCATCCAAAAAGATGATGCAGCTTTAACATGAATGTCATATTTTATTTTCGAGGAGTTATTATCTCTGTTCCCTTTGTAAATGAGAAAAATATTGTAAATGTTTTTATTGAACAGTGTAAAGCTGTATATCTGTATTTTTGGACTGCAGATATATTGTAATAAAGTATTTTTTGAAGCAAGCATCGGGAGTGTGTCATTTGGGAAACATCGTTGCTGTGTTGCTCCAGAGGTGGCAGTGGCATGTCCCATGTTGCAGTTTAGAGGGATGTGCATGGTGCTAGGGGGTTGCTGCTGTGGGGGCGGGGGTCTCCTGGGAGGCAGACTGGGGTCACTTGAGACTGTCTTCATCAGTTGGCACTGCTTTAACAGAAGCACCACTAGTGGGTGGCTTTAAAATGAATTTGCTGCAGTCCAGTAGTGAGTCCATATTCAGGGGTTCAGCTCCAGGGGAGGACTTTCACTGCTGTTTCTGGAGGAAGGTCCTTGTCATCAGTCTTCCCTTGCGAGCTTCTGAGGCGCAGGGACCCTGGGTCCAAAGTATGTGCTCTGTGCCTGGCACTGTTTTTGTGGTGCTATGAGGTCCCCAGCTCTCTGCTCGCCTCCCTTTCTGTCCTAGGAGGCTGTCCCAAGGCACAGTACACATCGGAGACATGGAGTCTGCGTCACCAGCATAGCTGCCACCCCTCCTCATTAATGTCACAGGCAGGGTCTGCAACACACAGGACCGTGACACAGTGCCAGGAGTCGTGGTCCAGGCAAGCTATTGCACACGGGGAACAATTCAATCCAGGACATTTTACCTTTGGCTCTAAAAAAATCGCATCCTTGGTAACATGCGGAAACATTCACCCAATCACAGCAAAAGTCCTAATCAAGTCCAAATTCCAGAAATTCCTTTTGAGGTGTGAAACCTAAAACACATCTTAATCTGCTTCCAAAATGCAGTGGTGGAACAGGCAGGCAAAAGTCAGACATTTCTGTTACAGATGGGAGAAAGAAGGCAAAACATGACGGGCAAATCGCAGAATGCATCAAATCAGCTCTCAAGGCTTTGAAAAGAACCATCCAGTCTGAGACAGACAACACAGTGGCCCTGCTCTCCAGACTCTAGGCATTGGCTCCCCTTTCCAGGTTGTGAGTGGAGGCCCCTAGGTTCCGCCTTCCAGGCCCACTGGGACAGCAGTTCTTGCTTCTTCAGCTTCAGAGACACAATTTTCCAAGTACATCCGAGTGGCAACTTCACCCTCAGAAACACTGGGCCATAGGTCTGCCTTAGAATCCCCAGAGGCCATGGCCATACCTTCTGAGACTGAGGCAGCTCAGCTTCTCATGCTCCTCGTTTCTTTGCCTGCTTTGTGTGCCCTCACAGACTGGGCCGCACACTCACATCCGCCCTGCAGGGGCAAGTGTTCCAAAGCTCCGTAGCTCCACCGATGGAAGCTCCTGGAGGCACCTCACTCCCCCAGGAAGCCTCTGTGCACGGGCACTCAGCTCTCTCTGTGGGTCGGCTGCAGTGCTGTCCTGTGTGTGCTAGTCTGGTTCTGCTGCTGCCTGTCCATTGCTGCTGCCACTCCTGTCCGCATTCTGTAAACTGATTAGACCCCGAATGACCTGGTTTGGGTTTTGGAAATTGGGCTGCAAGTCTGGTCTCCCAAGGGGGGGTAAACCAGGCTTTCCCTCCCCCAAGGCATGAAGACTCAACCTTTCTGATGGCACATGGTGGAATAGTTTTATTAAGCGAAAGCACAATCTGGAGAGGGAACGGGTGTGTCTCAGAGTGTAGAAAGACTGTGTTCAGATTTTAGGGGTCCTTGTATATTGGAAACCCTGGCAACACAGTGCTTGAGTGCTGCAGCTGCTTACCAGAAGGTCGGCAGTTCCATCAGGTGCTCCTTGGAAACCATGGGGCAGTTCACTCTGTCTATGGGGTCTCTATGAGTCAGAGTTGACTCCATGGCAGCAGGTTTTTTTTTTTTTTAAATTGTGATTGAGTGAAAGTGTACAATCCAATTTAAATTTGAGTGCTCACCTATCTGCAGTTCGCTCCGCTCTCCCTGCCCGGTGACAGCACACTCCTCCTTTCCATTCTATACGTGCCATATCCTCTTAATCTCCTGTCCCCTGCTGTCCACCCTATCCAATCTCCTCTAGTAAGAGGGCAGTAGGATGGCACCCTATAGATGCATAGAACCATAAAGTGCACCCACAATATGGTCACTCTGTGTCCCTGAGTCCCATCCATTCCTGTCTGAGGAGTTGACCTCAGTAATGATTTACAATCAGGGGCAGCATCAGGTCTAGGGGCTATGTGCCCAGGGGAGCCCCCAGGCCTTTGGGCCATCATTTGCAGTCTTATAGTGGAGTTCTCAGAGTGTACCCTTTTCGGCAGTGGGTTGTTTGGGTTTTATACTGGTAAGGGAAGAGGGTGGCAGTGGTAGTCCTGGTTCCAGTGGTGACATCACTCCTGGTTCTGAGTTCTGGGCCATGTGTCAGTGACTGCATAATGGATCCCTCCAGGAGAGTATGATAACGGTATGGAGATGGGATGGGAAGAAGGGCTAGGTCCTTTCAGGTCATCCTTCTAGGTGGTAGCATGTGTGAAGCACTTCCCAACTGCCGGGAGAATTGTTATATCTGCATCACAACTGCCAGGGAAGCACTCCTGCCTCAGTGGCTATCCCTCTCCCGGAGAGGCCATCAGTCCCTCTGCCGCTTGTTTCTCACCGTCTGCACCACCTTTGACCCTAACTGTTTTCCTCAGTTCCTTTTGAGTCTTCTGTCTATTCACAGTTTCAAAACACTTCTGCATTTTAGGCATCTGTCACAGCAGCACCCCACTTTCATTGTACCATTGCCCTAGTCATCTAGTGTTGTTCTAACAGAGATACCATCAGTGGATGGCTTTAAAAAGAGAAATTTTATTTGTCACAGTCCAGAAGCTAAGAGTCCAAATTTAGGGTGGCAGCTCCAGGAGAAGGCTTCCTCTGCTGGCTCTGGAGGAAGGTCCTTGTCATTGCATCTCATCTTCCCTGGACTGGGGCTTCTGAGGTGCAGGGACTCTGGTCCTTTCCAAGGGATACACTCAGCTCCCGGAGCCGCTTCCTTGATGGTATGAATCGCCAGATTTCTCTGCTGGATTCCTTATATCTGAAGAGACTGCCTCAAGGTACAAAACAATCTCACACATGGAGTCCTTCTGCACAAACACAACTGTCACCAAACTCCCCTCATTAACATCGCAGAGGCAGCGTTCAGAGCACACAGTACTGGGCACCATGGCCCAGCCAAATGGCTACACAGATTTTTTGGGGAACACAATTCAATCTATGACAGAGTTCATCTTGGATTGAATAGTGTTCCCTAAAATCTGTAGCCATTTGGCTGGGCCGCAATTCCAAGTACTGTGTGATGTCCCTCCACGTTGGAGTGCCTGCCTCTAGGATGTTAATGAAGGAGGGTGGGCTACAGTTGTGCTGGTGGGCAGGACTCCACTTGTGAGTCTGTTTTGTGCCTTGAGGCAGTCTACTGAGATATAAAGAAGAGAACCTGGCAGAGAGATTTGGGGACCTCATCACCAAAAAGCAGTGCCAGGAGCTGGGAGCATCCTTTGGAAAGGACCGGGATCCCTGCACCTCAGAAGCTCCCAGTCCAGAGGAACATGGATGACAAGGACCCTCCTCCAGAGCCAGCAGAGAAAGCCTTCCCCTGGAGCTGCCACCCTGAACACAGATTTCTAGCCTAGCGGACTGTGACAAATAAAATTTCTCTTTTTAAAGCTATCCACTTTGTGGTATTTCTGTACCAGATACTCAAAGCAGAATTTGGAACTGTCACCCCAGAATGTGTGTAGCCATTAGACTGGACCATGCTTCCTAATATTTTATGATTGTCCTCCATTCTGTGATTTTCTTATGCTGCATGTTAAAGAGGATTACCGTGGGACTGTAAATCTCTTCCTAAGGTCACCCCTGCTTCGAGGTAGAAGGAGCTTCCCTGGAGTGTGGCTTGCACTAACTGTTACCTTTTTACCTTACAGGAGATACAAGGAAAGGAAAGCAAGCAAGAAAACAGCCCTGAGAGAAGAAGGCGTCCTTCAGACCTGAGGTTCCAGCACCAAGATGCTCCCTGATGAAAGCCAATGCAACACAGTGACTTTCCTCCAGAGCTGACAAAGAGGGAAAGCCTTCCCCTGGAGTAGAGACCCCAGATTCAGGAATTCAGATTTGTAACCCTACTGGACTGCGTAAGAATAAACTGTTTTTTCTTTTTTTTAAAGTCATCCGTTGGTGGTATTTCTGTTAGAGCAACACCAGACCATGAAAACAGCATTGCTTGAGAAGTGTTAGCTGTCAGGGTCCAGAAATCCAACGTAAGTCACTGATGGAGAGACACAGTCTCTTGATTAGTGTCCAGGTGTGACCAATCCACACACTGGTCTTTGGAAGTGGGGGAGCAAAGTTCCTGAGGAGCCCTTGCTGCTGCCCCAGACACACAGATGTTTCTCCTGGCGTGGAGGGACCACAGCTAGAGTCCCTGTGAAGAGGTGCAGAGGGGCAGCAGGAGGAAAGGCCCAGCTCTACTGGATGTGCGTGTGTGTGTGTGCGCGCGCGCAGTGCTTTCTTCCCAGGATGAAAACGGCCCCTGGTCCAGAGTCAGGCAAGGGCTCTGGAGGGTCAGGTGATCAACGACACGTGTCTCAGTGGGTTCACAGTCCCACTCGCGGTTGTGTTTCCAACTCTGCAACATGAAGCTGAAATGGACATACATGACCACCGGCAAGATTCCCACAAGACTCTGACCTGTGGGGCAAGAGCCATCTTGGTAGTAAGGGCCATGTGGAAGTCTCTGGAACTTCCTACCAAAATGAAACCCAAAGGTGAAGTCCATCCTTGACTTGGAAAATGTGGGGGTGAGGTACGTATGTCACCCCTTTAATCTGCCTGTGAAGATGGTGAGGAGATCATCAATATTACGCTTTAGTAAAAATCATTAGTTCCGGTTGTTGCAGACATGGTGTTCTCACCAGGCAGGCCAACACACTGCTGGCACACAGCAGGGCTTGACTGATCTGGCAAACAAGCTTTTCTATGCCAATTTGCAGGGGCCGACAGAATCAGTGTGCTCTTGCTCTGCAAGGCCGACAGTACACCCTCACAGCCTTGCCCCAGAGTTAGGGTCACTCTCTTGCTGTCTCCCGCCATGCAGTTCAGAGATCATTATCTTAGAAGGTGTGTCGGTTTCCTGAGTCAGCCCTGATGACGCCTTCTGGTGTGCAGAGGGGGCATCTGCCTCTCTCCCAGTTTCTGGTGGCTCCAGGCCTTCCTGGGCAAGCAGCTGCAGTGTCACAAGGCACCCTCCTTCTGTCTCTGTGTCCCCTCTTTTAAAAGCCTGCGTCTTCGGTGCCCAGCACAGATGAACCTTGAGGAAAATGTGCTGAGGGAAATGAGCCTGTCACAGAAAGACAAGACGGGATCTAACTTACACGAAATAAGTAGACTGGTAGAAACCACTCCTGTACCAGGTGCTGCATCAGGGAGGAGAACAGGAGCTACCACCCTGACCTGTGCAAGGGAGGGTGCTGGGGAGCTGAGCAGCAAGGAAGGGACAGCCGGCTAGTAATTGCAGGAAGCAGAAACCACACAAGGCTGGGGTGGAGGGGTACGCTGGGGGAGGAGGGCCACTGGGGGGGCACGCCGGAGGAAGGAGGGCAGTGAGGACTCCCCTGGGGTGGTCAGCCTTCAAGGAGGCGGTGTGCTCAGGGTCCCCATGTCTCTGGAGCTCTGGAAGAGGGTGCTCTATGAGGCCCGGACCCAGACGTCTGAGGAGAGGGTACTGCTGTGGCCACCAGGGCTGCTGCCAGAGTCCGAGGGCAGAGTTAGGGTCAGGTCACAGGGCTGCGTCGGCCCCCGAGAGGGCATAATGATTACAGGCTGTGGGCTGAGCCTGGCGTGGGAAACACTTGGCCAGGGTGCGGCAGCCCCGCGGTAGGAGGGCACCAGAAAGGGAGGGCTGCGAGGGGCGCCTCCCATCACAACAGGCTAGCTTGGACAGAGGTGGGATCATGCCCCGGGCCACTAAGGGACGTCCGGAGGTGTCGGGGGTCAGGGTGGGGAGCAGTGAGAGGCGACCCTGGGGCCCTGGGCTGGAGGCGAATCTCCCGAGAGCAAGCACGGTCCCCGCTTGGGAGTAGCGACGCTGTCGGAGCTGTCGCAGGTGCGGCCGCCTGCCTGCAGGTCCAGTTGTCCGCTAGACCGCCGGTGGCGCTACGTTTGGCGGCTACAGGATGGAGGAGCGGCGGCTCCTCCGCGGCGGTCCGGTGCATGGGGGAGGGGGTGGCGGAAAAAGGTGTCGGCATCAAGGGCACCATGTCCCGCAGCGATAGATGCCAGCGGGGGCCAGGCGGGACAGGGGCGTGGCCTGGGCCCGGCGGGGGCGTGGCCCGGCTTGGGTCGGGCGGGAGGGGCGGGTCCCGAGGCAGGGGGCGGGGCGCCGGCGCCGGGCTCGGTCGCTTGCGTTATCCACTTGGTATCGGGCGGCTCCAGGCCTGCAGCGCCGTTAGGCACCGGGACGCGGGCGTGAGTGCGAGCGCGCGGCAGCCGGGCGCAGGCTGGGGGGTCGCGGTTCGGGAGACGGGGGGCGCGATCGCGGACGGGGCGTCTCGGTCTCTCCGCGAGGAAGCGCGCTCGGCCCGGCCAGCTGCGTCACCACGGGACCGCGCAGGACGCGCGCGCTCCCGCGGCCTCGAGCGCGCGCGTGGGGGCCCGGAGCCGCGCTTCCCGCCGGGCCTGCGCAGGGCGCTGCGTCAGCCGGCTCGCCCACGAGCCCCGGGGGGCCTGCGGGCGTGGGCGGTCCCAGCGGCGCGGCGGCCCGAGCCCTGCCCCGCCCCCCACTTTCCGGGGCTCTGCTGTGAGGCGGGGCGGGAGGTTCCCCGCGGTGGGCGGCTGGCGGGCCACCTGCCCCTAAACGTAAACCGTGGCGACTCCCGGTGACCCCAGAGGGCAGAGCAGAGCTATCTCATCGAGTTTCCGAGGAGCGCGTGGTAGCCGTGGGGGGCTCGACCTCGACGCCGCCCCCAAATCCCGGCTTTGCCCAGAGGGTGAGGCGGTCGTTGGGCGCCGTGCGGTCAATGCGGGCCGGCAGCGACCCCCGCGCTGCCATCCACAGGATGGTAGAGGAGGTGTCTGTGAACGTTCAGGTGTAACCCGGAGAGCTCACCGGTCATGCTGGGCGCTCTCACACGTGGACCCTGCAACCACACTGACCGTGAGCAGACCCTCGCTGCACCAGGTGGCCCCCAGGACCCCGAGTGCCCCCCAGCCCCCGACCCAGCGCCCGCGGCACTAGAGCCTCGAGCTTCCCCCAGGACTCTGCACCCCTCCTGGGCCCTGCCCCTCTGGGCCCTGCCCCCCAGGGCCCCGAGTGCTGAGCGATCGAGCCCCCCAAGCCCCAACTGCACCCCTACAATGTGGCATCCGGTTCCTTGTAAACTCAGGAAGCGGGCTCCGCCATGCGCCATGCCTTGGGTCAGTTTGTTGTCTCGTTGGCAGTGACAGTTCCTGATAACTTGTTTTTAGGACAGATCCATGGGCCCCCATCTCTTGCCCAGGTGGCAGGCCTGGCTGTTCAGGGCCGTTCCAGGCTGGTGGCACAAGGGCCATTGCCACCCCCAGGTGAGGACCGTCTGCGTGTCCAGGTCCACAGTGGAGCAGAGGAGGTGGCCAGGTGGCCCTCGGTGGGTTCAGAGGGCCAGCCCCATCGCGTGCAGGGGCTGCACCTCCACTTCCAGCCACCCGGCCGAGGTGATGCCGACCCCGCAGCGCTATCCCGTGCAGCGGTTGCCCTTCGCCGTGCCATCTGAGGAGGACCTGGCCGTGTTTGAGCGCATCGTCCCGGGCAGGGCTGTCACCAACCCCGAGGAGCTGGCAGCTGTGAACGTGGACTGGCTGAGGACTGTCCGAGGTAGGTCGGGACTGCTAGTCCCTCTTACCTGGGGGGGAGGGTGAGTCAGGACTGCTGGTCCCTCTTACCTCGGCGGAGGAGGGTGGGTCAGGACTGCTGGTCCCTCTTACCTGGGGAGAGGGTGCGTCAGGACTGCTGGCCCCTCTTACCTAGGGGGGAGGGTGGGTCAGGACTGCTGGTCCCTCTTACCTGGGGGGGAGGGTGCGTCAGGACTGCTGGTCCCTCTTACCTGGGGGGGAGGGTGGGTCAGGACTGCTGGCCCCTCTTACCTAGGGGGGAGGGTGGGTCAGGACTGCTGGTCCCTCTTACCTGGGTGGGAGGGTGCGTCAGGACTGCTGGCCCCTCTTACCTGGGGGGGAGGTTGGGTCAGGACTGCTGGTCCCTCTTACCTGGGCGGGGGAAGGTGGGTCAGGACTGCTGGTCCCTCTTACCTGGGCGGGGGAAGGTGAGTCAGGACTGCTGGCCCCTCTTACCTGGGGGGGAGGGTGGGTCAGGACTGCTGGTCCCTCTTACCTGGGGGGGAGGGTGCGTCAGGACTGCTGACCCCTCTTACCTGGGTGGGGGAAGGTGGGTCAGGACTGCTGGCCCCTCTTACCTGGGGGGGAGGTTGGGTCAGGACTGCTGGCCCCTCTTACCTGGGTGGGGAAGGTGGGTCAGGACTGCTGGTCCCTCTTACCTGGGCGGGGGAAGGTGGGTCAGGACTGCTGGCCCCTCTTACCTGGAGGGGAGAGTGGGTCAGGGCTGCTGGTCCCTCTTACCTGGGGGGAAGGTGGATCAGGATTGCTGGCCCCTCTTACCTGGGGGGGAGGGTGGGTCAGGACTGCTGGTCCCTCTTACCTGGGGGGGAGGGTGCGTCAGGACTGCTAGTCCCTCTTACCTGGGGGGTAGGGTGGGTCAGGACTGCTGGCCCCTCTTACCTAGGGGGGAGGATGTGTCAGGACTGCTGGCCCCTCTTACCTGGGGAGGGTGGGTCAGGACTGCTGGTCCCTCTTACCTGGGTGGGAGGGTGCGTCAGGACTGCTGGCCCCTCGTACCTGGGGGGGAGGGTGGGTCAGGACTGCTGGCCCCTCTTACCTGGGGGGGGTGGGTCAGGACTGCTGGTCCCTCTTACCTGGGGAGAGGGTGCGTCAGGACTGCTGGCCCCTCTTACCTGGGGGGGAGGGTGGGTCAGGACTGCTGGTCCCTCTTACCTGGGAGGGCGGGTGGGTCAGGACTGCTGGCCCCTCTTACCTAGGGGGGAGGGTGGGTCAGGACTGCTGGCCCCTCGTACCTGGGGGGGAGGTTGGGTCAGGACTGCTGGCCCCTCTTACCTGGGTGGGGAAGGTGGGTCAGGACTGCTGGTCCCTCTTACCTGGGCGGGGGAAGGTGGGTCAGGACTGCTGGTCCCTCTTACCTCGGGGGGAGAGTGGGTCAGGGCTGCTGGTCCCTCTTACCTGGGGGGAAGGTGGATCAGGATTGCTGGCCCCACTTACCTGGGGGGAAGGGTGGGTCAGGACTGCTGGCCCCTCTTACCTGGGGGGGAGGGTGGGTCAGGACTGCTGGTCCCTCTTACCTGGGGGGGAGGGTGGGCCAGAACTGCTGGTCCCTCTTACCTGGGGGGGAGGGTGTGTCAGGACTGCTGGCCCCTCTTACCTGAGGGGGAGGGTGGGTCAGGACTGCTGGCCCCTCTTACCTGGGGGGGAGGGTGGGCCAGGACTGCTGGTCCCTCTTACCTGGGGGGGAGGGTGCGTCAGGACTGCTGGCCCCTCTTACCTGGGTTGGGGAAGGTGGGTCAGGACTGCTGGCCCCTCTTACCTGGGCGGGGGAAGGTGGGTCAGGACTGCTGGTCCCTCTTACCTCGGGGGGAGAGTGGGTCAGGGCTGCTGGTCCCTCTTACCTAGGGGGAAGGTGGATCAGGATTGCTGGCCTCACTTACCTGGGGGGAAGGGTGGGTCAGGACTGCTGGCCCCTCTTACCTGGGGGGGGTGGGTCAGGACTGCTGGTCCCTCTTACCTGGGGAGAGGGTGCGTCAGGACTGCTGGCCCCTCTTACCTGGGAGGGCGGGTGGGTCAGGACTGCTGGCCCCTCTTACCCAGGGGGGAGGGTGGGTCAGGACTGCTGGCCCCTCGTACCTGGGGGGGAGGTTGGGTCAGGACTGCTGGCCCCTCTTACCTGGGTGGGGAAGGTGGGTCAGGACTGCTGGTCCCTCTTACCTGGGCGGGGGAAGGTGGGTCAGGACTGCTGGTCCCTCTTACCTCGGGGGGAGAGTGGGTCAGGGCTGCTGGTCCCTCTTACCTGGGGGGAAGGTGGATCAGGATTGCTGGCCCCACTTACCTGGGGGGAAGGGTGGGTCAGGACTGCTGGCCCCTCTTAACTGGGGGGGAGGGTGGGTCAGGACTGCTGGTCCCTCTTACCTGGGGGGGAGGGTGGGCCAGAACTGCTGGTCCCTCTTACCTGGGGGGGAGGGTGTGTCAGGACTGCTGGCCCCTCTTACCTGAGGGGGAGGGTGCGTCAGGACTGCTGGTCCCTCTTACCTGGGGGGGAGGGTGCGTCAGGACTGCTGGCCCCTCTTACCTGGGTGGGGGAAGGTGGGTCAGGACTGCTGGCCCCTCTTACCTGGGCGGGGGAAGGTGGGTCAGGACTGCTGGTCCCTCTTACCTCGGGGGGAGAGTGGGTCAGGGCTGCTGGTCCCTCTTACCTGGGGGGAAGGTGGATCAGGATTGCTGGCCCCACTTACCTGGGGGGAAGGGTGGGTCAGGACTGCTGGCCCCTCTTACCTGGGGGGGAGGGTGGGTCAGGACTGCTGGTCCCTCGTACCTGGGGGGGAGGGTGGGCCAGAACTGCTGGTCCCTCTTACCTGGGGGGGAGGGTGCGTCAGGACTGCTGGTCCCTCTTACCTGGGGGGGAGGGTGGGTCAGGACTGCTGGCCCCTCTTACCTAGGGGGGAGGGTGGGTCAGGACTGCTGGTCCCTCTTACCTGGGTGGGAGGGTGCGTCAGGACTGCTGGCCCCTCTTACCTGGGGGGGAGGTTGGGTCAGGACTGCTGGTCCCTCTTACCTGGGCGGGGGAAGGTGGGTCAGGACTGCTGGTCCCTCTTACCTGGGCGGGGGAAGGTGAGTCAGGACTGCTGGCCCCTCTTACCTGGGGGGGAGGGTGGGTCAGGACTGCTGGTCCCTCTTACCTGGGGGGGAGGGTGCGTCAGGACTGCTGACCCCTCTTACCTGGGTGGGGGAAGGTGGGTCAGGACTGCTGGCCCCTCTTACCTGGGGGGGAGGTTGGGTCAGGACTGCTGGCCCCTCTTACCTGGGTGGGGAAGGTGGGTCAGGACTGCTGGTCCCTCTTACCTGGGCGGGGGAAGGTGGGTCAGGACTGCTGGCCCCTCTTACCTGGAGGGGAGAGTGGGTCAGGGCTGCTGGTCCCTCTTACCTGGGGGGAAGGTGGATCAGGATTGCTGGCCCCTCTTACCTGGGGGGGAGGGTGGGTCAGGACTGCTGGTCCCTCTTACCTGGGGGGGAGGGTGCGTCAGGACTGCTAGTCCCTCTTACCTGGGGGGTAGGGTGGGTCAGGACTGCTGGCCCCTCTTACCTAGGGGGGAGGATGTGTCAGGACTGCTGGCCCCTCTTACCTCGGGGGAAGGTGGATCAGGATTGCTGGCCCCACTTACCTGGGGGGAAGGGTGGGTCAGGACTGCTGGCCCCTCTTACCTGGGGGGGAGGGTGGGCCAGGACTGCTGGTCCCTCTTACCTGGGGGGGAGGGTGCGTCAGGACTGCTGGCCCCTCTTACCTGGGTGGGGGAAGGTGGGTCAGGACTGCTGGCCCCTCTTACCTGGGCGGGGGAAGGTGGGTCAGGACTGCTGGTCCCTCTTACCTCGGGGGGAGAGTGGGTCAGGGCTGCTGGTCCCTCTTACCTAGGGGGAAGGTGGATCAGGATTGCTGGCCCCACTTACCTGGGGGGAAGGGTGGGTCAGGACTGCTGGCCCCTCTTACCTGGGGGGGGTGGGTCAGGACTGCTGGTCCCTCTTACCTGGGGAGAGGGTGCGTCAGGACTGCTGGCCCCTCTTACCTGGGGGGGAGGGTGGGTCAGG